>CM068371.1:372499855-373159855 GCA_034769895.1 Magicicada septendecula | reverse complement strand
AGTACAATTGTGAAATACTAAGAAAACTACAGCAGAGGTGATTGCACTAATCAACGGGACAGCTGGATGCTTAGAGAAGCTAAAGGGTGTTCTGGCTGAATGGCATAGAAAGACGCCAGAGAGGAGTACAATTAGAAAAAACCAAGAAAGCCACGCATGAGGTGATTGAACTAACTTAATAAGTGCAGCTGAACGCTTAAAGAAAATAAGGTTTGTTCTGGTTAAAGGGAATAGAAAAACACCAGAAAGATTTACGAGTCTGATAATCGGACAGACCGCGGCAGAGGTGGTTGAACCAGAGCCAGAAATAAGGAGGGGACAAACGTCTCCTATTAGAAAACAGCTTTAAAGGTAGACGGGTTCCAGGAGTGAATTTTCCTAGAAGAAAGCAAGAAGGACCAATTAAAACGGAGCAAAGTGAAATGTAGGAAAATTAGTGGGGAAATATGTGTTTTGAATATATACAAAGAACTGAGGCGCGATCGAGGAGTCTACGTTAAACTTTTGGAAGCCTTGGTTTAAAATCGGAAAGAGTCGGTAGTCAAGTTTCGGGAAGTCTACTGTAAATTTTCGAAGTCTACGATGAAACTTCAGATAGTTTTACTTAACATTCCGTAGAGTCAACATGAGTAAATAGTTTGTGAAAATTTAGAAATCTATTCTAAGTTTTCGTACAGTCAAAACGAACGAACAGCTTGTGTAACGGAGTTAAATATCGAGAAACTGAGAACTAGAGTTTTATTAGTTTGTAACTCGTAAAAACAAACTATCGAATCGTATCATGTCATGTGTTACTAACGATATAAGCTATTGAAACGGAATAAGTCGTTTGCGAACTGTAAGTTATCGTAACGAGAGTAACCGTTGTGAACTAGTGAACTGTACTTACACTAATCTAAATATCGGAAGAAGCCAGATATACTTAGTGAGAGTGAACTGATTAAAAGTGTTCATCAATTATCCACTACGAGAGTGAACCACACTATGAGTCATCGAAACGATCCTATATGCAAGGGAGTCAGGAGAGGATCTACAGCTAATCAGCGGACCTAATGAGATGGAGATTGGATGACAGTACATCAGCCCGCCGTAGACAGGAATATTCGTACCAACAGTAAAATTTTATGTACTAATTACTAATTTACAATACACCTGTCTGTCGTTCTAAAAGAACTTACGTATGAATTACATATTAAAACTTGAAGTAATCCAATACGAATATAAAAGCGAACTAAGCACTTTCAATTAAGAATATTTATTCATATATTAAAATGAATCCATTTTGGAATAAATGTATTTGTAATATGATAAATAATTAGATGTAAATGTTATTCATGCTTATTTACAAAATCTAAGGAACCCTGAGATATAGAGACTTTAGCATATAAATTGTTTATTGGTAAAATAATGTTTAAAATAATTAATGATAATAATATGATAAAAGCCATAGAGAATTGATATTAATGACAGCTAATTTAAATGTAATAAATATGTTGGTTAGACTGATAAATGTGTCATTGTTTTTTTATTATTTAAAGAGTAACCTTATGGATTATACTACACTATTACTTGAGATAGTTTTCATTAACATCAACAAAATAATTAAAGAAATTAATTATCATTACATTTAAACCACATCTAGGGCAATTATTGTTACATTTGACGTAACAACGCTGGGCAAAACAATTTATAGTTATATTTGGCACCACAACTTGGGGCTTATAGTTATAGTTGCCTGGTTACTGTTCCACCACTGGCCTAGTCCGAGGTTCCCGTCTGTGTAACCGGTGCTGCAGGAGCCTGTACCTGACTCGATTTCGGTGGCTGTCCCCATCGTCCGCTTGTCCAGGTACCGAGGACCCGCTGAGCAATCTTGTGTCACGTGTCAACATTTTATGTTTTTATATGTCATAACACGAAGTTAAAGCATCCAGTGGATGGAGATCGGGGCCTTTTCCTGCCCCTTCCTGAGAAGCGTATGTGTTTTTTCCAGATGGTAGACTTAGAAACAGGTAAAGGTGTCCTTGGAACTGGTATGGAGGCTTTGGCCCGAGGTATAGTGATACTCTAGGTCACCCTCCAAAATGGATGTTTCACTGTTTTTATAAGTGTTTTGACGCACGTCACAAAAATGGAGCTAAATAATATTGAGCTGCTTTATGCAATCAATTATGTGCCAAACTTCAAGACAATGTAACAGAAACATTTATAACACGGTTTTGGAGGTGAAAATTTAAAGATGACTTGACCAAAAAACTTCGTCTTTCAGGTTTTTTGGCGCAAAGCATTTTTGAATGGTAACACATCTGTAGAGGATGAACCGGGTTCTGGACAATAAAGGACAACATGAACCGACGCGAATGTATGGTAATTGAGAAATCTCATGAAGCCTGTTCGTCGATTGATGCTCACAATTGCTAGCTGCGAAATTAATTTAAAACATCAGACTGTTTATGGAATTGTCATGTACGATTTGAGTCCAGTCAGAGATTTTTGACTCCTAAATGCTTCGACACGATAACGCTCAATGTCACATCATACTTTCTGTGATCAAGTATTCATAAAAAAAAATGCATTCTACGGTACTCCAGCCGTAGAATTATTTTTAGTCGTTATGGGTATTCTCTATTTAAAAAAAATAATAAGCCGACTCGGAGAGAGTTGGAGTACATCTGAAGAGGAAAATATCAACAAAATTGTGATAGACGTTGTAGCGTGACAGAAAGTCCACTACTTATTAAGTCATATAAAATCATAAAGTTTAATTACACAACATATGTTAAAATAATATTGAATGAGATTTAAGGAAATCAAATGAATGAACCACGATAAAATAAAAAAAACATTACATTATATAAAAACCACTGTTTAAATATCAAAGAAAGTATTGAAAGCAACTCATATTATAAGATCAGTAATTTACCCAGGAAGCTAGGAGCAGTAAACAAATTAAATAACACCATATCAAGAAGAAAGAGAATCAGTTTAAGAGTGCTGAATACCAAAATACCTTTAGAGAAGAACAAGGTCCGTACCAGTAAATAAATTAGATGCTCCAAACTAAACATCAGTCGAGATAACACAAAGTACTTTGGTTTACCCAAGAGTGAAGAATGAAGACAAGAAGACCAGAAGAATGAAGACTAGAAGAAGGACAAGAATGAAGACCAGAAGAAGGACAAGAATGAAGACAAGAAAGAAGATAAGAAGAAGGACAAGAAAGAAGACAGGAGGAGAGGAAGAAATAGTATGAAAGAAACACCGTTGTAAAACCTATTATTATTATTATTTACCATCAACCCCAAACCCACAAAAACGATTAAAAAGAAAGTATAACATACCAAAATCCTATAAGAATGTAATTATTTAGAAAACTAAAGTGCTGTATAGTATTATAAGAAGTGAACCGACTAAAGCTATTGTGTGATAAGAAAATAAACAAGTCTTAACAGTCCATGATTACTAAAGATCTGGTCTGAGATAATAAGACTCAAAATATCAGAACCAACAGTGAAAGTGAATTTGTGTAAGTGTTTTTTGGAAATGCAATAAACTTAAAGTTAGTGATACTATGACTTATCAAGATGCTATATAACAACTTTAATATCCAATAATAAACAGCATAATAAAATAATAAAATGGAAGATTTCCAGTATTTTATTATTTTAAGGTAACTCTTTATTTACAAGGCATTTGTAAAAAATGCTAATAACTAGAGTATGGGTGGTCATGTTTACTGATGAAGGGGATCATAAATAATAATGGTTTAGACCAGAAAGGACTGGCATTAATTTAGTATTCGTAGGTTTAAAATGTTTAAATAGACTGTTTGTTCACAGCCATAAAATCAATATGTTTATTAGAAAATAAGATTTATATTATGTGTTTAAAATGAATAATGTTTGCTAATTGACAGCATACATACCATTAATAATTTTTCAGTAGGTATGCTATGTTAACTCAGAAAGAGTTAAAAGTATATGTTCAAACCATGTCAGCAATATGTTCAATTGTGCAGATTGCTAAATAATGTTCATAATTATTTTGTATAACAGTAGTGTTAATTAAATACTACACCTCACAATAAGTTATAAACCATTTTATTTTCATGTAATAGTAACTATGTAAAGTCAGAGGAGGAAGTAGGATTAAATTTATTTGAGAAAGACAGAAATATAAAATTCTAAACTCTAGGCCATTTGGTGAATTCACAGAAACCATATAAACCAGTATAATTCACTTATAAATCCTATAAACTAGCAAGATTTAGATAAGGTAAATCAGTTAACCACTACTGGGAATGATCCTATGAGTTAAAATGATAATAAGGAAATATACCTTAAAATATTGTAAATTTTCAAAATATATAAATTAATTAATTTTAAAGAGCAATGTCAAATTCAGAGATTAACACAAAAAACCAGTTCAAAGGTTTAATTTATATGTATTTAAGGAAAGGAGGAGGAATATGACTAATTAAAATTTATTATAATAGTATTAATGATAATTAAAATGGAGGAAAATTTGTATAAAAACGGAAATCCAATTTTGAGCCTATATTTCCAAAAGGGAAAGAAATTTGTTAATTTCCACAAAATGTCTACAGATATGGACTATAATATATCAATTTAAAGGAAATGAGATGATTAAACCAATGATAAGATTCATAATTCATGAAAGTGATGAATAAAATAAATAAATTCCATATATAATGTCATATTGTATCATGTGTATGGGTAATCGAAATATGTTAACAATACTTTTTCAAAGATTAACTGGGCCAGATTTTGACCAAGTTAATTAGTCTTTTGTTGAATATCAAGCTGAATAGTTGTGTGACAAAACGTTCTTTAAAAACTGAGTAGAAAATGGTACGACAAATTGCCATTAATGTTAGTGCATCGAGAGTTAGATGAATTGAACACTTTCTTGGCTAAATTTACCAAAACTTTAACGACAATAGTGAGAAATAACACCTAACTTCATGATACGAGTGATATAAAACAGTAAAACAATATATTTAATCTAATTCAAGCTACCAAGCCTAACCACATTTACAGAAACTTAACACACAGAAGTGAACACATACCAAATAACTTAATTAACACCAATATACACGGAACACTTCTTCAGAACACACCAAACAACCTAATAGACAAATTACACCAGTGCGGGAACATTTCAAACATTCATGAAGGTAATTTTATTGTGATTTTCTGACACGACGACTTCGCAGTAATATATCCAGATCGAGTAGCGGCCATCTTTGGATTTTACGAAGCCTGCCTTCTTCATCCCGTGGTGACGTCATAGAAGCTGCCAATGGTTTGACAAAACAATTTACTAAACATTATATATCAGAATTATTTAAAAGCTGTTAAATAATAGTTATTGAATTTATTTTAATTGTTAATGTTATACTTTCTCGTCATCCTTCTCTGACTATTAATTTAATCGCTCAAAGAACCTGTCCTTTATATAATACCTATAATAATTTTTATACTGTATGCACAATCGATAATTACCTGAGACGGAGTCGATAATTGTTCTCAATCGATAAAAAATCGATTATTTATTAAATTGTTCAATAAATCCATATATTTCAATTGTTTTTTATCTGTTATTATTTCACAGGCTAATTTAAGATTATTTATTACGGCTAAGGGACTTCAAGAAGAAGAAAATATTTTATTTGAGTGAGATATTGGACCAGCAAGAAAAATCACCGATCGATTGCTGACTGGAGTTAATCTATTTAACTCCAGACTTGGTTCAAATCTTCCAGAAGTGCTCGATAGTTAATAAATACCTGCCTGATTATCAAAATTTTTACAAAACCTTTAAAACAGCTTTATTTCTTATTTACACACATTTTTTAACATAAACAAAATTATTTTTTATTATTGAAAATATTATTTTTTATAATATTTTCCATCTACTTTTTATTTTTGTAAGGACCGGCATACAGGGTCTTGTTACAAAGTGGCGTCCAACTTAGAGGGCTTGATAAGATAAGCCTGGCAGCGATTAATTAATAGAAAAAGAAGAGAGAAAAATGCAAAGACGAGCTACTTCGAAAAAGAGGGCGGCAGAGGCCGAAAAAGAGGTTGACATGGGGGATAAGGAGGCAACACCCGTGGAAGGTCCGGAAGTGTTGGTAAACCCGGTAGAACCGAAACAACCAGCACCACCAGAGGAACAACTAGAATTACCAACGCAGACAGTGGAAGTCAATGTACCAGAGAAGGAGAAATCTAAAACAATGGAAGAGAAGATGATGGAAATGTTCCTAAAAATGAGTCAGCAAATGGAAGAAAATAGTAAAAAGATGGAGAAGAAAATGGATTCCACAAAAGAAGATAACAAGAAGATGGAGGAGAATTTAAACAAGAAAATGGATGACAACAACCAGTCAACGAAGGAAGAGTTGGGTAGTAAGATTGAAGAAACCAGTAAGAGTTTGAGTAAGAATTTAGAAGAGAAAATGGAGGAAAACAACCGATCCACAAAGGAAGAATTGGGCCGTAAGATAGAAAACACTAACAAGAGGATTGAAGAAACCAGTAAGAAGATGGAGAAGAAAATGGAGGAAACAAGTAGGAAAATGGAAAGCGACAATCAGCAACTGAGGGAACAGTTGGAGGAAAATAATCAGAAAATGGAGGAGAAGATGGACGAGAATAATCAAAGGCTAAGAGAAGAACTAAGGGAAGTCAACCAGGAGAGCATGAATAAGGTAGACGAGAGAATAGCGTTGGCAAAAGAAGAGTTAAATAAAAAGATAACAGAGACGAAGAAATCCATCGTAAAGGAATTAGAACAGGAAGTCGTGGTTGTTAACCAGCAGATCAGAGAAGTAGACGAAAGATGTCGTCAAACAGAAAACGAAGTGCTGGAAGTCCGGGAAGTAATAACTAAGGAGATTACTCAGGTCCAAGAACAACAGAAAACGAGAATGGAGGAGACCAAGAAATTTGCTTTGGAAGAAGTGAATAAAGTGCGGACACAGGTAACCGAAAGATGCGACGGCGTGGAAGCCGCTATGACGAACATAACCGGACAGGTGCGTCAGAGCCAGGAGGAGATAGAGTTGATAAGGAACAAACCATCTGGATATCATAATTTCCCCATGTCAGAAAACAGAGAATGGCTCAATTTCCGGCAATATAAACGGAAGCCTATGGAGTTCTTGGCACGCATCGAGGAATACCTCGAAAAACACAGAGGGAACCGATGGGTCCAGAACAGGGAAATCCTTGACGAGTCGTTTCGGGAGGTGAATGACCATTGGTGGATGGCCAACCGGAGCGACATCGACAATTATGAGCAATTCAAAAGCCTATTCAAGGCCAAGTACTGGTCAGAGACCACTCAAAATTTGATAAGAGACAATATATGCCACGGCCACTACAAACCACAAGTCGGTAGTTCAATGACAGCTTATTTCCTCGGCAAGGTATGTATGGCCAAGCACTTAGAACCGGCCATACCTGAGGAGTGCCTAATAAATAAGTTGTCCTATCATTATGATGAAGAGGTAATTCGTGCGAGGAGGGGCAGCCAAATAAAACCATCCAGGCAATGACAGAACTCCTCGAAAACTATGAAAATGAAGACTACTACCGACAGAGTCGTAGAAGAAGTGATGGGCCCGAACCAAGGACGTATCAGAACAATAACCAGGGTACGAACAACATAAACACTGGGTACCAAGGAGGCCGGGCATACCCGCGAAATAACAATTTTAGTAATAATAATAATATGAACAATTCGAGTTACAATAATAATAATACGGGTCCAAACCATCCAAACCCGAGTCGACCCTCTAATGGTTATCAGGGTAACCGCAATCCCTACCCTAATAACACAAATAGTCAGAGAAGCCCCAATTATGGTAATAGTCGTTACCATAATAACAATAATCGTGCGGGTCCCAATAATGGTAATTCAGTTAATAATAGGTTTCCTCGCCCTAGAGTGAACTTCATACGAGCCACAGATGGACGACAGCGAGGATTAAACCATAATCGAAGAAATAGCTACCGCGGATACGAAGAAAGGCGGAGGAGCCTAGAACGGGACCAACCAAGGTACTATCCGGCGCGGAGGAGTAATAGTTTAGATGACGCTGAACGGAGGTCTAACCAAGAACGACCGGAAGACCATAGGACAGATCGACAGGTAACCACTCTGAGCATCCCAAATGAGGCATCAATTAGTATGGCTCCAAGGAATAATGATGCCGAGCCTTTAAACGGGCACAGGCAGTAATAAATCGCCAGAACCCGTTACTGCTCCTAAATACTGGTTATAATAATAATAATGAGTGCAATCATGAGAATAATAACAATCGTATCACAATCATAGGGTGCAACTACCTAAAGGACATTAGACATGAGTTATTGGAAGAGGATAACAGGAATCCCACCAATAACTTCAACAATGAAATAATACATGTCGACGCCAAGGTAGAAGGCATCCTAGCCAAGTTAATGATCGATACTGGTTCGAACGTGTCAATCATAAGTACGACGGAGTTGGAGAGGATACAGCAAGAGTGCAGGAGAACTTTACCAACGTTGCCGTTGAATAATATTGTTTTGTTGGGTGCAACCGGCCGACAAAATAAAACAATACGTAGGCAAGTCTCCGCCAGTGTGATGAGCTGTGGTATAGCAATTGATATGGAATTCTTGGTGGCGAGCGGTCTGCCATTTAATATACTGGTCGGGTGTGATGTGCTTAGGAGGAATTCCGCCATCATTGATCTGATAACTGAAACATTGTCGCTGTTTTCTAACGGACATACTTGGACGGCGAACTTGGTGGGTAGTGACCAAGTCGTTCCCGATAGTATTCACCAGCAAATCCGCAAAATTAATTACATCCATCCAACATCTATAATTGATCAAAGGATAGACGACACCTCCAATGAAGATTTATGGTCACAAAAAATCCAGGAGATCAGGGATTTCCGGTGCGGTATAACTGGCGAAGGTTTAACAATAAACCAAGCGAACAAATTAATAAACATATATAACAAATATAAATCAGTCTTTTCTGATGAGCCCGGTAAAGTGAAAAACTTTCAGTGTACTCTACACTTCCGAGACACAGTGGACTTTAACCGGAAGTCTTACCCCATTGCGCAATCACGAAAGCAAGCAGTAAGAGCTGAAATAGAGCAAATGATTAACCGTGACATTATAGAGAGTAGCCATTCCCCATATACAAGTCCTATCGTGGCTATTCCTAAGAAAAACGGACAAGTCCGTTTGTGTTTAGATGCGCGCGAAATAAATAAAATGATCATTAATGACAGCACTTCGCCCGGTGAGATCGAGGAGATTTTAAAACGGTTCCACGGTACCAAATACTTCAGTACCTGGGATACGGTGTGCGGGTACTGGCAGGTGGAATTACATCCACAGAGTCGCCAGTATCTGGCCTTTATATTCGAAGGGCGGAACTACCAGTTTAAGAGGTTGCCCTTCGGACTGGTAAACTCAGTCGCAGTCTTTGTGCACTGCATAGACCAGATACTTGGCCAAGAAGCACTACAATTCACCACCGTATATGTCGATGACTTGCTAGTGTCCTCAGAAACTTGGGAGGAACACTGCTACCGTGTGGAACACGTATTACAGAAGCTAGCGACAAACAATATTACGCTGAAATTAGCAAAATCTCATTTCATTGCTAAGGAAATACAATTCTTAGGCTTCATCTTAAATGATCAGGGAATTTCACTGTCGGCTGAAAAAGTCGAAGCGATTCAGAACTTTCCTACACCTAAGAATCGAAGGCAGTTACAGTCATTCCTGGGACTCTGTAATTATTACCGCAAGTTCCAGGAAAAGTACTCACTGCCAGATTTCAGCCGCAACTGTCATCCAAAAATAAATGGATCTGGGGTAATGAACAACAAAATATATTATCTCTTACAAAACAAAAATTTCTTGAACCCATTATACTCCGCCATCCAGATTTTAACAAGCCTTTCTTTCTTAATTGTGATGCCAGTGACATCAGCCTCGGCACTACCTTATATCAAGAGGATGAGGAGGGCGAACATCTTGTGATCTGCTTTGCTAGCAGAGCATTGAATCAATGTGAGAAAAAATTACCACGTTACAGAAAAGGAATTATTGAGTGTTGTGTTCGCGTGCGGAAAGTTCCGCACTTATATCCTTGGTTATTCCGTTACCGTCCGGACAGACCATGAGTCTATCTCGTTCCTTAAGAGATGTAAGTTAAGCCATGGAAGGTTAACGCGGTGGATACTATTGCTGCAAGAATACGACCTTAAGTGGGAGTATATCCCCGGAAGGAAGAATGTCGTCGCGGACGTATTGTCTAGAGTAGACATTGACAAACAGACGTTCGAGGGGGAGAAGGAGAGTATTCCTAAAGTATACCATATTCTAAGCAGCAGCGCCGGTCTACAATCAATTTTGGAACACCTGAGCACACACCAACAAGCTGACCCGAAGTTAATCTCTATTATCACAAGATTGGAAGCAGGGGATGAGACAATCTCCCAATATTATCAAATACATAATGGAATCCTGTTTTCAAAACCATCTTTATATAAGGAGGAATGGAAGGTTATAATTCCGACCCATATCGAGAAGGAGATAGTGTCCAATTATCATGTTCGATATGGGCATATGGGCGCCTTAAAGGTGGTAAAGGCCCTGGAAGAGAGTTGCCATATCAAAGACATAAATCGGAAAGTACGAAAGTACATAAGAAACTGTCGCATTTGCCAACTCGTAAAAACAAACAACGAGAAACGAGAGGGGCAGATGATTCCGATAACCTCCCAGTCGAAACTTGAGAAGGTATTCCTGGATATCTGTGGGCCATTTCCCCGCAGTGGTGGCCGCCACCGATACAAATATCTCGTCATCATAATGGACCATTATACCAAGTTCGTGAAGCTATACCCAGCGAATCGGGCGACTACGAATAAAGTTCTTGAAATCCTGATCAACCAGTACTTCCCAACCGTCGGAAAACCGGTATCGATCATAACCGACCACGGAACACAATTCAAGGGGAGGAAATGGCGGGATACACTGCTGTCAATGGGGGTTCATACATACAAGACATCAGTATACCACCCGAGCAGTAACCCGGCCGAAAGAGTCTTGCGAGAGGTGGGGCGCCTATTAAGAACGTACTGCCACGATCAGCAGAGGAGGTGGCAAGAATACTTGGAGGCCACTGAAGAATTCCTCAACCTGGCATACCATCCAGCCATAGGAATAACCCCATACTCCGCAATGTACGAAAGACAACCCCCTAGGGAGATCGAAGATATCTTGGAGTTCCCCAGAGAGCATAAATATATATTTAATAGAATTCAATTTCATAATAAGGTGGCCGAAGATCAGTAGAAACGGCGGAATAAGTACGATAAAAGCATGGGTAAGGTTATTAATTATACCGTTGGAGAGAAGGTGTTGTTGAAGAATAGGGAATTACCCAGTTCCTTAGAGGGGATAACAAAAAAATTATTGCTTCTGTACACTGGTCCCTATATTGTCTCTAAGAACAATAACAACAACACATACGAAATAAAGGAAATGAATTCAAATAAAGTTAAGGGTGTCTTTAACCAGGCATCCATGAAGAAATTTTATGAATAAAACCAGCCAAATTCTAAAACACATGTAAGCCAACCTTACATAAAAATTATTTGAAGAAAATTTTATGGCAATAATATAAGAAGAAGTTAGAATTTAAAATCAACCAAATTCTAAAACACATGTAAGCCCACCTTACATAAAAATTATTTGAAGAAAATTTTATGGCAATAATATAAGAAGAAGTTAGAATTTAAAACCAACCAAATTCTAAAACACATGTAAGCCCACCTTACATAAAAATTATTTAAGAAAACTTTATGGCAAGAATATAAGAGAAGAATTTAAAATCATCAAAATTTTAAAGCAAGGTAAGACCATCTTACTAAACCGGAATTTGAAATAAACATTTTGGAAGAGAATAGAAAACAAGAATTTAGAAATAAAAAACTCAAAAGTCCAAAAACAATGTAAGACATTTACATAACAATTATTTGAAGAGAAACATTTTGACAATAATACCAAGAGAATTTATGAATAACTCAAAATTCCAAAAACAATGTAATACTTTACATAACAACTATTTGAAGAAAACTTTATGGCAAGAATATAAAAAAGAATTTAGAATGAGAAATCATCCAAATTTAAAAAGATTGTAAGTTCACTTTACTAACCAAGAATTTGAGAAAAGCATTTTGAAGGGATAAATATAAAACAGAATTTAGATTGAAATAATATAAGTTCTAAAAAGAAAAGCAAGCCCACCTTACATACAAATTATTTGAGAAAACTTTATGGAATAATATTAGAAGAGTGAATTTTGAATTATGTATAAATCAAGTTTCCAAACCAAGAATACGTATAACTTACCAACCAATTATTAATAAAACACTTTGGTGAGATAAACAGAAGAGATTTAATGCCATATTTATGGTAAGCATAAAATATAATTACCATGTTAATAAAGGATCATAATGGGATGAACAAAGGAAACAGACTTTAGAATTAAAACAAATAATTCTGGAAAGTATCATCATATCTAATTTCAATATAAAGAGTAAAAACCTTTCCATAAAATGATGCCAAAGGAAATAAAAAAAAAATATGATACGATTTGAGTTGATACGATTTGACTGATTGAATATAATAAAGTACAAAAACTTATTTGGAATTATGAGATAATAAAACTTTGAAGTGGTATGATGAGAAATTATGACCTCATTATAAAATTAATAAAAAACATTCATTCGAAAATATAATAACCATGACAGGAATAATGTGAGAATAATATCAAAGATTTATGTAATTAAACGAATTAATATAAAATGATTTATGAATTAAATGTCAATTATGATAATGACAGTTATAAAAAGTTCTAGAAAATAGAACAAGTGAAAATAATAAGAACAAAGAAACAGTCTAAAAATGTCATAAAGATATGCTACAATAAACAATGCATATTATAATAAAAAAACCAGAAGGTAATAAAGAATTTATAACCAAAAGATTTATATGATAAGAAAAGTTGAAAAATGTAATAATAGAAGAGCTTCCTACCGTAATATCAAATGAAAGAAACATCCAGTTAACGAGTCAGAAGAACAACTGAGATAGGAATATTAAAATCTCTGAGAAATATAATAAGTAATAAGTGAAGTATCCCATAGATATTTTTTTTAAATAGTAACAAATGTGTACTATTCTGAATAATTTTTTAATCTGTCTGTAGATAATTCCAGCAGTATTAATATGTTTTTTGAGCAAAGATGATTTGCCTCTGTACTCAAATATGTGTGAAGTATTGGACAGCAGAGGAAAGTAGCGTACAGTGCCTCTATGAACTGAACCAACTCACAAAGTAGGGAACGATAGGGAGGAAATATCCCAAGGAGAAAATACTAAGAAGAAATATGAAAATGAAATAATAAATATGAACTCAGATGACTATTACTATCAAGGAAGATCAAGTGAGAATGATATAAACTCAAATATAAATAAGAAAATTTTTTAAATGGAAGGAAGTCCAGAATAACAACAAACCTAGAATAATTATCATAAGCAATTGTTTCAAACAAAGCAAGTATAGTCTGAAAAAATTACTTCTGGAGAAGGGCATTATGTAGCGTGACAGAAAGTCCACTACTTATTAAGTCATATAAAATCATAAAGTTTAATTACACCACATATGTTAAAATAATATTGAATGAGATTTAAGGAAATCAAATGAATGAACCACGATAAAATAAAAATCCTCATTACATTATATAAAAACCACTGTTTAAATATCAAACAAAGTATTGAAAGCAACTCATATTATAAGATCAGTAATTTACCCAGGAAGCTAGGAGCAGTAAACAAATTAAATAACACCATATCAAGAAGAAAGAGAATCAGTTTAAGAGTGGTGAATACCAAAATACCCCAAAAACAAGAAGAAGGAAGAATGAAGTTTGTGAACAGGAAGAAAACAATACCCTGAAACCTTTAGAGAAGAACAAGGTCCGTACCAGTAAATAAATTAGATGCTCCAAACTAAACATCAGTCGAGATAACACAAAGTACCTTGGTTTACCCAAGAGTGAAGAATGAAGACAAGAAGACCAGAAGAATGAAGACTAGAAGAAGGACAAGAATGAAGACCAGAAGAAGGACAAGAATGAAGACAAGAAAGAAGATAAGAAGAAGGACGAGAAAGAAGACAGGAGGAGAGGAAGAAATAGTATGAAAGAAACACCGTTGTAAAACCTATTATTATTATTATTTACCATCAACCCCAAACCCACAAAAACGATTAAAAAGAAAGTATAACATACCAAAATCCTATAAGAATGTAATTATTTAGAAAACTAAAGTGCTGTATAGTATTATAAGAAGTGAACCGACTAAAGCTATTGTGTGATAAGAAAATAAACAAGTCTTAACAGTCCATGATTACTAAAGGTCTGGTCTGAGATAATAAGACTCAAAATATCAGAACCAACAGTGAAAGTGAATTTGTGTAAGTGTTTTTTGGAAATGCAATAAACTTAAAGTTAGTGATACTATGACTTATCAAGATGCTATATAACAACTTTAATATCCAATAATAAACAGCATAATAAAATAATAAAATGGAAGATTTCCAGTATTTTATTATTTTAAGGTAACTCTTTATTTACAAGACATTTGTAAAAAATGCTAATAACTAGAGTATGGGTGGTCATGTTTACTGATGAAGGGGATCATAAATAATAATGGTTTAGACCAGAAAGGACTGGCATTAATTTAGTATTCGTAGGTTTAAAATGTTTAAATAGACTGTTTGTTCACAGCCATAAAATCAATATGTTTATTAGAAAATAAGATTTATATTATGTGTTTAAAATGAATAATGTTTGCTAATTGACAGCATACATACCATTAATAATTTTTCAGTAGGTATGCTATGTTAACTCAGAAAGAGTTAAAAGTATATGTTCAAACCATGTCAGCAATATGTTCAATTGTGCAGATTGCTAAATAATGTTCATAATTATTTTGTATAACAGTAGTGTTAATTAAATACTACACCTCACAATAAGTTATAAACCATTTTATTTTCATGTAATAGTAACTATGTAAAGTCAGAGGAGGAAGTAGGATTAAATTTATTTGAGAAAGACAGAAATATAAAATTCTAAACTCTAGGCCATTTGGTGAATTCACAGAAACCATATAAACCAGTATAATTCACTTATAAATCCTATAAACTAGCAAGATTTAGATAAGGTAAATCAGTTAACCACTACTGGGAATGATCCTATGAGTTAAAATGATAATAAGGAAATATACCTTAAAATATTGTAAATTTTCAAAATATATAAATTAATTAATTTTAAAGAGCAATGTCAAATTCAGAGATTAACACAAAAAACCAGTTCAAAGGTTTAATTTATATGTATTTAAGGAAAGGAGGAGGAATATGACTAATTAAAATTTATTATAATAGTATTAATGATAATTAAAATGGAGGAAAATTTGTATAAAAACGGAAATCCAATTTTGAGCCTATATTTCCAAAAGGGAAAGAAATTTGTTAATTTCCACAAAATGTCTACAGATATGGACTATAATATATCAATTTAAAGGAAATGAGATGATTAAACCAATGATAAGATTCATAATTCATGAAAGTGATGAATAAAATAAATAAATTCCATATATAATGTCATATTGTATCATGTGTATGGGTAATCGAAATATGTTAACAATACTTTTTCAAAGATTAACTGGGCCAGATTTTGACCAAGTTAATTAGTCTTTTGTTGAATATCAAGCTGAATAGTTGTGTGACAAAACGTTCTTTAAAAACTGAGTAGAAAATGGTACGACAAATTGCCATTAATGTTAGTGCATCGAGAGTTAGATGAATTGAACACTTTCTTGGCTAAATTTACCAAAACTTTAACGACAATAGTGAGAAATAACACCTAACTTCATGATACGAGTGATATAAAACAGTAAAACAATATATTTAATCTAATTCAAGCTACCAAGCCTAACCACATTTACAGAAACTTAACACACAGAAGTGAACACATACCAAATAACTTAATTAACACCAATATACACGGAACACTTCTTCAGAACACACCAAACAACCTAATAGACAAATTACACCAGTGCGGGAACATTTCAAACATTCATGAAGGTAATTTTATTGTGATTTTCTGACACGACGACTTCGCAGAAATATATCCAGATCGAGTAGCGGCCATCTGGATTTTACGAAGCCTGCCTTCTTCATCCCGTGGTGACGTCATAGAAGCTGCCAATGGTTTGACAAAACAATTTACTAAACATTATATATCAGAATTATTTAAATGCTGTTAAATAATAGTTATTGAATTTATTTTAATTGTTAATGTTATACTTTCTCGTCATCCTTCTCTGACTATTAATTTAATCGCTCAAAGAACCTGTCCTTTATATAATACCTATAATAATTTTTATACTGTATGCACAATCGATAATTACCTGAGACGGAGTCGATAATTGTTCTCAATCGATAAAAAATCGATTATTTATTAAATTGTTCAATAAATCCATATATTTCAATTGTTTTTTATCTGTTATTATTTCACAGGCTAATTTAAGATTATTTATTACGGCTAAGGGACTTCAAGAAGAAGAAAATATTTTATTTGAGTGAGATATTGGACCAGCAAGAAAAATCACCGATCGATTGCTGACTGGAGTTAATCTATTTAACTCCAGACTTGGTTCAAATCTTCCAGAAGTGCTCGATAGTTAATAAATACCTGCCTGATTATCAAAATTTTTACAAAACCTTTAAAACAGCTTTATTTCTTATTTACACACATTTTTTAACATAAACAAAATTATTTTTTATTATTGAAAATATTATTTTTTATAATATTTTCCATCTACTTTTTATTTTTGTAAGGACCGGCATACAGGGTCTTGTTACAACGTTGACAGTTTAAGACTTCCAGTACTGTTTCACGTGCAGAGGCATCAAAATCTCTCTCCGTATCTGCGTGCATGGTTCCACATGGGAACTATACTTTGTTCAACGAGTGTTTGCAGAAAATGTTGGCCTATTATGACACTGGCGAATGGTAGAGGCCGGTTCACAGGCGGACGTGCGGGGGGCGCACGGGCTACCGAGCATCTAATAAATTGATGTTTTGTGGTCGGTGGACGTTAGTATTAATAAGCCTCCGAGGGAAACGTCAACCCCTCCACCTTGTCGGAGTCACTCTTTTTATGCTAGGGGAAAGAGGCTTCACATAAACTAGATCACATAAACCTGTAGTACGGAGAACCCCGGACTAAAATTATAACATAGGCAGGCCCATTTGCTATCACAATTCTAAAATCTACAATGAAATTAATTATAAAATAAGCCTATTTGCTATGATAATACTAACATGCCATTTACTACAATATTTACATCAGCCTATCTACTACAGTATGTACGTACATTGGGCTATTTACAACAATGGAAACTACGTTTATTCCAATTCCATAGCTAAGTCGGAGTCACTGCTACTGTCATCATTACCAACATTTATAATCAAAGGGCCACTCTCCTCCATTTCTTCTATTAAGTTGTCCAATTCCCACAGTTTCGCCTCTTCTTTCTTTACGTGCTCTATACACTTCTTCCAGTCTTCTTCAGTTACTTTTTCCACCCCTTCTTCCAACAGCCGTTTTACATCTGCAAGCTTAAATGTTGTGTTGTTAGCCTCAATATGATTTTTCACTTGAGCCCAGATCAACTCGATGGGATTTAACTCACAGTGATAGGGGGGGTAATCTCAATACTGTCTTGTTTTCCTTCTTGGCCATCTCATCAATAACATATTTGTCGTAATTTCCTTTTTCTTGTTCTACTATATAAAGAAGTTCTTTCTTTAGATAACTACTATCAGCATTAAAACCTTTTTGTTTTAACCAATTTGCTATTTCATTTTTTTCCACAACATGTTCGGAATTTTCTCACACTTTACTGAATGATATGGTGCGTTATCTAACACCACAACAGAGTTATCTTCCAGGGAAAGTAGGAGTTCTCGAAAGTAATCTTCAAATACATTCCCGGTCATTTCTTCGTGATAGTCAGCAGTAGACTTTGATTGGAACACCATTAATCCATCTTTCAAAAAGCCCTCTTCACAGCCCATATGCACAACTATCAGGCGGCTCCCTTTCCCCTTCGGACTTCGTAGTCCTGTCGACAGACCTTTCAAAAACGCATCTTTCGGCGACTTAATAGTTTTATCTTGCCAAACCTTATTTTTGACATGGCCTGCATTTACCCAAGTTTCGTCTTGATAGTAAATTTTACGGCCTTCTTCACGAAACTGTTTAATTTTGCGTAGGTAATTCCGTCGCCATACAACTATATCATCCCTGTCACAGATAAACATGTTACGTCTTCTATCATGAAATTTAAAATTCAATGATTTTAACAGTTTATATAGCGTAGACCTTTGAAATCCGGTAAGTCTTTATCGTTGTTAACTGCACTCAAAATTTTATTTATTGTCGGTTGTTCATTTTTGAAAAAAAGTTCGTGAACTTTTCTCCTAATAGCACATTTTGTAAATTCGTCCAATTTATCTACTGCCGCTACTCTAGATTTTTTATTTTTTGGTGAACTCAAGCCTAACGTTTTGTTTTTCAAATATACATTAATAACACTATAAACACTCCGCTTGCTAACACCGGTCATTTCAGCAACTTTTTCCATGGCCTTGTCCTTTTTTATGGTAGGATTCGCTGTACTTAAATGTTTAAAATTATTCACTATACACAATCTCTTAGCACTATGTATAACTTTGCCGCGTTTGTTCCTTGCTATTGGGGAAAGAGTCTCCATATTGTACAGTTTTAGTCCAAGCTATTAATAATAACTAAACAGTAAAAACAGACCCAAATGACACGTTATTCAACGGTGAAAACAAGGAAGGAACTGATCTTCAGTAGATTACGCACAGTACCTACAGAACGTGACGAACAGGAAATATGAGTTGGCGGACTGCTGTGAAACGGGCGTTGGAATGTTACCGATAACAATAGAATCCGACCCTCGTCAATGTCATTCGCTTGAAATATTTTCTGCAAACACTCGGTGAACAAAGTATAGTTTGAAGTGGATAAACTTATTTTCTACTTAATACTGAATTTTACGAATTTTGTCTCGTTACATTTTAGATACACCGCGTACGAGAAGATGCGTTAACACGAATAAACTGCCGTATCATACAGTTATATATGATCTGTTAGATCATAAATAAATTAATAATCAAACCAAAGAAAATAATATAATACGATCAATATATATTTTAAATTTTTGCGTATACAATATAACTTCGATAAATTAAGGTTCAGCAAGACTTCCTAAAAATAAAAGCTGTTATCTTGTCGGCCATTATCTTCAAGAATCAGGGCTCGAGCAGTGAATATTAGAGACGGAGAAGAATCGTCTCCACAACACCTTGACGATAGCGAAGATTGAGAATTGAGACTTTGTAAGTTACGTGTTAGTTAACGTGCAATACGATACGGTAGCTTTTCTTTCTTCTGTTTCTTTACGTAGGCAGAACTCGTTAGGTTTTTTTTGTAGCCTACGTCGAGAAATTTGACAATGTAAGTTATTAATTAATAATTAATTAATTAATTAATTATTAACAGTCGGAAGTATTCGATGAATTGTGTTAAGTAATTCCGTTGTATACAATTCACACATAATGCAGTTTAAAGCCCGCTTCAACAAAACGTGATAAACTTTCAAAGGAAAATATACGTGTAATGTGAAATTCTGTAGATAAAAATAGAGTAGCTCTATAGTAGCTCAGCGGGGTTCTAACAAAATTGCTCTAAAAAAAAAAAGGAAAAAGAATTTAACTGTTCGCCGGCAGGAGGAAGTTTCGGGGAACCTTCAGTACGAATTGTGCCAGGAAATACTGTAAATCCAAATAAAATTACGCCAGCAGAGCTAGAACAAAGTTGGCAGCGGATACGAATCAATTCTAGGAACGTAAGGTACGCCGTCCAACAGGTATACCGGTAGTACGAGATGATGACAATAACCTCTGGCCACCCCGCCGCGTGTTGGCAAACTGTCTGTGTTCACACACACACTCGCTCACCACGTGCTCAGCACTAAGCACGCCAGCTGCGTCTTATGTCCGAGACGGCAGTTGTGATACCTACTGCAGGCCACAATATTCATACCACGATACTATCGATCAATATCGATTGTAAACATAACATTCACAAAATTTTTATTTTATTTTGGCTTCGGAAATATCGGTCCTTTCCCAGTAACCATAACATTTTTACACTAAATGTTTGGTAATTTCATACCCTAAGCGGAATTTGGGTGTTTGTTTTTGGGGATGGTAATTTTATGTAAACTTTGAATCGTTCAAAAGGTTATAGGCCGATATAAATCCATCTGTTGAAAATACTTACACAGACGTAGCAAGGGGTGACGAACGGGACCGCTCCTGTTCCTGTTTCTTACAACTAAACGTAGACGTTATAAGTGCTGTACATACACTAATACGTAGAAACATAAACACCGTTAGCGAGAACATACCACTTGTAAATGACACCTGGGAGAAATGACGCAAGTTTGCGTAATCGTATTGCTTAGAGCATAATTAATTTAATAACCGGCATAATTTATACTACAATATAATATTTTAGACAAAAACTGATAACAGTAGTATGCGTGTATGACCTTCACATTCTCTGTTAAATTACAGCGGATCCCCACGGCTACAGTGTGTAAAGTGTGACAAATTACCGTGTATGGATTAATCTGCAAAACATAATATCGATAAATCTCTCTCTCCCTCTCTCTCGCTCTCGCTTACTGTTGTGTACGGTTATATACAGTATGTAATCTAATCAGTTTAATATTCGCCTTGTTGTTATTAAAACTAAGCATCCTGTATCCCGGAAATTTCCATTGTACTCTCACGTTTTATAGTAAGTTTTGTGTTTTGACAGATACGACAGTACCTCAGTACTTGAATATGTACCTGCAGAATTTTATGGAATTGAAGCGTCATTGGTACAACTAACGGGTTGCTGTTTGTACCTAATGATGGTTGACAGTGGGCCTACATGACACCTACCACCACACGGAATCTTAATTATAGGCTTTTTTTATTTTTTTTATTTAGAGGTGCCACAATGTTGTGGTTTCTCTCAGTCAAACAAACATAAATCCATATTTGACAAAAAACTACATATTCCAATTTTTATCTGACTAATTCTAATGTTTTGCTGTTGTCTTTTGTCCACTCGTCTTCGTCGTGCAATCCGTTCAGTTTCGTATGTTCTCTCAGACGTCAGACGGCTTTCATCTTCTCCTTATTTCATCTGATTCTCAGAGCGTCACTATCTTTAACAATTTTTTATTCCCCCATTCCTCTAACATATTCGTGCTGTCACAATCTTTTTTCCTGTGACAGTTTCTTATGTATGGTTCGCAACACCCATTATTTCTCTTACCGCATTACTCTTAATTCTCTCCCTCTTTGATTTCCTTCCCTCTCCCCAAATCCACTTACGTAGCTCCTAGTGACTGTTTACGTCTTCGCCTCATAGTATAGGTACTGTACACAGATGTGTTTTGTGCTAATGCCTAGTAATCATACTTTGTACCATCAAATCTCCCTTCAAAAGCCAGTTACAAAGTATAGACAGTTGTTTGTGCTCGTGCTTATACAACCGTAAATGTCTATTTATCAGGGGTTACTACAAAGCCTTGGGAGAGATGGTTAATCCACACTACCGCTCTCAATTATCCCAAAATATACTAGACCTACAGGCTGTTAAATGTACTATGCCCATTAAAGTAACTACACCCCTTTTTTATACCATGTCTAACGTCTTCCTTTTATATCATGCCTAACCGTCTTCCTTTTCAGTTGAAGACAATGTTATTTGTTTAAAAAATACAACTCTGAAAGTTGCTGAATAAAATACCTCAGTTACGTTGCGATTATATAGTAATATTAGGAAATAAATTGGAAGTTCGTTTGTTGACTGTGTAAACTGAAACGAAATCAGAGAACATTAAACGAGGTATCAAATAGGCCTACCAATATTGGCCAGGATGTTCTAATACAAATGAGCAATCATACCCTCGACACACACACACACACACACACAGAGTGATAAGCAGAGTTAGTCAATTTTCTTCCTTTGCTCTACAGCTAGCTAATACGTTTCTCATTGTGTACAACAGCGGTATACGCCATCTAACGTGTATGTCTTTATTAACATAATGTTAATTGTTATGTTCTATGTTACATTATTAACATACTTTAATAGTAAAATAATTATTTATGAATACCTAATATTTCATAAAGAGTGCCATGACTTAGGCGTATTATTTAATGACTAAGTGCCATGACTTAGGCATATTATGCAATGACTTGAAGACTGCCGTATATTGTAAGGCACTTAGCACAAACTTGTATACGATTGATTGCTTTTGTACTAGCCATATAATATTACTACTCTGTAGCAACGAATTTAAAATTCCCATCGTCCTTGTTGCTTATCATATACGCCTATCTGTTACTAATTTTTAAGATACATTCTTTTGTATCACTGAACCTACATACGTAAAAAGATTAACTTCACTGATTTTTAGAAATTCTCCAACCTCTATGCCATCGCTGTCTGGTGTCAAGTGCTCTGGCTCTGTCTCGCTCAATTTTACCTTCAACCTCCATTTTGTATGCCCTTCTTATAATCTCGTATAGGCTACGTATAGACCTAATCAAAATTCAGTATTACCAGTAATAACGCTATCATCAACAATTGTAATGACAAAATGTGCAAGGGGAAGTCAATAAGTCGCTAGGAGTTATCTAGTAAGATTACCAGATACCCAAATTTACGAAACAAAGATTAATACAATTCTCAATTTTTCCAGAAGTAATTTAGAATTTGAAACTCTGTGCTTTCATTTTCTGTCACCAGATTATACTAACATTTGTGTGTTTTTTAATGGAAAGTTGTATAGAAAAAGAAATAAAACGTAATATATAAGCCCTAAAGAAATAATATAACATATGGCCTATGATAAAGATTTTCAAGAAGACTGATTTTAAAAAATGGATTTAATAAGTCGCATAATTTATAGTGAAACACTATATGTATTCATGGTGTGACAGGATAAAAGAATTGAGGAAACAACTGTAATCAGGAAGCGCTCGAAGCAAGAGTGGTAGAAGAGGTCACGACGTAGGTCGAGGAAAGCAGCCAAGAATAGATGACTAGAGCAGTACAGAAAAGGAAATAGAAGGATGAGAGAATGAGAGAAGACCGGAAGAATTGGAGGAAGACTAGAGGTCCATGGGTATATGAACATAAATATTAAATGCCCAAGTCGTACTGTGTGTGTGTGTGTGTGTGTGTGTGTGTGTGTGTGTGTGTGTGTGTGTGTGTGTGTGTGTGTGTGTGTGTGTGTGTGTGTGTGTGTGTGTGTGTGTGTGTGTGTGTGTGTGTGTGTGTGTGTGTGTGTGTGTGTGTGTGTGTGTGTGTGTGTGTGTGTGTGTGTGTGTGTGTGTGTGTGTGTGTGTGTGTGTGTGTGTGTGTGTGTGTGTGTGTGTGTGTGTGTGTGTGTGTGTGTGTGTGTGTGTGTGTGTGTGTGTGTGTGTGTGTGTGTGTGTGTGTGTGTGTGTGTGTGTGTGTGTGTGTGTGTGTGTGTGTGTGTGTGTGTGTGTGTGTGTGTGTGTGTGTGTGTGTGTGTGTGTGTGTGTGTGTGCAAAGTAATACCAATCTTCACTTTTAAACTATTTTCCAATAAACTGTTTTTTATCAAAATTATTTGAGTACGGTTCAAAGAATTCTCAAAACATTCATAAAAGTGAGGTTTTCGTATATTTTATAAAATATTTTATTAAATTTCTATGAACGAATTGTTATCAGGATCAATTATGTCACTAAGCGACATAAATTAATAAATTTTTGTTATACCGTTTTACTGTACTATCGTAACAAAACTGTTTCATTCTTTAGGAAAATTATAATGTGCGCTGAACAAACCAACGCACGTTTGGTTTCTAGATATTCATCATGTTAAATATTAACACTTTTTTATATGTTTTCAAGTATTCTCTTATACTAGAAGGTAAACTGAGTAACTTTGTGTAAATAAAAGTATGTTGGTCATTCTCATAAGAGAATGTTGGTATTCTCATAAAAGTATGTTGGTCATTCCCTTTTCCTCGTTTTGGGAAAGGCAGTTGTTAGAAAGACTTTAAAACTCAGGAGGCAGGAGGCATGAAATACATCCATTTTTGTGGGGGAGGAGTGTTCTGTCAGAGACTTGTCGATGATAAAATTGTAACAGACAACAGAAACACTGTTTCACCTTCAAAAATACTGACATTTTTCAGATTGGCAATCTTAATATTATTTTCATGAAAATAGTTGATAAAATACCTTGAGGGAATTCCGCTCCATGTAGAATCGAACACATATATTGCATTAAGCAAATGATTCCCGTGTAACAGATATTGTTATCTTTTCTGGATCTCATGTAAAGCAAGTTTGTTTACTGCTCAGTTTTTTTGTGACTACTATTTTGTTAATGTTACTTAATGGTCTTATGGTTTTGTGTTCTTTAGTATCCCATGAAACTCTCTATTATCTCTAGATTTTTGGGAAGGTAGAATATTTGTCGTTCTAGTAAAATAAACGGCCGCGCCTCGGCACATGGATTTCCATGTTGCAATCTGACCTCCACATTGATCGTGCGTGGAATTAGTTTCCATGATGACATGAAGTAATTTATTTTGAAGATAAATTAAAATCCAGGCTCCAGACATGAAGTTTTTGCGCTCTGGGCAGGATATACATTAAGAGATAATAAGAGGAATGATAATATCAGGAAGGGACTGAGTATGTTTTCAATAAATGAAAGAATAATAGAGTATCGCGCCAAATGGAAAGATCATTTAAATAGGCAGCCAGATGATAACATTGCCAAAAGAGTTTGCTAAAGAGATCCAGCACTCCCAAAAGCAAGATGGACACAAAAAACCTGTGAGGCCGGAAACTTTGAACCAACTAAAGTTACATGCAATGACCTAAAATGCCACTTAATCCGTTGGACGGGGCCGCAGTAACTCTACTGCAAAACCCTCTTAACAATAAATGCACTTTTTAGTCGCCATAAAAATAACTTTTCTTGAAGTGAACAGCACAAAGAGGTAGACGGACGACTACTCTGCCCCATTCATTACCCACAACCCGCAAAAAGAATTCTGCGCTTAAGTTTACAAGATTTGGTCGATGCAGCTAACAGTGGCCCAGACTTCGCTGTGACTCCGAAACAAAAGTCCAATGTTCCCAGAGTGGAAGAAAATTAGAATACAGCAGTCACAAACAATACGTGTTTACACAACAAGAGTCTCACAGCTAACTGTATAGTCCGATATGTTAATGAATATTCACGCATGCGTCAAATGGTCTCTGTTTGGCTACTGAGTTACAATGTAGTTGCATAACCGGTTCCCGTAATATTCAAAATGGTCGGGTACTTTTCGGTCAGACCTCGTAATCAATCTAATTATGTACCTACTTGATCAATTCTTTTCCTTCTATAACAATATATGAGGCCTTTTATTTGCAATCGGGGTTGTTGTGTTATTTTAATAGGCCTAACTATTGATTTGTTTCCTATTTTTAGCGTCTAATTTTCAGTAAACTAACAATACTATTAGTGTTGGCACAGAACTACCGGTTGAAACCAGATTCGTGATTATTGCCAGGCGACGTAACAGTTAATGTTAACGTGAATAGCAAAAAGTAATCTGTGTTTATTTTCAGTTATCGTAACGTGTTGTGCCTTTGTACATGTCACTAGAATCAGTCTTGCGCGCAGACGTAGGAGCATAAATTTCAGCGGCTTATGTTGTCACAAGCGTGGAAAACACCTTCCAAGTCACACTGAGGAAAGTCGCTTGTTTTGTCAGATAATAATTGACACGTGGAGTAACTCCAGGAGACTGAGACAGTATTACTATGTAAAACTGTAAAGGCATATTATTTATTCTTTTACTGTACGAGATTTATCACGAAGATCATGCAATTTTTGTTTACTTCAATAAATCAGTCTTTATTCCCTATATCAACTATATTTATATCGATTTAATGACCTTTGTTTATATTTTCCCCCTTAAAAGTAATCGCCGTTGGAAAGAACACGGTTATGTAAACTTTCTTTCCGGTCTTAAAAATATTTCTAGAATGCACTTTTTGTATGTACACTTACTGAGTCAAATCTGCAAGGATTTCGAATTACAGATCTCCACAGTAACGTTCTACAAGATGATGGCCCTCCCCACTCTTCTTTACGGGTCTGAGAATTGGCCTTAACAAACTCCCAGACCAGTATTCAAACCACCGAAATGAGATTTCTCAGACACGTGGCAGGATGTACTCTTCAAGATCGCAAGATATACGGCAAGAGCAGAATATTCTGAACTTACTGGATAGAACTGCCCGATGTCAGCAAGCGTTGGAGTAACCGGCTCTAGTCTATTCGATTGGTACTGAAACAAACCATTTTTGGTTAATCCTTGCGAATGATGACTTCTATACCTTCCTAGTTTTATGTTTTACCTCTTAAATAGTCGCGAAAAGTTGTCCTTTCACGGTTCGTTTATGGGAAGAGAATCACATGAGATTTGTCAATGTTTTTATTGACATCCACTTCTCACGTAAAACAAGTCACATCCAAGGAATCTAAATGCATGTACCTGCTCAAAGAGTCTGTTATTCAGAACTAGCTTACATCTGACAGGAAAGCAACCTCGACAAGCCATGGACTTGGTCTTGAACCAGAGATTACCAAACCATCCGTGTGAATTATCTGCCGCAGTCTGTCGTCATTGTCTGTTATGAAGACCTGGACATCCGCAAACAGGTTTTAACGAAATTATAATAATTGAAATTACTGCTAAAATTCAGCATTTCCAGCCTCTGCTTCCACTCTGTTACAGCATTGTTTATGTGTATATATATATATATATATATATAGTATTTAAAATTTATAATTATATTACCTCAAGATGTTCTTTTCCTTATTTGGAACATGTTTCGAGAGTTCCTGTTCTCTCATCTTCAGCCTTCGCCATCTTGTTTCTGGTTAAGTATTTGTGTGTTGGCTGCTGGATGTTATTAAGGTAGTTTGTTGATCTTTGGCCTTTTAAAGTTGTATTATTGTGTGTGGTTGTGGTATATGTTTTTGTATTTTGTGTATTTTCGATATTGAGTGCTTTGAATATTGTGTCATGTTTTGTATTGATTTGTATTTGTTCTGGTATTAGTTTGTTTTGTGTTTTATGTTTGTATATTTGTAAATTTTCCCCAATGTTCATTATGGTGCCTTTATGTGGTATATGTTTTATTAGTGATACATTGGTTATGTTTGGAAATTCGTGTCCTGTTGTTACGTTTGGCACACGTTACAATTCGGGAACCTGGTTAATTGGCTCAGGTCAATTAAACAGGCTGCCATTATCTTTACAAAATCATAAATAACTGGAAAGTAAACAAAAGTTAAATAGGATCCCGTGAATTGAGGAATATTGACAGGGGTTTGTAGATTTATTCACTCACCTTTTTGGACCATGACATCTCTTTATTACATAAAGTTTTAACATCTCCGAAGAAATTTAGCAATGAGTATATTAAAAGTAAAAACATTTGCACCTCTTGTACAAATAGAATTAGATTAATTAATTAGTTAACATAGCTTTTACTGCCCTCGGATCCGAGTATTTTGTTTCAGTATATGATATTAAAATTATCATCTTTATTTCGTGCCATCTGAAGAATGGACTTATTTAACTTTAACGTGTTATATTCATAAAAGCCTTAAACTTAACACATATTATTCCTAAGCATGAAATTACAATTTTATGGTAATTAAGTCAGTCTTTCGTGTTTTACTTTACTTTCATTGGTTAATTAAGTGTCTATCATGTATTATTTTAAGTTAAGTTCTGAACCACGGAAGTTGAACTTCGTCGGCGAATCGGCGCTTCTATTGGTTGTGCAGGGTGTCTTGGAGATCTTCTGGCTATCGTGTTTTGGTGACATCTGCTGTCATTCCTAAAGATGAGTCGTCTGTTGGGTCTGTAGATTCTTGTGGTAGGTTTTGGGTTGTAACTTTCACTGGTATTCACATTGTTGTACCGCACATGTTACTTACGTTTAACAGTTACATGTTAACAGTTTAATATCACATTTAGGTGATGTTAGTTTGTTACAGAGATGTCATTGTCATACACTCACGTCATTTTTTACATTTTTACATCATCCGGTTATCTCACACAAGCGTCTCCTCGTTTATAGGTTTTTATAAAGACTACATACTTTTGTACGCTGTATCAGCAGCGGAGTCTGAGATACAACTGAACTGGCTAAGTATAGGGGTGAAGAGGCTGTCCGCGCGCGGGTAGCTTGTCAGCGTAAAAGTAGTTCCATATTCGATTAATATTTACTCGATTATTCTCTGACATATTTAACTATATTTAATTACACTACGGTATCTCTCACTTAGTATTTTATTATTGTACATCATTATGTTTTTTATCAAGTTCCGATTTAATACAATTATTAGTCATACTCACGGGTAATTATGCGTGTTGATGCCGGTTTCGGCAGGTTAAAGCCGGGTTAATTATTAAGGGGTGTTATCGCAATTTTATTATAGAATTATTTAAAGTTTTAAAACTATTTATTTTGGGTATTATGGCGGGGTTACATTATCATTTTCTTTAGGGGTTTGGTTCTGTTTTAATGTGAGATTTTAAATTTCTTTTATTTCATTTTTTTCCTTTTTTAAAATCGTCACATACTCCTCCGCTTAAATATCGACACCGGGTGAGTATTTTACGGGTTTTTTTTTTGGTGAGCAACGTACTGGGAGTATGCTCGGGGATTTCTGTGTTAAAATTTAATTTAGTACACGATTTGTTTTCTCTATATCTCTTTAAATGATCTTGTTCATTTAAATGTTCTCCTCCGTGAAATTCCCTTTATCTCACTTCTTACCATGCTAATTTATATTTTAATTCTTAATACTAATTTCCCTAATTATCCGTAACTCACAATATCGTGGCCCGACTGATTACATTTTGCATACTCTAACTCTAGTAGTTAGTTTTCTGCACTTTCTTTAACTCTTGTAAAGAACTTTCTTTAACCCTTGTAAAGAATTTTTTAGTGCGGCGCCGTTATGACTTGTTACGTTACTGATATATAATTCTTAATTCTACTACAGAAATCTAAAGCCAATCCCATACTTGACCTTAGATTCATTCTTATCCTAATTTCTTATGCTACTGAGAGAATCGGAATTTCACGAAGATAATAATTTTTGTTTTTAAATGATCAGCTGTTATACATAAACAAAAGGAGACAAACACTTTACTTTCAACGATCAGCTGTTACTGTGGAATGTGGGTCAAACTAGTTTTCTTCAAACAATGGCATAGTTTATGCGTACAAAGGGGGAGTTAACTCGAGGGAGAGAATATCTCTATTGTTCCATTTAACAATAGCTAACGGACACCTTATTAACTTGCACTGGCTTGCTTCAAAAAAAGGGGTGGAGTGACCGATGCGTACGCAATGTTACGGCCCGTTACTAAGCTGAGTTTTGTTACACTTTTATAATTATAATTATACTAACATGTTATAATAATTTACGATATTATTAAACTTTTTATTTTAAATGACTTATTATTTATTATTATTACTTTGGTCTGATTTAAGAGACGGTTTCTTTTTTGTTTCGAACTCGTTTGTTTACTTCGGGAAGCATCATTCCATAAAATTAATTAGTACACTTGTTTTATTTAGTCAGTAGTTCATATAACTCATCGTGTCAATAGACACACGAATTACACATTTATGCAGGCTTGTACTGGAAAACTACAGGTCTTAAATTGTCGCAAAATTGACGTGTTAGAGACTGAATACTTTGACACGTACATACATGAATTGGTATAATACAATCTAATCTTTTCCCGTATAATTATATACGAGTATGTGCGTAATCTCACACAAAATATACACTTATAAATATCGTCCATATTATTCATATATGCTACTTAGAAAAAGGCTAAGTACAATTTCCTCTAAGTATAATGTAAGTACACTATACTACTTTTACATACAATTTCCTAACTGAGTGCATAGATATACAGAATAGAGTATTTTATAATTGACACTAAGTACACTAACCATTTACACAAAATGAAACAAAAAAAAACAGTGGCGCATTTTAATAATAAAATTATTTACTTGTTTTTTTTTTTTTATTGGTTTTAATTTTCAACATGTGTCTGAAATCTTTTGTTACTGGGCAAGGGGTCACACACTTTGTAATACAATAGGGGGAGGTGATGTATTGTCTACTTGAGGTGGCAGAGCTTAACAAAGAGGTAGTTTGGTACAAGCGGGAACAGGTCATTTTCTTGTCTGAGATTGTCGTTAAACAGACAAGTTGGGGAATGCATTTTTAAACAGGTTTTACCCTAGGCTTACAATGTTTAAATAATTATTATATTATATTTAAATATCCTTACCTTATATATCATGGTTATTATATTATATTATATTATTACACCACATAATGATTATAAAAACACACTATCCTAATTCTGAATTTACTTACTTCAATTCTTCCTTTTGCGTATTTTAAATTAACATTCATAGAGTGAATAATTCTACCACATATTAAATGACAAACACAGGGCATTTTATCTTGCTAATTATCATTTATTAATTAATTAAGCAGAGTTGCGCATTTGAAACGTTTGGCACACGTTACAATTCGGGAACCTGGTTAATTGGCTCAGGTCAATTAAACAGGCTGCCATTATCTTTACAAAATCATAAATAACTGGAAAGTAAACAAAAGTTAAATAGGATCCCGTGAATTGAGGAATATTGACAGGGGTTTGTAGATTTATTCACTCACCTTTTTGGACCATGACATCTCTTTATTACATAAAGTTTTAACATCTCCGAAGAAATTTAGCAATGAGTATATTAAAAGTAAAAACATTTGCACCTCTTGTACAAATAGAATTAGATTAATTAATTAGTTATCATAGCTTTTACTGCCCTCGGATCCGAGTATTTTGTTTCAGTATATGATATTAAAATTATCATCTTTATTTCGTGCCATCTGAAGAATGGACTTATTTAACTTTAACGTGTTATATTCATAAAAGCCTTAAACTTAACACATATTATTCCTAAGCATGAAATTACAATTTTATGGTAATTAAGTCAGTCTTTCGTGTTTTACTTTACTTTCATTGGTTAATTAAGTGTCTATCATGTATTATTTTAAGTTAAGTTCTGAACCACGGAAGTTGAACTTCGTCGGCGAATCGGCGCTTCTATTGGTTGTGCAGGGTGTCTTGGAGATCTTCTGGCTATCGTGTTTTGGTGACATCTGCTGTCATTCCTAAAGATGAGTCGTCTGTTGGGTCTGTAGATTCTTGTGGTAGGTTTTGGGTTGTAACTTTCACTGGTATTCACATTGTTGTACCGCACATGTTACTTACGTTTAACAGTTACATGTTAACAGTTTAATATCACATTTAGGTGATGTTAGTTTGTTACAGAGATGTCATTGTCATACACTCACGTCATTTTTTACATTTTTACATCATCCGGTTATCTCACACAAGCGTCTCCTCGTTTATAGGTTTTTATAAAGACTACATACTTTTGTACGCTGTATCAGCAGCGGAGTCTGAGATACAACTGAACTGGCTAAGTATAGGGGTGAAGAGGCTGTCCGCGCGCGGGTAGCTTGTCAGCGTAAAAGTAGTTCCATATTCGATTAATATTTACTCGATTATTCTCTGACATATTTAACTATATTTAATTACACTACGGTATCTCTCACTTAGTATTTTATTATCGTACATCATTATGTTTTTTATCAAGTTCCGATTTAATACAATTATTAGTCATATTCACGGGTAATTATGCGTGTTGATGCCGGTTTCGGCAGGTTAAACCGGGTTAATTATTAAGGGGTGTTATCGCAATTTTATTATAGAATTCTTTAAAGTTTTAAAACTATTTATTTTAGGTATTATGGCGGGGTTACATTACCATTTTCTTTAGGGGTTTGGTTCTGTTTTAATGTGAGATTTTAAATTTCTTTTATTTCATTTTTTTCCTTTTTTAAAATCGTCACACTGTGTTTATTGCATTTGTGGCTAAATTGGATTTATATATTTCTGGTTTTTTGTACGCGTTTAGGTGTTCAAAATAACGTTTTTTCAGCTGTTTTTTGGTTTGTCCTATGTAACATTTATTGCAATCTTGGCATTCAATTTTGTATATACCGTTAGTTGTATTATCTTTGTTGTGTGAGCTACTTAGAATTTCATTTTGTTTTAATTGTCTCCAAGTCACGTTACTAAATATTTAGAATTAATATTAGGCAATTACCTGTATTAACTTCCGTCTTGTGACTTATTGTGGGAAAAAACCAAATAAGTCACAAGACGGAAGTTAATACAGGTAATTGCCTAATATTAATTCTAAATATTTAGAATTTGTAATTTATTTTTATTAGTTTTGTATGCTATTTTTATATGTGTGTTTTTAAATAGTTTTGTTAGTTTTGTCATTTTATTATTTATGTATGTGGATGTGGCCCATTTTTTGTTGTTGTTAGTATTTATATGTTGTTCATTTTGATTGATTCTTAATTGTTCAGTTTTTATTTTATATTTGATTTTATTTTCTATTTTGTTCACAGTATTTTTATTGTATCCATTTTCATAACCTATTTGGTATATTATATTTCTTTCTTTGTCAGTTTCTTGTTTGTTTAGGGGAATTTTGTACATTCTGTTAAATAGTGAATAGAATGCTGCCATTTTATGTTGTGGTGGATGGTCAGAATGGTTAGGTATAATGATGTTAGTGGAAGTTGGTTTTCTATATATTGCATATTGTATGTAGTTGTTGTATCTTGTGATGGTTATGTCTAAATAGTTTATTTTGTTATGTTTTTCTTTTTCTGCTGTGAATTGTATTTTAGGATGTATGTTATTGATTTGTTTCAGTATGTTCTCTGCATTTGTGTTTTTGTTATTTGATACATATAGTCCATCGTCTACATATCTTATCCATATGCCATTTGGGTCCTGTGATTTTATATTTTGTATTTTTGTGTCTATGTGTTGTAGGAATATTTCTGCTATTATGCTTTATAATGGTGATCCCATTGCTAAACCTTCTTGTTGTTGATAAATTTTGCTATTAAATTCAAAGTAATTTTGTTTTAGTATTAATTGGAGGCTATTTTTTATTTCGGTTATATATTGTTTGTTTTCAGTTTGTTTATTATTCTGTCTATTGTTTCTTCTACTGGGATGTTGGTGTACATGTTTGTGATGTCATATGATGTGAAAAATGTATTTTCATTTATATTTATTGTTTTTAGTTTGTCTATTAATTCGTATGTATTTTTTATGTTATGATGGTTATTTGTTAGATGGTTATTTTTTAGTTTATGTGCTATTATATGTATATATATACATAAACCCCTAGGTGAGAAATTACACCATTGTCTAACCTCTCTACTTATCATTTCCTTACGAGTGCTATTATATTCAGTTCGTGTCATGATCTTTATACATACTTCTTACAACTTCTATTAGGTATTTTGGTATGCCTCTTCTGTCATAATTTCTTTCGTCTTACATTATCAAAAGTCTTGATGTAGTCAATAAACACTGTATGTGTTTCAAGATTAAATTCTCTTCTTTTTGTATATCAATAACTTTAATGTACATGCATAATTATCAGAGCACGATCTTCTCTCCTTGAATCCTGGCTCCTCTTCCAACAAGATGGTATCGACAATAGGCATTTATCTATTGTTAACAATTTTGGCATTTATTTTATGTGCTGCATTAAGTAAGCTAGTATTATCTATAGTTTTCACTGCATGTTTGTGAAGCTTTTTTAAAAATAGGGACTACCAGTGCCTTCCTCCAGTCTGATGGCGTTACTGTTTGCTTCCAACACTGATTTACAATGTCCACAAGTCTATACGTTACTTGCGCTGGGAGATATTTATAAAGCTCTATGTTAACATTATCTCCACCAGCAGCTTTCCTATTCTTACTAATAAGTAATGCCTCTTCAAATTCCATATCTCGTAACATTTCCTTCCAATCAACTTCTTCGACCATACTATACCAGAGATTCTTACAGTAACATTACAGAGTTCTAGTGGATATCACTGACAGTAATTGCTTCCCACAGTAAACAGAGGAAGCCGCGTTACAATTGAATGTTTACTTACACAGTGATACAAAACCTCGAGTCAACATAGCACCGACTATAGATAACGGTGAACATATGTAAACGGGATTTAACGATGTGTTGTTGTGTAGTCAGAATTATAAGGTCTGCAATGTCATTCTCGCTTCACGTGGTGTACCAGATATAATTATGTAATTATTAAGTGAAATGGATGCAGAAATAGACAAGGAAAAATGTGAAACCGCTGCTTGGCCCCTTTTTGAATTATTTTTATTTTTCCATCTATTTTGTTCGTGGCCCATCTTCGTAGGTAGAAATAACGATAATAATTAAACATAAAAAGTGATTTGCGATTACACGTGATAACAAACAGTGTACGGAGCACACGATTTAAAATTAAATGAGACAATTCTTGGGCTTCCCAAGTCTAGAACCTCCACTGAATCGGATTAAATAAGTCTTGACAATATCACATCCTATTCGAAGTTGCGGGTTACAGCTTCAAACTGAATGTGGTTAAGTTTTTTGTTGTGAAAATGCGTCCCTCATTATCCTGAAGTGTATAATAGTCGCATAAAAAAAACGCCAAACAACGATTTCCTTTCTTTTTATCATCGAATAAATAACTTATAGTAGTTCTACGCTGTCCGATGTTTTCTTTTCCAGACAAGATTCTGTATCCAGCTACTCGTTAATAATAATCTGATCTGTCCCTGTTTTTTTTTTTACTACAAGTACTCGAAAGTCACTGAAAGATAATGTAAAACCATTTAGCTGGTAATAGTCTAAGCCCAATTTGTGCTATTTCTAATAGTCTTATGTATTGTATGATAATTAAAATGCCTGTTTTTCTGTTTTTACATCAAAAAAAGGTTACTTCACTTGTATTTACTTCACTTGATGATTTTTATTATTGTTTTTGTATTCTGTATGTTCGAGAACTGTGGAACAAGAAGACGTATTGTTATTCGAGGGTGTAGAAGTGTTAACAAAGTTGTGAGTATCGACTTCTCTGTGTTCAATAATTTAATCCGCTGTTTTAATTCCTCGAGCCATGCGGTCCTCATAACTCTACGTATCAAATCATAGTGTGTACGAACAGATTAATGAAAACTGAATAAGTAAAGCCACAGCAGAATTCTGTCACTTAAAATAAACAAATTAAAAAGCAAGTACACATAGCACAAAAAAATATTAATTAAGAGAAAATAAGCTATAGAAATTTGAGGAGAATAACTCACGACAGAAGGGGACAATACCCCCTGCCCCGCGTATTTATTGCGACCAACGCTTTTCTGAAGGCGGTATTAGATTTCGAAGACACATACGTCAACAAAAATACTATAAAAAATGGTAGATGTTCATTATTCCAGACTATTTGGACCACACGAGCCGTCGTTCAGGAGTTTCAAGGAATGCAAATCATCATATGCTGTAAATTCGTGCAAAATATCATGATAATATTTTAGTCTTTGATCTGGCTACAGAACGACTTCGTGTGGTCCAAGAGGAAGATAAAGCCTTTAATTTCGCGGTGTGTGATACTTTTTACTCCGTGTGTCAGTAACTTCCTTTATTGCTAAGTAAAGGCAGAGGACATCATGCATTTTCAAGTATTATGGATAAAAATTGTGAGTAAAATGTTGTTTTACCGCTTCTGCTGACAATTTAATCCGAAATAAAAAAATAAAATCCTAACCACATTAAAGACAATTATCCATTTCAGCATTAACGTATTTGCGGGTATTGTACTGTGATTATCGCCGTGTGACAGAACAAAGAGCTTCCCAGGTGTTATTAGATGTTTTTTCTTTGGTTGTTTGAGTCTGGTCATTATAGGGACAGGCTCGGGCTGGTCTGGGGCAAGCCCCCTTCAGCCAGTTGGTAAGGGAATTTTGGGGATTCGTACGACATTGCAGACCGGCCGTTAAGAAGATGGAGGCACGTAGATGGAACAGTAGTGCATGTTGTGTGCATTATGTAGTTCGTAGCGAGGTGTGAGAAGGAAGAGGCAGATGGAGGCGCCATTCATAGATGTTTGTTTATTTATTTATTTTTCTTTTGCAGGGCGGCCAAGACATGGACGAGTAACGCAGGTCGCCAAAGCTGGAGGGTGGCGACAGGGTAGCGTCAAGGTAGCCGGGGGACACGTAGTAGTGGATTAAATAGTTGGGAAGTCGGTGATAGGAAATTTAATTATTGTGAGATCAAGAAGGTCGATCAGTTTTTAGATTTCAGAATTTAAATTAGAGTATTTTTGGTTTTATGAGCTGCTAGTGAGTTCTGTGTCTCTGACGCTGGGGATTGGTGTGAAAGCATTATAGACAGAGAGTTAAGGGTGGCTAATTGTGTCTATTTCTCAGACGCAGTCGGCGAGGAAGTCTAGGAGGAGGAGCATCGGCTATTGCAAGGAGACGATTTATTAAGAAGGAAGGTCTACTAGTGTTGCGGGTTGTTCTGTTGATGGATGGGACTATTGATTGCAGGGAAGTGCGTCTCGAGGCCGTTCGGGAATCCAGTTGAGTTTGGTTAGAAAGGTGTCCAGGTGAGGAAATAGGGTATTTAAAGCATACAGAGCTATGTTGATGGTTTTTGTTCGGCGTGGTCTGCGGTAGATGAGTCTTAAATCTCGTCGTTCTGTGAGTCGGTGGGGATCTAGGAAGGCAGGGTCAGCGGTTAGGAAAACAGGATGTGCGTATGTGATGATCGGACGGATGCAAGTGGTATAAATTCGGGTTAGTAATTAGCTGGAACAGTGGTTGTGCCTACTTAGAGTTCTGAGAGATTGGAGTCGGGCACGGGCACGGGCAAGGGTCGTGGTGCTTTTGATATGAGGCCGCCAGGAAAGTTTGGAGTCAAGCGTGACGCCCAGATATTTGCATTCACGATAAGATGTATTTTTTCGTTGCTTAAATACGGTCGCCTGATTTCAACAACCGAAACGTTGCTTTGATTTAAAAAGCTCCAATTGGATTCCGAAATAGTTTCATAAGTATTGATAACTTATCGTTGTCTAGTTTTAATGAGCACAGAATTACAGAGTTGTGCAAATTATTAGACTATAAGAGGAAATTTAAAGCAAACCCACTTCTTTTCAATAAAACTCTTTTACTGACACAATATTTACAACGTTTAATATTTAGCGTGATATCCTTCGTTCTTTATAGTCAGCTTAATATGGTTTGTTACGCTTTTTATACGAGATTTACAATTTCTCTTGATGTTCTTACTCCCTGTCCCATATTTAACAATGAAGTTAGCCTTGGTAGTGATTGTCTTATTCCTGAATTTTTCTTTGTAATTGCCCAAATATGCCTTGAAGGGTTTCCAAGTTGGATGTTATATGGCCAGGGAAGAACCCTGGCATTATTTTCTGCCATAAAGTTCATGACTGATCAACCTTTGTGACATGGTGTGCCATCCTGGATGAAAGTCACGATCATCCAATAATCTCACTCTTAAGAAAAAAAAATCACTTATCCTATGAAATGTTATAATGAAACAGAGAAAACACAGTTTATTCATTAAGGGAAGTTTAAGTATCACTAGAAACAATTAAATTTATTACAGTTAAAAAAATGGACACAAAATTTGACTGAAGCAAGGAATTTTTCAATGAACCTAGCAGCTGATGCAAGAGTCTTAATGAGCATAGTTGACAAATTCGAAAGAATATTTACAACAAAATAATTTACCAATTGAATTTTTTTAAATATGGCCAATAATAATATTTAATGCATCAGGAAACCTTACTACATTGCAAAACAGTCTTATTTAGTGGCGAAAAATACTTGAATAGCCCAAAAATGTAGAAAAAATCGTATTAAGTTTAATAATTTGCACACCTCTGTAGGGTGAAAATTACTATCCTAAATTATTAAGTTTTTTTCCATTATAATGTTTTAGAAATAAGACTTTAAATGCGTGCTCTACGGTTGCCACCCAAGTGAGGGAACATAGAAATCGCGTATTAATGAAAGGAACCAAGGCTGTGGCGTCGCGTGGGTGTGTACACGTGTCTTATCAGCGATAACGTGGCGGTATCGATTGTCCGTCACCGCACGCGACGAACACTGTCAACCTGTTGTGATTACGTAATAAGCACGTCACTCTTGTGTGACGTACATTTTATTTATTTTTTTAATAAGCTATTATTATAAGATAGGAGAAAGTATCACTTATTGTCAGGTGAAACGATCCATCCGGGTCGGGCCCGAGAGGGTTTGTGGGTTTGAAGCACCACTTTAGCTAACCGTTATATCATTATATCGTTGAGCCTTGACGAGTTTTAGTCTTCTTGACGACTCACCGCCATTCCTTGGGCTCAGCTGCTTGGCTTTTCCGACATCTTGTTTCCCGTAGCTGCCATATTGTCTTCCACATCTTCTCCTTCCAGCCTTGTTCTCTTTATCTTCCCTATTGACATCCAATGTCCCTATTGTCATTTTTGGAAAGCTTTCAGTCTTCTTTTCGACTTCATGTCTGAACCACGTCAGTCTTTGTGCTTTTGTCTAAACATGTTAGCACCACACTTTAAGTCTATTACGCTCAGGGGCGGATCCAGCAAGAAATTTATGGAGGGGGAGTTAATTTTTGGAGGGGGAATTTGGAAAATTGGACCATTCTGTAAGGGTCTAAAGTATGAATGATTGGAATGAGTGAAGAAAGCGGCTGAAATGAGATTTGTCAGGCACGTGGCAGGGTACTCTCCATGATCATAGAAGAAACACAGATATACGGCAGGAACTAAATATTATGAGTATACTCAACAGGATCGCCCAATAACGGCTGAATTGCTGAGAACATCTTTGCCGAACGGATGACTGCCGCATCCCCAAACAACTTTGGAACTACAAGCTGAGGGGACGGAGAGGTGTGGGACGTCCGAGGAAGCGCTGGAGTTACCAGATAAAAATACAGCGTGTTATTATCACCACGATAAATTTATTAACCTAAAAGTATAAAATCATATCTGTGTTTGTCAGTTCATTGTTCTTTTAATAATATTCAGTTACAATTCACAATACACGCTGGTCATATAAGTTTTGTGTCAAATAAGAATTAACATGCTGCTAAGGTACAAATACATTTTAAAGTAATTTTAGAGTGAAACCATGAACCTATATAACGTGTTATGAATTATGTACCATACTCAAAACCAAAAAACCATTCTACAATCACAAGACAACGAAAAAATTTCGTCTGAAGTCACCATTTGGTGGGGGGCGAGAAATTCTCCCTCTATGGATCCGCGCCTGATCGCGTTTCCGTTCATTCTTGTGCATGTCCTGTTTTGTTTCAGTATATTTAAAACATTCTAATATTGCTTGCAGAGATCAAGAGGAATGGAATGATCCTCTGGTCCTTTTCTACATGTTAATCAATTATACAAAGAAGCGATCGTAATTCGAACATTCGATCACAACAGTTTATGACAGTAGTTATTAAATTAATATTTAATGCAACACTTTTTTGTGTGTCTGTCAATCAAAAACTGAAGTAGGCTTATGTGTTGATTAAATGGTAGTACTGTTTACGGGCGATTAGAAATTTTTTTCTTGATATATCTAATTGATTTTACAGTAATAATCCCAATAAACTAACAAATATTGAGTGTCAGTTAGCACTGCCTTATTAACAAAGTCCAATAAAAAAACATGTAAGTCTGGATTTTTGCAATGATTTATATCTTAATAAAGAAAAATGTACACATGTTTATAATAACATTTGTTAAATAATTACAATTATTTAATTAACTTACTGTTATTAGAGGTAATTTGTTAGTGATTGACACCCCTTATAAGTAGAGCTAATATTCTCATATCGTGGGTTCTTTAAAACAGTGTAGTGACTTTCAAGCAAAAAAGTCACTAACAATAAATAATTTATATTACCATTAATTAGTTGATGTGAGTGTTTCCTCGTCCCGTTGGTCTAGATTCTCGTGAACGGTGTTCTTTAGCGATGAATTCTGAATACAGTACCTCACTTTATAATTTCACCATACTTTTTCATTATACATTTACGGTATCAACAATTAAATAATGTAGCAAGTAATCGAGACTAGAAATAACTACGTTAATTTGCAATACACTGTGTGGCTCTTTTTTGATTAAAACTGTATGAGTTTTGAGTAGAAGTTTGAATAAAACTTTACTTCTTAAATGTAAAACTGTTGTGACTCAAAGCGTGACTGTATAAGTGGCGAATTTCTTATCTGCTTCTTATTAAATATTTATGACTGGTTTCCTCCACCAGTATTAGTCTGTTCTATTCCTACTACTTTTCCCCTTCTTATATGCAACATTCTTCTTAAATGGATACAGATTTTCCCCATATCCCTGTAATTTATTAATCTCTCTCACTTTTGGCCTTCCCTAATTGCCAACATGATGAACTGGAGGGATCATGGCCTACACATGTCTCCAGATAGAATACTGAGGACAAAAGTGGGGGATATGCCTGACATGGAAAAGGAAATTTGGGTCGACCGAGGTGAAGTTCGTAACAGGTAGAAATGTCCAAACCTGGACAGGCAGAAGACGACACAGCAGCAGCAGCAGTAGCAGTAGTAGTTGTACCACACGTTTCTCTCATTTTACGATGCAGAATTCGCAGTGGAAAGCTAAGACTCATAGTTTTCGGTTTCAGCTTTACCGTAACGATTCCGCATCATAGAATGCGCGAAACGTTTTCTGTTACTGGTAAATAATAAAAGTGATTAGAATATATCAGAAACAGTGAGAAAAAGAAGACTAGTATTTTTTGGACATTTATATAGAATGGACGACAATAAGTTAACAAAACAGATCTTCAAATATCTGTGGGGAAAGAAGTCAACATCAAGTTGGATTAAATAAGTCAAAAAGGATTTAGACAAAAAGTATATACACGCAGAATAAGCAATTGAAAGAGAAGTTTTTCGGGCAAAAGTGTTAAAAATAGAAGGAGTAGGTAGGAGATACCAGCAGCGGCGGATCTAGGTTGTCCTGCGCCCGGGGCAAGAATAAAATTGGAGCCCCCCCATATTTTTTTTGTTTTTGGTTAATTGGCATAATATAATACCACACACACACACACAAATTACCGGGCATATGAAGCTGAACGTAGGTGTAACTAACCTAAAAACAGGCATCTAGCAAAACTAAAAGCTTCCTAACGGGAACTAAAAGCCTAACGAAAGTCTAACCTCCAAACGGGCAGGAAGGCGAGCTAGCAAAATTATAACCTCCGAATGGGCAGAAAGGCAACAAAAACTTAAAAGTACCGCCCTCATCCATCCTCCTTTAAGTTTCTCTATCAAGCTCTAATTTTTTTTTACAAGACACGAGCACATTTAAGTAGGGTAGGGTTTGAGATAAAACGTAATATCCATTTTATACTAAGAAATTCTTTATTTGTCATTTTTTATTACAAAGGAAAAATACATACCAAAAGTTATATACTTAAAAACCCAATCACTAACGCTATTCAAATATTACGAAGTCAGTAACGAAAATTAAAATTTTACTCTGCTAGTCTTTTGTTGTGCAAATAAGTCTATGGCATCGTCATAATTAATTTAATGTGCGATTTGATTTTCGATTGCCAGAATCGCGAGACTTGATAAACGTTCCTGGCTCATCGATGATCGCAGATAGTTTTTAATAAGTTTAAGTTTACTAAAACTTCGCTCACAGCTTGCGGATGTGGTCGGAAGCGTACAGTAAATCCGCAGCGCAATACAAATATTGGGAAAGGCATCCTGCAAATCATGGGTGTAGATCTGTTGCAAGAGGTAGAAAGCGCTAGCCTTTTTTATGTCGCCGCAGCCGCCGAATAAAAGTGGAGCTTTAAAAACGGCGAGTTCCTGGCAGAACTCAAATGTGTTTAAGTCTCGTTCATATTTTCGTGCTAGATCTGCTCCATGCTTTTGTAGTTCTTCAGTCGACATATTCAACATTTTATGACCATTCAGAAATGCAAAATTTAAATTTAGTATGGTAGCGCTGTCAACTCTCATTTTAATTTCTGATATGATTCGATCAAATACAATCTTTATTGCTTTAGAAAATAGCTGAACAGGTTGACGTGTTCGTGATTCGTCCTCACACAATTCATCAAATTGTTTTTTGCGCTTCGGAATTCGGGGAATTCGTTTATTTGCCAGAATAGGATCAACTCCAATTTTTGCGGCTACTGTCTTAGCCTCTTCTATCCAACATTCCATAGGATTTTCTCTCATTTTTTGCAAAGTTTTGGTCAGACCTTCCATTAATGCGACGGAACGCGCGAGAATTATATCTTCCTTTTGAATTTCAATATTTACTCGATTGATTTCTCGAAGAATATTAACCCAAATTGTCAAGTTAATAATAAATTCAAAATTCTTCACAGCATGTAGCAGATGACCTGCCTCGTACTTTGATTCCGCATTAAGAGAAATTTCTTGAATTTCTTCCAAGGATTTCACTACTTCCGTTAAATTATTTAGAAGGGCTTTCACAGCCACATGTTTTGCCGACCATCTCGTCTGGCTGCTTCCTTTTAAGTTGGTTTTTGTACATTTTTTCAAAATATCCCATCGTGTAGTAGATCCGACAAAAAAGCAAAATACTTTCTGAACAATTCCAAATAGGTTAACTGCTTCCGGGCACGATGAGGCAGAATGCACACCGACAAGATTCAAGGAGTGAGCCAAACATGGCACGAATTCGGCCAGCTCATTCATTTCTTTAATCCTGTTTAATTGAATGGGGGTTGTAATTGATATTTGTAGAGCCCCACGATTGGCCGTGCCATTTATATTTAACAAATTTGACTCTAATTAAATTTGTTATGCCCCACGTTCTTTGGGAGCCATTTATGTTTAGTGCATTATGCTAATTTATGCGGATTATTAAATTATTCAATTAATTTGAATATTTATCAGATCAATATAATTTACACAAGTATGCTATTCTGACAATTCAATGGGTGATTTGAGTGTATGCACTGTTAATTAGCGTGAGACTTTTTGTAAGCAATAAGATAAAATTACTTGATACATGACAACTTAATTATTCGAGGGTAATTGCAATAATGAACGCAACATTTATATATATGCTATAAATACTTATTTATTACACATTATTAATTACGCAAATTCTTGACCTACAAATGACATCATGTCCTGTAAATACATTCAACAAAACACATAATAACATAAATCATAATAATATTCGTTTCGTTGTTCCCTGAAAAACAAGACATACAATGCTATCAAATACAACACAATAATATATATATATATATATTCACAAACAATAAACAATCAAATATACTTCATCCTAAGCTAAATGCGTTCATTAATGCCCTCAGATGGATGACTTTAATAGTTAACATTATTAATTTTATGATTTATATAGATCTCTCGGGAGTAGCTCTTTGAAAAGAGACAGTGCAGTAGTATGTATCAACTAGTGTTTAAAAACATGAGGACTTAACTTGTAAAATGCATATCCACAAATTCCATCGGTGGGAGATTCTATCCATTGATGGGTTCCCTGTACGCGGTTATCGTTGTTGATCGATGCGCACTGACACTTTTCACTTGTGATAATTCCACTCGCGTTATGTGTAGTGTGATGTCGGAATTGATCCGCTTGTGTATAAGTGTCTTTACAGTTTTATGTGTTATAGATGCAATCATCAGCATTGGTGTGGTTTGATTTAGGGCATGCTATAAGCGTGTTTCAGGTAGCTAATTACTTTGTCTACTTTGGATGTGATGTGTGCTATGTGTGCACTAGTGTTCGTGTTAATCCACTTAGTTCGTATGCCCAAGATTTAGAATCATTATGGTTGGATAGTGTTTATAATGTCTGAAATTGTAGCACAATGTTTTACTGTCGATATGTTAATTCACTCGTACTGCATTATATTGCGTGCCGAACGTACTCGAAAGTCCCTCGTATACACTTGGCATTTAACGATATTGATGTATATTCGCACTGCTTGTTACTGCGTTAAGTTTGGTAACTCGGATAATCTATCGAACACGCGTTTTGTAGAACTGAGATTGAGTTGAATGTCTAAGTTCGACTAAGACCGAGACTTGGTTATAACTACTGTATATCACTGACTGACTAACTGACTTGGAAGTTGAGTAAGTCGGAGTAAGTACCGAGTAACTATTACGACTGTTAATCATATTACTACTATCACTACTACTGAGCAATTACTACTATATTACTGCCGCTACTATTACTACTGTATTACTGCCGTATTACTGCCATCTTACTGCCGCCCCACGTCCTCGTAAACAGTTTTTATCAATCACCATATGCCAGGGTGCAAGTTTCTCAACACCACGCCTACGGCCGTTGTTGATAGGTTCATAATTTCCTTCCACCTTGTAGATTTTCGATCATCGGTTTCCTGATTCGTCGTCCAAGTCGTCACTACTCTCTCCACCAGTTCCTTTGGAAGATGCCAAACTCTGGTTGGTCGTTGGGTATCCCCCGAAGTACTCCAGCGACGAACGTTGCGTCGTTTCTTGGAAATGGAGCAATTGCCCGCCTGTCTATCAACCTTTTGTTTCCATGTTGTCGAGGCTCTCTGATATAGCTTTTGTTAAGAGTCTGCAGCGTTCTGGTCCATTGTTCGTTCACCCTTCGTTTTTTCCGTCAATTACCAACTCTTAGCTGGGCGTTACTCCTAGACGGCTCCCACGCTTTCTAGTTGTAAATCTGACTTGACATTGGGCTTGTTTTCATGCTGGGCTGAGTACGTATCTCGTATTCATTGAATACCCGTCCCTTTGTCTACATATTCGTCAAGATTTCTCTGCACCCTTTGTTGTTTAGTGTTTCATTCATACGTACGCATGCAATATGTTACAACTTAACCCCCACAGCATGTGTTCCATCTCACTTCTGCGTAACCAGGCTACTGGACTCTGCCTTTTTGTTTGGTTTGTTTTGGTGTCGTAAATCGTAGCTAAGTTCGTTCTGTCAACGATGTTCCCACTTTTCTATTGTCGCGTGTACTCGGACGTTTCTTCATTGTTTCTCCACTGGTGTCGGGTCTGACGTGTGCCTATCGTTCTTATTTACGACTCGGGCCTGGGTTGTTAACTCGAGTGTGTGCGAGCGTACCTCTTGATCATAAAATTATAAATTTTTGAAATTTTGTGAGCACTATATTGTCCCCAAATTGGATTGGATGTTGGGTCATCAGGAGACATCTGATCCAATTTCTGCGCTCTGTCCCAGTCGTGGACGTCTGCCTTGGAATGGTCATGGTTGGATGACCTATTTTCTCTCATATGGTGCAACTGATAGTTATTCCCTATCTTTTGGGTATTATATGATTACATTAATTTATTGCCGCCTATCTGAGTGAAATGAACGCATTTTGTACATACTATCTGTCTATATGTGGTTATACAATATTATTTCATGTTAATAATTGAAATAAAATATTTACATCTAATCATTAGACAGTTTGTTTCGTTTCTTATGCTACATTCTTACGTTATACATATATAACATGATAAATTAGCTGATGATTCGCTAGCAATAAAATCAATTAATCGTACATTGATGAATCACATAATAACAAACAATACTTTTAATTCACTTCTAGTGTCCCACAACTGTAGTCACTAAATAAACAAATACATACATAAGATTAACTTGTGACACATATTATAATTGATTACATTAATTAATGAAATATGCATAATTAATAAACAACTAAGGATTCATCCTACCTCATGATATGTACCTTGATACTTATTCCTAAGGTTACAAAATGATTGTCTCATGTTTAAATTATTAATTATACACTACCTACTCAATTCACTATATCATTATTATTTTATTGCTTCACAATTATCTAATGTCCTGTACCATAAATGTCCCTTTGATACACTGTACACGTTATCAAGTTATTTTATGTATATCAATGATTAGATATCTAATTGGCATTCTAAATGAAAGAATACATCGTGATTACAAACAAATTTACATTAAAGTTTCAATTATACATAGTACAAAAAATTTACATTATTCGTTGGCTAGCTGGACTGGCCCCGCGGGACAATTACCTGATTCGCGTGTTCCGCTTTTTAGCCATCTAGCAGCCGGTGTTGTTCTTATCTTCCTCGTACTTTATCGCTGTCGCATTCCACGAGCTCGTACGTGGCCTCGTTTTAATTTCATTCATTAATCTTCATTCATTAATATTCATATCTATTTATTTTCTTTGGTTTATGTATTCTCACACAACCAATCATATTTAATGTATTTTACTCAATATTATCTAACTTAATCATTAAATTTTCAGACGTTCTTAAAATCGCCTTCTTAACACGTTTCATTTATTCATTCTTAATATTCTTAGTTGTATGTCTTGTTGGTTTAGCGCCGTTACTTACGCACGCATTTTGTTTGTAAATAGTAAGGGTACTGACCTAGAGAAAGTCGTTACACACTTACCCTCCAGTCGGCCGTCGTCATTTAAGGAATTTATGACCTGTTTCTCTCTCCTTTTGTGAGGGTGTGTTGAAAATATTTCACACCCTCGCCTTAGACAACTTTCCCCAGCCGTATTACCATTATTTACGTACGCACTGAGTATTTTTGCCGTTTCTTCCAAATCTGCTTACAGCTTCGTTCCTTGACTTTCACTTTTCTATCCGTGTGTTCACGTAACAATATTTTGTTTTCTAGATTCCTAAGAAATCTTACCTCGAGCGCTTGAACTCTTCTTTCAGTACTGATACTACTTTTTACGATATTCTTAAGTCGTCCAGTAAATTTCATTCTTCTCCTCTTTCTCATAACATTCCTTGTCCAGGACGAATATGCATACGGATCTGGTAAGTCCTTCCGCTTCACATCATCCATGGCTTGCTTAAATTTGCATTCAGCTTTATAACATGCGGTGTTCCCTTCAATTTTGAACTTTCTTTCATGCTTTTTATTGATGCAGCTCGACTACTTAGTCGATGTATACCTGTTCCACAAGCTGAATACTTCATCGTTGGTTCCATTGATGTAGCATCTATCCTTGTGTCGTTTAATTTGTGCTTTTTACGCATTCTACTTGATGGTATTAAACCTCTATTACCTCTATCCATGTCAGGATAATCATCTTCCGACATCGTCAGATACAAAGAAACAAAGTCATTTCTCTTCTTAATCCACTTGTTTCTTGGATTGTTACTGACACTTCCGTTAGATCCCACAGTTGCTAATTTCTTAGTAGCTGACACGTCTGTAAAATCGACGGCGTTATCAGTATCTTGTACTTTCCGTACATTTTCGTAATTTTTATTCACATCCTCTTCCTGCTTCTTCTGGACTTCGCTTCTGTCCACGTTCCAGGTACTCCTATATTCACGTATATCTGTGCGTAACAGCGTAAACTGCTCATTCATATGTTGCGTAATTTCTTCATTATGACTATCTAGGTTTTCGTTTAGTTTGTCAAACTTTTCATTCTGTTTGTCGAACTTCTCATTCATTTCTTCCTTCTGCTGGTCGAATTTCTCATTAATTACTTTGAGACTTTCACTCTGTGTACGCATGAAATCCATCAGTGAACGCAGCGTCACCTCTTCTTGTGGTTGTTGGGACTCCGGTCCCAGCGCTCTGACGTCTGGCGTCTCCTCAGTCATGTTCGGTTCGACCGTTGAGTTCTCTTTCTCCGTTATCGGGTATACCTAACTGGTTGTTGATGTCGAAACTCATACTGTCCGAACTACTGGCCATTTTAGCTTTACTCCTTGTTATCATCCAGTCAAGCTAACCTTACACTATGAATCTTATTGTAATATATTATCTTACTTAGTCTAACTACTGCCTGCTCTCTTTTGCCATGCGATGGGCGCCATTTATGTTTAATTGAATGGGGGTTGTAATTGATATTTGTAGAGCCCCACGATTGGCCGTGCCATTTATATTTAACAAATTTGACTCTAATTAAATTTGTTATGCCCCACGTTCTTTGGGAGCCATTTATGTTTAGTGCATTTATGCTAATTTATGCGGATTATTAAATTATTCAATTAATTTGAATATTTATCAGATCAATATAATTTACACAAGTATGCTATTCTGACAATTCAATGGGTGATTTGAGTGTATGCACTGTTAATTAGCATAATTATTGAGACTCTTTGTAAGCAATAAGATAAAATTACTTAATAATTAATAATTAATACATGACAACTTAATTATTCGAGGGTAATTGCAATAATGAACGCAACATTTATATATATGCTATAAATACTTATTTATTACACATTATTGATTACGCAAATTCTTGACCTATAAATGACATCATGTCCTGTAAATACATTCAACAAAACACATAATAACATAAATCATAATAATATTCGTTTCGTTGTACCCTGAAAAAGAAGACATTCAATGCTATCAAATACAACACAATAATATATATATATATATATATATTCACAAACAATAAACAATCAAATATACTTCATCCTAAGCTAAATGCGTTCATTAATGCCCTCAGATGGATGACTTTAATAGTTAACATTATTAATTTTATGATTTATATAGATCTCTCGGGAGTAGCTCTTTGAAAAGAGACAGTGCAGTAGTATGTATCAACTAGTGTTTAAAAACATAAGGACTTAACTTGTAAAATGCATATCCACAAATTCCATCGGTAGGAGATTCTATCCATTGATGGGTTCCCTGTACGCGGTTATCGTTGTTGATCGATGCGCACTGACACTTTTCACTTGTGATAATTCCACTCGCGTTATGTGTAGTGTGATGTCGGAATTGATCCGCTTGTGTATACGTGTCTTTACAGTTTTATGTGTTATAGATGCAATCATCAGCATTGCATTATATCAGTACATTATATCAATCATCAACATTATAACAGAGGGAACCAGTTTAATTGGTTACTTTCAATCAAACCGGCTGCCGATGTTAGTACAATTACTTACCAACAAATCTCAAAATATGTAGAACAGGCATTAGGATTAGGTTACGCAAATTTACTCACTCTCTGGTTATTTAGCAAAACCATCTCTTTATTATATTTTTTGAATAATAATTTAAATATTATTGTTATTTTGTTTTATTACGTTAAAAAAATAAATTACTCAAAAGTTGTGCATCGAATGCTCTTACGTCTTTTTAACATGTTACTCTGGTGAGCAAAATAAAAATTATATATTTATTAACTACATTAAATACCTCGGATCCGGGTTTTAACTTAATAATGCTCTACAATAAGTCAACATTATGCAAGCTATTGGAATATTAGTTTGACAAATTTCGAATTACCCTTTACCTTTAACTATCATCAGATTACTATTTCATTATTGTAATTACAGACACTACTATGTTAACATTTACATGATTAGAATGAGTCTTTGCAAAAATATACTGCTTTTGTTGCCATTGTTAAAAGTATAATGGTTTGGTTTCACCTTGATACTATGTGATCAGCGGCAGGTTCTCTTGTTGTTACTCTTCAGTTGCGTTTCCTAGAAGTTCTACGATGTCGTTCGGGTGTCTCCATTTATTTTGTAGATTCTTAGTTGCGATCATGACGAAAGGATGCTGTTACCTGAAGCTCGTGAGTTTGTCGTTGTTGCTTCACTCCTGATGTACGGTGTTCACTTTTTTACATTTTACATTTTGCTTTTAACTGCACTAATGTTACTCTATAATGTTTGGATAGAACATACTTTACAATTTAAACATTTCGTTTCCTTTTTTAAAGAGATGTGTCGGCTAAGTTAGTTACTTTTAGTTATTTCACTACATTTCAACTACATAACTCGTTTTACTTTCACCACATTTCAATTACTTGTGGAGTCTGTCACCACGAAAGATTACCTTCAGTTACATCGTTATTAATTTTTTATATTTACACTTTTTCTTCACGACACATGGTAAAGCTGTTACCTTGTCTCTGATTCTCGCTCGACTGGGGTTGGTTTTGCGGCGGTTAGTAGGGAGAGGGAGCTGTTCGCGCGGAGAGAGAAAAGTAGTTCGTACTTTATTATTATTATTATCATACTAATTAACTACTATTAATAATACTACATTTTCTTTATTGAGTTAGGTATTTCTTATTATTATTATTACGTCTTTTTATTTAATTATCATAATTATTAATTTTCGCTTCAATACAGAGTAATTTTCATGTCCGTACTAGATTTTTACAAGTTGATACAGGCATATAAGTACACAGGGAAGAGTTAAATATTTTCTCACATGTCATTTTAAATAAAAATTATTTGTGCTATTTAAATTCCTTTTAAATCGTCACATCCTCCTCCACTTAAAGATAAGGACGGGGCGATGGGGTATTAAAAGAAAACCTAAAAAATACAATTATATTTGACAGGGCACTTCGTGATGAAATTTCTCTCCACAAGGTTATTTCGATTCATCGATCGATTATCTTACATACTATACAAAATACTTAAAATTTAATACATATACAACACATAAAACACAAATTACATAATTCTACTTTATTTCAAGTTCTTAAATCTACTACCGGTTTTGTGTTTCTTCACTCGTTTGAAGGAGTGACACTCATGAGTAATTTTCAGCATATTTGAGATATACTGTTTTACTGTAAGGTTAAAGATTCTCTAACTTTCTTACATAAGGGTTTTCGCATATTATAAGTGTGCGAAATATTTATAATATTCAACGCATAGAATCACTTATTATTTTAACTTTTGGTTCTCGGCTCCTCCTCTTATTTCCTTATTTCGTCTTTCTCTTAGTCACAAACGTGGATTGCAATTTAGTGTATTACCACTATCATATTCATCAATCTTTGGATGAACATGTTATAGATTATTAATAACAATAACGTATAGTAATAACAATAGAATTACCTTTATTTTACAGTGCTAGAGTTTCGTTGTGCGTCAGCTGACTTCTCATTATTTATTTTATTCTCGCAGAATATGAGCTAAGGTTGATCAGGCCTCGCTAGTATTCTTACGAGGTGTTTGAGTTTAGACTCAATTACGATATAGGATGTCACAAGGTCTTATTGTATTCCTGTATAAAATATATACGTATAATATGTTTCCTATATTTTATTCTTAATACTTTGGTAGTATTCTTGGTTTACTATCTTTCTCGTAGTCGTGCTTCTTTATTTTCACACGGAGAAAAAATTTTAATCTGTGATACATGACTTCTGCGAACGTAATTATTTGTATTGGGTTTGTACAGAGCTACTGTCACGGGGGTGATGAACTTGTGAATCGTGTAGGGGCCACACCATCGGTAAGATAGTTTGGAAGTGGTCCTATCAACGGCTTTACTCGTAGGGTGAGTTTTATACATGACTAAATCACCTACTTTGTACTTTATTTTCCGATTATTTCGCTCATGATATTTCCGCGATTTTTGTAAATTCGCTCGCAAATTTGCGCGAGCTTCGTTCCATATTTTTCTTATATTATTCCCATTTATTTCACGGGGCAATAACTCATGAATTTTCCACTTTGTGGTTAATGGATGGTTAGGTTTATATTTGTATAGCAATAGCAAATCAAATGGTGTTTATTTGTGTCCCTCATGATACGGTGAGTTGAATGCAAACTGTATCTATGATAGATTTTGATCCCACGCTGTCTGGTCTTTAGCGTGATACGATATTAAGGCGGATTTTAGGTTTCGCAAGTATATCTCCGCTAGGTTTCCTTGCGGTCGGTACTCTGTAACTGTAATATGATTTATTCCTAATTTAAAACACATGTCATTAAATTCTTTCGATTTAAACTGAGGTCCATTGTCAGATACGAGGTGTACTGGAGTACCGTAATCTTTAAATAGTCTCTCTTGTAGAATCTTTATTGTCGTTGATGCTAAGGCACGTCTCATAGGATACATCCACACGAATTTAGTGAAAGAGTCCACGCAAATTAATAGCATCGTGTTTCCTGTCTTAGAACGGGGATAGGGTCCGGAAAAATCTATGTATATCTTTGAAAAAGGTGTTGTGGGGATTTCTGAGATTAATCTTCCGACTTGACTGTTTCTTGCTGGCTTGCTCAGGGCACAGATTTCGCATTGTTTCACGAACTTAGTTATTTCACTGTTCATGTTTTCCCATTGATATTCCTTGCGAATACGATATATCGTTTTCCTTATTCCCATATGAGCTCCAATGGTTGATGAGTGGTAGTATTCCATTAGCATGGGTTTAATAATTTCCGGGGCGATTATTCTCAACGACTTTCCGTTAGCTTTTTTGTAACAAAGTACTCTTTTACTCAAGGTATACTTGTCAGAATAATTTCCTTTATCTATTTGCTCTATTATCTTCTGTAATTTCGGATCTTGTTGTTGGTGATGAGCTATATCCTTGAATGCAAGGGGGAATTCTGTTATTAGCGTATTTACAGTGGTGGTTTCAATCTTGTCTTCCCCAGGTTTGGCATTGGGTAATTGGAACATGCGGGATAGTGTATCGGCGACTACATTTTGGGTACCACGAATATGTTGTACTTTAAACTTGTAGCAATTTAGTCTTAACACCCATCTTCCTATACGACCTAATTGTTTTGGATGGTTCAACAACCACGATAAAGCTTGGTTGTCGGTCTCTAGTAGAAATTCCTTGTGTTCTAAAAACGATTTGAACTTTTCGAAGGCGAACACTACAGCTAAACATTCAAGTTCATAGGCTGAGAGCTTCCTTTCTTGCTCCGTCAAGGTACGTGATGCATAGCTGATCGGTAGTCTTGTATTATCTATTTCTTGGTATATTACTGCTCCTAATGCTACACTAGAACTGTCGGTCTGTACGACAAATGGTTTATTGAAATCTGCTAACTGCAATACCGGGGGTGATACTATGCTTTCTTTGAGTGTTTCGAATGCGGCTTGGTGTCGAGTGGTCCACTCGAATTTAGCTCCTTTTTTTTAATGCGTTTAATGGGGTTGCTATATCCGCTAGGTAGGGTATGTACTGTACTTATGAAAATAATTGATCATACCTAAATATCGAGCTATACCTTTGGGGTCTCTGGGTGGTAAAAATTCTCGGATTGCGCGTGTGCGTTCTGGGTCGATGCTAACCTTACCTTCGGCAGATACTATATGACCTAAGAAAGAGAATTGTTTTACGGCGAAATTAACTTTACTGGGGTTTACCGTTAGTCCAGCGTTCTTTAATCTTGATAATACCTCACGCAAATGATCAATGTGTTGATCCATCGATTCACTATATACTACTATGTCGTCAAGATAATGATATACGAATTTAAATTTAACGTCATGGAATATTTTTTCTAACAGTCTGCTACATACCGAACTTCCTTGTGATATTCCGAATGGTACTCTAGTAAATTGGTATAGATTAAATGCGACAGCAAACGCAGTTAGATGTTTTGATTCCTCAGCTAGTGGGATTTGGTGGAAGGCCTGGTTGAGATCCATAATGGTGAAAATTTTCGCTTTGGTAAAAGTGGAACGCGCTGTGAATGTCAGGCAGGGGAATAGATTAAAATTCTATATTCTTATTCAGCTGTCTATAATCCACGACTAGTCTATGTTTATCCGTTCCTTTCGGTACTAGGAAAGCAGGAGATGAATATGGGGAAGTTGACGGTTCAATGACGTGTTGTTCAATGAGTTTGTTAATTTGGTTTCTCATTATGTCCATCTTGGGCGGTGATAATTTGTATGGATGCAGACGTATTACTTTGTGTTCACTTAAATTTATTTTGTATTCAATGAGATTGGTCAATCCTAACTTAGGTGTGAGTACAGTAGAAAATTCCCTTATTAATTTTTGGATCCTTTGTCGCTCATTTTCTTTTAAATGACTTAAACTAGATTCATGATGCTCCAACTGAATAGTTGTAGTTTCGCAGTTCGTGTTGTTATTTAGCTCGGCGTCAAACTGATATTTTCGCGTGCGATCAAATCTAAAGCAATATTGTTTAGCGTATATGTCGAGAATTAAGCCAGTTTTGCTTATAAAATCGGCGCCTAGTATTAAGTTTTGTCCTAAATCTTCAGCTACGAGTAGGGTAACATACCAAGTAAAATTCTTTATTTTTAACTTCACGGTAATATTGCGTGATATATTTAGATTTTTCTTATTTGCGGTGGCACACTTTATGTTCACACTTTGGGTACGTCTTATAAGATTATGATTCGCTAATACAGTGGCTAGCTGTTGATTGATAATACTACGTGTAGATCCCGAATCGACTAAACCGAGGATATTTGTTGCTCCAAGGTCTATCTGTATGTAGGGTAATAGGCATATACTTGTTTTACATGTGCTAGTGGAGTTACACTTGTTAAAAATCTAGTTACGTAAGGGTCTATACGTTTGTTTATTTTTATTTTGACTTTAGGTTGAATCGTGTTTCTACCTTTCCTTTTTTTTCTGCGGAAGACACAGGATTTTGGTTCTTCCTGCTTCACGAGTTTTTTGACTGATCAGTTTTTTGTTGGTACCGTTTTTGTTTACAATATTTGCTAAAACGTCCGGACTTTCCACAATTATAACATCGTCTTTCGTCTTTGGCATCGCTCGCATGCTGTCGGGGCTTTAGTAGTGATTTTGTTGTATTGGGGTAGTTCCGGGCTGTAGAGGTTCTTGAAAATCGCTTATCGTGGTAGGTTCGAGTATCAGTTCCACAGGGAGGTAGAAAAGAATCTCTGCGTGGAGTTTGGGACATTAATACGCGTCTGTTTTGATCTGAATACCAGACGTTGGATGAATGTATACAACACATTTCCAGTTCTGTGAAGGTGGTTGGTCTCTTCATGAGTGCTAGGCGAGATCGCTCCTCGGGAGATAGTCCTACTAAAATAGTGTCTACTAGCTGTTGTTCACTCCAGTTGACTTGTAGTAATAAGGCAGATTCCCTTATGTCCGATATATAATGAGCTAGTCTTTCGTAAGCACCTTGTACACGAAGTACAGAATTCCGCTTTAATTCTTCGTAAATACCGGTGGGGATGAAATGTCTTATCAGGGTGGTATGTAGTTCTTCTAGAGGGTGATTATACCTTAGGGACTCCAACACACGATCTTTTAACGGAGATTTACATTTAGGTAGAAGTACTTGTAAAATCTGGTGATCTCTTAGTTGTCGCAGATCTTTGATTTGTAATAGGTGCTTGATAAAATCTAGAAGTTTTGTAGTATTCAGGCCATCAGTGGTTGTTATCTCAGATAAAATACGTTCTACAGGATGAGTTATTTTTCCATAGAACTCATTGTTGAAATTTAATTGAGAATCCGTTACAGGTTTTTCCGCTGGTGGATTTGTCTGTAGGGTGGGTGGTAAATCGTAATTACGCGTAATCTTCCCTAGTTCATTTGGATATGGCGAGGTGGTTACGGGGAGGGTATTTGCTTGTCTAACCGTTAACCGATCTTCAGTGGGTTCTCTACTAAATTCCTGGAGAAATGGAATCTCTTCAGCACTTGGTTGTTGATCTTGAGTAGGAGATTGTGTTGGGGAAATATTTAGTTTCGTCATGGCTTCTTCGATTTCTTCTATTCTAAACGATTCGGATTTTCTACGTAATTCGCGCAGTGTGTCTGGTAATTGTCGTAACGCTTCTTCTGCAAATTTTTGCGCGTCCGGTGGTGTAACTTTGTCACCGGGCCAATTCAACAAATTGGTAATGCGGCGGATTAGATGTTCTATTCTCTGCGTGGTTCTTAAAATTACCGCGGGGGATTTTTCGTCTCGCAGGGTTTGTGCGATTGAGATAAGTTCCGTAAATTTACTATAGCATGTTTCCTTTTCACTTTCGAAATCTAATACATTTAAACGATTCAACAGTGAAGGTTTGTCTGGTTTATTCTCGCGTAATATTTTGCGTAGTTCCGCGACCGTTACGTTTGTATGTTTAAGACCGCGTAACAAAGCTTCATAGCTCAGTTCGTCCTTCAACAACAAGTCGGGGTTAAATCGAGCCATTGTAATTATGATTCTTAAATTTTATGTACTACTTATTTTAAATATGTTATCTATGTTAAACACTCTTACGAAATTTGAATTCCTGTAAACACACATATATAATCACAATCTTATACTAATAAATTCAAATATATGTAAATCTAAAAAGTAACTGTGGGGATACAGTTATTGAGGAGATATTATCACTTTAATATGGAAAGAAATTTCACACGAAGAGTACATTATGTTTACATTCACACAACAGATCAGCTGGTTGTGGGAGGTCTATTGTGTGCGTTACGGTGGCCTATTGTTTACCTAGGCAAGGCTTTATAACAAAGAAGGGTGACTTCTGACAATTTGGAACACGTTTTATTTCCTGCACAGTATTGTCTGTTTAGTCAACCAGGGAATGTCATTCAAACAACGTACTTGTATACGAGGGGAGAGGGTATTTTTCTCGAACTGTTTCGTGTCGAGAAACAAACATGAACTAGCCTGTAACTACCGTCAGGTTGAAAATTGAATATTTTTACAAGCGGGGACTTGCTTATTACGTCGATTTCCTAATACTACTATTATTACTTTATTAATAAAACTATTTATTTATTCACAAATCCAGAATGAGTAAATTTACGCATTTTAGCAAGTTATTGTTAATTATTTAGCACAGGGTACACAATTATTTTATAAATTAGAAGGGTGTTGCATTTTATCTGTGACACTCTGTAAACAATTATTATTTTTTTTTTTTTTTTTTTTTACAAAGCAGCAGAGTGGCGCATTTTATAGCGTCTCTCCTGTCTGAGACATTATAACAGAGGGAACCAGTTTAATTGGTTACTTTCAATCAAACCGGCTGCCGATGTTAGTACAATTACTTACCAACAAATCTCAAAATATGTAGAACAGGCATTAGGATTAGGTTACGCAAATTTACTCACTCTCTGGTTATTTAGCAAAACCATCTCTTTATTATATTTTTTGAATAATAATTTAAATATTATTGTTATTTTGTTTTATTACGTTAAAAAAATAAATTACTCAAAAGTTGTGCATCGAATGCTCTTACGTCTTTTTAACATGTTACTCTGGTGAGCAAAATAAAAATTATATATTTATTAACTACATTAAATACCTCGGATCCGGGTTTTAACTTAATAATGCTCTACAATAAGTCAACATTATGCAAGCTATTGGAATATTAGTTTGACAAATTTCGAATTACCCTTTACCTTTAACTATCATCAGATTACTATTTCATTATTGTAATTACAGACACTACTATGTTAACATTTACATGATTAGAATGAGTCTTTGCAAAAATATACTGCTTTTGTTGCCATTGTTAAAAGTATAATGGTTTGGTTTCACCTTGATACTATGTGATCAGCGGCAGGTTCTCTTGTTGTTACTCTTCAGTTGCGTTTCCTAGAAGTTCTACGATGTCGTTCGGGTGTCTCCATTTATTTTGTAGATTCTTAGTTGCGATCATGACGAAAGGATGCTGTTACCTGAAGCTCGTGAGTTTGTCGTTGTTGCTTCACTCCTGATGTACGGTGTTCACTTTTTTACATTTTACATTTTGCTTTTAACTGCACTAATGTTACTCTATAATGTTTGGATAGAACATACTTTACAATTTAAACATTTCGTTTCCTTTTTTAAAGAGATGTGTCGGCTAAGTTAGTTACTTTTAGTTATTTCACTACATTTCAACTACATAACTCGTTTTACTTTCACCACATTTCAATTACTTGTGGAGTCTGTCACCACGAAAGATTACCTTCAGTTACATCGTTATTAATTTTTTATATTTACACTTTTTCTTCACGACACATGGTAAAGCTGTTACCTTGTCTCTGATTCTCGCTCGACTGGGGTTGGTTTTGCGGCGGTTAGTAGGGAGAGGGAGCTGTTCGCGCGGAGAGAGAAAAGTAGTTCGTACTTTATTATTATTATTATTATCATACTAATTAACTACTATTAATAATACTACATTTTCTTTATTGAGTTAGGTATTTCTTATTATTATTATTACGTCTTTTTATTTAATTATCATAATTATTAATTTTCGCTTCAATACAGAGTAATTTTCATGTCCGTACTAGATTTTTACAAGTTGATACAGGCATATAAGTACACAGGGAAGAGTTAAATATTTTCTCACATGTCATTTTAAATAAAAATTATTTGTGCTATTTAAATTCCTTTTAAATCGTCACAGTGTGGTTTGATTTAGGGCATGCTATAAGCGTGTTTCAGGTAGCTAATTACTTTGTCTACCTTGGATGTGATGTGTGCTATGTGTGCACTAGTGTTCGTGTTAATCCACTTAGTTCGTATGCCCAAGATTTAGAATCATTATGGTTGGATAGTGTTTATAATGTCTGAAATTGTAGCACAATGTTTTACTATCGATATGTTAATTCACTCGTACTGCATTATATTGCGTGCCGAACGTACTCGAAAGTCCCTCGTATACACTTGGCATTTAACGATATTGATGTATATTCGCACTGCTTGTTACTGCGTTAAGTTTGGTAACTCGGATAATCTATCGAACACGCGTTTTGTAGAACTGAGATTGAGGTGAATGTCTAAGTTCGACTAAGACCGAGACTTGGTTATAACTACTGTATATCACTGACTGGCTAACTGACTTGGAAGTTGAGTAAGTCGGAGTAAGTACCGAGTAACTATTACGACTGTTAATCATATTACTACTATCACTACTACTGAGCAATTACTACTATATTACTGCCGCTACTATTACTACTGTATTACTGCCGTATTACTGCCGTATTACTGCCATCTTACTGCCGCCCCGCGTCCTCGTAAACAGTTTTTATCAATCACCATATGCCAGGGTGCAAGTTTCTCAACACCACGCCTACGGCCGTTGTTGATAGGTTCATAATTTCCTTCCATCTTGTAGATTTTCGGTCATCGGTTTCCTGATTCGTCGTCCAAGTCGTCACTACTCTCTCCACCAGTTCCTTTGGAAGATGCCAAACTCTGGTTGGTCGTTGGGTATCCCCCGAAGTACTCCAGCGACGAACGTTGCGTCGTTTCTTGGAAATGGAGCAATTGCCCGCCTGTCTATCAACCTTTTGTTTCCATGTTGTCGAGGCTCTCTGATATAGCTTTTGTTAAGAGTCTGCAGCGTTCTGGTCCATTGTTCGTTCACCCTTCGTTTTTTCCGTCAATTACCAACTCTTAGCTGGGCGTTACTCCTAGACGGCTCCCACGCTTTCTAGTTGTAAATCTGACTTGAAATTGGGCTTGTTTTCATGCTGGGCTGAATACGTATCTCGTATTCATTGAATACCCGTCCCTTTGTCTACATATTCGTCAAGATTTCTCTGCACCCTTTGTTGTTTAGTGTTTCATTCATACGTACGCATGCAATATGTTACAACTTAACCCCCACAGCATGTGTTCCATCTCACTTCTGCGTAACCAGGCTACTGGACTCTGCCTTTTTGTTTGGTTTGTTTTGGTGTCGTAAATCGTAGCTAAGTTCGTTCTGTCAACGATGTTCCCAGTTTTCTATTGTCGCGTGTACTCGGATGTTTCTTCACTGTTTCTCCACTGGCGTCGGGTCTGACGTGTGTCTAATCGTTCTTATTTACGACTCGGGCCTGGGTTGTTGACTCGAGTGTGTGCGAGCGTACCTCTTGATCATAAAATTATAAATTTTTGAAATTTTTTTGAGCACTATACCTGGCTTGGACTCCTTTATAAGTACCGGCCATACTAGACCCGTTGTCGTAAGATTGACCACGACATTGTCCAATATCCACACCATCAAGTTTAATTTTTTCCACAATCCGTTGAGAAGTATATTCTCCTGTCTTTCCAGCAACTTCTATGAAATCAATAAAACTTTCCTTTATTTCACACACATCACCACATTTTTTTACGTATCGAATCACCTAGCTCATTTGTTCTGTATGCGACACATCTGGAGTACAGTCGAACATTATTGTGTAGTATTTGGCTTTTTGATATCGTTTAAAATGATATTTCGAACTGTTTTCGCCATTATGTCGACAATTTCATTTTGTATCGTCTTTGATAAATATGATACCTGTCCCTTTTTTAGGTGCTCTAAATAGTACTTCAGATTTGAATTATGTTTGGCGAGCAGAGAAATTAAATTCAAAAAATTTCCTTGACTAGGCCGAGGACACTCTGTGATCAGGCCGCTAGGGGTTTCATCGTGCCCACGAAAAGAAAGACAGTTTGTTGAAAGATACAATATAGCATCCATTACTATGTGCAGGATCTGTCTCCATTTTTCTTTCTCCGTGTAAATTAGTCGCTCAACGTCGCGATCGATGTCCTGGCACGATTTCATTTGTTGTACTCGAATTTTCCACTTAATCATGCACTCTCTGTGCATTTGAGATACTTCGTGCTCAGTTAATCTTTCTGAAGCTTTTTTCCAATTAATGAATCCTGTAGTACACAATGTTGATGTAGCGGCAGCGGCAGGGGCATGTTTGTGGTAAATTGTGCAGGGTGTACAAAAAATTGCATTTTTGGTCTTCGAATATATAAGCCAAGATCTTTTAACTTTTTCATTATTTGGCAATGTTCTGTACCACATAGAAGACGTCAAATGCCTGCCATCGCGTTCAGTGTACCTAAAGTCTACGTTTTCTGGATGTTTTTCAGCTAATAATACAGCTTGGCTGCTTAAGAAAGATCTTTGCTGATAGGTCATTTTTTCTTTGACTGGCCAACTGCCTGGGTCAGACAAATCAAAAGTTTTCAGGTTTTCGTCTTCCTGCTGCCCACCCAAATGAGGAGATTCTTTATATGCTGGCTTCACATATTCCAGCTGCTCGTTTGAGGTCGATGAAGAAGGTTGTTCTCTCGAATCGGCACTCGTACACTGTTTAGAGATGGTATATGAAGAATCGTCATCTTCGTCGTGCAGATTGCGAGAAATATCAATATCCTCTAGAATGTCAGCATCAACGGAAGTTGCGGTAGGGTCTGACGGTTCACCTCTTCCGTGAAGCCATTTTTCCATCTTAGCTGCAATTTGTTTTCCCTGTTCGGTTCTATCTTTCGCTCTTTTTCTATATTCCGCTCCCGAGAGTTGTTTTCTTGGCGTGCTCATCATTTCTTTTACCTATAAATAAAATACATTATGACTTAACCCTTTAGGTGCCGACGTCCGTTTAACCGGACGTGTAGGAAATCGCTATTTTTAATAACAAAATATTTTATTTCTGATTGTCTCTTTACGTTAAACATATTAGGAAGAATCTTACTTTTCACCAAACGTATTATATAATATTTAAATTGCCGTATATTCGGTAGTATCGATTATGAATTTAGTTGATTTGGTAGGCCGTGTTTTGAAACAACAGCTGTGTCTAATGTATTTATTGCCAAATTATTAGTAAATAAAATAAACCTTACTGAGTTACATTATTCTTATACATATACAGTGAAGGCTCTGTATAATTAATTAGTATAATTATAAATCTTTATTTCCTCACTTTAGATGCCCACTTTTAAAAATTTTGGAGTAACCTTATCCTACCAACAATTTTTACTATATCTTACTTATTTTTTTATTTGCAGTAAGGCAAATATATTTTACTAAGTAAATTTTTTTAAATTGAAATCCACATACAGTCCTGTGTGGATATAAATAAATAATTTGCATTTTAAACACTCTTAGTCTAATAATTTGACCTAGTACACTTTGAGACGCCTACAACTCACCCAAAAATGAAATTTATAGTATTTCTAATAATAATAAACTCTAATCTAAAGATCTGTCCAACTTAAGGAGGCTCTTTCACGACTCTGGAGTCAAATGAATGTCCAAATTTTATTTCGACAAAAATATGAAAATAATGACGCAATCAATCTTTAAAAATTCTAAAATTATTTTTTATGATTCAAAAATAAAGAAAAATTAATGTTTATTTTGTTTTTTTAATAAAAAATAAAAGTATGTACTTGACTCCGAAGTGTTTAGTAATTTTTGTACGCCATCTACCAGTAATTGACAAGCATTTATATAAGTAAATGCTGCGTCACACGTGGTCACGGTCACAACATGAGAACCAACATATTTACCAAACATGCATAAAAATTAATTTACTTTTATTTTTACATTTTCAATTTATCAATCTTTTAAATATTTCCATTATCAAATATTTGCAAAGCGATTCTCTTTAATTTTGTTATTAAATTCCAATAATTATTGTGAATTTTTAACGCACCAAGTTATTCATGAAGATATAACAAATATATTAACAAAAAAAACATTTAAATATCGCGCCCTTTTTTTCGCCTAGCCGGAAATAGCTGATACCGGAAATACATAGAAATTTTTTTTAATCGTTTATTTTGCAATATTTTGAACGATTTCAATATAAGAAATTATATCAAAAATAAAGCAGAGAGTCTGAACTTTAATTTAAACATAAATGTATAATAAGCTACAGTTTGAATTTAGCTCGTAAAATACAATTTTGTGATCTAGGGTTGCTTTTTTCTATAAGAGCCCATGTTAATTTTCACGATTTCAATTACAATTTTCTTCATATTTTCCACGATAACCCCCATAAAAAATTATACGAGCTGATTCGCAATTCTTTTCTCTACAAAATGGTGTATATTACTATGGATAACTCTCCGTGAAAGAGCCTCCTTAAAACACTTACACCACACTCAAACACCTCAAAACTCTAACCTGACTGAACAGCTGGTAGGTAGGCTGACACTGAACACTGAAAAAACAGGCAGTACTGCCAATTTGCAATATCAGAAACATCCTTTTCTTGCTTGTTACATGTTTAGTGAAATTCTGATGGAAGTAAATACATTAAGTACAAGTACAAAGCATATTTATAATAATTTTGTAGAAAAAAGTAAAAAAATATATTTTAGTCTAATAATTTGGCCAGGTCTGTACATTTATCTTGACATACAATTTATGCATGTTCCGAAGACTGACTTCGAATCATATAAATCTTCGAAGAGTTAGAAGAATATAAGTCTCTATAGAAATGCTTATGAAGTTAAAATGCTATTCAATATGATTTCTTATTTTTATAAATAACCTTGTTTTAAATACTGTATATTAAACAGTAACATCAATACATAAAGGTTATTATAAGTACATGCCAAATTTTTCTTATAGATTGGTCTGGAAATTGAGAATTTCATTTTCAATGTTTATAAAAAATTTGGTAGTATTTACAATAACCTTTAAATGTTAATGTTATTGGTTCATATGTTTAAAATAAAGTGATTAATAGAAATAAGAAATTAAGTTGAATAGCATTTTAACTTCATAAGCTATGATGAATTGCTCCAATTTACTATTAATAATGAATTTAGGTGAGGTACCGTTGGCTGTACCTCGGAGCAAATCACTATAAAAATAACAATTATATAAAAAAAGGAGAAAATAGAGATTCCACGACCCCGTATTTTATTTATTGGACGCCCGGGATCCGCGAAGTCTAATTTTTTGTTTTATTAGGAGAAATTAACAAGATAAATTAAATTAAATGTATTTGTTCTTGGGAAAATTGATTTTCTATCTATGGCTTTTTAACAATTGTATGTTTTGGTGAAGGTCGCTGAAGATTTTCAATACTTGATTTTAGCTTCTGATAAGGGATCACGAATGTTTCGAAACGTTAAGAAATTTTTTCATTTTTATAGAAATTGCATAATGTGACTATGCATAATGTGCTACTACACCTTCCCGTAACATTAGTACTAAACTGTATATTTACTAGTTTACGCGGTGTCGGTGTAGAATTCCCGATTCCTTATAAAAATAATCGAGTCACAAAAATCGAATCGAATCAACCACAGTTGAATTTGCCGCCCCCTGAAGTTGCCGCCCGGGGCAAGGGCCCCGGCTTGCCCCCCCCCCTAGATTCGCCGTTGGATACCAGATACCAGATAGGTAGGAGAGAGAAAAACACAGGTTCAAAGTGGACTGAAGACAGGAAGAAGAGACATAGTGAAAATATGAAAGAATATTGGAGAAAAAGAAAAGAACAAGGAATAAAGAATTGAAATTGGCATGTGGTCCTCAGATGGCGATGTAATTAGAAAAAAAAAATGATTAGGGTATTTGTTTATACCAGTAAGTGGTGTGATAACCACGTTTATACCTGAAAGTAGTGTTGATATTCTGACAGTCAAGACTACGCGGAAAAGCGAAACGTGTTCCTTTCAAACTGTAATAAAATGTCTAAAATGCCAGGTTTCCCAGTTAGATTTTAAATTCATAGAATTTGCAACCCGTAATTCGAAATCAACGACGAAATGTTCAGAAAATATTGCAACCATGAAGTCAAGATGAATGACACATTTTTGTTTTCTTTGTTTCGTCACGGTTTAGCATCAGCTGTTCGTCGGCTGATGTTTATGTTAGACAGAAGCATCGACGTATTACCATCAAATGTTGGCTATTATTAAATGACAGCGTATCCAATGTAAGCGCGGGTGCGGGCAGGACAGGTGGGTTTGAAGTTTGACGCGAGGGAGCGCTTGGCCGACGTTACGTCAACCTGTATCACGCCGAGCGAATGTGACACTCACTCCGTACGTCATACTTACGGTTAGATAACCTCACCATGCCTAACTGTATGTTTGTGTGTTAATGCAACGTGCCAGGTGTAGGCGCGAATTCCTCCTCCAACTGTCGTCGACCTGAACAAACAAGAATTGTGTAAGCCTACACGAAACTTGTAAATTTCGTTCAACATTTTGAAGGATAACTTTTATTTGATATTAAGTTACATTTGAAACTACTGCTGCATAAACAAAATACTACAAGTTTCAATAAAAATACATTATGAAAATTCGTTAATTACAGCAACGCATGCGGGGAATACATATCTCATTTCTTGACTTTAACACAGTTTCATTCCTTTAAAAAGCTATTTTATCAAACACGTTGTGTATGCTTTGTTAAGAAATTGAAACTGCTGCGTGTCGTTGCCTAGTATGTAGAACAGCCCAACAAACAGAGAAAAGAATACAAATAGAGGAAACAACAAATAGGTGCTAAATTAATCAGTGATTGTCTTTAAGGCAGTTCCACTCCTTTATAAATTCTAATCTTTTAAAACAAAAATAAAAATGCTTTGTTTGCGAGTCATAATTTCTGTGTTACCATCGTAATCCTCCAAATGGAGGGTATCCGTAACCATTACTGGATACAACGGCTAGTGAAATCCAAATTAGATTATAAACCTGACAGCCGGTCTTGATCGATGAAATGCGCGAAGCTGACGAAAGAATTACACCCACTTAAAACTGAAGCATACGTTGACTAGGAGGGAAGCTGTCTCAGTTTGCTGTCTCACTCACACATTATGTTTCTCTGTAGTATACTAGGCTATCGCCTCACAACGACACTCGCATGCTTGTGACGTTCTCTCCAGCCTTGTTGCACACTCTGTGATTCAAAACTGACCCACAGTGGGGGGTCTGTGCATTTGCGAAATTAATTAACAATTTGTTAGCCTCATGACGAGGTGTTTGTCCACAGCTCACCTCTAAGCCACTGTTCAGAATCTATCGTCAGATCTACAACTGTCGATTTTCAATCTAAAAGGTAATAAATAAATTTTTATTGCATTTCGTTTCCATTGCGAGCTTCTATACAACACCCCCCACGATCTCTGTCTGTCTGTCTATCTATCTGACTCTCTCTCTCTCTCTCTCTCTCTCTCTCTCTCTCTCTCTCTCTCTCTCTCTCACTCTCTCTCTCTCTCTCACGCACGCACACACACACACACACACACACACACACACAAATAAGTAAGTAGATTTATCCTTCTTCCTTCTTCCCAGAATATAAGACTACGTACAGTTTCTTATCTTCTTTTTCTGGGGCGATTCCTCCCTACTGGTTTCTTGTCCCTGCAGATTTTCTTATTCCGAATCCACTCGTTCTATCAATATACCCATCACATTCCATTCTTCTTTTCTCCGTCCTACCTAGTTTTCAATGTTGTCCATTTCGCATCTTTGTCTGACATCCCCATTGTTTCCCGATCCCATTGCAATATATCTTTCATAATGGTTTGAGTGTTTGTATGGAATACTGGAGTACGTAAAGATCAGTTACCTGAATACATATTCTGGTAAAGATGTAATCATGGTGTTGTTTGCTGGCCGGGGTTGTTTTTGTACGCGAAGAATTCCGCTTTTAATGTGTAATCTAGTGCGCGCGCGCGCGCGTGTGTGTGTGTGTGTGTGTGTGTGTGTGTGTTTAAAAATTTCCTAAGAAAGGTTAAAGACTGAAACGTTGTAAAATACGATTATACGCATTAAATAATTAAAAATTAATCTTACCTTAGTTTTATCACAAACTAGGACTATAAATTATATGGTAAATTACTATCATGTTACATGGTAAGAGTTACAAAACGTGTCTTCAGGATAATGATGGACAAATAAAGGTCTCTGACCCATAGATGGATATGGTGAGTTAAGTTTTACTAATTTACTTATCACAGGCTATTTCTTGTGCACACGTTAATTTACCGATTTTGTGTTGAATTCATTTATGATAATAAGATAGGCGTAATATTCGAAAATTATTATTATTTACATACATTGAAACGAATTCAAATAAAATTTAGTACTTTTTCAAATTTAGTACTTTTTTTCTTGCATAAGTTGGTACAAAATGTTTTTATACAAAATATGGCATATTTTTTCTGGGTATTAACCTTGAATTCGGCCGAACTTGTCAGCGTTCTATGTACAGATAACGCAGCGGAATCCTTGCACAGACATTCGCTGGTGTTCTGTGTTTATTTATAGTGGAAGTGCCGATTATTTTCATTCAAGCAAGACACATACTTTATGATGATTTTAAAATTTTATTTATACCTGTAGTTTTGAAACTGTTATTTATTAGAATGCTGACATCTGCTGTCACGTTAAACAAAACTTCCATCTCCGAACGGAAGGACGAAATCAAACTCAGAATTGGTTCGTTCCTTCTATTACTGCTCAGAGAGTCAGGCGCTGATTCAAACGTATAATGGTAAACGTAAAAAGCAAATAAGGGTCTGCAGAGTGACTGAAAAAGAACATAAACAATAAGGCTGTTTTCGACAATTTAGGGCATCTTTAATTTTGTCATGGTGAAACAAAATTTTGACATACGAACGAAAAGGAAAATCGTACTCACTTAACCCAGGTGTTGGAGTATACCTTTTATTGTTTTCTAGAATAGAAAGGCACACTATAAGAAAAGAGAAATGGAAGGGAATGTAAGGAGAAACCAGTGGCGTAACCAGATTATTCCATGGGGATCATCAAAGAGGAAGAGGGGTGTCTGGTGACTAGAGTGTACAATGACAGTTGAAGTCGCTCCTAACACCCTTGCCCACGCTACTGGAGGAAACCCAAAAAGGAAATACGATACCGTTGGTGGGACTGAATGAGGAACAAAAAAGATTTGTTAGCCAAAACTAATAACACTTCTTAAACGTGTTGCAACGAAGAAAATACGAGATAAAGAGACTGAGGGAGAAGGACTGAACGAATAGAAGAGACGAGAGAGAGAGAGAGAGAGAGAGAGAGAGAGAGAGAGAGAGAGAGAGAGAGAGAGGTGGGAAGGAGGTAGGGAGAGAGACCCAGAGAAAGAGATTGAGGAGCAGGGGAACGACACGGGGTAGGCAGAACGTTTGGCTCGCTGGGAGTACCTTGGACGTTGTAACACGCACCTGTTGTGACTATATATGTGGATCTGTGGCTGTTTGTGTTGTTTGTTTAGACAGACAAGTAGGTGTCAATTGTTTTAAACTTATTTCTTGAGCTTTGTTGTAGAACAAGAGAGGAAAAGTAATGATAACGTATAATAGTTGATTAGTATAAAAAACTATTTACAGCTGGCTAAAATTATTTTATAGTAATTGGATTTAATTATACGTTGGACTATTTAACTCAGATATAAAGTCTTTCTTCGTCTTACGATTTCTAATCTCCAGCTGTCCACTGGGTACCTTCCAACCCTCTTTGTCACATTTCTGTGTTAATTCTCTCCATTCAACTGCTCCTCGCTCCTGATGTCCAGTGCCGAATTTGTTTCGCTAATCGTTCCTCCTCCAGTCTTTGCACACGTTCGTACCAGCGCAGCAAGCAATTTGTTAATGTTGTCTGCCAAATGGCGAATCTTCTGGATTCTATCATTTGTGACCCTTCTCTGTTCTTAAAATTCCTTCAAAAAGTTCATCTCATTTAGGTTTTTTTTTTTTATATGTTTCTTGCTCAAAACTTAGATTTGCAAGTTAGGATGGCTCTTACTATAGAGCTGTATAACGCCTACAGATATCTTTTGATATTTGTTTGTTACATAGTATCCCAAACATTTGTTTGTTACATTTAGTGTGCTTATTGTATTGTGCGCTTTCCACGTTTCTTTCTCTGTAGGCTGTCTTAACCTTTCGTCTTGTAAGATTTTCAGTCTTAAATAATAGTTCTTACCCTTTCATATTGACTACTGGTTAAGTATAACCAATTATTGAACGAGCGAAGAGAGTTCTAAGTTTTAACTCGACCGTTTGACATTTCTCTGTATGTCTGTTTTGGGCGATGTCTTACGATAACTTTTGAATGAATCAACCAATTTTCGAAAAACTTAGTACTCATCTCCGTCCACAGAATCTTTTCTTTTTAGATTGGCTTTCAAATAATAGGGGGTAGAAGGTCAAATTAGGATGGGGTTAAAATTTTGAAGACAAAATCGGAAAAATCTGTGGTTTTTTTAACATAGCTTTTTAAAAAGAAAATTTTAACCCAAAGCTGAATTTAGTGTTTGGTTTTGGAAATTTCAACATGTCAGAACACCAAGGTCTAAAAAAAGTGATTAAAATTTTAAATTGTACAAATCCATGACGGGTATTACACGAAAAGGAATTTTAATCCAATTTCGAATTCGGTGTTTTTAAAAAAATTTTCACTTTACAGGCCTTTCAAGGACTTTAGAGGCTTCTTCTTCTTTAGCGCTACAGCCCAACGTGAGCCCAGGCTTCCAACACCGTTTTTCTGCAATGTCTCCTATCCGTTCCCATATCAGCGTTAACTCCCCACATTCATTCTTCTGAGATCTTCGAGCACATCATCCAACTACCTTATCTTAGGTCGACCCCTCTTTCTGCTTTCTATCAGCGGTCACTTTAGAGGCATCACGAAAAAAATGGAAGTCGAATTTTTGATAAAATTGTAAAGGTCTATGTGATCCATCAAAATTAGGAGGCATTTTATTCAAAATAGGAATTCACTATCTGTAATAAATTGCCAAAATTTTGAAAACATGTATCAAAACATTTTGAAAATTTTGAACCACCTTCAAAACGTTTGTAACCTATGTTTTTCAAAAAACTATACATATTGTTATCAGTTATGTAAAGAATAAGACATGCAAAGAACATGCCACTCTCAACTTCAAAACCCGAAACTTATTAATTTTATTTTATCTATTTATAAACATATTTTGTTCAAAACAGCGAGCGAAGTCTGCAGTTGAGGGATCTTACTATAATAGGTATAATCAAGGACAGACGGGACTGGATCCCCCCCCCCCCAGAGGGTCGAAAATATTGACGCATTTTGTTAATCTCTTAGTTTTTATGGTATTTTATTATTTTTATAGCTGTGTGCGCTGATATAGTAGTAACTCTTTTTAAATATACAAACAGGCTTATTACACAGCATTTGTGTATACGTTTGAAATATGAAATATAGGAAAATCAATTTAGTCAATAAGTTACCTGTAAAACATGTTTCAATAACGCGTATTTTTATCGCGTTATTACAGTTTAGTTTAATGGGACTGATTACAGGATGTTATCACGCGTTTTTCAGCCACTTTAGGCCTAAAGATAGTAATGTTCATTAGTCTTAACTTGTTTATTCTTTTGTATAAAGCCGACTCTACCGGACACCCCGCCCCCGAAAGCCAAATTCTAGATACGCCACTGGGTATAATTATAATCAACAACTGATTCACAAAAATACATTGAATACGGTAACCTGTAGAAGTTTCTTGTGTTAGTGGTGGTTATTATCCACGCTGGCTTTTCAACCTTACAGCTCACTGTAGACCCACATTCTACAAAGGTACGTCATCACTTGTTTCGGTACAACATGAGTCCGCCAGTCTATTTTGTGACAACGAGTTGTAGTCTGCCTGTCGTGTATGACTGTTGTGCAATCAATTCTGTTTCAAACCCCATATCCGTGCCCGAAGACTCTTATATTCACCGTCTTCCTATCAATCATCATTATTGATCAAAGACTTTACAAAGTAACTAAATAGATAATACATTGTATCTACTACATTATATTTATATTGTATAACGACAAATTTTTAATTAAATTTTTTTGTAAGTGAACGTTGTAACTAGGGTTTGCTGACAGCTATACAAAGATATACGCTGGCTCGGTACCATGTGTCGCCCAAGACGAGGGAAGGCAGGGAGTAGAAGAACAATGCCTCTGTCGTAGCAGATGTCCGTTTAAGAGAATTGCGGATGACACGCTGGACCTAACAAAAACAAAGGAGAAAAAGTATCACTGAGAAGAGACAAAGAAAGGCAGACAGGGCGACATAGCGACGCTATACGAGAGACAATAAGCCACGTGCGTGGAGCTGAACACCAAACGCGGCGTTACATTGTCCACAATAGACAGGAAAGGCCCGGATTGAATGGCGACAATACGTTTGCGCAATTAACGAACTGCGGGACGTACAGCTTTACCAGAAGGGTGCACAGCTAAGGAAAGCCTGCAGAGCAGATGTAGCAGCTGAATGGGATACTCAGAAATGACCACACCAGTCGTGAGAACAGCTAGGAGAAGCTGATAGACAATGCGAGCATTGGTCACGGTTAAGCAGCGGTACACGTGTTGAACAAAAGGGCAGATGAGAGGCCACACAGCAATTAAAAGTACTTTGTCTGAAAGGACAGGACGCCAAGATAAAAGAGTGATAGACAGGCGTTAAATTTGGTCATCCGCCGCAAACGATGGGTGGAGCCAACCAGGAACTTTTAAAGTAGGGAATCAGGAAACCTATCAGAGTCGAGAATTGAGGAAGGCGTTCCTACAAGAAGAGGTTGCCAAGGAGACGAGCAGGAGGAACGAATGAAAACCATGCCAGAAGAAAAACTAGAGTGTTAAGGAGGTGTTTTCACCAGAAAATAACTAAAAACCAATAGAAGCGAAGAAGTTGAGAAGTTGAGTGGGAAGTAGAGAATGTAGTGGGATTCGGGGTATAAACTGGAGTGTTTACCGCGAGCGAGGGTCTTAAATCTTAGGTCTTAGGTCTTAAGTCTTTTTTCATATATCGGAGAGTATGATCTCTGAAGTCGTATATCGGAAGTTTTTATATCGTCAGTCTTATGTCTTATATCTGATGGCTGAAGTCGAGAGTCTGACATCGAGAGTCTTATAATTTCTGTATCGGAACTGTCAGGAGTGCGGAAGCCTTAGCGGAGTAAAGTCGTATCGGTTGAAGAGTCGGTGTGAATTTATAAGTACGAACAGTCGAGAATCGGAAGCCGGTAATGGGACGTAGTGAATAAAAGACATGTCGAAGTATAACTAAAATCGGCTTAGTTGTGTCGTCTAGAGTTAATATCATAACCAAAGACGCTAATCCGATCTGAAGTGCCGTAAAATGCTTAAGAGATAGACATAATGTCGTAATAGTGATAGCAAAAGAGAACCGATAGATGAACTAATTACGGTCATGAAGTTAGAGACAATTACAACTACTAACACCATTAAACATAATCAAATGGCATGTTAACAAAGTTAATCCGCGGAAGAACAGTGCGAATTAAAAGCACCGAGCATCCAACACTTAGTATAATTTCAAGAAACCATTAACATACTAAGAGTAATTCAATGACACTTGAGTAGAAACAATTCAGCAAAATTTAGAGTTATTGAATAACGTGTTAAAATTCGAGATTCCAATAACAAGAACAAACCCAAAAGTTATATATGTGTCGGAGTGCGAGAGAATAAGTGATTTGTATAAGTGCCTTCAACGAGATGATAACGCCATCCGCAAGGACAGCAAGGAACCTGGAGAGAGAAGGAAACAGGATGACAGCGCAGAAGGCTCTTCGCAGTAAAATGGATTAACGTACCAACAAGTTAAATTTATATACATGCACTACTAATTAAGTAAAACACTGTCTGTTCCTCTGATAGAACTCATAAGTAATATTTAAAGAGAATAAAATCTAGTAGCTAGCCAGCGTAAATTGATAATACAACTTTTACAGATGATTTTAATTATATCCAATACTTTATGAATCCATTTATTAGGAATACCTTAATATAGAATAAAAGGTTATAATTATGATTGTTAATGTTTAATAAGTAACTAAGAGAAAGAGATTATAGAAGATTAAGCGAGTGTTGACAAAATAGCAAATGATAGATTGATGTATTAAGTCATATTGCAAGATACCTGTTGTATTTTTTTTTAGGAGATCATGAAAGTGACATCAATGGTATTAATTGTAAATAAATTAAGTTAACTTTGTAAAGTCTGGTGTACGTTGTCAATTATTTTAAACACCTAAGATGGAATACTAATGATATCAAGTATGAAAGATTAAAATTTAGTATATGACATCAAAGGAATTGAACAACGCCTGCTAAATCATAATTTTCTAATGAATACATATACTTAATTAATAACAATCACAAACAAGATATTATTATATTGAGCTTAAGAAGATTATAAATCAAAACAATAATTAAAGTAAATAAACAGAAATTAGTTATACACATTAATCGTTTATCAATAATATATTATCGTTATATTTGGCATCCCATCACGGGACATTAACTAACTAATAAATTATAGTTATATTTGACGCCCACACTTAAGATTATATTTGGAGTAAACACTTAATTGTTAAATTTGGCGTCCCAACACGCGGGGCGTATATAAATTGTTAAATTTGGCACCACAACAAGGTGGGGCTCGATTAATTAAAAAGAGCTGTAAAACTTAATTGTTAAAATTGTATCTACAGATAATATTTGAGTGCTGATACTATTATAAGCAATACCTGATTTCTCTTCCTTTTGAAAAATTCAGAAAAGTGTGATTTGGGTGAAATACATAAGCCAATCTAATTTTTTTAGAACATCTAAAAAAAACAAACGCTTGGTAGTTTCACAATTTATTCTTACATTCTGACAATCGTTTCAGCCTATTAAGCTATTCTCAAAGAGCTAAGAACGACTAAGTACAATGACTGTGTAGAGGGTGAACGTACTAGCTCCTCCACCCCTTCACCACATACATGTTCATATACTCACCCATAACACATGTTCACATTCTTTGTATTTAGTTGTTCTTAGCAGCTCTTTGAGAATAACCTAATAGGATGTAACAATTGCCAGAGTATAACTACCAAGCGTTTGTGTTTTCTAAACTTTTTAATACCTCTAGTGCTCAACGAGTCTTCAATCAATATTATCGTTTGATCAATAGGATCGTTTTGTCGGAATTGATAACAAATTCGGTTGGCTCTTAGCTAACCGATTATGTTTAAATTTACCGTGAATGGTTTCCTCGACTGTTGCCTATTTTACAGAAAGTACGCAATCTTGTATCTCAACCACAAGATGCATAAAGGTCATGATCACTGAAGTCAAGGGTTGGTTGCAACGAGGGTAGGGGATGACGTTCCAGTTTTGTTCGATGACCTGCTTTCCTTTCATTAATATTCTGTACCGTTTGTTACCTCGTAAGCCGGTTTCTTTGTGGTTAACTCTAGACTCCACGTACACTGTATACACTCAAGTGTACACGAACATTTAATGAAGAAAGTTTTGTTAGTGGTTATAATCACAAAGAGAATTATCACTGTTGCACACCACTATAGAAAAATTATTCCGATTACCGCTTTCAAGCTTCTCAGCTCATCGTCAGATCGGAATTATGATCTGAATTCCGATCTGACGATGAGCCGAGAAGCTTGAAAGCGCTAATCGGAATACTTTTTCTATAGTGGTGTGCAACAGTGATAATTCTGTTTGTACACGAACACTTTACAAGTGTTCTCTCCAAGCTTCACAAAACACTGGAAGTTATTTATTATTTTTAGCGGATTTTGCAAAATTCTTTATCTCTTTGAAAATGTAAAAGTTGTAGCTGAGTGTTTAAGTATTTGTTTTGTCAGACAGATCCAGTCATCAAGGAAGTTTGTATTTGAGTTCTTATTTTATTGTTATTTAGTGTCATTATCGAAAATAATCGTTTAGTTGCTAATGAAGAATAATGTAGGCACAGTACAGCTTCAATTAATGTGTGAAACATTTGTTCTTCTACAGCATTTCTTATTCCAAAACCTTAATACAAAAACCATTAATTTTTTATCGTTTTCCAATGCTTCTACAGCTTTGAACGTTGCAAATTTTTAGCAGCCTTCTCGTAACTACTTTCTTCGGTAACATTATGATAATTTATAGTGGCATTGTGATTTCAAGCCAATACGCGGAAAGGAAGTACTAGATCTGTTGGTAAACGTACTAAAATACAAATTACTGGACGCAGTACCAAAGACCTGGTGGCCAAATTTAATCACAAAAATTAACCAAATGGCCAAATTCTATGGTTACCATTCGGTCGCCATCGTTTCCTGTATATAAACACGCCTTAACTGTCAGTTGTCTAGCTAATTAGGCACGACGAATTTAAACTTTTACGAGAACTTTCGTTTCTATTGTGCCATCTTAGCGTTATTAGGCTTCGTGTAAAATTCATAAAATTTCCATTTCCACAATAACTAGATTGTGCCGTAAGTCGCCCTGACTTTCACCGCGTTACGCCCTTACAGAACGGTCTACATGTTTCCTAGCAGAACCAGCTGTAACGTTATGTGCGTACGTGATTCTCAACATGCGTTAACTAGACTCTTCCATTCTCCGCCGGCCGCGCGCGCTGTGTTCAAGGCCCCAAGCAATTACGCTCTAGTGTAGTGTTGCCCCGTATTATGGATTATTCTGGAATCTCAGCGGGGTATAAATATAATTATTCAGCGACGGTCGGTTAGTTTCAGTGGCGATTTATTCAAGTGAGGTTCGAGTTTACTTCGGGCGGTTACTCAGTGCGTTCAAGTGGTTATTAGTGAAAGTGATTAATGTGATATCAAGTATGAAAGATTAAAATTTAGTATATGACATCAAAGGAATTGAACAACGCCTGCTAAATCATAATTTTCTAATGAATACATATACTTAATTAATAACAATCGCAAACAATATATTATTATATTGAGCTTAAGAAGATTATAAATCAAAACAATAATTAAAGTAAATAAACAGAAATCATAAACATAAACTCTATTAGTTGACATTATTATTGGTGTGGACAAAAAAACTTGAATTATTGTACGAGTATAATCTTGTCGATTCACGTATTGTCGATTAAACTGTTAATAGTGATAATTAATGCTGGTATTTAGTGACTTTATTGGTGTCTTGTATTTTGTTTTTCACTGTACCATACGACGATCAGTAAGACCATCGTAACAATATTAATATGACTATTGTTTAGCCCGTATTGTTTTACTCTGCACCAGAAATTTGCGTCTGAGTTCATACAATTTGTTGTTTTTTATACCCTCTTCGTGAGGTTTAAACCAGCCTGTGGCAACGGTTCCAGTTTATTCAGTTTGGCAAACTTTACCGTATAGGTACTGAATTCTCGCCTCTTCTAAAGGCAAAAAATGATCAGAAATCGTTAAGAACCTACTAAAACACTCTGCCGACATAGGTCTCTAGAATAGATCAATTTAAATATGCGTGTGTGTGAGTGTGTGTGTTCCGTGTTTAATGAAATACGATAGTTTTAACCGGGGCCGACCCACCACTAGGCAAGATAGTGCGGCACCTAGGGTGACAGGGGAGCAAATTTCGGAAGAGAAAATAAAAATTGTGATGTACAACATTTTTGCGCAATAAGTAATAATTTCTTCAAATTATTAATAACTTCTTCAAATAGTACGTGGTTTTCAAAATTGAACAAATTTGCTACAGATTTCTAGTTCAAGAATATGGGCTTCAATTACGATGCGGTAGATATATAAGCAAGTCAAAACTTGAATAAAAGAAGTTAAAACAGCTAATACTAATTTGTATTCCAGCTGCGGAATAATATTTTTCCCATGTTTTTAGTTGAAAGGAGGGGCGGCACGTTTATTCTTCGCCTGGGGTCGGATCTGGTTCAACTGCAACTGAAATGGAATTTTTCTAGCCGAGCAACCGGTGTATTCAGAAGAAAAACCATAACACATCACGCCGTTACACATTCAGCCACAGATGACGTCAGAAGTAAACAGTGATTTGGTATAGACAGGCTCCGAGCGTAGACTGCCAAAAAAAATATTGAATTGGCAACCCAAAAGCAGAAGAAGATCAGATTGGCCAAGAAAAAACTGGTGTTAATGAGTAGACATGAATTCGAGATAAGAGATTTAAAATCGGAAAACTTATTAAAAACGATCTGTGATGATGATGATGTAGTTTTAACACGTTTTCAACCAAGCGCGTGTGTAAGGGATAACGAAGCAGGCCTTGCTTCTAAAAATTTTGGAAAATATTCGTAAGTCACGAAAAAATTATTGTTTTTGAATTATAAATCGATATTGCAACTTGGTGATTGGTATGCGTTAAGCCTCTCGTGTTCAGGGGACGTCAGTAACTTTAGAAGGCTCACAACGTATGGATGGATAAATCGAGTGAATTTTTTAAATTTTGACATCAACAATTTAATATAATTTAATTTTCAAATATATTTTTATTTAAAAATTAAAAGTTACCAAAAATAAATAATAAAGTTTTCTGACACAGTCTATGCAGACTTATGTTTATTTCGGAGCGCCTTGAAGGATTTGAACTTCGTTTATCCTAATAACCTAATTTTGTGTACAATGAGGTTTACAATAATTTACAATAAATTCTTCAAGATTTTATTTACAATAAGATAATATATAACAAATTGTTGACAAACCGATTGGTACTTGATACTTTAGAAACTGTTTTTTTTTCATATAGTACTTCACAAAATTAATATATCTTACTGTGATTTCTTGAACATAACGTTCGGTTATTGGTAAAACTACCCAGGTTCATCATGTCAGTTCACGGAAACCTGAAATTAAAGATTTTCAAGTGGAATGATAAATCATAAAACTAATTTTCAAGGTCAATTTTTATTTTTAATAGAATGTTTTATTGGTTATATAGATGTTAAAATCATCATCATCACCACTCCAAGGACTAGGCCTTAGACCTGTTCCGGAACCCATCTCCTCCTCGGTCTACCGGCATCTCTCTTCCCAGTAGCGTGATAACCCAAGGCAGCCACAAGTAGACGGATATCAGGCATGCGATTCAAGTGTACAATGTTTAAATCGCGTTTAATATCCTCGTTCCTTCTCCGACCCAAGAGAGAACAACCTTGCGTGCCTCTTAGACATTTTTTCGGCTGCCTGAATCCTCTACACGTCCCTTTTACCAAGAGTCCATGTCTCACTAGCATACAGGAATGTGGGGACAGCCACGGTTTTATAAAATTTCATTCGGGTATCCTTCCGTATTTTATATATTATTATTTTTTTCCTAGAATCGTTCCACAAGATGTTGAAAATAAAAAGAAAAAAGAGAAATACATAAAAAATGTTGTTTTTGAAATATCTTGAAACATCATTAAAACTTGGACTTGGGTAGTTTTATCCACTAACCCCCGGATAACAACTTCAGTAAATCGTTGTGTTCTATTCTATCTTATAGCTTTTTTAATATCTTCGTACAGGTCAATAAATTAACCGTAATAGAAACAAAAATATTTTATTGTAATTTTTATAATAGGCATTGTTTTTTTATTTAAATTTTCAATTGGTTTCCACGTGTTTGCCCCCCCCCCCTCCGCACCGGAAACCAAAGCCTATAACCGGCAAGTTTTCAACACACACGATTGTATTCATTTCGAGCTCGCGTTGGATTGCAGCTGAACACTGATAGTAATAATTACACAATGACGTCACGTTTATTTTAGGTACGACTAGCCAGCCTACAGTGTAGTGGCTGGACACACGTAAGGTGTGCGTGACTTGACATTCTCCCACGTGTAGTGTCAAACCAACCAACACGCCCACACACCGACTTCTGTTCACATTTCTCCACAGTCATTTATTTACTGGTTAAGCAGTACAATTCGCACACATAATTTACCGTGAGAAAGCCGCATTGTGCTCGATCGCCGTCACGGCGGGAAGTACCTGTCTTCGCCGAACTGACGTCACCGCTATGACCTCATTACACTTGACTGCTGGTTATGACGTGACCTTCGGAAAACCGCCCGACGGAGCGTGTTCCGTCATTAAATATGAAGCCGGCTTTCGTCTGTTTGTTTGGCCTGGCCTGGCGGTTACGATCAATAAAATAGGGTCGCGTTTCGCACGAAGTTTCGTCTCCAAATCACGTTCACGAACAAAACAAACTGTTTAGTTGTAAAAAGTTCTCTCACGAAAAAATAAATTATTTTTGTAACGTAATGTCCACTGCTAATACAATGTGTATTTTCAGAATTTATTTATTTATTTTCAAATACCTTTATACCATATTGGTGTCGGGTTACATCAACTACACTCTATATACAAATTTTTTCAGAATTTAAAAATGTCATTCCTTAAATGTGAAAAGCAGTAAATGTTGTATGTTAAATGACCATAACGTCATTCTATAGTAATTCCTCTTATCCCGCCATCCTGCTATTTATCCTTAAGATGTAACCCATTAAATCTTAGCTTACAGCCTAATCATTAACTAACAGGCACACTTCACTGTCTCTGTTTATTTAACAGCAACACTGGACTTCAGCAGCAACTAACTGTCTCTGCACCTGCAACACTATTTCGAAGGAGTTTTTGTCGAAGGGTTGTTAGGATTCAATGTTTGTGTGGTTGGTCAGTCTAGCTGCCAGTGCTTCCTAGTTATCCTCTTGAGCTCCCGTTTTAAAGATTTTTTTTTTCAATTTGTATCGGCCGTCTGAGGACCACATACCGATTTCAATTCTTTATCCCTTGTTCTTTTCTTTTTCTCCAATATTCTTTGTCTTTTCACTACGTCTCTTCTTCCTGTCTTCAGTCCACTTTGAACCTACGTTTTTCTCTCTCCTGCCCTGGACTCCTTCCATTTGCAACACTTTGGCCCGAAAAACTTCTCTTTCAATTGCTTCTTCTGAGTTTATATTATTTTTTTCTAAATCCTTTTTGACTTCTTAAAGAAAGAGGAAAAATCTTTTTAAAGATTTTATTAATTTGAATATTCAGAATAAAGGTAGAGGTAAAATTCCAACTTCTTTAAACAAATGTATAGCCTATACGAGGTTAGTTGAAACTTTCTCAGAGCGACATCTGTAGCTTCGCAATAGAATTAAAATTTGGCGTGTTTTGTAAGATTACCTCATGTAAATGCCTGTTAATTTTCAAATCTGTCTGTCAATTTATTCATTGTTTACTGGTTGTCCGAAACATATGAAATATACGTGCAACGTGTGTTTTGAAAAAGGGACAAAATCGAATATCGTGCTCTGTGACTCTTTTTCCAGAGTCTAGTGCCAATGGAAAATGTTAAATTGCGAAATGGTAAATTTTTATGAGATGCTACGCTTTCAAAAACAATGGCTTGTAAGTGAACGTACAACATCAAACCTCTCAGAGAAATTTCGCTTCGTCAGTGTCATCAACTACCAACACAACACTTCTCTTTACTTTCCGTTATTTACTCTTCGCGTCAAAATTATAAAATTTCCTTTTCCGTAACATATAATTGTGGCGTAGGCGTAAGTCGCTCTGACATTCAGCCATAGTAGCTGGATCATCAGCGAATCTGAACATGATTATTATTTAGCCCCTATTATTGTACTCCTGCTGCAGAAATTTGCATCTGAGTGTGTGCAATTTGTTGTTTTTCATCACCTTTTTCATGAGGTTTAAACTGGACTGTGATAACGGTTGCAACTTATTCAGCGCAGTGAACTTTATCGTATACATACTGAATTCTCGCCTCTTCTAAAAGCAAACAAATTGTCAGAAATCATTAAGAACCTACTGAAACACTCTGCGACATAGGTCGTTAGACTAGATCAATTTAAATGTGTGTGTGTGTGTGTGTGTGTGTGTGTGCGCGCGCGCGCGTGTGCGTGTGTGTGTTAATTTCAAATCTGTCCGTAAATTTATTCATTACTGTTTGAAAGTTATGTCCGCGTGTTTTGAAACAGGGACAAAATCAAATATCGTGCTGTGATTGTTTGTTAAAAAGGGTCTAGTGCCAATGAAATTGTTAGGAGATGCAAGCTTTAAAAACAATGGTTTGTAAGTGAACACTCGAGTTTAGACGTGGTCGTATGAGCATTACAGACGTTCCCCGCAGTGAACTCTCGAGTTTAGACGTGGTCGTACGAGCATTACAGACTTTCCCCGCAGTGGACACTCGAGTTTAGACGTGGTCGTACGAGCATTACAGACGTTCCCCGCAGTGAACGCTCGAGTTTAGACGTGTCGTACGAGCATTACAGACGTTACCCGCAGTGAACACTCGAGTTTAGACGTGGTCGTACGAGCATTACAGACGTTCCCCGCAGTGAACACTCGAGTTTAGACGTGGTCGTACGAGCATTACAGACGTTCCCCGCAGTGGACACTCAAAAACTGCAACAACACCAAATTCGATACCCACCTTGCACTTTTTTCACACGGAAAGTTTCTGACTTCCAAATTATGATAAACACGCTCATGCGAGACGTCTATGATCTCAGCAATACCATCCACTCGTAATCACCGGTCTTCCAATACCGTGTACAAAAGCTTTTTAATGATGTCTGGAGCTGTTGCTTTGAGCGCCCATTGCGAGAGTTGTCTTCAGTGTTCGTACGACCATGTCTAATCTCGACTACGGCGAGTTTATAAGTTTATTCAGTGCTCTTATAAAGTCTTTCGAGGAACATCACATTTTTCACTAAGCCAGTGAGAAATTGGGGAGGATATAGTTTTCATTCATAACTATTGGTTGCAGTGTATTATTTAAATATGATTTTAGTGAGTTTACGACCACTTCCCTCTAATACCATAATGACCGAGTTTCTCAGTTAGAAACTCGAGGATAACTACAATGCCCATATCTTCACAAAACATACCACGGACACTACCTTCACTAAAGGTATGTTGAGTTCTCTATCAACGCCTTCAGTCCGAGAATCAATTACGTCTTCACTACGAAACTAAACCTACCAAAACCACTTGCAACTACAAAGATTGACGCCTTTATTTCAAAAGATGGAACAGAAAAAACTGTAAAATTTACAGGCCTATAGGGCCTATCGTTACTTGTTTACTTTACGTCGTCTAAATTAACCGCGAGCTGTCACAAGGATCCTCCACCATCGGACTGTCTCATGCCTTCCGCCTCCATTCATGCATTACTGTCCCGATCTGGATAAGGTCCTCCCAGAGTCCATCGCTCCACTCCTTCCTCGGTCTATCCAGGGCCATCGTTGAAAATCCATCTCCGCCATAGGTCCAGCTCACTGGATGTCGAATGTCCTGCTACTCATAAGTCACACGTTGTTCGTGTTGTCGTAAATAAATTCTTCCAACTCCCGCTTGTATCGAATCCGCCAATATATCATCGTCGTCGTCAGTTCACGGTGTAGGCTTATAGCCTGTTCCGTCTTCACAGCAGCCACCTCTTCTAGGGCCTACCCACAGATTTTCTACCAACTGATTTATAGTCTACAGCGCGCTTTACTAGCCTCTGGAGATTATTTTTGCAGATTATTTTGTAGGTGCAGGTGAATTAGACTGGCAACACACAAAAATATAAAAAAGTTCATTATTACATTTAATCGTTATGTATTCTAAAGTAATATAATGTCCTTGCTTTCTATGTTCGTTTATTGAATTATGTATTGTAAGACAAAACCATGTTAAGTAATCACGTAACCATAACTAGAATTTTTATATGTTTAATACTTAAAAATGTAAATGCTGTAGGCATAAATAAATAAAATTAATAACAGCAGTGACTATTTACTTACCTGCTGCAATTTTCTTTTCTCTTGGCATTTCCTCGTAATCTTTGTACGCTATTGAAAATATCTCATTCCAGGACTGTTGTTTTCGTATTTTGTTGCTATAGTCTTCTGATGAACAGTCCCATATTGCAGGTCGATTGCGGATTTCTTCAATGAATGTTTCAATATCAAACGTATTAATAACTTTTTCCATTTCGAAGAGGCAGACGTCTGCTTCGTGTGAAAAGGTTCCACGTTTTTACACTTGTTAACTAGTCACAATTTTTACATCGGTTTTTGCATTATTTTTCGTATCAGTGGCGGCCACATGCGGCCTTGGCACATTTAAGCCGTCGGCGGCGACAAATGTTTCCAATTTCGTACCTAGGTGGAAAAGACGTGTTTTACCTACGCACAAATCTAACTCTGTATTTAGGCCAAGGATTGCAAAAAGTACGCTGAAATATAATGGATCATCTTATTAAATACTCCGACCACACGACATTGCGTAACGTGTACCCGTTATAAGCGGCATGTACCTACATAAAACGCCGTTCCGTCTAAACAAATTACTGAAGAAACAATACTATGAAACTAACTAGAGAATAAAACACAACATTAAAACTAACTGATTAATTATCTTCACTCTTGTCAGCAAGTTTAATGACCGGAAGCTGCATGTTCTCGATGGTGGGCGTCCTTATCGCTTCACACTGTTATTTATTCCTCAGTTCAGGTATCCGATAATCGTTTGTTTATATCAAGTTATTACCACGAGTGAACAACAGTTTATTCTTTTTTTTTACAATGAAAACCAGAGTTCGTGAATGTAGTTTCGCAATTTGCGAGTACAAAGCTGGACTAGCTAAGGAAGTGGCGAGTAACTATCAACACGGAGAAATCCGACGCGATCTGTTTCACTCGTAAATCCATTTCCGGATGCCAGTCCCTTTTCCTAGAAACGAAGCATATCGCCTGGAAGGAGTCGGTGAAGTATTTAGATTTGATAGGCGTCTTAGCTTCAACGCCCACGTGACTGACATCCTTAACAAGGCTCGCGGCATCCGAACCAAACTGTTTCCCATGCTCTCGTGTCGCACCCGCCTGGCTCTGCGGACAAAAGTCACTAATATATCTTCTGTTTCTTCGGCCAGTACTGACCTACGCCCTCATACTGACCTATCGCGTATTGACCTACGCTTTTGTCGACCACCAACAAGTGTGAGTTGGACCAGATCCAGTCAAACCCTACGTTCCTTCTCGGCATCTCCATGGTTTGTTACGAATGATGTAATTCGTGGAAGTCTTCGAATTCCTACTCTTGGTGCCTTTGTCCGGTCGCGAGCCGAAACTCTCTTTGCATAGGCAACGACGTCTTCCTTCCCTTACGTACGAACCATCAGTATTTCTGAACCCCCCCAATCAGGGTCAAACGCCCTCGGGCGATTCTTGATGACCCCTCCCCCGTAATGCCAGCCTCGCTAAGCTATTTCTGAATAGCCCGAAACAAATTCCATTCCTCTCTGCTTACCCCTCTCTTCTCAAAGAACTCCTTCCCCCATGCATGTCTCTAGCACGCTGTATGGCACTGTCTACCTTTGCCACAGGCACAGAGGTTCTCTGCCTCGCGGAGAACGACGACGCCTCAGGGAAGGCCAGCACCCTCTCAGAAAGGGCAGCACTTTTCATCTGGCAGTTATCGAGCACGTTCCACGTTCCGGACGCTGCAATCAAGCCACGGACGCAAAGACGTCCCGCTACCTGAAACAAAATCAAAGTTAGGTAGCTAGCGTAATTCAAGTAAGCGGTCGGCGAGGATATGCGCTCCGTAAGGCCGCGTCTACAATAGGCCTAAGTTGTCTGGGCATTCGCCTAGGCCAGCGGTCGCCAAACACTTTGGTGAAGGGACCACATATTAGATATTTTTTTGTTTACTGGCCAAAGACGTAAAATAGTAACTAACTGCAAGTACAGTTGTGTGCGTATTTTTTATCCACGGTCACTAATTCTTCAACGTTTAATTTTTTTTAAATTTATTTCTTAATGATACACGTCTCCAATATACATACATACGTTATGAATGATAGAATTAGTTATACCGAGAACATGGTAAAGTAATGTTAATATATTTCTGTAATTGTAATAATAATAACGTACTCTACAGTATTTAGATATACAGCATACCGACATACTGACAGTATGTAACATTGCATATACAGTGGAAACTCCCTTAGGAGGATCAATTGGGGCCTAGGGTAGTCCATAAAGAAGAAAATCCGGATGTGGGAAGTAAAAAAGCAAGGATGTCCCAAGTAAATGAAAAAACACTGTGCCCTACATTGATTGCATAATTGTTTACAGAAAGTAATCGCCAGGAAAAAGATACAGTAGAAAATTTGTTTTTGCTACCTGTGTGTATCATTGCATATTTTGGCTTGTAAAAAATTTTCAATTGTCGCTTGTCCCCGCTAAATCCCGAATTCGTTTAAGCTACAACAATTGGATGCTGTCGTATTTCTAATGCATTTAAAAACATTTAAATTCTGTTCCAAAGGCTCTAAAGACTTACGCATAAGATGAATGGTCCAGGATCTGTCGAGTAGTGTTAGGTTCTTCGTCATTCATTCTCAGATTTTCGTCGTCGTGTTTCAATATCTTTCCCCATCATGTGAAACCTTCATCATTGGCCCCCTATTCAACACTCCACGGTGTCATTAACTAGTCACTGATTTTTAGAGCAACCAGCAACTTTGGAATGTTACTCACTACTATGTCGTTTCCTGATTTCACTTCTTGAGTAACAGTTACACCCGCGTTGTCATTTTGTGTTTTCGCCTTTGTTTCCTCCTTCAGCAATTTATTCGAAGCTCGTTTTAAATTGCGAGTCTCAGTTGATTCCCAAGTGTCCACAATCGTGTAGTAACAATCTTTCAAATTCGTTTTTTTTTAAGCCAGAAGACTGTCAACATAGCCCTTTTCAACAGAGAGACGTCGACGTATAACGTAGCATCTTTCTGTAAAGTTCTTTACAGTTGGAATAACGCTTTGATACAGCTGCTGAAGAATGGCTATTACGTTAGGTAGCTAGGATTTAACGGTGAATAAACCATTTCCTAGCTCCAACAGATCCGTGGAAGGTTGTGCCGGTGTATTATAGATATAGATGTTTGTAATAAGAGGCACAGTGTAGCCCAGATATTCAAAATTACTGACCTGCTCCACAATACTATCATATTGTAACGTCCCGCTTATGAGAGGCATTCACCACTTATGAGTGTATTGCAATTACCGGTTTCGTTAATTCAGCCCCACAGTTGTACGTCAATTCTGTAACGTAAAAGGTCTGATCGCTGTTGTTCAAGCCCCGCGATGCAACGCCAATTCTGTAACGTCTCACTTAATGTGAGGTACTTGCGAAACGTACACCTTTAGTCAAGCCCCAAATGTTGGGTTTGCCAAACTTGTAACGTCCCACTTAATGAGGTACTTGCGAGTTATATTATATGCCTCACGCAGGATGCGTCACTTCTGAATTATACTAACTGACGTTTTCAAAAGTATAAATAAAGGATTTTGTTTATTTTGTTTTACTCAATCTGAAGAGAAAATCGAGAGTGTGTGATTTGGGGTCAAGGAGGGAAGTTGTTCAGCCTTATGCAGAAGAGAGAGCAAGCATCACTATTTCCACTCAGTTGAGACGATTTCTTCTGTTTGTTGTGCTGAAATTTCTTATAACTACCCACTACAATAAATTATAACACTTTATTATTCAAGATTAATTTTCAATAATATTGCTTTATTTATTATTGACTTTTGTCTCCTGCCACCAAAATATAGGTATCACAATTAATCTTATCTTCAATAAAACATCATCTCGACTTTACCGAGTAAACATAGAGTTGTCTAAGGAGTAAAACATATATGGTGTTATTTACCCAATTTTTACGCTATAATAAAAAACATCAATTAATACATAATTCTTAATAATTCCCCAGGGTTCAGGGTAAGTTCTTTTTGTTACGAGAGTGTCAGAAATGGATAATTACTACGCTTTACAAATACCGAAAAATTAATAAATAATTTTGTTTATTTTTCATGTAGTATGTAGTTCCAGGAATTGCCGTAAGAGAGCAGCGTGTATTTGTTTACTTTAAAAAACATATGACCAAATGATTATTTTTTGTTCTATATCACTGTACAGAATGAGTTTTCTTCTGGAATTATTAGGAAAAAATGTTTATATTACCTCGCTCCGTATGGTTCTTACTGGATTGAAGCTTTTTCTGTGGTGAGGTCCGTCTTGCGTTATAATTTTCTTACCGTCTGGAGTATTTTCCAATTGTCAACGAGAACTAGGCCGAAACCATGTTGGATCATCAGAAGGTTTTCATTCACTGTTTATTAATGAATATAACCATTTAATTTGGATTAATCATGTATAATTAGATAGTGGTCATGCTGTTTGTCAATCTTGCGTTAATTTCAACTCCTCCAACGTTCCAAAAAAGGTTTTTTTTTTTATAGTAGCATCGTTTCTTCAACTCTACGGTTTTTTGTTCAAAATTTTTCTTAACAATACTTGTTATTTTTTCATCACTCTTAGTAACACATAGTATTTTTATTATGCAGGCATTTTGTAATTATTATAAATTTATATTTTATTTATGAAAAAATAATTCCTTTCCATTCCGGTTTCTATCTCCATTTAGTTTACATAATAAGTTTTGGTTAATTTTCTTATGACATTGTATATAAGTATTTTATCATTTTATTATCTTTAAATAAATTTATATATATTATTTATTTAGTCTCGAATAGTATTCCTACACGGCACTACTTCCTGTTGCCATTTCCCTCATAGTATTATTTTAATTTTTATTATCTTTTGGTAATTAAATTTTTGTCTTTTAAAACTAACCCTGGGTTTTCTTATAATCTAACACAAATATTTGAAAAAATATAATATTAACTTGGGTATAACAATTAGTTGTTCATACAATATAAATACTACAATAAACAAAATAAACTACAAGATCAGTTAGTATTATAGCATACTTTCATAGTTTTATAATTTCCACACACATAACACAGTTTGGTAATACTTTACTTTCACTTTTATTTTTCACCTCAATGGGTACACTAGAACTCACTTTGCACTGTATACCACTCGAATTGTTTATCATATTGAGTGATATAATTTAATTTTGAGCGAGCCATAGGTTACCCATTTCTGACATTGATGTTATTATGATTTAGTTTATTGGGACAGGGTTATGTAACGTTACATAAAGCCCCCCCACTAGAACAAATTTATTTTAGTTCAACTGGTTGATAGAAATAAATTGTTAATTGGTTCAAGTCTCCTAATGGTCTTGACTTTATCTTCATAATAGTGTTTCATTTCCGACTGATTATACTCTCTGGTAATTCCGACTGGTGGTAATTGCTGTTTTCTCTCTCTCTTGGAGGCAAATTCATCAATTATTTCTCGGGGTTAGTGGTACTTCCACATTTTATTTGATAAGGACTGGTCACACTAATCATATTAAACTTGTTTTAACACTCATTTCTATTTACTTTTATATACTCGCTTTATCAATTAAGCATCGGTCTGCTATCTTCCTTCTATTTTCTTCATTTATACTTCTGGAATCTAATATCACTCTCTTCAGCTATTTTATAATTATTATCCCTTAAATATTCAATTTCCCTAACATTTTTCCCTATCTTGTGCGGTGGTAACAGTCGGGTGGCCACTCTGGGTCCATACACCGCTGTCCATCCTTACACCTTCTGAGGCCAGGGGAACATCATCCCTGCTCATAAAAATTATTGCCGGAACATTTCTACGGTCAATACATAAAAATAAAAAAAATTATAAGTAGTAGTCAATTAGCGACTAGTACCAAACACTTTTGGGATTCTTCATACTGTAGCTGTTTGTATTTATTTATATATTTCTTCTTCTCCTTGATTCCTTCTTCCTTTCCATTGACTAATAGCATATAACATCATTGATAGGCCTTATGTTAAAATTCTTTTGACTTTACTTTTTGTGACATATTTCTCCGTATCATTTCTTCTTATATAATCTTCAATTCCGAGAAATTCTAATTTTTGTTGTATTAATTATCATCCTCCTTCAGTTTCATTGGAGTCATTAAATTATTCGTTATTCTTCTTATCTGAGCACATTACCATTCAACATATAATTCTTTTTCTGTTTGTTACCATTAAAAATATTACTTTTTCCTATTATTTCAGTTTAAATCAGTTATTTATAATTAAATTATATAATCTGTTCTTATATACTCTTCACTTTAAATTATATGGTTTCAAAATAACTTGAGTAAGATGTTCTTACATGCTTTTTATTAATTCTAATGGTTGCAAAATATCTTTTTGTATGTTATACTTACACACTTTTTGAATTTTGGGGTGTTAGTCTTTTTATTTTAAATTATATGGTTTCGAAATACCTTGAGTAAGATGTCCTTACATGTTTTTAGAATTTTGGGGTTATAGTTTACAATGGGTTGCTTGGTCCTGTATCCATAAAATCCGTCCCTTTTTTCTGGTTTGTTTGGGGTCTGTTTAACCGTGGTCCATTATTTCAGGTACTCCATGTTCTCGGATTGCTGGGGTGTTCGGAATTAATTCTCTCCTTGATAATCTTCTTACTATCCGGCTCTCCCATTTTGCTGCTATGAAACTTTCACTTAAGTACCGGTCTTCCGTCATAATTCGTTCCTTTTTAACTAATAAGTATCGTACCTCCTCTAACATAACATAGTTGCTCATTTTTAATCTCATTTCATTCCCTTTTACCTCTGGATTATTTGCCCAATATTTGCATGTTGTCTTCCGTCTTGAAGATACGGCTGATATTGTCTGATACACTTCCATCGTTGACACATTTAACTGGGATGTAAACTTAATTAACTCCCTTTGTTCATTAATTGGAAGGTTGAATACATTAATTAATCCACCTGTAATCATCTCCCATTCTTCCTTGGTATTTATTATTTTCTTTCTACTTGTTTTTATTATTTCCTTGGTCTTCTTTTCCACGGTTTGAACATCCTTTTTGTTGTGGCTATTTTTATTTTCAGATGGCATTACACCTTGGTATTCTGTAATTTCTATTTCCTTCCTCCTCTCTTCTGTATTCGGACTTACTTTAATACCTTCTGAAGTGCTGTCCAATGTTTCATCCAAATTATTGGAACTATGGTCCATTTGTTTATTTGTCTCCTCTTGGTATGTATCTGCTTTTTGGATACGCGTATTAACATTTTCAAACTTCTCCCCGGAAAGTTTCCCATATCTCCTTATTGAACTTCTCCATTTTACACTCAAATTGTTTTAAATTCTCATTATTCTCTTCAAATTTTGCATTCATCTCTTCTCTTAGCCCTTCAACCATTTCCTTCAGTTCATGGTATTGTTCATTCATGGTTTGTTTGATATTTCCATGAATGGTTTCTATTTTTTCATTTAGTTGTTTGACTAAACTTTCCTCCTGTTTCTTAAAATTTTCCTTATTTTCCTCATTGGTTTGTTTCAAGGCTTCCTCCTGTTTTCTAAAATTTTCATCTATTTTGTTATTGGTTTGCTTTGAAGTTTCCTCCTGTTTTCTAAATTGTTCATTAGTTTGTTTATTCTGTTCCTTAAATTGTTCTGCCATAAATTTCATCATGTCTTGCCAATTAGGTTCTTCTCTGGCTACCGCTTTGTCTGGTTGGTCCCCTTTGGCATCCTCTTCCACTACTTCCTTTTCCGTATCCATAACTACTTCGGTTTCTTCTTTATCGCCTGTCTGTTGGTCCATTTCACTGTCCGTGACTAATTCTATTTCTTGTTCCTGTCCACCTTCTTCAATCTCCTTTTCTTCTGCCCTCTTCTTCGATTTGCCTCGGGTATTAGGCATTTCTTGTTTTCTCATAACTGCCAACGATAATTAGATTTTTTGGTATATATTTTTATTAAATATCAAAATTCTTTTCTAATTACCGCCCTTTTACGTTGAGCGCCAATTCTATAACGTCCCACTTATGAGAGGCATTCACCACTTATGAGTGTATTGCAATTACCGGTTTCGTTAATTCAGCCCCACAGTTGTACGTCAATTCTGTAACGTAAAAGGTCTGATCGCTGTTGTTCAAGCCCCGCGATGCAACGCCAATTCTGTAACGTCCCACTTAATGTGAGGTACTTGCGAAACGTACACCTTTAGTCAAGCCCCAAATGTTGGGTTTGCCAAACTTGTAACGTCCCACTTAATGAGGTACTTGCGAGTTATATTATATGCCTCACGCAGGATGCGTCACTTCTGAATTATACTAACTGACGTTTTCAAAAGTATAAATAAAGGATTTTGTTTATTTTGTTTTACTCAATCTGAAGAGAAAATCGAGAGTGTGTGATTTGGGGTCAAGGAGGGAAGTTGTTCAGCCTTATGCAGAAGAGAGAGCAAGCATCACTATTTCCACTCAGTTGAGACGATTTCTTCTGTTTGTTGTGCTGAAATTTCTTATAACTACCCACTACAATAAATTATAACACTTTATTATTCAAGATTAATTTTCAATAATATTGCTTTTTTTATTATTGACTTTTGTCTCCTGCCACCAAAATATAGGTATCACAATTAATCTTATCTTCAATAAAACATCATCTCGACTTTACTGAGTAAACATAGAGTTGTCTAAGGAGCAAAACATATATGGTGTTATTTACCCAATTTTTACGCTATAATAAAAAACATCAATTAATACATAATTCTTAATAATTCCCCAGGGTTCAGGGTAAGTTCTTTTTGTTACGAGAGTGTCAGAAATGGATAATTACTACGCTTTACAAATACCGAAAAATTAATAAATAATTTTGTTTATTTTTCATGTAGTATGTAGTTCCAGGAATTGCTGTAAGAGAGCAGCGTGTATTTGTTTACTTTAAAAAACATATGATCAAATGATTATTTTTTGTTCTATATCACTGTTCAGAATGAGTTTTCTTCTGGAATTATTACGAAAAAATGTTTATATTACCTCGCTCCGTATGGTTCTTACTGGATTGAAGCTTTTTCTGTGGTGAGGTCCGTCTTGCGTTATAATTTTCTTACCGTCTGGAGTATTTTCCAATTGTCAACGAGAACTAGGCCGAAACCATGTTGGATCATCAGAAGGTTTTCATTCACTGTTTATTAATGAATATAACCATTTAATTTGGATTAATCATGTATAATTAGATAGTGGTCATGCTGTTTGTCAATCTTGCGTTAATTTCAACTCCTCCAACGTTCCAAAAAAGGTTTTTTTTTTTTTTATAGTAGCATCGTTTCTTCAACTCTACGGTTTTTTGTTCAAAATTTTTCTTAACAATACTTGTTATTTTTTCATCACTCTTAGTAACACATAGTATTTTTATTATGCAGGCATTTTGTAATTATTATAAATTTATATTTTATTTATGAAAAAATAATTCCTTTCCATTCCGGTTTCTATCTCCATTTAGTTTACATAATAAGTTTTGGTTATATTTCTTATGACATTGTATATAAGTATTTTATCATTTTATTATCTTTAAATAAATTTATATATATTATTTATTTAGTCTCGAATAGTATTCCTACACGGCACTACTTCCTGTTGCCATTTCCCTCATAGTATTATTTTAATTTTTATTATCTTTTGGTAATTAAATTTTTATGTCTTTTAAAACTAACCCTGGGTTTTCTTATAATCTAACACAATTATTTGAAAAAATATAATATTAACTTGGGTATAACAATTAGTTGTTCATACAATATAAATACTACAATAAACAAAATAAACTACAAGATCAGTTAGTATTATAGCATACTTTCATAGTTTTATAATTTTCACACACATAACACAGTTTGGTAATACTTTACTTTCACTTTTATTTTTCACCTCAATGGGTACACTAGAACTCACTTTGCACTGTATACCACTCGAATTGTTTATCATATTGAGTGATATAATTTAATTTTGAGCGAGCCATAGGTTACCCATTTCTGACATTGATGTTATTATGATTTAGTTTATTGGGACAGGGTTATGTAACGTTACAATATACAACAATTTTTGCTCATATGGGATCAGCTTTATGAAAAGCCAACACCTTGGTCTTCAATATGGAGACGTGTAATCCTAATCCTAAATCCTTGAAGATTCGACTCAATGTGTACTGCTTTCCGTGTTCGACAGGATAGCCTCGTCATCAGAAAACAATAACGTGTTGTCTGCAGAGCTACCAATTATAAAATGTTCCCGAATATGACCAATGGTCCAGCAGAGGTTGATAAAGTTCAGTACACAATCATAAAGTAAGGCTGGTGCATACTTCATAAGCTCGACATTCAGGAAGTCTGCACTGTAGTATCTCTGTCTCCATTTTTATGACACCAATCAGGAGTTTCAGTGTGCTCCTCCGTCTTTGCTTCTCTTCCTCCACTGTTCCATCAAAAAGCATTGTAAACAGTTTTATAACTTTAAACGCCCCACTAGTTGTGGTGCCAAATTATAGCTATAATTAATTTTGCTTATTGGTTTTTTTTTAATCTTTTATCTTTTACTATGAGCAAAATTTAGACTTCCTTTAAGCCCCACGTTTTGTGTGCCAAATCTAACTTTAAAAGCCCCACCTGTTGTGGCGCCAAATATAACTATCTTATAATTGCCCTAGATGTGGTTTAAATGTAATGATAATTAATTTCTTTAATTATTTTTGTTGGTGTTAAAGAAATCCATCTCAAGTAATAGTGTTGTATAATTCATAAGGTTAATCTTTAAATAATAACACAATGACACACTTATTAGTATAACCAACACATTTATTACATTTAAATTAGCTGTCCTTAATATCAATTTTCAATGGCTTTTAACATATTATTATGATTAATTATTTTAACATGATTTTACCAATAAACGATTTCTCTATATCTAAAATCTATAGCTAAAGTCTCTATATCTCAGGGTTCATTTAATTTTGTAAATAAGCATGAATAACATTTATATCTACTTACTGATCATATTACAAAATACATTTATTCCAACTGGATTCATTTTAATATATGAATAAATATTCTTAATTGAAATTGCTTAGTTCGCTTGTATATTCGTATTGGATTACTTCAAGTTTTAATATGTAATTTATACGTAAGTTCTTTTAGAAGAACAGACAAATTCCTACGTAAGTTCTTTTAGAAGGACAGACAGGTGTATTGTAAATTAGTAATTAGTACATAAAATTTTACTGTAGGTACGAATATTCCTGTCTACAGCGTGTTGATGTCCTGTGCCTCCACCTCCATCTCATTAGGTCCGTTGATTAGATGTAGATTCCCTCCTGATTCATAGTGTGTTTCACTCTCGTAGTGAATGATTGACAAACACTTTTACTCACTACACTCTCACTAAGTATATCTGACTTCTTCCGATATTTACATTAGTGTAAGAACTGTTCACTAATTCACAGCGGTGATTCTCGTTACGATAATTTACAGTTCGCAAACGTCTTATTCCGTTTTTATCGTTTATATCGTTAGTAACACATGCTCAGACTGAGGTGTTAGGGCTTTCAGAGTTAACGAAGATCTTATGATATATTAGCTGCACTGAAATTTTAAGGCCGTTATATTGTACACGACAAACATAACCATCTGTAGGGCACGATGGAGTGTGGAGAGGTGACATGATAAAAGCAGAAATTTTTAATAAGTAAGTCTAATGATTTTGGAATGGTTTGAAAATGTTGTAGCATTATGGTCTCAGCAAAAATATTTTAGAGTGATTATTGAGAAGGAAATCAGCGATGATTAAGTGATTATTTTAGGAGAATTTATTAAGATGGAAGTGAGAGAAAAAGCAGTGGTGATTTTACTTATTGTTATCTTTATAAGTAGGAGGACATAAAGTCAAGATCATTTATCTCTTTTATGACGGTATAGGCCTACATAATGATAGAGAGAAGTTCCTGTGTCTAACCTGCAGCATGAGGACCATTTTTCTGTGGTAAAAAAGACTATTTTTGACAATATGTCAGATCTTCTTTTTGATTGGGCTTCAGAAGTGTTTAGCAGAGTCTTTCAGCATTGATGGTTATCTGTTTTGGCAGGTAGTCTATTAGCAGAAAGTTTCAAAAGCCCAAAAATTAAATAACTTCGTGCAGCTCACAATCAAACACATAACTTGATGTTAATACTGTAACTGAAGAACTGGCTTCTGGGGATACGTAAATAAGCTCCTGCAGTGCTACCACAACAGTCCAAACATAACTTCCCTCCCAGTGACAATAAAAATCCCTCACCGCTTCGTGATTCTTATGACAGGGAAACTTATGGGATAACAGTCAAGCATGTATTAAATATGTGTATTATAAATATATTCAAATACTATAATATTAAATGCTTTTAGAGGTAAATGATCATAACTACACTTCAACTAATTCAGAGTAAATGAAAAGTAAAGATAATTACAAGAGTAATTTGTTCATTTTATTATGTCATTGAAAACCAATAAACTTTATTGTGTTAATACATGCATTTGTATTACAGTATTCATCAATTGTGTGTAGGAAAAAATTAATTTCTATTTTTTTAGAATTATTTTTGACACTTGCTACTTTTACAGCAGTTTACCATTCACAAAATTGGATTTATATTTTTTTCGTACTGTACTGTACTACATTAACATAAATGTTAACTATTTATCTTCATACGTAGGCTTTCATGGCCGGTGTCAATACGATTAACTTCTAAAACTTCCGGGCTGAAAGGCCGTGGTCGATTGCTTAAAATACTGCTAAACGTTTCGGCCGCACCACCGGTGGCCATCTTCAGTAGCAAAAAATTGTGTTCGATAGATGACACGCCGAACACGTCTCCCAATGAACTGGGAACAAGCAACAGTGAGCTACGAAGCCTCTATTTATAGCTTTTATAAATGGCCACCGGTGGTGCGGCCGAAACGTTTAGCAGTATTTTAAGCAATCGACCACGGCCTTTCAGCCCGGAAGTTTTAGAAGTTAATCGTGTTAACTATTTATGTTGGAGATATCATCTTCTATGGCATAAAAATATACAGAGGAAGAAATTATAATATGTCATTATTTCAATTTTACAAGGTGATGGCTTTTCATGGAACTGATCCCGTACGGGCAAATATACATGGTACTCTCCTGGAACAAGTTACCAATTTTGAATACCTGGGTTACAGTGTGTCTTATTATGCAAGCAATGATGTTGTGAACAAGTTGAATAAGTTCAACCTTATGTGCGGGACCATTAGGCGAACCCTTAATTCAGCAAGTAAAGGAACACGCCTAAAATTCTACAAGGTGATGGCTCTTCCCACACTTCTTTATGGGTCTGAGAATTAGACTTTAATGAAAGGCCAGGCCAGTCTCAGAGTCTCAGCCAAGTGGCTGAAATGAGATTTCTCAGGCATGTGGCAGGGTATACTCTCCATGATCATAGAAGAAACACAGATATATGGCAGGAACTGAATATTATGAGTATACTCGACAGGATCCCCCAGTATCAGCTGAATTGTTGGGAACATCTTTACCGAATAGATGACTGCCACATCTCCAAACAACTATGGAACTATAAGCCAAGAGGACAGAAAGGTGTGGGATGTCCAAGGAAGCGCTGGAGTGACCAGCTCTAATTTTTGCCTATTTGAGACCAGAACAAACCATCCTTGATTTAATCATTGAAGATGATGATGATTTCAATTTTAATAAAAATTTGAGTCAAGACTGTTTACCTCACAGCTGCTGATGTATAAATCACATTTATACAGTCCCCTTACCATTAATTCTAGGGATTGAATGTTATGTAAACTTATTTTGGCTTCTCTTTATGACTGCCATGTTGTCTCATTTATATATCTAACAACTCCATCAGTTTCTCCAACATACTTCATAAAAGTATTCCTTGGTCTACCTTGAACATTTATTCCACTAAACCTTACGTACTGATTGTTCTTACTCACATGAGGTCATAGTTCACATATTAATATTGTCTTACCTAGTGGCACAGTTGTATGATTACTTAATCGTGTCTCCACTTGCAAAATCAAGTGGCACATTGATGAATACAGAAATCTGGTTAGATGGCTACACAGTGCCTCAGTAGCTAGGGACATTCACAATCACAGAGGTAGACAGAGAGAGACAACTAAGTTAAATAAAATAAAGCACTTTACCAGAATTTTATACTGTAAATATCTTAATGCTCACTATGTTCAGTTGCAAGAAAAACATATCTTTTATTCTTTATTATAACTAATTTATACTTTTTTGAAAGGCCGAAAAACAATCAGTAAGAAATAGTAAAGTGAGGGTTCCAGTCTTTACTGTTTGAACCATTTATACATTCACAGATATGCAGGCACATGACTTTGTATGTTGACCCAAACACATTTAATAATAAATGTTAATGTCAAGTGTTTCAAGTTGACTTAATACGATACACAGATGTGTGTGTGTGTGTTTTCTATCATCTTGTACAAGTTACTTTGTACAATGTTTCATTGTGTTATTAAAATATTAAGTGTTTGAAATAAAAAAAGTAAATAATTCTGTCTGCTATGTGTAAATCAATATTCCTCTGTGTATGAGAATATTATAGTAGCATTTCCCAAGCTGGAGCAAATATATAAATTTTGGTATTAGCAAATAACACATAACAAACAGCAGACAGGGCATTAATATTAAATCATTCCAGCACATTTTTGTGCACATTAAACATTAAATGTTGTCACATTTGAAGGTCGTTCGCCTTTTTTTAGTAAGTATGTAATTTTCCCTTCATATACTTGAAACAGGAAGTATCCCTTTGTTTCGATGACAGGGACATACCTGCTCATATGCCTTTGTCACTGCTGCAAAACTACAAGATGTTGTAATAAAAAAGTCAGCTGTTGCTGTTTCTTTTGCTCATATTTTTGCTTAATGGTCCATTAAGTAGCAAGTAAACACATGGAAAATTCCACTATAGTTTTATGTCGGTTTTATTTCAGTGTCAATAATTCGGAATCAGTTATTACTAACACTGATAATTATTACATAAACACTTGAAGTTAGTCTCTCTACAGCATGTGAAATTGTCATATTAAATAATAGATTTTTAACCATTATAACAAACAGTTGTTCAGATTTATAATAGTTTGTAAAAACTTATTATTTTTATTATTATACATGCTCCTTTATTTATGTAGCTTATTGCTCATTGAGTTGTAATAATTTTCCTCTTGCTTATTACTTATACGAATCGGTTTTTTTTAAACGGGCGTAAGTCCATTTTTTTTCGATTTTCAGGTTTTGGTGGTTTTGTAGTCTAAACATCAGAATACATCGATTTTTGTTAAAAGGGCGATTTTATCACGAGTGGAAATGGGTCAAATCAGCATTTTAATTTTTTGGTTTATTTTAAAAGGGCGCAAGTCCAAAAGAGTTTTTTTTTAAAAGGCGTAAGTCCACTTCCTCTATGGATTCTGTTGTTTGATTTCTGGACTTTCGCCTGTTAAAAAAAAATCTGCAGTCAGCTGTTACTGCTCATTTTTGTCTATTGTTATTATAACCTCCAAAATATTGTAGTGAAGGTTACTAAACATCCTTGTACAGTCTTTGTAGGCTTACTTTACAGTTTTAATAGTTTAGTAGTTGTAGGTGACAGGCTAATGGATGAAAATATCGTAATTGGGAGCCCAAGAAAAAGAAAGGGCCAAAACCCCCAACGTTACAAAGTAAATATAGTAAAAAATGCCCGACTCAGTGGGCAGCCCTATGTCAATCACAGAGGCCAGGAAGTTCCAGCAAAAAAACCTGAATTCTCTTGCAGGTAAGATAAATCTTAGTTACTTATTTAGATTTAAACATTTCCAAACCTTATTAAAATTACTCATTAACAAAATATACTTCATGTGTCGCTAATGTTTATTTGCCAGTATACATAACCTCTTAATTTTTTATTGTAATCCCACCAGTGTTTTATTAAATTTATTAGGCCTAGTACAATGATCAAAGTTTGCAGCCAAGACAGTATTCTTTACAACAGCTAATAAAACGTTTTGCTGTCTTCAGTTTAAGTTTATAGCCTATAAGTTAACACTAAGAGTTTCTGGGTTTGTTTCAGATGCAAAGAAAATTGCTTACAAGAAATTGGGGAGGAAAATTGTCTGGATATTTTCAACAGATTCTACAATATTCTTTCGAAAAATGAACAGGATTTGTTTCTCCAGGGACTTATTGACGTCGTGAACGTGCAACGTAGACGGCCAAGGGATAATGTGATGAATACAGAGCAGAAAAGTGCCTCATTTTATTATAATGTTCTTGTGGGTACCGAGAGAATGAAGATATGTTTTAATGCATTTTTATCAGTATTTGCTATAAGTGAGAAAAGGGTAAGACGTATCAGACATCTCAAACTTATCGGTCAAACCCCTGAAGATAAGAGAGGCAAGAATGTAAGTAATAGTTTGCCTGCTGAAATCCACAGACTTGTGGATGAGCACATAAAGTCTTTCCCTTTGAAAGAAACTCATTACAAGGGTAAGAAAAGCTACTATTTATCACCTGATCTAAATATTAAAACGATGTGGAAGTTGTACATGCAAAAACACCCTGACGTTAGGCCTATAGTAAGCAAATCATTTTATTGGCAATATTATAGAGACAATTTCAATTATCCATTTGGCCACCCGCAAGTTGATGTATGTAGTAAGTGTGAGGAGCTTAATGTGAAAATTAAGAGTCCTACTTTAAATAATGTAGCTAAACGAGCGGCAGTTGCAGAGCTTATGGTACATAAATCAAGAAGTAAAAAGTTTTACTCAGCACTGCAGCACGAACAGTCACAAGAAGGTAAAGATGAAAAACATATTTTGTCGTTAGCATTTGATTACATGAAAACTGTATCTATTCCTAAAATTCCCGTTCAGGAATTATACTACATGAGACAGTTGTCAGTTAATTGCTTTGGAATACACAATCTTAAGAGTAACGACACAACATTATTCTTGTACCACGAGGGTGTAGCACGAAAAGGCCCTAATGAGGTTTACTCTTTTCTTAATGAATACCTAAAATCAGTACCAAGCCAATACACTGAGCTTCGTCTGTTCAGTGATAACTGTTCAGGCCAAAACAAAAACCAAGCGTTGTCAAGGTTCTGCTTATACCTGACAGATTCAGGTCGTTTCCAGAAGGTCACTCAGTATTTCCCTGTTCGCGGCCACAGTTTCCTCCCGTGTGACAGGGATTTCGGAATAATATCTAAGGCTTTAAAGAAACATGACCGCATTTTTGATGTTCATGAAATAACTGACATAATTTTGCAAAACTCATCACGGTTTAATAAGTTCACTGTTCATGAGGTTACATCATCTGACATAGTTTTAGATTTCAATAAATGGCAAAAAAGGTTTTACAAAAAATCGTGTATATCACAAGAAACAAAAGGAAAAAACACAGATAAGAAGGATAAAATGTACTTTCAGATTAGTACTCTCTTTATGTTCGTTTATGAATCTAAGTTAAAAGGATGTGTTAAAGCCTACCCTACAATAAATGGTATTATTCATCACAACTTTTTACTGGCTAAGACAAAAGCAGATACTCTCTCCCCATCTTCGGTTAAGGCTTACCAAGGTCGAGTGCCAATAAAAACTGCAAAGATGGAAGATATTAAAAAACTGAGAGCCTACATTCCAGACGAGCATCGGGGATTTTTCGAAGAAATTTGTGACTGGCCAACTGATGGCAGATCTGGAGAGATTACCAGCAATTTCGAGGTTGAAGAAACCAACGATGACCCATAAATCAGAAATATGGCCTCAAATCTACATCTTTGATTTTTTTTCCTCTTTTAAACTCATTTAAGTAATTTTACTATCTTTTTAGTAAATTGTAAACATTGTCTTACAATAAAAATAACAGTTTTTACTTGAAATTTAATGGTTTTTTATCTCCTTGCAACTTGATTTTTTTTAAAAGGGCGATATTTTCACATTTTTAGAGCTATGTAACTAAATTATGGATAAAGATACAAGTGTAAAATTTTGAATCCTGTTGTAAATTGAATTTCTTTACATGTTGACATTTTTTTAAAAATATTTTAAGTGAAATATTTTGATTTAAACAGTGTTTTTTAGTTTTCCGAAAGTTTACTTTCTTGGACTTACGCCCGTTTAAAAAAAACCGATTCTATTACAAGTTAATGTATACAGGAATAGGGGTCTACAAGAAAACTCAGTTTAAGTAACTAGGTTCAATTATATATTTTGTAATTATAAGTATAACACTACAGACTCGGAACACAAAGTTTTTATTGGTAAAAATGTAAAATTTTTACCTTATAGCCTGAACCAGTTTTCACTTATTATAAGCTTCATCAGACGCTGCCACTGGGAGCACTGTCTGTCTTGTTCTTGCCGACAGCGCTGTTGAAATATCGATGTTGTGTGTGTGGGGTGTGATATGTTCGAATGACATGTGTGATTTGAATTGTGTCTGTTTGTTTAGGATGTCGTTTTTATGTGTTTTGTGTGTTTATGTATTTGTAGTTGTTCAAGAGTGTCTAGTTTTCGGCCTTTTGTGTGTACGTGTAGAATATCCATATTTGTTGATGTTTGTGTGTATGTGTGGTTTGCTTCGATAAGGGGGCTTGCAAAGGTGGATACGGTAGTAGAGTGTAGTACCTTTGTGTGTTCAATGTATCTCTGTTTGAAGCAACGTCCTGTCTGGCCTATGTAGAATTTGTTGCAGTCTGAGCAATTTAGTTTGTAAACACCAGGTAGATCAAATTTGTTTTGTTCTTTGTGTGTGTTCTGTTTTGTTTGTAGTTTTGTATGCGATTCTGTATCCTGCTTTTTTTAATTTGTGGGCTATTTTTTCAATGTGGTTATTGATGTATGTTAGCGTTATGAATTTGTTGTTTTCTGTCTTTGTCTGTTGTTTATTTTGTGTTTTGTGTAGGAGTTTATTGACTATTGTTCTGTTGTATCCATTGGATTCTGCTAGATATTTTATGGTGTTTAGTTCATCTTTGTAGTCTTTTTCATATAGTGGGATGTTGTTTAGTCTGTGTATCATAGTTCTGAAGGCAGCTAGTTTGTATTGTATTGGGTGATTGGAGGAGTTGTGTGTTAGTGTGTCAGTTGTAGTGGGTTTTCTGTATATACTGAATTTGTGTCTGTGTTCAAATTTTGTAGTATTGTTGTAGTATTCAGCAGTGAAGGTTATGTTTTTGTGTATTTTGTTTATGTGGGTTAGTAACTGTTCACATTGTCTTTTGTTTCCCTAGTACAGAAGTATGATGTCATCAACATATCTGTGCCAATATAGTATTTTATGTGAGTGTCTGTCATTGTTTGTGAGGATTCTTATTTTTTCTAAGTGTTGGAGAAAGATTTCTGCTAATATGTTGGATATGGGTGAGCCCATGGGTCAGTCGTCATTCTGTGTGTAAAATTTACTATTATATGTGAAGTAGTTTTGTTTTGTGATTGTGTTAAGAGTTTCTGTGATAAGCTCTTATGGTGTGTTGTTCTGTTTGAGTTTGTGTTGTAAGATGGTGATTGTTTCGGAGATGGGGATGTTTGTGTACAGGTTTTTAATGTCGAAGGTGGCTAGTGTGGCATTATCGAGGATGTGTACATCTTTTATTTGCGTTACTAGGTCCGTGTTGTTTTTTACTGCAATGTTGTTGGCTAGTTGTGTGTGTTGTCTGATAATTTTGTCTAGATGTTTTGTGAGTTTGTATGCAGGGGCGTTTTGGTAATTGATAATGGGGTGGATCGGGATTTCTTCTTTGTGGATTTTGGGAAGTGCTTGAAGGGTAGGGGCTGATGGTCAGATTTGTCTCAGGTAGGGCTTTTGTTTATTTGTCATTATGTATTTGCCTTTGTTGATTAGCTGTTTTACCATGTTTTGATATCTGTCAGTGGGATTGTGTTTTAGTTCTGTAATGTTGTTTTGTTCCATGAAGTTTTGTACCGGTACCATACTTTATTGTGCAGGTCGTCAGTGGACATGATTACAGTCATGTTCCCTTTGTCTGTTTTTACAAATGTGCTGTTGTGTTTGTGTGCCTTTTCTCTCAGTTTGATGGCTGTGTGTAATTCTGAGGTGTGGTTTTTGTTGTCTGATGCCTTATGTGCTCCTATTATATTGTTTACATTATGTCTTAGTGTGTCTTGATGTTCTGGTGCTGTGTTTTGAATATTTGTTTCACTATCAACTATGAGTTTTGTTAGTGTTTAGTTGTAATGTAGGTTGTGTCTTAGGGCTTTATGAAGGAGTGTTTGTTCATTTTTTGTGATTGTGACGTTCGTGAGGTTTACTGTACGTGAGTAGAATTTGTGTGAAGGAATTATATTTGTGCTGATTGGTATGAAGTTTTTTATTTTTCTCTCGTGTTTTGTCCATATGTTTTGTATTTGTTTTTTTGTCTAGTCATTTGTGTGGTGTATTAATTCGGTCATGTAATTGGGTCCGTATATGTTGGTGATCTGTAAGCGTAGCATGAGTGCTTTGAGGTTGAGAGCGTCTTTTTTCTTGTAGGCTATAACTGTTTTATGGACTCTTTTATGTACGTCCCTTGTGCAATGTTTTGTGTTATTTTTGCCGCCTGATTGTTGTGTTTGATTTTGATTTGTGCGTATTTTGGTATGATTGATTTGTTGAGGCATGTTTTGTTAAGAGTTATGTGTGTGGCAATTTTTCTAACATTCAGTATCATGCTCCTGTATGGAGTGCTCCATATGTGCCCCAGTATCTATATTTTTTATGACTTCAAGAATTAGCAGATTTTATTAAGAATTTATAAACACTAGAGGTGATTATACAACACGCCAATATCTAGCTGAAACCATTCTACAGAACTTAGAAAAAGCAAGAATCTTTACAAACAGACAGACACTCACATAAATTATTATATTGGCATAGGTATGTTGAAGATGTCTCTTACTGTCTTACTTTCTGTCTTACACAGAGGGAACACAAGACAATGTGAAGAGCTACTAATCCACAAAAACATAACCTTTACTGCTGAATACAAAAGCAACAGTAGTATAAATTTCTTAGACATTACCATTACAAACCTGGAACACAGATACAAATTAAGTATGTACAGAAAACCCACTACAACTGACGCACTGATTCATAACACCTCCAATCACCACACACAACACAATCTATCAACCTTCTGATCCATATGATACCCAGACTAAACAGCATTCAACTAGAACTTAGAGACTGTCGGGATGACAGTCCCGTAATTAAATACAAGTAAATATTTATCAGAAGTTAATGGATACAATAGAACAATGATTAACAAACTACTATGCAAAACCCAAATAAACAACAGCCAAGACAGAAAACATCAAATTCATAACATTCAAATATATTGTTATGACGGTCTAGTGATCGTCGTATGGTATAGTGGAAAACAAAATACAAGACACCAATTAAGTCGCTAATCACCAGCTTTAATTATCACAATTAAACAGTTTGGAATCAGCAAGATAGTCTCTTACAACAAATCAAATAAAAATTGTTCACACACAATAAAAATGTCAACTAATATAAAACACAATTGTATTACAATTGTCCCGCACAATTATAAGACAACACATTGCCACAATACGTCGAACTGCACTGTGTGAATCACCACTTAAATGCACTGTGTAATAGCCCGAAAATAACTCGCAACTCAAACTGAACTGAGCATCGCTGAGTACTTGTATGTATACCCCACAAAAAATCCAGAATATTTCATAATGCGCATCAAGAATGCTACTAGAAAACACCAGAACATACATTGTAATTGACTGTGGCCTTGCACACAGCGCGATGCATTGCGAATTCTGGTACAGTCTAGCTAACGCATTGAGAATTACGAACTCACACACATTACAGCCGGATTCCACTGGAACATTCGAGAAGCATGTAGATTGTTCCGTAATGTCGTAACATTATCAACAACCACACTGAAAAAATAGCCCACAAATTTAAAAAAGCAGGGTACAGCACTGCATACAGAACCAGAAACATTTCTAAGAACAGTCAAACAACTAATAAAATTTGATTTACCTGGTATTTACAAACTGTTCAGAACGTAACAAATTCTACATACACCAGACAGGACGCAGCTTCAAACAGAAATGCATTAAACACATAAAAGCATTATACTCCATCACTGAATCCACCTTTGTAAACCACCTCATTGAGGCAGACCTCACATACACAAGCATTAACAACAACATGGAAGTCATTCACATACACACAAAAGAACAAAAACTACACCACTGGAACAATTGGAAATATAGCCTACAAATGCGCAAAAACACATGGAGACAACAAACGATAGACACAATTTAAATCACATATTATACACTATTTAAACACATTACAAAACATGCTCACAACAATGCTCTTTCAAACGACAGCACCATCTGCAAAAATAGAACAGACAGTGCTTCTAGGAGCAGCCTCTGATAAACCTTGAAATGAACGAATGATAACTCAGGCAATTAGGTAAGAATTTTACATAAATACTAGTGTTCCATGTTGGAATAGTATTTATAAATTCTTAGTGGTACTTAAACACATCAAAGAACATAATAGCAGATTTTATGTTCCATTATGTACCCATTACTCATCATTATTGTAATACTGATGTGCAACAGTAAAGGTAACCAACAAATTTTTATTATGACTTCAAAAATAACACTCTATAATATGCTATACAAATTGTAAGTATGCCTGGTTTTTAAATGTATGAATTCAGTTATCCCTAACAGTAAACATTAATATATCTACTTGGAGCATGAAGTTTCCTTTCAGACACATCCAAACCTACAGAATTCGCACAGTATTGTGTAATAGCCTGGTAAAAGGCTAAAACTAATACTGCAGCTAGAATCTGTATGGAAAATATGGATTCTTCAGGTGCCCAACCCTAGTGAATAGGTGAGGAAGGGTTACAAAGTTTTACTCATTGTACCTATATTAAATAAAATAACCAGAAACTCTTAAATAATTAGCTACATAAAATACTACAGACTCGGATCGCAAATTATTATTGATAAAAATGATAAATTTTTTCCATTTGGCCTAAACTAATTTTCACTTTGTTAGAGCTTCATCAGAGGCTGCCACTAGGAGTCCTGTCCATCCTGCTTTTGGTGACAGCACCATTGTTCAAAAGATCATTGTCTTGTGTGTGTTGTGTAGTATATTATGATATATGTTGTTAATATGTTCATGATCTTTTGAACAATGGCACCATCATGAAAAGCAGGACAGACAGCACTCCTAGTGGCAGTCTATGATGAAGCTCTAACAGAGTGATAACTAGTTTAGGCCAAATGGTAAAAATTTATCATTTTTATCAAAAATAATTTGTGTTCCAAGTCGGTAGTATTTTATATAGTTAATTAATTACAACGGACATGTCATGGACAACAAAATCCACGAATTTTAAATAATGTAAATAGTTTTAAGTTATAAATAGCCCTTTCCATGAATGTTCCTTCAACCCTAGCAAGTTTTTGAATAGAGGTGTGTTTTGACCCCACTCCTCAACTTTAGGCTGTACACAACTGGTCTCTGAATTTTTTGATGAAGGGTATAGTTTTATTAGTAGGTGATGTGACTTTCAAATACACGTAAGCAATTCCTCATTACATAGTCAAAAAATTGTCCTATTGTGGTTTCATGTATTGTTTTTAAATTTTATTGTAGGGCTGTGGTAGCCTGTTAAATAATATATTGAAATTTAGAGTTTATTAAAATTCATAACATTACATTGTTTCCATTCAAATCATTGATAAAACAATTACATTCATGTTCAATTGATGAAGAAGTGTCCGGCAGAGTATAAAATCTTAGCTGCCTGAGGAAAGAAGCACATGTTCTAAAGCAACTGAGTCCTTACAGCAATTCATGTTAACTGTGTTCAGAAGTTGGAGTCAGAGAAGATTTTGGGGCCATATTTAAGATCATGTTGAGGTGCTGAGCAGTCAGCAGTCAGCAGTCCTTGAAATGAGGCCTCCATTCAGAATTTTCACCTCTCAAATGATAATAGATCTCTCCACAATATTTTACCTTTATAAATTTAATTTGCCTTCATCTCTGTTGCAATGTTACAAGTATTTTAAAATGAATACACTTCTGTTCATGTACCCAACACAACTGTATAGTGTACAACACCGACTAGGTCGTTGGGTTTTTGTGTTCTCGTTGTGTTAAGTATATATGGTTGCACAATAAACTTATTTATTGTGTGGTATATAAGAGAGCCACTGGTCTAAGTGATAAATCATTTCATCAAAAAAACACTGAGTTAGTATTTAATATTTTCAAAAACTATGGTTACCCAGACCACATAATCAAACAGGTAATTCATAAACATCGCACAAATCAGCTGATCCCCAATGTTACATCTGCCCAATCTAATACACCTGAGCCTATGCCGGCTCGTATTTTTCTACAACTTATGTTAAAGGGCTGTCTGAAAAACTTAAAAAATGCCTACTAAAAATTCAAAAAACTTTAGCATTCAAAAACCAACATACTGTTCGATCCCTCTTCTCGAGCCTGAAAGACCTGACATCCAGAGACAAATGATCTAATGTTGTGTACACTATCCAATGCAATGACTGTCCAGCCACTTACACTGGTATTACGTCCCAATATTAACATAAGAGAATTTATCAACATAGGTATGATTGCCATAAAAAAAACCATAATGATAACCCCAACGCTTTAGTATCTCACCATTTAAACACTGGCCATGAATTTGATTTCAACAACACCCAAATTAAATATTACAAAAATAATTATTTCAAAAGATGCATACTGGAAATGATTCAAATAAAAAGTGACCCTCACTCCATTAATTTTCACACTGATACTCAAAATCTTTCGTCCGGTTATGCTCAACTTATACACACCGTCAAGGCATGAATTCGAAGAAATAATCAGTAGTCTCCCTACAGGATGTGTTGGTCATTTTTGTAGGCCAACTCGTTGTCAGATATTAATTAGTGTCACTCCCCTTCGTAGTGCAAATCTTTTCTCAACTGTCTTCCTAATACATGTTATTTTCATTTCCTTCAAATGTGCAAGGGTCATCTGTTCTGTTTTATAAATAGGGTGTTGGTCCAGGCAAATTTACAGTTGTGTGTTTGGCATCAGCAACAATTGTAAGTGGCTCACTGATCATATTATTTAGTATTAGCTAAGTAACATATAACAATTCTTATAGACACATATTCAATCAGTTTTAAACTCAGTACAGTGGTCATCACCGTTGTGCATAATTTACGCTTAGGTGACAAAAAGAAGAGAATACAATAGTGTTATACTTAAGTATTGATGCTCGAATGTGTAGTTGGCTTGTGTGGTGTGTTTGTGTGTATCTGTGTGTGTGCTTATGTTGTGCTAGCGTGTGTTACACGTCTGCGTGTTAGATTGATGGTATATATCTGTTTAGATTGCAAGTGAGAGAGAGACAGAGCGCCTGAGTGGTTAATGTGAGTGAGAAGGTGTTGTATGAGTCTAGAAAGAGACAAGACTGAGAGAGAGAGAGAGAGAGAGAGAGAGAGAGAGAGAGAGAGAGAGAGAGAGAGAGAGAGAGAGAGAGAGAGAGAGAGAGAGAGAGAGAGAGCATGAGTGAGAGAGATTATGACCGACATATATACGAACTACATGAGACTATGGTACTCTGTATAGACCAAGTTCCAGGTAAATAACATTGTACAAAATGTAAATATTAAGTAATAACCATTTTCATATAATAGATCTGTTATCTATAATGTTGTGTTATAATAGTTTGTAACCCTTCAATGCAAGTTGGTAACTCTATACTGTTATCATGTGCATAATTCTCTATTTTATGTGAGGACGACAGTGTAACAAAAATGGTGAGTGTTTTAGAGTGCCAATTGTGGAAAAAGACAGAGAGAGAGAGAGAGAGAGAGAGAGAGAGAGAGAGAGTGAGAGAGATAATGAGAGGGAGAGAGAGAGAGAAGGTTGGAAGAGTGAGAGGGGGAAGAAGGGAGACAGTGAGTGAGAGGTAGTAAGAGAGAGAGTGAGTGGGAGGGATAGTGAGTGATAGAGCGATTTCAGGTTAGAGTGAGAGGCTGTGAGAAGGATTGGTAGGGGGAGAATGGGCGAGAGAGAAGGTGTGATAGTGGACATATACATAAATTACAATATTCTATAGTACTCTTGACTATAATTTACAATATGATTACAATTATTATCCAAGTTTACTTGTTAGTAAAATTTACTAGAAACTTTTGTTTATAACCTTATGTCAACTATCTGATGTAAGTCGTAAAGTTCTACAGTTATTGTGTAAATTGTATGTTTCTAAATTATGATTGTTTTTTAATACCGGTAGTGAGTGAAACATGTTAATAATAACTTTTAATAATTACATAGTGAACATCCCCTAATATGGTTTTAGTTATAGGTAATATATTTTACTATGCTATATGTTGACTGCTGTATGTAAACAATTTGTGTACCAATCTAATATCCAATTGTTGATTTCTGTTTGTTTAATTAATTAAAATATCATTACATTTAGTAATTTAAATTATACTACTGTATAAATTAAGTTCTGTCATACTATAATTTGCTCGTTTTCTTAAAGATAATATTGGAAGATGTAAACAAACTATCTCAAGTCTTCACATATACAATGATACATACATATGCACACACACACACACACATACACGAACACGTCCACCCAAATATTTAATTGTTCCGTTGTGTTTGACATTTCTTTTATATTTCATACACAGGTCCTGATGATGACAATAAACACTGTCGAAACGTCGACGCAAATAAGTTAAAAACTTGTGTTATTTTTGACCGATCTTCACTAACCATCCACTGAAAAATTCATTGATTGACGGTCACTACAAATTTAAGGATACAAAAATAATATTAAGCAGAATGATCACTGTTGCACACCACTATATAAAAGTTATCCCGATTAGTGCTTTCAAGCTTCACAGCTCATCGTCAGATCGGAACAGACAGAAATTATGTGAAAACAACCCTTCACCCTTCTCACCCCACCCCGCTCACACACAACAAGCTATAATATAAATGTCCCTTCCCCACCCCCTAAACCCTGTCCCACCATCTGTACAGTTACATATTTTTCTAGTGTGTGTGTGTGTGTGTGTGTGTGTGTGTGTGTGTGTGTGTGTGTGTGTGTGTGTGTGTGTGTGTGTGTGTGTGTGTGTGTGTGTGTGTGTGTGTGTGTGTGTGTGTGTGTGTGTGTGTGTGTGTGTGTGTGTGTGTGTGTGTGTGTGTGTGTGTGTGTGTGTGTGTGTGTGTGTGTGTGTGTGTGTGTGTGTGTGTGTGTGTGTGTGTGTGTGTGTGTGTGTGTGTGTGTGTGTGTGTGTGTGTGTGTGTGTGTGTGCATCCTTTTAAACTTACCCTCTTCCTCTCCACACACTTGGGTCAGTCACACACCCTTATTTTAAAACATCCAATTAGTACTATGCAATATAATTCTTAATCTTATCTATCCGTCCTCTATCATTTACTTCTTAATTATGTTATAAAATATTTCTTCATTATCAAATTTAATTTTAATATTAATTAAATTGTCTAACCCTTTTTCTCTTTCTTTCAATATTTCTAACTCCTCTCTAAGGTTCCTTTCAAAAGTGTTAATTACTACTTTTACAATTTCGTATTCTTCCAAAGGATTAACAAACTTATGGTTGTCTTCTATGAAATGTCTTGCATATAACGAATTTGTTGTTCTATTACCTTCTCCACGTTTGTGGTCAGACAACCTGCATACGAATTTTCGTCCTGTCTCACCTAGGTACACTTTGTTGCAGTCTTTACATTTTAATTTATAAATTCCGCTTTTCTGTAATACTGGAATTTTTTCTATATTCTTATTCCTTATCTTATCAAATACCGTTTCACATTTTTTAATAGCTATATCTACTCTGTATTTATTAAAACATTTTATAATTGTTCTAGTATGTGAACCTATGTATGTCAATGACCCTGCATAATTCTTTTGTTCTGGTTCTATTTTAGCTTTTTGTATGTTAACCCTTTTCATACCTTTATCCACTATGTTGGTGTTATAATTATAATTCCTTACAATTCCCTTTATCGTTTTAAAGATAGTTCCCTATCTTTTGATTCGGTCTCTTTTAAACACACTTCTGAGCTCTGTAACAAAATGAATTGATTGCTGCCATTTTATATCTATAAGGGTGGTAAGACTCTCTTGGTATAATTATATCAGAATACGACTCTTTCCTAAATATCCCAAACTGTAGTTTCTCATTATCTTTAATTTCTATGTTTAAATCTAAGTAATTTATTTTCTTACCTCCTATCTCTTCTTTAAATTGTAAGTTTTTATCCTTATTATTTACCTCATTTATAAACTCTTGCACTTCTTCTATGCTTCCTTCCCAAATTACTAATACATCATCAACGTATCTAGACCATAATTTTATATTGTCTTTATACTTAGTGGAACTTATTAATTGCTTTTCAAAATCATTCATGTATATTTCAGCAAGAATAGGGGATAATGAAGACCCCATAGGTAAACCTTTTTTCTGTATATAAAACTTGTTATTAAACCTAAAATAGTTCTGATTTACACATTCTTTAATTACTTTAATTAACTGCTTTTTATACCTGTATTCTCCCATATTATTATCGTTTATTAACTTAATAACTTTATTTACTCTGATATTGGTAAACATGTACTTAACATCCAGTGATATCAATTTTGTATTTACATTAATTCTAATATTTTCTAATTTTTCTATCAATTTTACATTATTCTCTATATTGTATTTTGTCCCAAATTCATATTTCTCTTTCAATACTCTGCTAACTTCCTTTGATAATTTATAAATAGGTGCATTAATAAAAGAAACAATCGGTCTAATTGGTTTTCTTCTTTATGTATCTTAACCTGACTTTTAAAAGTTGGTGCTGTTGGATTACTTTCCAATAAATACTTTTTCTTATTTTCTTCTATAAATGTTATCTGTTTCATCATTTGTTTTATCCTTGACTGGTACTTACTTGTATAATCATACTTTATTTCCTAATATGGTCCTTCCCTTATAAATTCTTCCGTTTTCTTTATGTATTCGTCCTTTCTCAGTAGTACCATTGTATTTCCTTTGTCCGCCTTCGTAACTATAATATCATTCTTCTTTATTTTATTCTTTAGTTTTGTTACAGTTGATTTGATTTTTTGTTCATTTTTTGAATTATACAAACTTTTCTTAAATATTTTATCTACTACATTCCCTACTTCCCACCTTATTCTTTTTTTATCATTTCCATTTTCTAGTTTTTGTAATATGCTTTCGCATTCAATAATCGTTTTTTATTGATTTAATTCTGGTGGCGGCGCGTATTTTAAGCCTTTTGCTAACATTTCTTTTTCTTCTGTATTGAAATTTACCTCTGTAAGGTTTATTACTCTTTTTTCATAGTTATTCTTAGAGAGATGTTCCTTTTTTACTTCGTTCTTTCTTATTAATTTATTTAACTTATCTACCATTTTTTTATTTTTATTTTCCAATTTCTTTTCTACGTACCCCAAACCAAAATTATATAATATTTCTTCTAACTCTACATACTTTTCTAATAATATTAACTTTTCAAATAAAAATTAAAGGTTTCTTATTAATATTTTAATAAAAATAATATTTACTTCAAGAATAATTTTTTTTTTAATGATACACCCAATTTTTAAATTAAACAGAATAATTTGTCTTCTACCAAACTTACAATGATGTCTTTTATTTTGAATATTTACACTATTTACATTAAAGTCTATACTATATGAATTTACTACAATTTCTTTGGGAGCCAATTCATACAACGTGCAATTATGCTAATTTATGGAATTTAAGTATGTAATTATCCAATTAGGTTAATTTATGCCAAATTAATTTAAATTACTTAATATATTAATTACTTTGGTGTGATTGACTGTGTTCATTAACGATTAGCATAATTACTGCACTGAGACTCTTACAGTTGTATAAAAATGATATAGGAAAATTTACTACAATAATTCAATTGACGTTAGTGTTTGTTACAAGGTAAAATGACAATAATGAACGCATAAATACTTAGCAAATAAATACTTATTTATTTAACATTATTCAAATAAAGAAAACTTCTGATATATGGATATAAATTATGCCCTGTAAGTACATTCATAAAAGAAAACATATATATATATATATATATATATAACAATACAAATTACAATATGAATTCATTACGTCGTTCGCTGAAAAACTCACATATATATATATATATATATAACACAATGAATATACATAAACATAGACAATCAATATATTAATCTTACACTAATGCGTTCATTTTGCCTCAGATGAATAGTTTTATGTTTAATATTACCATAGTAATTAATCTAAATTCTCAAAGTGTGATTTCTTTGAAAAGAGCCAGGTCAGTAGAGTTATTATAACAGTAATAACATGAAGATTTACTTGTGATAGTGGATTATCCAAAAACTCCATCAGTGAAACTCCTTTCCACTGATGATCCAAATAAGTAAAGGTTGCGTAGATTTGATGCTTGTCCTCACTTAGCACTCGTGGATAAGATTCACTCGCGGTGTGTGTGTATCCTCCATTGGTGTCGGCCGTTAATATGAAAGTGTATAAAGTTTTGTGTTGCATAAGTGCATTCATTGTTAATGATCATGTATAGGTAACTGTCTATCGTCAAACTTCTTCGTGCGTCTACATACATTAATGTATTGTGTTTAGTTTACATGACGTATCGTTCCATTAAAATATCGTGCTTGAATCTTAGCGGTATTATAACACTTCACACTGCATTACCGCGATACACTCCCGTAACTTGGTAAAATATTGACGTAAAGTTTTGTGAGTCTGTTATTAAATGAAGACTGAATAACTGAATAACTTGTGAATAAATAACTTAGTTCTTAACAAGCGGTAGCTGAGTAAAATTGAGTAACTGAAAGTTTTTTAACAACTCAAGTATACTGCATGATTGAGTAACTGCTAATACACTAAGACTGAATAACTTCTGAATAATTTAAAGTACTATGTTAACTGACTAAAGTACTGTGTAACAGAACTGAGAAATATATTAAGACTGAGAGTTATAGTAAGACTGAAAAAATATATTAAGACTGAGGCTCCGTATGCCCTGTAAACAGTTTTTATTAAGCTTCGTTTACCATAATGCAATGTCCTGGCAAATACGCCTTTGGTCAATCACGATAGGTCAGATAATTCCTACCACTACGAAGAACTATGGTTCTCGACCCCTGATTCGCTGTTCTCATTGCCCTCATGACGACAGTCCACTCCACTTGCGTCCTGGGAAGATGCTAGACTCTGGTTGGTTATCGGACATCCCCTCAAGTACACTACGAAAGGGCTCCGTACCATTTCTTAGAATGTAGAGCAATCCCGCGCCTGTCCATCAAGCTTTTGTTCAAGTATGTTCCGAAGGTCTGCTGTTATTCTCATGCGAACAATACGTAGCATTTCATTATTGTTTGACTTCCCATGACCTTTTTTGTCAATTAGCAGCTCTTTGCGTGTCGTGATCCCCAAGATGCCACTCCGGTCTCCCGTCATAAATACTAGTTGTCATCCTTACGATGTTTTCATGCTGTGCATACTTCCTGGCTGCATTCACTCGGTGTACACTGCTTTGTCTTCATACGGGGTAAGACTCTCCTAAACCCTTTGTGTGAGTATCCTTTTCTTATTGCTGGCACACTCCAAATTAACCTTACAGTGTGTGTTCACTACAATTTCTCCGTATCTGTGCCACCATATTGTATCCTTTGTTTAGTTTGTTGTGGTGCTGTAAATCTGAGTTGGACCGAGTCTGTCACAGTCGATTCTACTTTCTATTGTAGTGTTGTGTCAGGCATTCTCTCATTGTTTCCTAGCAAGCGTCCAGTTGACATGTTGTTAAGTTGTCCCTTTATTTATTACTTCTGGCTTGGGTTCGGGTGACTCGACCTGTGTAACGCACTTCTCGATCAAAATTTATAAAATTAAAATTTTTGGTCATTACAAGTCTTTGTTTAACACGAAAATATAATTGTTCATTTGTTACCTGTGTATTGTTGAAGTTACCGTTGCATGTGTACATTTGTGTGTGCATCTCCTGAATGATGACAATAACGATGATGACGCTTCCACAGTATTCTATAGCCTGTTGTTGATGGTGGTCCTTTGCTCCTCCATCAATCGTGGTGTGTTGCAGACGATGATGATGATGATGATGATGAGTTCAAGTTGATTAGCAAACTGACATTGTGTCCCCGTGTGAAATCTCCTTGAGTCTGTTTCTCGTCCAAAAATGCCAGAGGTATTTGTAGTAGATGGCAAACTAACATGTCAGATATTGTTTTTGACATGTAGAACTTTGTTAATTCGTGTAGAGCATCCCTTTTTTTATCTGAACCATTTTTAGTCTGTTTTCGTGATAACCAAAAACTTGATCTTTAGGTGAGTGGTTGCATTGTCTTCGTAATTTTTCACTCGTCATTTACATATAACACACTCATTAATTACTAGCTAATTGTGGTAGTAATTAACTTTAATTTGTATGAAGTCTTTATTATTGCACTTTTCTGTAATAATTTTGCATCACCACGCATACTTAATTTCCTTAATCTAATACAAGAATCATATAATAATTATGAATTGTTAATATAATATAAGAATAAAAGAGAATTGTGATATCTCTTTTGTAACAAGTAAAAAAAAACATTTATTTGTTTATTTTAATCATGTTAATACCTGATTTAATAATACAAACCAACAATTTATACATACACAAAGGCATCTCTCCTAACGCAGTACAATGCAAGTTCATACTGGCTCACACACAGGGACACACATACATATGACTTCACTGTAACAATTCTGTCAGACAGATGTATACTTTCGACAGGCTACCTCATGTCCACGCCTGTACTTTCACACACTAAATTTTTAAAACTATTTATCCTACTCTTCTTACACTAATTATTGACAAAATACTACCCTGGGAAAATATGCAAATATATGTATTGTTGCACTGTATTAATGAAATTATATTAGAATACCTTATAGTTGAGTTTTATAGTGATTGAAATATATAATTATTTTTCAAACACTTTTTGCTACAGTCTGTTTCTTGATGTATATAATATATTTATAATGACTTACCTCAAGATGGTTTTTCCTTATTTGGAACATGTTTTGGAATGCTTTGTGTTCCCATCCTCAGCCTTCCTAATTTTGACTCTTGTGAAGTACTTTTGTGTGTTGGTTGGTTGTTGTTGTGGATTCCTATTGGCTTTGGCTGTTTAAATTGGTATTATTGTGTAGGATTGTGGTGTATATATTAGGATTTTGTGTATTTTCCATACTCAACATGACCACAACATGCCTCAACATTTGTAATTTTCGATATATCAATACAAAACATGACACAATTTTCAAAGCACTCAACATCGAAAATACAAAAAATACTAATATATACACCACAATCACACACAATAATATCAATTTAAAGTGCCAAAGGCCAACAGGAAACCACAACAACAACCAACCAACACACAAGTATTTCACAAAATTCAAAATTAGGAAGGCTGAGGATGGGAACACAAAGCATCCCAAAACATGTTCCAAATAAGGAAAAAACATCTTGAGATGAAGTCATTATAAATATTAAATATATAATTATTTTTGTATTTTATAATATTTTCTTAAAATCTCATATGGTGAGCAATATGGTATTCTACATTTTATTTCTCTCGACACACTTTATTTCTCAAGTTTTAATTATTTAATATGGGATATCACTAATTATTATGATAATTACATAAAAATAAATAACCATCAGAATTTAAGAATATTTGTGGTATGGTACACAGACACTAAGGAATACAACATGAAACCAAACACACATGAAGTTCTACAATGGTGGTTGCTATTCTCAGGGCCGGTGCAAGGTATTTTGCCTCCCTAGGTGAAATATCTAAAAGTGCCCCCCCCCCCCGAAATACCACTACAATTGATGGAATGTTTATGTATTTTATACGAATTACAAAATATAATGCAAGTAAAATAGTTTCAGCTAACTGTAAAAATTACAACTACAGTTTGAGTTACTTCTTATTATATTTATTCATTGACAATAAATGATAGACAAAGTTATTGCATATTTTATAATATTTAGACCGAAATATGTAAAAAGTGAGATTTTACAAAATCTAACAAGAAGTAGCAGGAGGCAATTTTAGATATAATAATAAACATAATATGTAATATATAACAATACATATGATATACAATATATTGATATACAATATATATATATATATATATATATATATATATATATTGCAACGATACAGCCATAGCATTGCCATAAGCATTAATTTAAATAAATGTAAATTTTGTATAGTTTGTATAAGTTACGGGTAAATGGACAGGTCTGAGAGTGCAAAAATATTTCATTGTTAGATTAGGGAAGCAAGTAACCTGTTCCGACACGCAGTGAACACCTGCTCAATTGTATGTGTGTTACACGTGTATTTTGTGTGTGTGAGTGAAGCAGGCATAGACAACAAACTCAGCAACCCGCCCCAAGTAATTAATAAAATAATTGTTTTAAGTCACTGTGAGAAAACTAATTAATGTATGATCAAACCAAAGGCACCAAAGTGTGGGTAAAAATTACAGTTATCCCCAGTGAAAAGATGACGTTAATAGAACATGTTATGCGAAGACAGTGCAAAATAAATGTGCTAAAAAATATGCAAATTACCCTAAGATGCTCAAATTAATATAGTGAGTGATTAATCGAAGTAGCTACGATTTGTGCTATCTCGATTCCATGCAAAACAGTGCTATTTGCTAATAATTGCAAATAGATGAAAAGGTTCGGTAGTGGGGGCTGTCACGAGATACGCAGGTATCAACAGGACGATTTTGGAGCCGACTAGCGCGGAATCTCGAGAGGGTATAAATTAAGGGTTCAACCAAAAACCCTTCTCTTCATTTCAAAGACTCAGTTGCAGCCGGACATGCTGTCCATTGACAAAACAGTTTATTTTTATTATTCTATTACAAGTCGCAGTAACAAACGAAATGACGTTTGTTAAAGTCACGACAATATTACGGGAAAAATAAATACAGCAATAGTTAGTCTACCAAGAGTATATCCAGGAAATATACTGTGGATCGACGCTGGACTCTAGATGTATCCAGGAAAGCTGCCGTAGATCGACGCTGGACTCTAGACGTACCCAGGAACACATGCTGCAGTAGATCGATGCTGGACTCTAGACGTATCCAGTAAAGCTGCCGTAGATCGATGCTGGACCCTAGATGTATCCAGGACCACGCCAGGACAAGAGGAATGGAAGATTAACTCTAGACAACGCTGGACCCCGGACAACAGTCGTAAGATCATCAGAAATCGAGGTGACATGCTTAATGCATTTTAAATGATTTATAAAAACAAAAGAGCTCATAAAGACGATTTCAAAAGACAGTAAATTGAAACAAAGAAAGTTTATTTTTAGTAATAATATGTTAAAATGTAAATAAATGTTTAGTCGCAAGAATGAGCGATCGCATAATAAATATAGAAGCAGTAATAAATGAAAGAGAATTTAAAGTAAACAGAGTAGAGTTTATGATCAAAGTAAATAGTAAAGTGATTAGATATTTGAAGTATAGAAAGATTAATTTAAAGTTGAATATTAAAACAAAAGCCAGTCTACAAGAAATTAATATAAAGTTAAATTGAAGTCAAAACATTGGTATAGACTGAGCGAGTAGAGGTCAGATCTGAGATAAGACAATTTATTTCAATATAAGAATATTTTAATTTTATAATAAATTAATAAAAATTATTTAACATGTTTAGATATAAGATTAACATGTTTAGATATAAGAATTTTTTTAAATATGTGTAATGTTGCATATTGTAAGATATAAACATTAAATAATGAGCAATATCGTGACCGACAAATTAATGATGTTTATGAATAATTTTAATAATGAAAAAATAATAAATATGAATTTTTAATACTGATAATAAAAATACTCTTATTATATTTACACCTGAACCCCAAATACACATACAAGTTGTTAGTAATGTTATATAAAGTGTATGAGTTCAATTAATGTACAAATTAAATTGCACAGAATATATAACTTGTTACAATTTGGCTCCCAAAGAACGTGGGGCTATACAAATTAAATTACATATAGATATATGCAATTTGTATCGTTGTAATATATATATGTCTCGTAATTTTATTATTTTGTATGCCATTTATATGCAAAAATAATATTGCCAATTTTTTTTAATTTGTTTTTGTCAGAACATACAGTACTCGATTTTACGATTTATTTCATTAACAAATTATATCACCACGACCTTATTTAAATTAAAGCAGGACAGGCTACAACAGTCAAGTTTATCGTGAGTTTACAGAAGTATAAAGCCAAAAAATTAGTAGAAAACACTTCGTAAAATTTTATTTTTTGTGACGTTCTGCCAGGTCTCTTTTTATGTTTCTTTTACAATTAAAACTACATTTTGACGTTCTTGGAAAAGATAAGATGTCAGTGCAGATAAATAAAAATTTTAACAATTTATTCTTAAAAAAAAACTTTGTTTTGGGCGCCCCTCAGCTTCCGGTGCTCTAGGCAGTCGCTTAGCCTGCCTTTATGGTAGCGCCGGCCCTGGCTATTCTGGTAGTAATACACCAGGGACAAGGTAAGAAGAATATAGACCAGAGGTAAGAAGAGATCTAGGTAGATTATATAGACAGTGCTGGTGAACCTAATCTTTGGAAGTGGATAAGAAGAAGAAGAAGAAGTATGGGATTTTTTTTATCTGTATCCAAATAGTGGCTGGCTGCGGATACCACAACTAGCGTGTTGTACTAGCCATACAACTGTCACATTAAACACAAAAACCAGCGGTGTGCCTTAGTCCTTAACAGACTGTTGAGCAGAGGTATTATTATTATTATTATTTATATTATCCAAATAGTGGAAACATTTAGGATAATACAGGTATACTTACAGGCATCTGCATTTCTTAGACTAAACAATGAAAGAGTCAATGTTTCAAAAATATTTAATATTCACTTAATATATTTAAATGGACTTTCTTCTACATATTTTGGAAGAAAAGTCATGAGTTGATACTGTTAAAGTGCAATTCTCTTATTAAAGTCCTATTATTAATACCTGAAAGCTTATTCAGGTGGTCTTGTTTCATAACAATTCTCAATATAGTATTATAATTTTTTAGTCTTGAAAAACACCTTTTACAGAATGCATTAGACACCATTCAGTATCACAGATGCATTAGAAAAAAAATTGTTAAACACATAAAATATATGAGTTTAACAATAGATCGTATCTGTTTGGGAAGGTAAGCTATCCATTATTAGTAAATCTAAGTAGACTTTTTTTTATAAATTAAGTTTTTTGTAGGATAATTTTTATTTTGAGGTTTTCCTAATTGATTTGTCCATTTCTTCATCCCCTTCAAGATCTTCAGCTTCTTATTCATCAACTTCATGATCGGAATACTCTATACCATACTTTTAAATTTCAGGTTAATTTGTTTCTTTGCCAAACTTTCATGGATTAGGCTCTGGAGCATTCAGTAACCATTTTTCCCAACATGCTTGCCTGTACTTTCCTTCTTTTATTTAAATGTTTTTGCCTTTCAGCATTGGGTTATAGGGAGCCTCTGTCCATCTTCTCCATCCATTCCTATCCATAGATAAAAATCTTCATTTTCTGAAATCTTTTCCCACATTTTTGTCATGGTCTCTCAGTATACTGTATGTGTGAATTGGCATTTTTGGTCTCTGACTCTCGAGCTTTGTTTCCAGGAACTGTTTTATTTTTCTTCTTCCATCTGCCCTACTTGAGTGTCCATGTTACTTTAACTGCTTCATCTACAGCAAATCCATCACAGACTCTAATCCAGTTCCCATCTGAGAACCTCACTTCCAGTATGATCTGTCCTTGTTTTCTCCATTATTCCACTGAGAAACTCCATCTCTACTGACTTTATTCTGTTTGCATGTTTATCTACCATGGCCCAGCTTCCTGCTCCATAGATTATTGTTGATAGGTATATGTATTTAAATATTCAAAGGTTTTCTTGAAAAACATGCAACTAGAATAACATCAGCAGAGATGAGGTTTCTCAGGTAAATAATGTGAAAAACAAGTAGAGATCATATTAGAAATGGGACGATAAGACAAAATTTGGTAGTAAAGCCCCTAGTAGTATGAATTTACTAGAGGTGAGGCAATTGAAGTGGACTGGACATGAAAGTAGGGCAGACGAAGTAAAACAAATAAAACACTCCCTTGAAGCAAAGCCAGAGGGTCAGAGACCAAGAGGAGAGCCAAATATGGCATATGTCAGAGATTGGGACAGGACCATGGAAGTTTATAGAAAATGAAGGCTTTGTGCATGGATAATGGATCCCTACAATCCGATGCTGAGAAGCAGAAAAGCCAGATGAAGAAGACATTTTTCTAGCTTACCTTCTTCGTTTCCTTGTAAGAATTATGTTTATTGTGTAATATATGAAGTTTGCTTTCTTCAGTCAATTTGATACAGCCTTATCTATTCTCCCATCTCTGTCAAATGTCACACCCAAATATTTACACTCCTGGCTGCATTTTCCTTGCAGTCTCTATCATAAACACATTCTGTGTCTCTCTCTTCCAAACGTTTTCAGTCTACTTTCTTTTATACCTTTTGCTTTATCTTGCACAGAATGACTGTAGTTGGTCCAGGGGCGGATTCAAAAGTTAATGTCGGGAGGGGCAAACCGGTAGTCGGGGGTTCCCCTCCCGAAATTTTTGTTTAAACATAAGTCATAAAAGCACAATTTATTGTCTAATTATACATATGAAAATCATGTATAAGCATAAACTTTATTAACTTTTATGACATTATTACTTTTCTTTATTATCTAATACACGTGTTACACAAAGATTATAGTAATATGTTTGCCCTTCAAAATGTTCCTCTCCAGTAGATTCGCACTCATTTTGTAGATCATGGTAATAGCTTAATTGGTTATTACCATCAAACCTATTTTTATAAAAAATAAAGTATGACATACTTAATAGCTTACAATGTAACATAACAATAAATTGTGAAGAAATTTAAATGTATTTTAAATTGTATAGCCCCACATTCTTTGTGATGACAATTCTATAACGGTACATATACATTTATTTAATATAATTTTATTTGTGGAGCCCCACGATCTTGGAGCGCCAAGTCTACACAACGATACATATGATTAAATGTAAGCATGTCGAGCCTCAAGTTAACGGGCAACAAAATTATATAACAACACAATTATATATGTAGGTTGTAAGTAATTTTAACAATACCAGGTGTAACTATAATAAGAGTAGTAGATTTATGAGTAGTTAAAAATTCATATTTATTGTTTTATCAATCATTATAAATAATAAAACATTGTTAATAATCAAGATATCACTCATTATTAAAAGTTTATCTCTTATGCTATACGTGTTACACACCTTTAAAACACTCTTACATCTAGACATGTTAATAACCTTAATCTAGAAATTTATTCTATTTGATTTACTAAAACAACATAGAATTTAAATGTAATTTAAATTGAATTCTTTTAATTCAAATCTGACCTCAGCTTGCTCAGTCTATACCAATGTTTCAAAAAAATAAATTTTAAAATTATATTCATTACTCTTAGACTGGCATTTGTTTAATATTCAAAATTTAAATTATTTTCTTCTACAAAATGCAAATATCAAATCATTTTAATTATTTACTTTGATAATCAAAAATATACTATCTCAAATTTAAACTCTTTTTTTTCTATATTTCTTTATATGCGATCGCTCATTCTTACAACTAAAACATTTATCTAAGATTCTAATATATTATTTCTAATTATAAACTTTTTTTGTTTTAATTTATTGTTTTTTATATAGTCTTTATGAGCTCTTTTAAAAAAATCATTTATAAATGCATTATGCATGTCACCTTGAGTTTTGATTATCTTACGACTTATTGACGGGGTCCAGCGTTGTCCAGAGTTGGGTTTCCGTTACTCCTGGCTTGGCGTGGTCCTGGATATGTCCAGAGTCCAGCGTCATTCTCCAGCAGTGTGTGGTCTGTCTCAGAGAATTACTATCTGCTGCAAGGTGGATGCAGTCGTCGGTTACTAAAAAGGCATCTCCTAACGTCCAGCATCCCGTGTCGCTCTTGTAGCTTCTCCGTAGATCCTCTGCTGACTTAAACGGTCCCGGTACTTAACGTTTCCCGAAATTTTGTAAACATAATTACTGAACGTCTTTATTCGTTCATAGATGAGACTTATAATAAAATAAAACTGTTCTGCAGACAGACAGTGTGTCCGACTGCAACTGTGTCTTGAAATGAAGAGAAGGGTTTTCAGTCGAAACCTTAATTTATACCCTCTCGAGATTCCGCACCTGTTGGTTCCGAGATCATCTTGTCGAGACCTGCAGATCACATGCTAGCCTCCACTCCTGAACCTTTTCATATATTTGCAATTTTTTGCAAATGGCAATGTTTTGCGCGGAATCGAGATAGCACAAATCATAGCTAATTTGATTAAGCACTCACTGTATTAATTTCAGCGTCTTAGGGTAATTTGCGTATTTTTGGCACGTTTATTTCGCACTGTCTTCGCGTAGTGTGTCCTATTAACGTAATTTTCATACTGTGGATAGCTATAAAATTTACACACACTTTGGTGCCTTTTGTTTGTTTATACACTAATTAGTTTTCACACAGTGAATTAAAATAATTATTTTATTAATTACTTGGGGAGGGTAGCTGAGATTCCTGTCTGTACATGCATCACTACCACACACAAGATACACGTGTAACACACATACAATTGAGCAGGTGTTCCTTGCCTGTTGAAACAGGTTAATTTCTCCCCTAGTATAACAATGAAACATTTTTGCAATCCCCGACCTGTCCATTTACCCCAAACTTATATTAATTTTACAAATTTTATATTTATTTAAAATAATGCTCAATACAGCATATGGCTGTATCGTTGCAAGCTATAGAATGGAATGGACTGAATCATAATAAGTTTTAATTAATAAAAGAAGAAATATCGTTTTTATAACAATATTATATTAAAATTTTACAGATACAAAATTACTATTGAATGGACGGTAAACATATTTTTAAAAAAAATAATACAAATCAAATACAGTGACCGCCGCTTAGTGTGATCACAGTTACTGGTACCAATTTATTCCTATGCCGTTTAATGCATTTAATATTCTTACCACTTGTTAGAATCAGCTACTTAATACAATCAAAGTCGTTGGTGGCTACTGTATATGTGTAGAAAATACATTTTTAAATATTTTATCATTAGGGGCTATTGTTTACCAAGTAAGATTCTCGGGGGGGGGCAATTACCCCCTCTCTGGATCCACCCCTGAGTTGGTCTCTTATCTCTGTTATCAGGCTAATTTTTGTATGTCTGCTTGCATTATGTGTGTATGTCTACTTAAAATGATGTTTACAATGTTTCATTTGTAAATTTTAATTCAAATATAGGATATGTATTTATTTATACACATTGTTCATGATTATGAGTTATCCAGTTTCATGCCAGAGGTGCCTTTGACATTTTGTTACACAAGAATTATATTTCACTAAAAGAATAAGTACTGAAACTGATCAAAACACTGACAAATGTCACTAAATCAATTAAACAATTCCATTAGTTGCCCATAACATGTTCTTGTTCCCCATGCATTGTGAGTATGTAGCGTTGTACATTAAAGCACATCACAATACTGAGTACAATAGAACCTTGATTAATGGTGGTAGTAAATGGGAATGTTGTTGCTTCAGCCACCAGAAAGCTTGGTTAAGACAGAAGTAGAATACTTCACAAAATACAAATTATACTGGAACAGTTTACACAAATGGATTTAAAACACATATACACGCACAAAATTGTTAAATTTTGTTAGACTGTAATTTGGTACACCTACTGTAACAGATTAAATTTGTATTCACTATTAAATAATCAAAATTAATCCATCCAAATTTGTATCATTTTATTAGTTTTTCTTTCCAAAAATGTCTGCCACCTTTATTTTGACAAGACGAATTTGTTTTAATACATACGTACTACCATTAGCATTGCATCCTTCACATCACTTTTATCTGTTTGTTTACATTCATCACTGAAGACTTCACAAGTAAACTCTTCAGTGATGATTTCATTGCCGTCACAAACTTGTGAAACTGAATTCATTTAATCTGTTTGTTCACAACAGCACTTCACTTTTATAAATATTTGACACCACTATATTTTACAAATATAAAAAATTGCTTAAAAATGTGGTTTGGTAATATGAGACATCAGTTAATTGAGGTTCTTATGGTACTTCAGAATCAATACAACTGCCAGCAGCTTCTTAATGTAAAAAGATAATCCAGTTCTTATTCACATATTATGACAGTGTATTTTTGATTCATCCAAATTTCTACACTTTAAAAGTAGGCCAAATCAGATTGCCATAGGAAGTTCGGATTCAGTCATCAAACTGTAGTACTCACTAGACTGATCCACATCTCGTTTAATCAACTGATCACACCTACTACCATTTCCAAATTAAACCTACACAAAACCATCTTCAACAAGGATTAAAAAAAAAATTGTTTGTTTCAGTCCCAAGCAGATAGATTAGAGCTGGTCACTCAAATGGTTCTTAGGACGTCTCACATCTCTCCACTCTTTCGGCATATAAATTCAATAGTTGTTTGGGGATGCGGCAGTCATCCATTGGATTAAGACATTGGAACCATTTTAACCGATATTGGACAAGCCTATCAAGTATACTCATAATGTTCAGTTCCTAAATTCCTGAGAAATATCATTTTGGCTACTTGAATACAAGGGAGTTAAGATGTTCAAACCAAATTCAGACAATACTGGGCAATCCTATTGAGTATACTCAATAGCAAGCTGATTTGGACACAGCTCTTCCTAACACAGAGTAGAAACTGTGGAATGAACAAAGGAAAATAAGTACAGGAATGAGGTAAACAAACATAAAGGTAATGAAAACACACTGGCATTACCATTATTATTGATCAGTCCGTTTATTTCATTTAATTAGAAAGTGTGATGTATATAAATTATTCTCCATATAATTACATCATATTGAAAAATCTTATATAAATAACCTATGATAATATAAAATTTTTATTTTTTTTCTACAAACACTCTTCAGTCGTACAAGGTACAAATATGTATTTATTATACTATTTACTTCATTCCTTCCCAATTTAATTTTTTTTACGGAACAGTAAAACCCAAAAATAATTACAATTATCCCAAAATATATAATTAACATGAATCCCAAAGTGATTTAAAAAAATGATTCTCATTTTACGAAAATATTATTTTGATGAAAACAAATAATTTTTAATATATTAACAAGTGAAAATATATACTTCAATTTTTCTAAGGAATGAACTGGATTACTTTATATAGTTTTAATGTGAAGATGTCGCTGGCATATTTAGTAATTGGGTTACAGTAGTCAGAATGTTATATAAATATATCACCACTAATAACCAATATAAGCAGGCCAAATGTGTTGTTGAATTTCCATGCTCATCTAGAAGTCATATGAAACCTAACATGTCTGATGCATGCTTTTAGGTGGCTCATGTGAACTTTTTCAAATACATGAACGTTTGATACACTCAAGCAGGAAATTCTGCCTTTTGGAGAAAAGATACTGGTGCTAAGAAACAACTCTCACAGTTCCTTGTGTTCAACATTTCTTAGTTATTACAAAAATTTGTGTTCACAGTTTGGGCATTTGTTCCAGTAAAACTAATCCAGTACTGTAAAATTCTGAACCCAAATATTAAATATGCCTGATACATTCACATTCGTAGTACGAAAGTGAATGTACGAGATGTGAATTGTGTGTGTGTGTGTGTGTGTGTGTGTGTGTGTGTGTGTGTGTGTGTGTGTGTGCACGCCCTCGCACGCGCGTTTCAGTACTATTATCACATTAACAATAGTTTTATTCAATACAAAATATTAAACATTACTTATTTGTTAAAAAAATACACTCTTAGGGCTAAAAGGTTTTAAGAATTATATATCAGGTACAAAAATTACATCATCAAATGCAAATGAATGACTTAGGACTAAATTAAAAAAAAATGATCTGCAAATTACATACTAGAAAATGCCATTAACACTCCTCAGTGTCACAAAAAACTATTAGAAAAAAATTATTACAGTATTACGTTCTGTTTCCGTCTGCTTTTATTATTAACAATACAAAATTAACAATTTTAGCTATTTTCACTGACCTTCAGACTAGAACAACAGACTTCCCATTACATTCACCTTGAACGTATATGCAAGATTTATGTAAGAATGTTTTCTAAAATGTTAATTTAGAAAACATACATTATTTTGATAACAGCAATTAAGATAGTTGAAACTGAGATGGTTTGCAATTATTTGTAGTTACATAAAACACAGTTATCTCTTAAAATTCATTCCTATTTCGCCATAAAGTAAAGTAATTATGTAAAATACAGACCAATAAAAATATTTTCAAGCCATATGACCTGGGAATCAATTTACACAATACTCAAAAACTTTCTTATAGTAATTACTTTGTTTATGTCATGAGGTCCTGAGGCATTTATTATTCTATCTATATTTCTATTCTCGTGTAACAATGTTTTAATTATTGTAGAATGAAAACTTTTTTATGACTGTACTAAACAACCTCAGTTGGTATTTTATATTCAACTGAAGTACATTCTCAGGGCAAATCTATAAACAAGAATATTCACAAAATTAAAATTTCCTGTTGATTCAAACTCTCAGTTAATTTTTATAGATTTTATGTAGAATAGATCCTATTTCAATTTGTATACAGAAAATTTAACAAAACTTCAAACCAAATAATGAATTCAATCTGGATTAAATTTTTAGACGAAACAAAAAATTATTGAACCCATGTCATACGTCCTCTAGTGTTCATACATGTAAGATTAATATATTGCTCACTTAGGAAAAAATATTAAAAAAAAAACAAATACTATACTATTCTGTATACCTAATACAATTTTATGGAATTGAATCCCACCAACGATTACACGTAACAATCATTTTACATCAATGATACAAAAAAGTTAACTGTACACTACAACGAGCATATATGTGTGTATAAACACTTGTTAAAAATTATTAAACAAATACATTGACAATACATATGCAGAACAGATAACAGAAGAGAAATACAAAGAAACCATAAATACATTATCTAACATGATCATACTATGTTGAAATTTCTAAATATTATTTAAATTAAATAAATTATTATCACAGCTCGAAAGACTCATATATTTTGTGTATATCAATTTTCTTGGTATTTCTCAAATGAAATTTACACCTTCAACCATAAGAAATTTTATTTTCTTTACTTAGGTAAATAAAACAAAGTGAACATACAACAAATGCTATTTAAAAGGCAGTGAAAGTAAATGAAAAAAAAACTGTTATGGTGTGAACTTTCAGAGTATTTATTTAAACAATAAATGTTATAGAACTTTACACATCAGGTTTCTTTTAACGTGTTTACAATTTGCAAAAAAAATTTGTCTGCAGTCCAGTGCAGTGTGTACAAAAATATATATTATCATCTCCTTTAAACTCCCTGAGTTTGTTGACAATAAAATGATTTCCCTTTGTAAATCAAACACATTTAAAGCTAATAAAATATCTACAAAATATATCAGTTAACAGAATACATATATTTCAGTAATTATCAGTCTTATGTTCCATTCCATCTTGGCCAGAAAATATATTATGTACTATGGTTGAAGGTTTACAATACATTATTGCCCATTATTTTTACATGCACGTCCCAAATAATTTGTTTTTATCTCCCCAAAATTAAAAAACTTTGATTAAAAAAATATCTTCTGGAAAACTTCAAGTAATCCATAGATTTTGGACTACAGAAGAGAAGCTCGATGCTCAATGGAACTTTCCCAACAAACTTACTCATACAGAGCATGCAAGGGATCCTGTAACTGATGCGTTGCAGGAATAACGAGGCCAAATTGCAGTGGAACATTTGAACTTGCATTGTCCTTTGCATGCCTCTTGGTGTGTTTAGCAAGGTGATCTGAACGCATGAAACGCCTTCCACAAACGTTGCACGCAAATTTCTTCTCACCTGTGTGAGTTCTCTTATGCCTCGACAATTCGTCGGAACGTGAAAACCTTCTCCCACATTCAGCCCACTGGCACACAAACGGTTTTTCACCTGCAATCACATCACATGAACTTAAACAAAAGCAAAACATTTCATCTTTCTTAAATATCTCCAAACTGTAATAATAAAATTCCATATGTCCTTAAATGATTGCCAATTAGAAAGCAACAAAATAACACACTCGGAGCTATAATTAATAACTTGTTACTGTATTAAAGATACTAGTTATATTGAATTTATATTTTTACACATATCAAAAGACTGATGAAGAATGTCTTAACAACACACATTTACAAAATACTTTCCACTTATTAGTTTACAATTAATATTTATGTAAAAACAATTTATTATTATAAACACTGCTTGAAATATATATTAGTTCAAGTAACACAATTATTTATTGTATTTATGTGGTAATAATAATAAGTGTTAAGAGTGATCAAGTTAGCAGTGGACTACAAGCAACAATAGACTTAGAAACAACAATTAACATTAATGAGAATAAATAGTTGAGTTTATACTTATAACTGTTTATGAATGAACTCAATAGCACATTACTTATTACTTATTTATCTAACTGTAAATGTATCAATCATATATTATATCAATTATTTATTTACTAATATGTTGTGTCCACAAAGTCATACAGTTACAAAAAATTTCACAGCACTATTAATGCTTCCTGCAATCTTCGGTGTGTTAAAATTTATTACTTTTATGAAAAATACACAGATGCTATTTACCTGTGTGTGTTCTCATGTGAGCCTTGAGGTGTGAAGATTTAAAATAATTTTTCCCGCAGCCCTCGTACTCGCATTCGAATATCCTCCGTCTTGGATCTGCATTAACAGCATGGTCCTTGTCTTCGAATGGTTGCGTGTTGGCAGCGACGAAAACAAACGATGGACAGATACTTGAACTTTCCGGAGAGCCAGGAGGTGATAGCATTATGTGTGTCAATGAACCAGTTTGTCCAGAGCTCAGAGGAATCAAAGAACCAGCTGGTGAATTCACCGGGATCAGTGAACCAGCAACTGGTTGGGTTTGAAATATTGAAGCAGGTTTAGAAGACTGTACAGGAATTAGTGTTCCTCCAGTAAGTATCACAGTTTGTGTTGCATCGGGTACAGTGACTATAGGATATACTGGTTTTGGAGCAATTGCAATGGTTCTCTGGGGCTGGGCTGTAATACTGGCGGGTGGCTGCTGCTGAATTAATGGGGGTGAATAATAGTTGGCAGGGGATCTGCCACAATCAGGGATGTTCATCAATGGTGATGAAGATGGGGGTGACAGAGACGAACATCCACTTTTGGTTCCTACAGCTGACAAGTCTCTGTTTGTATCTTTATTGTCAACGAAAATCTCTTCTTTTTTTGTGCTCATTTTGAACTTTATACTTTTCAAAACATTCTGAGAAGAGACAAACCTTTCACTGACACAGGTCACAGTGCTATTAACGTTGGTTTCTGCTATGCGGTTACCGCCAGACTTATTTGTATCACAATTTGGTTCAGGTACTCTGTTTGCATTGTTGTATTCAGTGCCAGTTTTGGCAAATGGATCTGATGAGCATACGCCATTTTTATTGACTTTCATAATGACTGATACTGGAACAGATGTTATCACTGGCTTTGATGGCTCAACCGGACTTGGAGTTCGTGGAGGCGTACTCGAAAGCAACAGCTGTACAACAAAGAGAACAGAAAATTATTAGTAAAAAAATTTTTTAAATTAAAAAGAAAGAAAACTGAAAATGATTCTACACGTTTATTTTAATCATTTTAATATAAAATTAAAAAGTAATGCTAACCCTGGCTAATTCACAGTCGTGATGAATTCTCTTCCTCAGGGGTAGATCTGCTTCATCGCTTTCTGAATCAGATGGCTGTGGAGTTGGTAGACTAGGTGGTGATGGCACTGGAGGCTGATGGTGATGGTTTATATATTCTGCGTATTTCCGTTTCCCACACATAGCCTGCTTCTTCTTATCCAAGTAACCATATGACAAAATGTTGCTGACTGCCTCGAGATCTACTGGATGATGAAACCCCTATTGGGATAAGTACAAAATGTCAGTATATTCTATGTAATGGAACTGTTCATCTACAACTAAGTGAATCTTAAAAACAGCTCAGTTTTTAAAAGTTAGGAATGGGAATATTGTAAACCGTGAAATCGTAAAGTGAGGCATAGGTAATAGGACCAGCTATTTAAGTGGTACAAAATTTATTCATTTTATACACTTGATGAGTTGTAGGGTAGCCCATATTATTTTCACCACACGTGTGTGTATGCGGTAGTATTAGCATGTTCCAGGTTTTCGTAATAAAATATTTTTGTGACAATTTTAATTTTATTTGCTAATATTCTCTGTGATGAGAAAAGGCGAGGAACTGTCCACTACAAGCTATGGGGTTGCAACTCCCCTGAAAATCTGGAGGCGATTTAACTATTATAAGAAAAATAATTATTTTTAAATGGACTTGATGTTTCTATGTTAATACAAATTCATTTTTTACGTTATTAACAAGGTACAATTTATTTTGCATTTACAGTCTGTGCCATGTTATATATCTGTAATTTTAACACGAAAATGGTAAAATCTGATATTACAACGGGTTGCGACGACCACCCGAAAACCATGAAACCACATGTTTCCTTGTATAATGACCATTAGCGTTCCGACTGAAGTATGTAAAAAACTGACCTATGACAAACGATAATTGGCGACGTCATTACAATGAATCTAAAAATACATCGCGCACTATTTCTTTCCATCGGTGATTTAATTTCTAATTTTGCTTTTTCCCCAAAACACGTGCTACCATGACAAATACACATTATGCTTCGTAAATAATGCGTCACACTATTTAAATTTTTTTCAATTTCCCCACTATCCTGAGGATAAAAAAATAAAATTCGCATTCACTTAAGCAGATAATTTTGTTTGAAACACGCGTATCGGGGGAGGCAGGAATAAAAATATATTAAACGTCTGTATAAACAATGACAAAAATTATCTGCGTTATTAATGCTTATTTGTTATGGGATTCATAAAACAACAGCCGCGGGTTCGTTCGCCGCACCTTTCTAGTCCATTGTCTATGTTGAAGTGGTAAACAAGGACAGAGAGATGCGGCTACACCGTAGGCGAGACAGAGAGCGCAACACTGGCGACACCAAGTCTCACGTACACATGCTCTCTGCATGGTTGTTGCATTCACCGTTCACGTGATCAGCTGGAGCTTTGTTCATGCACAACACGCGTGCTACTTCTCGCGTTTTTTTTTCGCAAGAGATTAAAATACACTTTATTGTGCGTCAATCGAGTGTTTATACGGTAGCCCCATAAAAAGATATTAAATCCATTCGGAACATAAAACTTTAAAATGTGTAACACGTATATAAAAAAAAAGAATATTTTGGCACCTTTCTGTTTATCCTTTTCTTTAGTCGGGAAAACCCTGAGACAAGTCTATTTAAGAATTTTTTCGTTACTTGATTTTAAACAACTCCCCCAGATACTTGATTTTAAAGCATGTATTCTGATTATTAGATCTCATTCTCATTACTTAAGCTAAACAAGGGCTGCGTTTCTTACAAGCAAATTTCGACGGGATAAAAACATTAAGCAACTATTACTAAGAAAAATTCAGCGGTTTTTTATTAGTTATAAAACACACTAATAGTTTTATTAGTGCTCTTAGTTATATATGCTTATAATTAAAGATATCTACTCATTTTTGTTTTAACAAAATCAAAGCACAATATTTCATTTACGTATAAAAATTATTTTAAACTTCTTCCTTATATCGAATAACAAAAAGTTCAATTCTCCTCGGCAAAATATTGTAAAATATTCACTTTCCTTCGTCATTCTCAAAGATTCACAATGAATCACGTTCTTGACACGTAAACACGCGTTAAATACAGAAGATGAACGACAGTTTAAACAAAAAACGATATAAAATGTACGTTTAAACCACTAATTTTGTTAATTTCTAATTATAACTCTCTCGTGAGTTACAACAAAAGAATTTGTTATTAATCGAAATGTAAAAACTATTCTTTTGAGCAGAGATTGTATAAAACTGTAATGCATATATTTTACACGTTGTTCACGAGGAAAGTACACTTAGTAGAGAATGTACACTTAGTACACTTATGAAAAAAAATGTTTTCACAAACTCAAAAATACGAAGTATTTCGGCAAAACAAAATGAAAAATAGTGTTTTCTTCTGTCATAATGTTAACTAAAGTTTTTAAGATTTAACTGTTTTAATTCCGTACAATTTCAATATAAATCATTAAAAAACGTATGTGCCGGTTTAGGCTGTAAGGTAAAACTTTACGTTTTTATTTATAAAAAACTTAGTGTTCCGAGTCGTCAATATTATAGTGATATTTAAAAAACGTAGTTTATATTTTTACAAGTAACGCTGTAATGTTACTTTGCAGATAGAAATTATTAGCCACTCATATAAAGAATTTCATATTTAGTATCTTTTTTTTTTACCCCTTTTAGTTCTATATTTTTAGTACAAAAATCGTCAAAAATAATACTTCATACTCATCTAATTTATGAATTTTTTTTTACCCCTCACGAAATTATCCTGTACTAATATTTATTAACAAAAAAAAAGTCTTCAAAAATTAATTTTTAAATTCACTACACAATTTATGAATGATTAAAAAGCGCAATAGATGTGTTCTTACCTTGATGTTTGGTGGAGGGGTATGAGGTGGCGACAGATGACTGCTAGACATTGTATCCAAACAGTTTCCAGCACACACTCTTTACATTACAATATTAAAATAATTAATTGAAAAATGAACTGTCACTTAAAAAGTTTTCAATAAAATACAATACAGTAACAAGCACACGTAAACCTGAAGCTTGTAGCTCTCTGCCGAAATCCGAACAAAATATGAACCGTCTTCAGCAAAAGCAACCGTTGTTAATGTTTAGCATTGATGGGTGTGTGAGTAGACTTCACGCGTACTCAAACTGGGGCGGGAGCGTGCGGCCAATCAGAGACGGAGGCTCGTCTCCGGTAGCCAATGCCTGGAATGATATCAGCCGGTCACCGCGTGATCACCCTCATGCTGTTCACGTGCACACTGGCTGCTGGCGTGACGTCACCGCTCCGTTACGTCATTGTTCGTCATTCTATTGATCCTGTAAAGCTGTGTCTAGGCTGCAGAGTTTCTTCTCCGTAACGCCGACCCCACGCCGCGTTTTATTGACTGCCGATATCTGTGTATGTATAAGGGATGACACTTATACCGGATCGTTGACGTTGACCATCATAATTACGTTAAATACCGTGAATGAAACAATGGGACGCAAGCTATGCAGTGGATTGCTCTACGCAATATAACGTCAGTACATGCACATTAATTTCATACATTTTAATTATATTGTAAATATTATGACACACCACAGTGGCAAGCTTTAGGTCGCATTTGAAACCAAATATATTGTTTGAACAACAATATTATTATTAATATAAACTATTTAAATAATTGAATATAAACTTTGCTCAAAAATGATATAATTCACTTTGAAACCATCTATTTAAACAGTTACAACCCTCATCATTGTCAAATAAGAAGTGACATTTTTGTATGCAGAATTTTGTTATCGTTAAAAATAATTGCTGTTAATAGTAACAGAAAATTTTAAAACAGAAATGTTTATTTGTTTCATGAATTATTCACGAAATGACGGCGATTATAACCCTTGAAATAAACGTACTACATAATGGCAAATAAACACAACGTGTATACATCGCTGAAATGAGATTTTTGGAGACTATAACCTCATGGATAATAAGAAAAAATATTAAGGAAACAGCTGATTTGAGGATACATAGTCTGTGAAAAAACAATAGAATATAGAAGAAAAAGTACGGACGCGCAGACGATCATTAAATAATACTGAAAGGCAGGTGCCACAAAGATGACGTAGATTGGGACGGTCAAGGGCAAGCAGGACTATGACTCCTTTTGGGGTCGGAATGATAATCCATATCGTAGATAATGATGGTCAGTATATACTTTATAACAAAGTTATCAATCTTTAAAAAACAAATCTTTATCGTGTAAGAAGCAAACGAGGACAAGCATTACTCATAGATTTACTAAGACGCTTAATAATGGCGCCTAAATATATCGTGTTTTATTAGGCCTGTACAAAATAATTAAATCGTCAGACGTTCTAGTCTAGCAGGCGTGTATATACGGGGGGGGGGGGAGGCTCCAGTCCTCCTCGATCTTTTGAGTGCATAAAATAAATCAAGGTATAAACATAATTACGTACATACGAAATATTACATAATTAGAAATTTTGAATGATGTACTCTTAAAGTCAACTCAGACAATGATTCATTGCATGTTAGCGTCTAGAGTATAAAGTTTTTCGCCTAATATTGTTATAAGTAAAGTTTTCTAAGACACAAGTTATGGCATTTTTTGTAGCGAACTCTGAATCATTTGTAGAACTTGCGGTAATTAACGAGCACCGTTGAGAGCATTGGGCATTATTTTTCAGCTTCCTCATTAAAACAATTTGCATTATTTGACACTACATTATTAGTTTTGTCATTAAACTGATCCACTAATTAAAATAATCTGTTAGAGCATACGCACGCGGCGCGCGCGCGCACACACACACACATGTATATATGAGGTTTTTATTATACATAAGCAATGGAACTTTAACGTGACAGGTCTTATCAAGTCATACTTGATTATGTATTGTGCTGAAATAACATGTATTAATGAGTTTGTTCATGTTACAATTTCATTATTTATACGTCCAGCCTCTCACAAGAATATTCTCTATACGTTCATGTAGCCTACTGAGGCAGTTGTAATTAGTTTCCTTACATACTGTCACCATATTGTACAGTAGTTGTTACAATGAAGGGCATATATTAACGAACATTTCCAGGCTTCCAGAATTATATTTCATAAAGTAATAACTTACTGTTCTATGTTCACTGGTAGTGGCAATATTCATTAGCACCGTTTCTCGTTATAAATTCTCTTAGTAATCGAGCCGTTTCTCTTTTAACTTGCGATGTAAACAAATTCTACCGATATCTCTAGCCCTAAAGACACACATACACCTTCACACATGGCTTGATCCGATACATATAGGTCGGTAACACTAACAACAAGCATTAGGGGACACGGACTGTGTGCTATCTTATCTGACTCCATTTAACATTTTGTCTTCGCCGCAGCAGCATAGTGCACGTGCATTGTACACTATGTATATTTAACTCTAGTCACTATAGGCCTACCTATGTAGTCGCTATAATCACTCCAGTCAGGTCCTAGTTACCGAGAATTGTAATAAGTAGGCCTATGCTTCTTCATCATCAAGCCTACTGACGCCTTCTAAACCGGCTCGTTTCATCTATAATGCTACAGTATTTTGTGATTGCGATGAATATTTATATACAAAGGACTCGTACTAATGTTTCAACTTGCATTTGCCGATAACATTATCACTGTCTTAAGTCTACGCCTCCTCGCTTCTGATTTCTGCTGCTCTCTCAACACTCACATCGCAATCTTATCCTGATGTGTTCCAAAAAATTCGTAAGAACGTGCTTTACATAACGTTTGTGTTAAAGCTATTTTGTCTAATTGGTCGAGCGACGCGAGCTCTTAGTTTTAATTCGACTGTTTGGCATTTGTCTATCTGCATACGATATGTTTCACGATAACTATTGAACGTATTTAACGATTTTCGTAAAACATGGCACATGCGCCTATGTATTCATCCCACAGAGCGTTATTGTTTCTGGGATTGATCCCGCACAAAAATAAGAGGGTAGGAGGCAGTAAGGTGAGGGGCAAAATTTTGAAAGAATCGCTAAATCCATGTCGGATATCAGATTAAAGATAATCTGAATTTTAATTACAATCTGAATATAATATAAAGAATTTCGTTTAAAATAAGAACTCGATATCTTTATTAATTTGATAAAATTAATATCTGCCAACACCCGATTGCAAATTTTGGACCGCCTTCAAAATATTTTGTAAGCTATGTTTGCAAAAAAAATTTACTAATTAGTTACATACATTGTTGAAAAGTATTCCCACCTAGAGATGTCTTTGAAAAATTCAGCACTAAAAAGTTAGGACTACATTGTTTGTCATTTAGCCAATATGGTTATAAATTTAACTAAACAAAAAACATCGTAGAATTTTGCGATTGTTATTTTACTAAAAAAAAATGGTAGAATAGTCTAGTTTTCATCAATTTCTCTCACTTGTTTTTTTTTATTTTTTGAGGTACAGCAAAATCTTAAAAGGTAATAATTATATAGCCTACATATTTTTCGTATGGTCAATTTTTCGTTGTGTTTCTGGACTGAACAGCTTTAAAAAATGAAACTTATTAATTTTATTTTATTTACTAATGAATCTTTTTCGTTCAAAACACTAAGCGAGTCTGCAATTCAGCAAGTTTACTGGTCGTATTACTATAAGTGTCCTATAAATTTAATTTTATAGATTAATTAATTTTAACATCTCTAGAATAATTGTCTCTACTGGTTTATAAAGTAATGAAGAAAGTTTCCTACTCCTTAGTTCCTAGTGATGAAAGTTCCCATCTCCCTAGTCCCAAGTGAAGAAAGTTCTCGACTCTTTGGTCCCTAGAGAAGAGAGGTCTCTACTCTCTAATCCTTAGTAAAAAAGGTTCTACTTCCCTTAATCCTCCTAAGTCTTCTTCTTCTTCACTTGACGGAGTAGGCTCATTGCCTGTTTCGTCTTCATAGTATATCTCGTCGTCTTGTTCTTGGTCTTCCAACAGTTCTTATTCCAAAGGGTCTATACCTAGATGCTACTTTAGGTAAGCGTCTATCATCTATTCTGTCCAGATGTTGCGACCATTCCAAGCTACATTTCTGAATTGTATCATTTATAGCCAATCAGTAATACGCCTAAGATTGTTTTTCCTTCCAGTCTAACTTGTTCTTGTCACTTTCCCGCAATATCCACATTACTGCTGCTTTCTCTCGTCTTCCCAGTGTTCAACTCTCATTTCCACAAAACAGTGTGCTCTATTCCAATGTTTTCGCAAACCCTTTCCTCACCTGCTGTCGACGTGTAGATGAGGAAAATAGTTTAAAATAAAAGTTAGTATCACTATGTGTAAGTCATTTACAACCTTGTGATGAGTGTAGGAGTTTTCTTTCAGACATAGCGACTCACAAAGAAATCCGAGCCGCTACGTCTGACCAAATTTGATATAGGCCTACATACGCGTATATAGGCCTAATAGGACTTGTTAATTTGTTTAATCTTCTCAGTAGGCTTCTTTCTATTCCACTGTTTACCTCATTCTCATTTACTTCTTGTTTATATGTTCTATTCCATTATAACCACTAGAATTGTTCTATTCCATTGATAATTTCCATTGATGTACGCATCACCCCATATTGAACCCTCGATTGACCTCCTCCATACGTGCCGGTTCATTGCCTCTGTCTCCCGACCTCTAGCATCTAACTTCATTCTAGAATCAATTGTTACGCTGCCTCTCTACCGCATTCTTCGTTTTCCTCCTCGTTAACCTCTATAGATATTTTTTGAGACTCCGGAAACGCTTCAGTTTTATACGGTCCGAGAGTGTGGGTTCTTTGTGTAGCTCACAGTTTTATCGAACCCTCCAAAAAGTTCCTCCTTCGTTCGCTTGTTCGCGTATTCTACGCAGCATTTTCCACTCAAAGATGTTCAACGTGTCTCAAGATTTCTCTGCTAAGGTCTGACCTTCGCAGCATAAAATAACATCTTTGGAGGCAACCAACGGTTCTTGGGACTGACCGCATAATTTCCTACTCTCACATAAATTATTGGTTTTATAGTGCCTCAGTGGACTAACTAGGAGCTGCCCGGGGGAGAGGGGAGATGAGACTAGCTTGAAGATTGGTCTCTCCACTTTCCTCAAGAAAAATGAGAATTTCAGAATTGTTCTCATATATTTTTATAAATACATTGTAGAAAATGTACGCAAACACGTTCGCTGTATACCACATGTTGAGTGATCGCCATTATTAAGAAAACTCTAACTTTATTTTACTAATTTAAAAATATTATTATACCTTTTATTTCTACAATAATTTAAAAACCTTAACACATGCACCAAGCTTAGAAATCGGTCTACGTTAATTAATTATGGAATTTCGCTGACATTTTTATTAGCTCTGGGGGGGGGGATTATTCCCCTCGATCCCCGCCGTTTGTAGCTACTGCTATGTATACACACTTTGCAGCTCTTTGATGACGTATGACATATGCATATGACGATGCATTTACTTAATCACTGTGCTTACTGTATCTACTCGTGAATTTGTCTCAAATCAACCTTGTCCTCATATCTGTCCACTTCCTTCCACTCATATTCAAATAGATATCTCCATATATCTATACTACCTTACGGTGTTACTATGTGAATTAATTAGTTAAATCAATTATCAATTTTAATTACCAATTAGCATAATAGACAAGAGACCCTTTAGTAAATTAATTATGTTCTTTTTGTTACACATGAAAATTACACAATTATAAATATTCGTGTGATTGTGTTCTAAGTAAAACTTTAACATGCGGGTTTCAGTAATAATGAACGCATTTGTTTAAATGTACTTAAATGACTAATTTATTATTCATTAAGTCAATTTATATTCATACACATAAAAAGTTTGCTGTACCTGTAAATACATCAAATAACACATATATCATTAAACAAGTTCTAGCTTATATGATAGCTGAAAAAGACATACATACATAAATCATGATATACAATAAATTCAAATAATAATTAATTAATGCGTTCATTAATTCCAGATAGTTTTGCTTACTTGTTCATTATTTATAACTTTAAATTTATTCTTTTAACAAATTTATTTAAAAAACTCCCAGGGTGGGGATTCTTTGAAAGAGTCAGGACAGTAGTAGTTACTAAATTAATAGATTAATAATTGTTACTTGAGATAAGAATATCCACTAATGGTCCAGCGGTGCTTGGCCTCTTTGTTGTAGTGAAGTCTGAAGAACACATCTTGTTGAATAAAGTTGAATGCACTGTCACTTGTACACACACGTGAACTCGCGTCATTTATGAAGTAGTGTTGATATGATGTGCTTTCAATGTTAGTTTATATAGATCAGTTCGCTTTATAATGTGTGATCATTCTAAAATGAGTGGTGTATGTTCATGCTCCCAAAGTTAATGTCGATGTCCGTTCATCACAGAAATTCACTTGACTTTATGTTGATGTTTATTATACGTTTATACTACTTGGTTGATTAGTTCGTTCAAGTATTTAAATGTTCTGTTACATTTAGTGTAATTCATTAACACTGGCTAAATGTAATTCTGTCTAAGTTATACAGTACACTAATAATGTTTCGTGTATGTGCCGAGATTACATGATAGTTCGTTTGAGTCGCTCGAATTGTTCACTCGGAAATTCCTAATAACGTTAATGCTTAACTAAGTTCGTTAATTCGCACATTTTATACTGTTGTGTTCGAGTATTACTTCCGGTTGCACTTTGAATCTTACAGTTTGAAATTACTAAGTCCGAATATTATGATACTGAGTTTTCACTAAGACTGATAAATTTTACAAGACTGAGCACAATAATACCGAGTCAAAATATATGTTCAAAAAATGTAATAAGACTGCCTGTCCTCCGTGTTAGACAGTTAGTTTTATCAACTTGTCCCTACTCAAATTTTGTCTTGTGCCTGTCCACGCCTTTTCTTACTTGTGATAGGTCAGCTCAATATTTTCTTAGAATATTTTGTCCCACTTCTTCGGGTTTTTGGTTTCTGTTCAATGATTCGCTTTGACTCCTGGTTACCATAGAAACTCTCCTCTCCACCGGTGTCTTCGCAAGACGTTGTACTCTGATAGGTTGTCAGACATCCCCAGATTTCTCCGTTCGGACGTTGATCCTTTCCGCAGAATTTCTGGTCGTTGCGCGCCTGTCAGTCACCCTTTTGTTTGGGACTTACGCAATGTTGTTCTGACTTCCCCCATTTGTTTCCTTGGTCATCTTGAGGTATTGTTCTATCTTACACCCCTTTTTTGTAGCTATTAATAATTTCTGACATGCGTTGGCTGGTGAAGCCACCCCGACTTTCTAACCGTAAATTGTGTCCGTCACGTAAACGTCACCTCCAGCTGTGCAGCTTCCTCGAGTATTTTCAACTAGTTATTTCTTTCATTGTCTCTGTAAAGTGCAGCACCCTCAACTCTTTTGTGACACCCTGTCGTTTTTGCAGTACCATCGTATTCTGACGTAACCCAATCGGACGTTCGCCTTAGTTCTCCGTACACGTGTGAGTGCCCTAGCCTGCATTGTGTAGTTTGTTGTGGGGTAATAATTTTTAGCCAAGCTTCTCCTGTCATCTCGAACTTTCATATCTATTGTTGAGTGGAGTCTAACATCTTTCTATTGTCTGCTAGCGACGCTGGTTTGACATCTTCACATTAAGCCTTATTTATTGCTTTAACTTGAAGTCGTTGACACAACTGCGTGTGAACAAAATCAGTCGAGAAGAAAATTTGAAATTTTAAAATTTTTCGCTGACTATAACCTCTCCATCCATCTTGTCTTTGCTGATCTCCTCGTCTATGCTTGCGTGTTTTCCTCGACCTACCAAGTGACTCAGATCGTGCTTCATACAGTCTCTTGGAAAAATCGTTTCACTATCCGTTTTACCAGCTCGCGCTTCAGTCTCTTGGAAAAATCGTTTCCCTATCCTTTTTACCTTGTCATACTAACTGAAATTTTCTAGTTTATTATTAATGCATTCCTATAATGGTTTATTTCCTGCTTATTCTTATGTAAAGATCAGTTTCCTAAAAAAATCTTAATTCGTTCGCTTCTAATTTGTTTCTTTGGGTTTCTATTAAATTCCAATGCCTTGGAAGTGTGTTATTATAGGCATCACCTTTTTATTGAACCCGAGGAGTGAACTTTTATTTTGATCAAATGGTGTTTCCTTTGCGACTACTCTATCCCTAACTTTTTTCTCGATTTTCCGTATATTCTTCCAGTCTGTTGTATCCGTTGGCTGGTGTTACATTTCTTTCAGACGGGCATTTGTTTATTCTCGTAAGTTTATGTGGTCACCATTTTGGTTCGACAGCCGTTGCAGTTTTGTTTTGGAAGCCATTTAGGCCTTCCACCCGTTCGATAAACACAGTCATCACATGGTTACGGTTTTTCCTTCTCTTTTTATTTTCGACCAGCACTAATCTTTTTGCTTTTATTTTATGTTCTATTGATTGCACAAAGTCCACCTGATATTTCCTATTATCCACATGAATTAACGTTATTTTCCTGTTTCTTGATTTGCCGGTTTCCTGCTCCGTAGTATTCAGTTTCATACACTTACAACACGTTGTTATATAGCCGGGCTGTTAGGCCGTGGTCGACGCCAGTTGTATCTTCAGTGTCAAAAGTGTTTGACAGCTGTTCGCCAATTCATCCCAGTACTGAGGTAGACTATCTCCGTTAGTCTATAATAATTTGAACAGTGTTGGCGCCGACCGTGATAGAACTAGCATACTTACAATACGCTTTTTTCTAGTGATGATAAAACCATGATCTTTTCTTCTTTTCTTATTTGATTTTGATTCCTCTTCCTGCATCATCTTTTCTTCTTGATTGATTCATCGTCATATTCGTGATTTTGTTTGTCTTCTTCTTTGCGCTCTATCTCTTCCTGTTATTTCTGTCCTCATCCTCTTCCACCTGAACGGAAAATGGTTACTCATTCTACTATTATTTCATACAAAAATCGTCCTTTCATCGCGTTGATATCTTCCATCAAGCAAACGCGTACCAATTCACGAAGAGAAAAGGGAACAAGAATTACGATATAAATTGTGAATGGTTACAGTTACAGTCACTCACTGCTGCTCAACACAAGTAGAATTTACAGAAAATCGATCGCACATTATCACTGGTTCTCTGAAGGGTATATTTATATTTAGTAATGACCTCGCGGTTTGTGGAACTCGATCTTACTGTAAGTAGCAATGTACACGCGAACTCAGTCCAACAGGTAAACGAGACATTTGACCTGGTCAGCTGATGATAATAACCTGCACTACAGACAGTCGTGTCTCAGTTACCAGATCACGAACTTGACATCCTTCATTCATGGAAGAATTTTCTATTGACCCTTGTCGTCGTCTGCGATCAAATTAACATTGGCAGTGTCTGGACAGCAATAAAGCTGTAACCATGATTTGCAGCCCCATTAGACGTACGGACAGTTCAGAGACATACACGACATTCCGTTAAGTAGAGGAAACGTTATAGACAGTCCATGACGCAGACTCCGCTGGCATTTCCTGACTGCGAACTACTCCCGTGACGTAGTGGTAGTAATATCTCGGTATCGTCATTTCATCTATTATATGTTGCAATAACGCCTGTTGTATACTTATGCTATTTAGCTAAAATGCTAAACTTGTGACTCTTCAGCCAGAAGACATATACCGAATGTGTTTAACTCTATACTGAAAAGTACAGATGTAATCTTTGTAGGCTTATTTAATTCCCAGGTTGATAGAGGTGTGTTAGTTCCTAGAATTTCGCGGGTATGATATGGTGTGGTCTTTCTTTACGTTGAGACCCACGTTGAGCTTCGTTGTTTTTCTCCGAAAGGATTTACCACAACTTTTTGTAAGCTACATCTCTGCCGTCTGCAGGTTGAATCTTCTCAATATCCTTGGAAATCACGTCGAAGAAGTGATAAACAGTGCAAGTCTCAAGTATCTTCTTCTTCTTTATCTGGCCCTTCTGTCTCTCAGCATCGGGTTTTAGGGATTCTCTATCCATCGTCTCCATCTATTCCTGTCCGTGCACATCGCCTTCACTTGGTGTAAACTCTTCCCACGGGCCTGTCCCAACCTCTCTTAATGTCATCATTAGTATTCCTCTTGTGGTCTCTGACTCTACGGCTCTACTTCAACTGTTTTATTTGTCTGTTTTTAGTACTGTCTTATTTATCTTGCTTCATCTGGCCTACTTGCATGTCCCAACCACTTCAATTCCTCACTTCTAGTAAATGAATGAGGGGATTTATTCCCAAATTTCGTCTGATTGTCTCATTTCTAATGCAATCTCTCCTTGGATTCCTATTATTCGTCTGGGAAACCTTAACTCTTCTGATGTTATTCTACTAGCGTATTTGTCAAGGATAGTCCAACTTTTTGTTCCAAACCTTATTGTTGGTAGGTATACAGATTTGTAGCCTATATGTGTGGTTTAGATTTCTTACATACGACCCTTTTCCCTATAAGCGTGTTGTTTATTGTCTAATATACAGAGTTTGGTTTTCTCACAAGGTTTGATAATTACTTATCTATTCTCCCATCCCTTTCAAAAATGACACTCGAGTATTCATACTATCTTTGACTAGCATCATCGCATGCAGTTCTCACGGACTATTCTCATTTCCTTCCAGAATGCATAACGTTACTCTTCTTGACATTCAGTTCCAAGCTTTTCTTCCCAGTTACTCTGTCCATTCTTCTACGACCTCCTGAATTTAATCCCTTGAGCCTTGTATAAGCACCATTTCACCTGTACGTAGCAATGTCTGGGCCAACATCTGTCTTAACCTACAATATCCCATTGTGGCTGTATGTATTCGTCTCTTGCATAGTTTGTGTATAGACTACGAATAATAGAGGAATAAAGCTAATTGTGACTGTATGTATTCGTCTCTTGCATATTTTGTGTATAGACTATGAATAATAGAGGACTAAAGCTATCACCTTGTTTGCTGCCCTTAAGTCAAGTATAGTGAACGAATTGCAGTAGGTAGACCCAGACAAGGTGGTTGACAAGCTGTAACAAGATAAATACACAAGATAAAGTCAGACGCCCGAAGAGGATTACACTGCCTGACTCATCAACAAGATCTGCTGTGGATTATTGAGTGACACAAACAAGTGATACAATAAGAAGTAAGAATAGTCCCACCAAGATATATAATTTAATATTACTATTATCATAATCTCACAAGCATTAGGCCAGTGGCTTGTTACGGTTTCAGCTATGGAACATGTCATACCTGACCAACGTCATAGAGTAGTAGTCTGCTTTTGACCACGACGAGCTGCATGGGGGGAGGGGTGTTGTGAGTGATCACATATAGATTGTCAAATTGCTATTTACTGAGGCCTGCTTATCTCAGTATTGACCCAACAGTAAGGTTGGACCATGAGCCGAACCCATAGAGCAGAGTGAAAACCAATCAAATCGTTCCGTCTTTCCCGCTTCTAACCCGCTGCCATGTAAGTTGTGGGTATTGATTAGCTGAACGTACAATAAATAAATTCTTCTTCTTCTTCTTCTTCTTCTTCTCAGGGATTAGGGGATATCGCCTGTTCCGGTCAGCAAAGTCAAGCCATCTCTTCCTTGATCTTCCGGGAGATTGCTTCCCTTTGGGCTTATAAAACAGCACACATATGGGCAACCTGTCAGCCGTCATTCGATCTGGGTGTATGAAGCAACCATCGATTCCGATATTCCCCGATCTTTTCACTCAGTGAACAAATATTTAATTACTGCCGTATATCCTCATTACGTATTCTGCCTGCTCGTGTGCGTCCCTTCACAAAATGAGTCCCTTCTCAACTCAGAAGCTTGAATCTTGCTTACGTCTCTTTATATTAGGCCTATTACCAAATTCTCAGATCCACAGTAGGAACTATGATGACTCTATAAAAATTTAATTGGGTCTCCTTTCATGTCCCTACGTACAATCCTTCGTATCGCACCACGGACTGAATTAAACTTGATGAGTTTAGCGTCTGACACTGCTGTTGCCGTGAGAGATTGCATACTTGTTCAATCGTTGCACCCACTCGGTTGGTTTTTGCGATCGGATGGTAACCGATCCATGTAAAAATTTTGACAAACTCACAATTCAGAACAGGAAAATCCGCATGGATGTAATAAATAAATTAATTACGAAACTTCACTTCATGATTCAAATGACTATCTTCAGGAGTCTATTCTGTCCAGAAGAACGTAATCGGTTTTGTACTCTAGCGGAGTAAATTTGTGAGCTTGAACTTGTGAGCTGTTAAGGTCAATCAGGAATTTACGGAGACTGCATTTTTCGGTAAACCATATGCCGTTATATTGCTATGCGCTATATATATATATATATATATATATATATATATATGTATATTTAACAGAGAGGTGTTACTCGTTTCTGCTTAGTAGCCTATATGCTTGTGTATTGTGTACCTACCTCTACAGGACAGATTCAACAAATAAAAGTATAGTTTGTTCGCCAAAATTCCCCGGCTTTCTCTTCACAGTACTGAAGAAGTAAAACAAAACTAGAACAGAATCAAAAAATACATAACAAATATACAATTCTTATTTCTGCAATAAGACATCTGTATTTTGTTAATTTCCTGTGCTGTTTGGTATTTGTTGTCTGTTTATCGTGTGGGCAAATTCCGCTTACAAGCAATTAATTGTTTTGATTGGTTTTTAGCGGCAATAGGCTACACTTGTGTGTTTATAATATACAGAATGTATAGATCCTCTATCGTTATGTACATGAGAGAGAGAGAGAGAGAGAGAGAGAGAGAGAGATTGTGCGCGTGCGTGCATGTCTTCACTGAACAGATGTTCTCTCGGTGATTTTTGGTTGTTCCTCGCGTGTTTCTGTTTTGGCCTTTAAAAGTATTGGTGGAGATATTTTGGGCCTTATAATAAGTTGGATGTAGGCTTACCATAAGGCTATGTGCTGTCATACAATTTGTCAATCGTAAAAACGTCGCGCAACAGTTTCGTTGCTATTCCCAAAAGGACGTTCACAGACGCGACTAAATAGTTCACATAATAGACAGTTAGAAGCAGCGTGCATGCGAATAAATAGTTGCGCGATCAAATGATTTGTGCGTAACTTTACAGGTCTACTTTAGTTACACGTCACCTTCCTTCTGTATAAATCTTTGGTGTTGATTCTCGTAATCAAACAATTTGTGGAACTAAAAATTAAAGTCAGCGCTTACTCTAATCAGACGTCTCTTAATACCAACTCAACTCCTACATAAACCCTTCAACGACAAAACGAGTGCGTCGGTATTACTGAAATGATTGTGATTGACTCTTTACTGATAATCTTACAATCTTTACTATAAGAAAACCAGTGTTTCCAGTGTACTGAATCTGTAGAAACTGCGGACGCGCGCGTGTGTACATTACGCAATAATTACATACAATGTAGCCTACATACTAATAAGCAATGCCAATAAATAACCGTTGTGTAACTTATATAACATAAAATAAAACATATTTATAAAATTAAACTCAAACTCCTACCTAATAAAGTTCATCGAAAATTACAAAAGCTATTAAAGTATAATACAGACAGAATTGCCATAACCGAAGAATCAATAAGAAAATATCAAGAAGAAATTAAAATAGTTAAGCATGGTAACTGGCAAGAGTTATCTACAGAAATCAATAATGCAGCAAAGGTAACATTTGGTTAAGTTAAAAATAAAAGGCAAGTATGGTGGAATGAATTGTGTGAAGAAGGATTAGCAGAGAGACAAAACAAATGGAAAAAGTGGAAAAGCTCAGGGAAACCTGAACACTACGAGGAATTTAAGCAACAAAGAAAGGAAGCAGCATGAAAAATAAGGGGAACTAAAAGATCTTTTGAAAAATTAAAACTTGTTGAAATGCAGGAAAATTTTATAAAAAATAATTGTCGACATTTCTATCAGACTTTTAAAAATAAACTAAAGGGTTACCAAACACCAAGTGTTTGTTTTATAAATGAAAGTGTAGAATTGGCCTAAGCTATGCGGAAAATAGTGAAATACTTGGAAAATATTTTGATCAACTTTTAAATTGCCCGAAACCGGTTCAGAGATTGGAACTCTCAGTCATTTATGAAAATTTGGAAGAAGATACACCTCCGACTATCGAGGAAATTGAAGAGGAAATTAAAACTTTGAAAAATAATAAAGCTAGTGGAGAAGACTCCATATCAGCTGAACTTTTGAAATGGGCTCTACCAAAGATAAAAAATAATCTACAATTAATTTTTGAAGAAATTTGGAAAACAGAAAAAATCCCAGAAAAATGGAAGGTGGCCTTAATACATCCGCTGCATAAGAAGGGTGACAAGCAAGAGGTTAATAACTACAGAGAAATATCTTTACTGCCAGTTGCATATAAAACATTTTCAAAGATTCTACTGAAGAGAGTAGAAAAAAACATTGGATAGCCATTTGGGTGAATATCAGGGTGGCTTTAGGAAGGCCAGATCCTGTCCAGAACAAATATTCACTCTGAAGTCAATAATCCGTCACAGGCTACTGAATTCAAAGGAGATTATAATAACATTTGTTGATTGCAAAAAGGCCTTTGATTCTGTTGATAGAGAAACTATAGATAGAATAATCCGAGAATATGGTGTTAATTCTAAATTGGCAAATCTAATCCGTGAAACACTTACGGACAGAGTCTCAAAAGTAAAATTCATGGGAGAAATATCTCAACCATTCAAAATAAATACAGGTGTAAGGCAGGGTGATGGTTTATCGCCAATTCTTTTTAACTGTGTCCTGGAGAAAGTAGTGAGAATTTTGAATGAAAAATTAAAGGAATGCAAAATATCACCAATCATGTTGGGAAGAAGGAACAAACGTATTGAAGTAAATTGAACAAACGTATTATCGCAGATGACTTTGCTATACTTTCTGAACATCTGACATCTTCAGTAACACAAGTTAATTTTTTAGAGGACACAGCCAGTAGAACAGGCTTAAGAATTTATGCAGAAAAAAAACAAATTTCTCACAAACATTAAAAACGCGCCAAAATTCCTGGTAACAGATATTGGTCGAATAGAGAGGGTTCGAAAATTTAAGTATTTAGGAGAGATAATTCAAGAGAATGGCTTGGAAAAATCTGCTATAGAAAAAAGGATTCATAAGATGGAACGGGCATATGGTATAACTAAAGATATTTACAATAAAAAGTGCATATCTAAAAATTGCGAAAATAAGGCATTACAGTACAGTAGTGAAGCCAGAATGCATATATGCAAGTGAATGTCTAGCATTGAATTATAATTTAGACAAACTAGAAATTTTGGAAAGACGAATTATTAGGAAAATATTAGGCCCACGAAAAACTTCAGAAGGTTGGAAATTAAGAAGTAGGCTAATGATGAAATATATCAAAGTATAGAAAGTATAACAGAAACAATGAGAAAAAGAAGACTATTATTTTTTGGACATTTATATAGAATGGATGACAATAGGTTGACAAAGCAAATCTTCAAATATCTGTGGGGGAAGAAGTTATCATCAAGTTGGATTAAAGAAGTCCAAAGGGATTTAGAAAAAAATAATATACACTCAGAAGAAGCAATTGAAAGAGAAGTTTTTCGGGCAAAAGTGTTAAAAATGGAGGGAGTCCAGGGTAGGAGAGAGAAAAACCCAGGTTCAAAGTGGACTGAAGACAGGAAGAAGAGATACAGTGAGATGATGAAAGAGTATTGGAAAAAAGGAAAGAACAAAGAGTAAAGAATTGAAATTGGCATGTGTCCCTAGATGGCCGATACGGAAAAAAACATATTTATATTTTACTGCAATAAAATTTCCTACTATGCAAGTAGATCTATTTGTTTATTTCAATTTTTGATGTACATTTCTTTGAAGCGTGTTGTTCAACGTCGTTAGAGTTAATAATATTTTTCTTTTCTTAGGTTACATTATATCTGTCAGATTAGGTTAAGTTATTATATTGTATTCCTTACACTGGTTAGGCTATAAATATTTATATCTTATAACAATTTTTAAGCAAGAACGCTCCTTCCACCTCCGGGACTAACAGCTCTTCTATTGGCCACCTCTGACAAAGCTTATAAAAAGAGAAAGGCAGAAGTGAAGGTAACATTTTATTGAACATTTTATGAAAAAATTGAAGTTCATAGTCGGATATAGCGTGTTACATATTACTAACGCCTGGACACGGCGTAGGCTACAAAATTCAAGTTTATTTTGTAATGTAATAATCTCATTTTACATTTACATTTACTCTGACGACACTGAATAATACAATTCATTGAAATATACAAAAGTAACGTAGAAGAAATTAAAACTAGTCTGCTCCATGAGCTGCAGAACTCTTACTGTTTTGAACTAAGAACATTTATTGTTACATAAATTTCCATATTAGATAATTTTTCAATGTGATAAATGGGATAAATTATGAAAATCTCGATTACCCCACCATTTATTTAGGGATTGAACAATAATTGTAGAGCACACAATCATACAATAAACACTAAAAATTCAAAACATACTTATTTGGGTTACAGTTCCTTTTAGCCTGACACGCTGCAGGACTTTTACAGTTTTTTGAAAATTTTGACGTCTTTTCTGGACCCTGAGGTCTCAAAATTTTGAAATTTACAAAACGTAACACTACGTTTAGATGTTTTGTACCATCCTGGACTGTGTAACGCCATGGATTTTGTAATGTTTTCACAATTTTGACCTTCTCACATTTTCGCCTCTCCCCCTCCTTTTTTTTGGGGGGGGAGGATCAATCTCAAAAAACAATAAGGTCTGTGTAGGGTAAGAGTGTGGACATGCGTGCCAAGTTTTACGAAAATCGGTTGATGCGTTCAAAATTTATCACGAGACATACCTCAAATAGACAGATACCTAGACAGATGTACAGATAGAGAGACAGACAGATAGACAGACAGACAAATGCCAATCGGTCAAAGTGTAACTGAGAACTCGCCTCGCTCATTCAGTAAACAAATACTTGTAACGTAAATTTATATTACAATAAATAAATATCCATAAATGCAATAAAAAGTCAAATACTTATCAATATAAGAATATATATTATAAAGTACGATTACAAATATGTAGTAAGTTACAATGGGTAACAGTAAGACATGTAAGCACAGGAACGTATACACAGGTTATGTGTACGTTAGAAACAGTAAACAAAGTTGTTTGTTATTTCTGCTCGTTGTTGTGGAAGAGGATACACATTTCTTTTTACAGTTCACCGAATACTTGTGTTTTATACAACTGTCTTCACGTTCACTCCTCAGGTTTTTTTCTAATACTTTCCCCTTCCATTTGGTTTCGAACGCGCCTCACACACAATCCAAAACAACAAACCCCATCGTACTTGGTTGAGAGCGTGATCGAAGTCATATTGCTGCCTTCTCGACGCATTGAATCATCTTTGCTATTTAACATTCAAGTGTCTCGCGTCAAACAGTGCCTATAATTTTAATAAATCCTTTCGAAACGGCATTAGTTCGTGTTGTTCCTAATGGCAGGTAAATACAAACCACACTGCCGCCCTGACCGGCTACTTATGTGTCACGATACACTGACTCCCCTGAACAGAGTTTTGAATAATCAAACTGGTCATACCATCTCTTTTTGGGTCTTCGCAGGATTCTCTTTCCTTTGGGCTTATACGATAAGGCTACCTTGAAGAATCTGTCGCTGCCCATTCTGCTAATGTATTGTTTCCAGCTTTCTCTATATTTAATGATGATTCCGTTTACTTCTTCAACTTTCAGTTCCTCCCTTATCTGAATGTTTCTTTTCGTATCTAATTTTGTGGTCCCAGCTATGGAACGCAAAAATTTAATTACCGTGGCCTGAATTCTTGACATTTGTCTAGCAGACATTGTCCACATTTCTGAGCAGTAAGTAAGGGTAGGAACTGCCATGGATTTGTATAATTTTATTATGGACTCTTTCCTTGCCTTGTTTTTTAGAGCACGTCGGAGAGTTCCTGTTATCTGGTTAAATTTATTAATTTTCCCATTAATAGGCCTATCTTATTCGTTTTATATGAGAGCTTACAGCCTAAATAGTTCAATTCTGAGACTTGTTCTATAATTTTACTATTCAAAACAATTTTAGATCTAACTGAGCATGTTTCTTTAGAAGCCATATATTTTATTTTTTTGTCAGATATTTCCATATTAAATTCTTTCGCAGTGTTACTTAATGCAGGTCATTTTCATTTGTGGCCAATAAAATCTGATCATCTCCGAACATCAGAGTCTTAAGAACTTTGCCCGCAGCTCTGAATTCTCCATATACACTGTTAAGCCAAATCCTAACAATTCCATCCAAAAACAGGTTAAAAAAAAGAGCGGTTGATAGAGGGCACCTTGTGTAACACCTCCATTTGCATGTTTTTGTCATCAGTAAATTTCATTAGTTGATAGTAAATTTGATTAACGTATTGATTAAGTCATTTTGACTATGTGACTGTAAATTAAACTATGGCCAACATTTGCAAATCAAATAAAAATGTTTGAATTAAATAATGTATTTTTAGTTTATAACTTGATTTTCCTAAATCACAGTTGAGATATTGTTACATATGGTGCAAAGGCATGATAAATTAGCGATAGGACAGTGTCGAGATTAGAACATAGAACATGGACGGGAGAAGACACTGACACAGTAGACTCTCATAGATTAATATGATATGACACATGCGACGAGCGCCAGAAGAAAGATGGCGAAGAAATTAAAAATTATGGGAATGTCGCGGCCGGAAGCAAGCCGGAGTTCAAGAAAACATTCAAAATAAACTTGAACGTTCCATAACTATTTTGAAGTTTATTTCTGAAGGCCCCAACTTTTCAAACAGGAAAATTTATCCCATTTTACAATTTTAACACATTTTCAACAGTCCTCCTTGAGACTTTGTTTTCATGTTTTATTTCAGTAAAAAGTATTTGACAATGATTTATTTAAAAACGCACTTGTTATTAGAATACTTTTGTGAAATTTACGCATGACAATTTAAAATAAATAAGCAGAACATAATAAGGTGTATGTGTAAGCCTTAATTATTGTATTAAATAATTTTATTTCCCTCCTAAACAAATTTCTCGTGCACCCCCCCCCCCAGCGCTGCGGCCCTGGGTAACTACCTTAGTCTGTCTAGTCAGAAGTACGCCGCTGAGTGTTACTAATTCTTTCGTCAGGAAGTGATATCCTCAAGCAACTTCAGAATAAGGAAACCATTAACAAATTTGCCACTTCCGGTGTAGAAAGAATTTTGTTCAGCTCCTATCAACACTCAGACGATTGTTAGCTGGTAAAAGTAAAATAGATAGTCTAGGCTTATATTTTGTTTTCTTACAAATTTAAACACAATGTTGGAGAGGTTTGTTTCAATCAGCGCAGTTTCAATCGTTTCCATTTTGCATATCATAGCCTATACAAAAATAAAAATAAAATTATTTTTTCTTATTTACTTTAAGCCCAAATAAAAGCTTATTTTATAAAAAAAATTAAAAAGTCTAAGTGTTTTTATAATTAAATTTAAAGATAATAAAAGACAGTGGAGTAGAGTAGACGATGGCGCAAGTTGTGCCATCAGACGTGCGGGGGGGATTTGGGGGTATTATGTAGAGTTTGGAGGGGGAGAATTTTAGAAGCAACAAAAGTTTAAAACGAATAAATTTGTGCTTAAAAAACATAAAAAAGTATTTACCAAACCTTAATTCAAATTACATTTCCGCGGAGTGAACTGATTATTTTGAGTGACATTATTTTTGTCGAATAAACTCTTGTTAACACGTGTAGAGCTAAAGTGTTAATTTTCCCTATTTACGTTTCTTTTGTCGCCTGTGAGTGTTTTATACTCTGCCACATGTTTACTTAGTCTTGTCTGGGTCTGTCTTCCTCAAGCTTGGAAACTACACAGCTGCTTGATTTGTTTACAACTTGTTTCTAAATCATGTTTTTTTTTTTTGTTGACAGTAACAGAGCGCATATTTTTGTAGAAACAATGAATGCAAGTTGTATTCTGTACTTTTGCTACAAGCCACCAAACCTATGTAACGATAATTCAAATGTCTCAATGACAAATACAAGCTGATGTATGTGTCTAATGAAATACTTCACACGGATTCACGCATACAGTTCGTAGACAGACAGGAGCTTCACGGGTCGTCTTGCGCCTGTTTTGTGTGCGTTGTCCGGGCCGGAGCGCGATGAACGCCAGGTTCAAACGGTGCAGCACAAGGACTTAGAGGCGTGTATTAGGAGAATTCGGAATGTTGCTTCAGCCGATTGCCACACCTGAGACGCAACTCCGTGCATCCTTAGGGCACCGCCCGCGGGTGCTAGAGAAGCGCTGGCGTGGTCGATAGGCTCGATTGCCCGTAGACAAGAAGTCGGCCATAACGATGGGTTGCCACGGCAGTGCGAATGGATTCCAGAATTAGGCAGTTGGTTACCTCGCAGTTTGCCGTGCTCAGGGTTACAGCCCAGCCGAACGGTAAAACAGGTGCTGAGTGTTGTGTGTAATAGAATGTCTAGCTGACTTTTGACAGACGCTATTTTGGGACCCCAGTGTCGACAAGCCTCCACCTAAGGGCTTACGCCAGGCAGGATTCATGGATGCTAAGAATTGGGGGCGGGGGCGGTTCTGTGGGATATAGTTCGTACAACAGATTACGCGGTGCTCATGAAAGTCCGCTATTGGAACCACTTTTTGAGAGAGAGAGAGAGAGAGAGAGAGAGAGAGAGAGAGAGAGAGAGAGAGAGAGAGAGAGAGAGAGTGATGAGAAGAGAAGAGAATATTTAAAAGGCTATGACCAGGTGACCTCAAGTACAAAAATTATGTCGTTCGACATTTCCTCATCACGATACGTTACAGGTTATAACATTAGCTTAAGAATGTATTTCTATCTTCTGATTGGTAATTAAATAAACAAATATTTTCCTGTATTTATTGTGTCGGGGTTGCTTAACGTCAGTAAATTAATAGGCTTCAGTTTCAATTCACATTATCTCACGCTAGGGTTTTACATGAAAATTTCTGATCGTGTCCGTTATGTCTCAAGAAACTGAATTGTAATCTATCAGAACAACACACAATTAAAAATAACCTACCCTTATTCTAGAGGCCAGTAGTGAGTTGACATGAACTCCGTTAAATGCGATTCAAGCGCAGTCCTTGACTTTACTAACCTTCACGTACTTTTGCGGTTGCAATTCGAGAAGCTGTAAAATACACATATGAGTGACAGTGGTCGATAATACCGCTGAGTACAGTATATAAAGAAGAACAAAAGCAGACGTAAGTAAAATGCCAGAAAATATTATCAGAATACGATTCGAGAAGACAGATTTTGAACAACTGTTCTTTCATTAAAAAAAACGAAAGTTTTATCGGTATGTGCTTTGTGCGCTGCTTACTGGTCACAATATAAACACGATGGACATGAAGCAACACGATTGCGCAGAGAAAAACGTAAAAGTCTATATTGGTATAACAATGAGAGAGGCACGAAATCAAATGGACCGTCGTTGTTGTTAACTTCAAGGATTACACCTTGCGACCTGTTCCGGCTCCGCAACTGGAAAGCTAGCTTTGGCAGCCATTCATAACACACGATCATACGGTAAACATGAACTCTCTCGACTAAGAAGAGATAGCCGAGCTCTTCCCGAACATCATTGTATAATGCAGCCCGTAACAGATCGCAAGAAACCCACGTGTGCCGACTGAAAACTGGTTTCATCATTCTTCCCATATAATAACGCTGGTACCGCCATCATCATATAAAATTTCAGTTGTGCCTCTTTTCTACAACGCCTGCCCAGAGTCCTTATCGTGCCACGCGTCCTAGCTACTATTGCCTCCTTATTTCTAATATCAGACCCATAAGAACATATGAAATAGTAAGACATGAACTGGTTCGCGCACGGGCAGCGAAGCATGGTGGCAGGAGCAGGAAAGGCAGTGCTGGAAGTTGATGAGTACAACATACCAACCGTGCATCTGTTCTAAACACAAAAATGATTGATCCGAAAACAACGCGTCAAAGCTACGCATGCGCAATGAGATCTTTGTACACTGAGCAGCCAGACACCCGTTTCATGTCTAATTATTTTAAGTGTAATATCACGACCCAATCATTTGAATTGGCTTACTTATCTCAGGGAAACCCATCTAAACATACCTTGGTTCGAAAAAGTAAATAAATATCAACCAAATTAGAGTAAATATAGTTTACAGTATAAAGAAAATAAAGTGGAGATGGGTAGGAATATTTGGCTAGGCGAGAGGATGACAGATGGGCGAGTAGATTGTTAAATTCGAGGCTAAGAAAACAAACAGACCACTAGATGAATTTTTTTAAGATCAAGGGATGACTTGTTTAAGTGATACGGTAGAATGAACTGGATAAGACTTTCTCAGCAGAGACAGATGACCAGGGAGGTATTGGCACAGTAATGAGATAATGCTGACGGCGATGATGAGCGATCGTCTACTATTCGTCCGCAATTCTGGTTCTCACTCGTACAGCAACAGTGGATCCAAACTTTGAATGCGGAGTCAACTCATAATATAGACCTGACGAAAGACTTTGGACTGTCGCTTTGAGATGTGCAGTGGACAAAAACATAACAAAGTTTTCAGTCATTTCGAACATGCGCACAACAGTCTTGTACAGTATTTCACAGTGTGAACATCGGCTGCAAACAAGGCTGACGAGGGCATTAGCAGAGGCGTAGCTGGGGGGGGGGGGGGCAGCCGCCCCGGGCGGCATAGCTAGGAGGGCGGGGAAGTGAGCATAGACTTGAAAAAAAATGTTTTCAGTTTATGAAACTACAAACAACTTGCTTCTTGATATGACTATTTCTTAAGAGCTACAAGAATATAAGATTTTCTTAATATAAGATTAAGAATTACAACAAATTTCGAAGAGTTTATGAAGTCTTTTATTAAAGGAAAAACGAACCCTGAGTGTTAAATATTACAATTAACAAGGAATCAACTAGCGTTCATAAAATTGATGTTATTAGCGACGAGGCTGTTGATAAAGACAGTTAAGTTAACGACGTGGATACTTCAAACTGTGAAAGAGTCAAAATACAGTTACAAGATTCAGTTGGTTCTAGTACCATAGATGATGTATTAACTTTCCTTTGGGCTTATACGATAAGGCTACCTTGAAGTATCTGTCGCTGCCCATTCTGCTAATGTATTGTTTCCAGCTTTCTCTATATTTAATGATGATTCCGTTTACTTCTTCAACTTTCAGTTCCTCCCTTATCTGAGTGTTTCTTTTCGTATCTAATTTTGTGGTCCCAGCTATGGAACCCAAAAATTTAATTACCGTGGCCTATATGCGTGCAACATACGCATGGTGTAGTCTTGAATACAGGCGATGAAGGACAGAACAATGCAGACCGTGTATCCGGTGCTGCTCTACAAGATATGGGAGCTTGGCCAAGCGAGAAATCTCAATCCTTTCGAGATGTAATGGTGAATAGAGGAACAAGTCAGTTGCAGAACAAGGACAACCATTTTCCTGAAGATGAATCTGGATCCTTAAATAAGTATTGGTTTGATAAAACCTTGCAAAATGGCGAAAAGGTAAATCCCATTTGGATGTGTTTTTCTCCAACTAAAAATTCTGTAAGGTAATCTCTATTTTGCTTCTGTTGCACTTTACTTTCACAAAAAACTATCAAAGAAGCCATTTCAATAGTGAAAATGGGTTTTCGTCGTGGTGAAAGTTAAATCCCCGTATTCAGGATCACGAAAATAGTCCTGTTCATTGCTCTGCGTTTTTGGAATGGAAGGAATTGGAACGTTCTTTAAACAAACGGGGACTTATTGACGATCTACTTTAGGAACAAGTGAGTAAAGCAGCTAAGACATGGAAAGAAATTCTCGAACGGGTCATTGCTACAGTACAAACTCTTGCACAACAAAATCTGGCACTGGTAGGACATCGAGAGTCAATTACTAACGATCCAAATCCTGAAAACTTTCTGGCTTTGTTAAAATACTTGGATAAATATTTAACGTATAAAAATATACTTTGTGCATAACGTGTTAAAATACTTTGTTATGCTTTGGATAAGTAAAGCATTGACACTTCTGGAGACGCTAACGGACAAATTAAAAGTTTGGAGGAATGAGCTCTGTAACAATGTCGTTACTAAGGCAGAGGAATGGAGTAATGAATGAATGTAATGATAATGGATGTAATGGAGTAATATATGTAATGAATGGAGTGTCAGTATAACAAAAAGGATAAGAAGGAAGCGCACGATGCCAGGGAGTATGAAGACGATTCTGTATTAACCGTTCAGCAAGAAATGCGACGTTCTGTAATAGAAATTTTGACAAACTGTCAGTTGAAATTTCAAGCCGTTTCTTTAACATTAGAAAAAGTTCCTAAAGAGTTAGAAAAACGCTTTGGGTTCCTCTGTAAATTTGAGGCGTTCGTAAATGATGGGGAAATACTTTTTAAGGAATAGCTTTCCCAAATCAATATTAAGTGCACAGTGCTTGCAAAACTGTATTCATTGACTTGAAAGACGTCATGCTTTTATTTAAAAGGGAAAAGTTAACGGAGAACAAAAAGACTTTACACCTCAGGGAGTGCTACAATACATTTCTTCTATGAGATTAGAAGCCTACAAAACACTAGCAACAGCTTTAAAATTTTTTCTTACTTTACTAGTGTCTGTGTCTTCTTGTGAAAGATCGTTTAGTAAGCTTAAATTGATTAAATCGTACCTACGATCAACAGTATCTCAAGACAGGGTATCAAATCTAGCGATACTTTCAATTGGAAACGACATTGCTTCGTCTTTAGATTATAGTAATTTAATAATCGACTTTTCAAGACCAGGAAAGTTACATTTTAAAATGTCTCGTCTTAAATATTTATTCAATATTAAAAATAAATATTAAGTGTTTATTAATAGAAGACGGAACCATTATCGTGTAATGGTAAGTGATTTATTTTATTACTTTTAATGTAATTCTTTGTTTAACTTTATGTTGCTTTAGGATATTGTTTTGAAGATGCACTTTAGACCTACAAGGAATTTGCATGTTATTAGAACACTTTTACGTTATAAATTTTGTATATTACTACATTTTTTTAGTCTACATTTGTTACTAATAAATGTATACAAACTGAATACCGGTAATATTATAATACTGTATGTAATTTCCTAATTTTGACTTAAATGTTGTTAAACTTTTGCTGGACCTGCTTTCATACAAAAATCTACACATTTGCATTTATTAAGTACAGTACTTTGTTCACTGGATGAGCCTTCATTTTTGCTCTTTTGTCCCCCCTTAATTGTGAAGGCGAGGCGGCCGACGATCTCCTTGCCCCGGGCGCCAAAAAGCCTAGCTACGCCACTGGGCATTAGAACCATGTTTGTGAGACAAAGACAGAGGTAGTGACTGCATGAGTGACGGTGAACTGTTAAGGTGAAGAGAATCGCGTTGTCGCCCTTCTCTACTCTCAAGACACTTTACGGTATACTTGAAAGCGGGCTCGGCGCAGACCACCGCTCTAATAAGGCTGTCAGGCTTCCAATAACGGTGAGCTCGTCTGACCTACGAATTTTCTCAGACCAAATGACATATTCAAGGCTCTTTCCATATAATTATTTACACTTTTATTTATAAGCCTTATTTTAACACCCGTAACTGGGATAGAAGTGGAACAGCCATATGTGATTATCGAAATTTACTCGAATTGTTAATAGCTCGTGGTGATGATTGATCCCCTCCGTAGTAACACCACTGACTTAAGCCTATGGTGTTTGGTGTTTGACTTAGGCCACTGATCTTGTCAGGTGTTTGGTGTCATAAAAACTCATCTACAATTGACCTGATGATGGTAATAGAAATGGTCAAAACGTCGACACAAATTGTTTAAAAATTGTGGGTACTTTATTGACCGAAACTCAGAAAACCTATCATTATTTCTTGACTTGCGGTCACTACTAAATTAAGGATTCATCTCAAAGGTTAGTTCATATAGGCCTACTTATATACACACTAATTATAGTCATCTTTATAGAGGCTAGCTACCATTTCTACATTACGTTCAGACGTACATAAGCTTCGCTGTAAGGCAGCTCGTTTTCACTGTTACGTAATCACTGAATGATTCACGCCAACACTCGGAATGGAAAGTGAATCAGTGAATTCAATTTACAGTGATGTATCGCCGTTAACAAAAGGCAAGGTCAAGTCGTATTATTTAATCTTTAATGACAACTGATAACAGAATTAACAAAAATACAGATTCCTTTATACAGTCTTAAGGTTCGTCCACACTGGTAGACAAAATCGCGCAACTCGTGTCTATGAACAAAGTTCTGCGATTGTTGATAGACAGTCGGGAACAATTTCGGTGTTCTGCAACTCTCCATAGACAAAATCTCATATCTTTGGGTCTCCCATCTCGAATGGAAAACTTGCGACTTGTTGCGCAATATTTCGTATAAAAGTAAATACGTCTGGTTTGCCTCGAATCATTTATTGTTCCTGTGCACGTGCTTATTCAGTCTCTGTCCTCAGTCAGTGCTCCTTCTTCCGTTTTATGCTCTTTTTTCTATAAAAACTGTTTATTTACAATGTGGTCAACTGAGAAAACTCTACATTTAATAGAATGTCGTGTAGTGCGTCGTGTCTATGGGACGCTACTTTGAGTGAATATAAAAACCGAGATACAAAAAAGTGGAATTGAATAACATCGCCAAAAAACTTGACTTACCGGTCGCCAACGTGGACAAAAAAATCCACAATTTAAAGATTCAGTTTTACCGAGAACATAGAAAAGTTAAGCAGGAGAAGAAAAGTGGTTCCTCTCCAAGTAAATCCGGCTGGTTTGCCTACAAGCATTTATTGTTTCTTCTTCGAGGAGTGGAATCAAGGGGCAGCAGAAACACTGACTGCTAGGAAGACGATAATAATAGTGAAGTAAGTACATTTTTTAAATCAATTTACTTTCGTATTACATTACAATATTTTTTTAATACAATAGGACGTATCTATTTATCAATTTTTACTTAAATTGTTTCTTATTTTTTAATTTTTTTTATTTTAACACACATCATCTTGCCATGGCACTGCTCCTTCAGGGGAAACAAAATAATCTCGAAATTCATTTCGAATATCATGCACATTTTCATTTATTCTCCTCGGAATGTTTAGGAGATTTATCAAAGATTGATGGTCTTCCCATTCCCTTCTCCAAAACCCAAGAATTAAATTCCCATCATCGTCATATGAATCAAATGTACCAAGTGGAGTGTAGTTTTTTCTGGATAAAGAATCCCTCCGTAAAAATTGTGCAGATAGATGCATGTCAAAACCACAGCTTCCACTTTGTCCGGGTTTAATGCTATAGGTTTTAGTAGCACTTTGAATTTTGAAGACATAATCCCGAAGACATTCTCAATCACCCTTCGTGCTCTACTCAATCTATAATTGTAAATTCTTTCTGCGGACGATGCTCCTGGCGTACGACCTGTGTAAGGCTTCATCATGTAAGTCTATAGAGCAAACGCATCATTACCCACGAAAACGAAAGGAACTGGCTTTGTTCTTCCCGGTAATGGCTCTTCACCTGGCACATTCAACCTTTTTCTTTCCAAGTCTTCGTACAATGATGTATACTTAAACACGCCGCCATCAGAAATGCGGCCTTGGCATCCAACGTCTGCATACAAAAAGTTGTAGTTGGCATCTGCGACTCCAAGCAACACTATACTAAATGTCCCTTTGTTGTTGAAATATAAGCTCCCACTGTGTTCTGGTGCTACTATTTGCACATGTTTACCATCAATTGAGCCCAGGCATTGAGGGAAGTTCCATTTCCTGCAAAACTCTTCGGCTGTAGCTCTTCATCTAGTTTCTGAATGCGGCTTCTGTAAACAGACCAAACAAAGAACATTTTTACGCACTTTATTAAGTATCATTAAGGGTGCAATAAGATTAATATGTAACATCTTTCATTGTTTTTCAGAGTAACTCCATCCCTGAAGAAGCACCACCTGAAAATTTTCCAAATGATGAAGGACGGCAAAACGCTCCAGCCCAATTCAAAACGCCGAATCCAAAGCGCCCGCTTAGAAGAAGTGAAGACTCGCCCGTACAGCAAGCAGTAAAATGCAAGCAGTCGCTGTCGGGAGTAATTACTGCAAGGGATGAACAGACGCTATTTGGGGAGCCATATAGCGAATAAAATGAGAAATTGCAAGAGGTCTCATATGGAAATATCCATAGCCCAGCACCTACATCCATGATATTCTTTTGCGTTTGGAAATGGGTGTATATGATAATGCTTACTTACTTACTAGCCAACGCCCACCCTTGGCTGTTGAGCCATTAGGCGACGCGCTGACCAGTAGCGTCGGGCTTCGGCGATCTCGGTGTCCTCGTTGGACGGGGTGTGGTCTAAGGCCGGGCAGTCTTTCAGATGGTCGGCGTCCATCGTCGCGTGGCCGCACAGCTAGCACTCAGGGGTTGGCAGCGCGCGGAGGCGGTACAAATGTGAAGCGAGATAGTCGTGTCCGGTTTTTAGTCGGATGTTGGCGACACACACTGCACGAGGGAGGTTGGGGTTGATTGGACCGTCGGTGACGAGTTTCCCATTTTTTACCGGCGGCCGCCTCAGAGAGTCTTTGCTTATTCCATATGCTGACGGCGGAGTTTATTTGAGCTTTGGAAGATTGTAGGGACTGCGGGCGGGTATGCTGGGGTAGGGTTGTGCCTTGCTTGGCCAGTTTATCGGCCTCCTCGTTGCCCCAGATGCTGACATGACTGGGTATCCATTGGAGTTTTAGGATCCACCCTCGGCTCGCCAGGGTCTCCAGTTTCCTTCTACAGTCGATAGTCCTTTGGCAGTCGGTTTGAGAGTTGCGTGATACATTGCGTATTGCGGCCTGCGAGTCGACTAGGAGCACAGTTTTTGAAGGGGGAGTGATTTTTTCTAGTTCATCAACGGCAGCGTGAACTGCTTCGATTTCCCCATCGTAGTTACTAAGGGGGCTGCCCACGGCTAAGTGTATTTGGAAAAGGCGGCTATAGTACCTAGTTCCTGTTTTTCCATAATATATATGATAATGGAAATCCGTCCTTAATCCTTCCACAATTTTTCCCTTCACAGTACCCTTCAAATTCCCCCAAACTTTCAACATCAAACACTTCTGACAGTGATTTTGTAACGCGCTCGTTATCAAACCCCACATTGGATAGTGAATGTACAAGTGAAGATGTTCGTTCTTTTGTAAATAGTTTTCACCCCCTTGTAAAAGCTAAAATTTTGTGTGTGTTCCTATGTACAATTAATAAGTTGAATAAGGCAATATTTTTGTATTCTTGTAATTTGTATTTTTGTAATAAGACTTTTTTTGTATTAAATTTGTATAAAAAAAATATGTAGGTACGATAATTATTCAATTTTTTTTTGTATTAATCTATGTACAACAATAAATTAAAATATAATGCAATATTTTTCGGTTCAATAAATTCTTTACACTAAAATGTTATTCTGATTTAATATTATATGTACATACCTGCACAAATCCTTTTAACATGTTATGATGGCTTCACAAACGTCTGGAACAATTTGTGATATCGCTTGTTTTGATATCCTGAAGGTGTACATGAGGCTGATGAATGTGTCACCAGTCGCCAGAAAACGCAGCGTGACTGCCAACCTGAGAGAAAGTGGGTGGTTTCCCGGATATTCGTGTGCTGCTTGGCGAGTTCCCCCCCAACCATCTGAAGTAAATCTTCGACATCACTAGGAGTCAACCGCGTGAAATTTCGGAATCCCATGGCATCTTCCAATCTCAATTTATTTAAGAGATTATTTCCGAATGCAGGTCCTTCTGATAAGACCTGTCGTGTCCACCAACGTCTTCTTTTTCTGTTTTGAGTATCAAAAATAATTACCGCGGAAGCGGCTATCAACCCACAGGCAATGTCTCCGGCCATGTCGAATGTTCCAATACTTACTCGAGACTACAGGTGTGGACTCGTGACAAAGTTTATAAATTGTTTTGCAACTTGTTCCCAACAGTCTATAAACAAAGTTCTCGATTGTATATAGACAGTCGCGCGATTTTGTCTACCAGTGTGGACATAGCATTATAGCTCTGTAAATGTAGAGTTGCTTTTAATGGTGGTCCGAAAAAACCCCGAACACGGTTGATCGACCTTTTGCTTTACGAATGGAGAATGTAAGAATTGTCAATAGAGGACAGACATAAAGTAAAATAAAGGGGCTTGTTTTCTCGCTAGAGGATGGAAGCACGAAAAGGTTAAAGTGCCCCTATGAGAAAATACAACTTTTCAAAGTATTCAATTGTCACAGGGTGATGACATTCACAATGGAAGATGACGTGTAATCGAACGTGTTGGAAAGGCTGGGTAGGCCTCTCGCTTGTCAGCTGTCAGCTTGAAGTACGGCGTATATTGATACAGACAAAGTTTTTGTCCAAAATTCCCTAGAGCCTTTAAATGTTACAGCTTCGAAAATTCGAAAATCTTTTTTAAGTACAAATACATTTATAAACAATTTTACGAGGTAGATTTTTTAATTTCAGCTTCCTAACGACGAAATACTATCTTCACGTATTTCATGTCGCCGTAGCCATTAATAACGTTCTGAGATTTACGCTCATTAGGCCCATTATTTTGGGTTCCCTTTTAGTCTATTACGTGAGGCATGACAAAGGGCCTGTCTGCCGATTTTGAGTTAGTGTCCATGTAATTTTTTGATTCCTTTTGCTATCACTTCCTAAAAGGTTCTAGAAAAAAGTTTGGCCCGCTCTCACCCCTAAAGGGTTGAAAATATGAAACGAAGCGAGGATGCATTTTGAAGCCCTGAAATTAGGTACTTATAGGTTTCTGGGGGTGATGATTACGATTCTGATGTCCAAAATTATATTCGACGTAAAGCGTAGTTTTTAAAGGGTTGAAGCAGACTATAATCGGGGTGTAAGTATTAAACTTCGCGAGAGTGCTCGTCAAAGCCCCGAAAGTGGGTATCTATAGGTTTTTGGGGGGTGCTGATTACGATTTGGACGTCAAGGAATACATCCTACGCAAGGGTTCGACTTGAAAGGGTTGAAAACTAAATCTAAAGGGTTGAAAACGTGAAACAACGCGAGGATGTACTTTGAAGTCCTGAAAATGGGTACATTCAAAATTCAAAAGTTAAAAATTCAGTCGAAAAAAATATATATTTCATCCATACTTATAAAATTTAATCAAAGAAAAGTTGAACCATAAACATTATATTATGTTATTCAATTAAATATTCGATTGATATAACGAACCAGCAGTACAGACAGTGACAAATTGCAACAGATATTGTTTTGTTTACAATAGACGTTAAAAAATTAAAATAATACTTAATTCTATTGTCAATTTGAAAAAAGTTTAGTTTACTATAAATTAATAGGCTCTCAGGACCGCACCCAAACATAACGTACAATAACAAAATCTAACTGTTGGAGCGCGTTTACATTTTTGGTCTTAACACGGTCAATATTTAAGAGAAAAATTTCAATCAAAATGTATTTTGTAGGAAATTTAAAGAGCTACAACTATTATCCTATGCACTATAGTACTGTACACGAGATATTTCGCCTAGAAGTCAAAAATGTTTTACACTATGTCGGCAAAATACACATTTAAACCGCTTTAACTCATCGAGTTTTAGTCATAAAGGAATGAAGCAAAATTTAAAAGTTTTGTTTTTCTATAAGCTTTATTTTTGACTCCTAACAATTTTTCCATAAAACGCATAGTTACTGAGATATTTAATAAAAAAGCCGAATTTTGCGCAAAGACTTTAATTTTCTTAAAACGTTACGTGTTACTGTTCAGCAATACATATATAGTTCAAAAAAATTGAGGACATTGCTAACATAATAGACAACCGAAAACTATAGTATCTCGGCTTAATATGCATATTTGACAAAATGGCGGAAGCCCCTTTTTACATTTCTTGGAAAAAATTTGCAGAAATTATGATATTTTCCTACATACGTAGGCCTAACTTCGTAATGTTTTAAGCTACACAAGTAATTAACCCAGAGTTTTTATGAAATTAACAGAGCTTTCAATTCATACTAATTTGGTTACGATTGAACAATTTTTCACCGAGATATATCAGTTTTAAGCACGTAATTTGATCAAAAACCTGTGAATCGCCATCTTGTTTTGGCTGTGTCTCGAGAACCATTTGACATAAGAAAACCAAACAATGTGGAAAATGTTCGCCTGGTTTAAGTTTGAGTTATACAAATGTTTCACAAAATGGCGTCGTTTCTGAGTTATTTGCAGATTAATTTAAAAAAAAAAAGCGTTTTGTTTGCAAAACTTTGAAGCCTTGTAACTCGCAAACAACGCATTTTTTCGGAAAAGTGTATACCGCCTTTTTACTTAGAATTTAACTCTCTATCGGGTCCCGGGTTAATTAAATTTTGTTTTTTCACCCCCGAAAAAGGGGTGAAAACAACCCCGAAATTTAAGAGCGGGCCAAAAAATGTCCTTAACTTTATTTTATAACCCTTTATGAAGATTTTGCAAAAAAAAATCAGAAGGATCCATGGACACTAACTCAAAATCGGCAGAAAATTCCTCACGTAATAGACTATTTTGCAGATTTTAGAATTTTAATTTCATGTCCTTAGTCTACAACTACGGCTAACGTTTGTGTCAAAATCCCAGCGTCGTTTAACACGTTTTTTTTATTGAACGAGCGAAATGAGTTCTCAGTTTTGACTCGACCATTTGGTAGGCCTATTTGTCTGTCTACCTGTCTATTTAGGGTATGTCTCACGATAACTTTCGAACGCGTCAACCGATTTTCGTAAAACGTGTTATGCGTACCCATACGTTTACTATACAGATTTCTATTGTTTTTATGATTGGTCATTCCAAAAATAGAGGGAGGGTAAAATTGTGAAGAAAATCGCAAAAGCCCATGTGAGGTATCCAATTAAAGAGATTTCAAACCACAGTCCGAATGTAGTATTCATTTTTGAAAATTTCAAAATTTTTGGACGTCAGAGCCCAAAAGGTTTGTGAAAATTTTGATAAAATCGCAGAACCTCATGTGAGTCATCAAATTAAAGAGAATTACAATTAACATCTGAACGTAGTCTTAAGTTTTAAACAATTTTGGGATCGCAGAGCCCAAGAAAGGATCAATAATTTGAAAAAAATTGTGAAAATCCAGCAGAGTGTCAGACTAAAAGCACTTGTAACCCAAATCCGAATCTTTTGAATTTCTAGTGTTTATTATATGATTGTGTGCTCTAACATTGTTATATTAATAAAGAAATAGTAGAAAAATCGGGAGTTTTGTAATTTTTCTGATTACATTATATAATACCGAACTACAATACTAATAATAAACGTACTTCGTTCAGAATAACGAGTGATTTCTGCAGGTGAGGAAGCATACTAATATATTTTATTTGGTAAAAAGTATAATCTACTTTAAATTTAGTATGTCATAATAAACAAAACTTTTCAAGATTATAATTGATATAACTCTTAAATGATCAAAATGTGAAGCGTCCTCTGCAGGCTCAACCACTCTACTAACCTCTGGTTACGGTACAAACTAATTGTTAACATAATCAGAAGAAGAATCTAATCAGATCGCCATATAGGTCTTCAATCTATGGGTGTTATGCTGCATTATATCCTGTTTCCACAACACGGTATAACAGTTTAGTATATCAATTTTTAATTTATCTTGCGTATTAACGGCGTGGAATAGTCGAACTGCGCATACGGTCACTTTTATAAACAATTTCATTAATCAAAGTAAAATAGTGATTCTAATAAAATATCAACTGTCTTCGCATCGGACGTGTCTCGTGAAATGTCACTGACATCCGTGTTCTGGATACGTCGCGAAAATCCTACGGTCTGGTGGTCGATGACCCGTCGCTGCTTGCAAAATATTCAAAAACTCTTTGTTTACCAATTCGTTCTAGCGTGACCGCTATTAAACGGAGTCACAGACCTAACGCTCGATCAACATTTTATCAATAATTCCTTATGTCTTGTGTTAATTAGAGTTAAGTAAAACAAAAACAAGTCGATACGTAGTGAAACGTATCAGTTTATTATCTCGGTTCTTTATTGTATACAATGTCAGTGGCCGTATAACAATTTTTGCTTAATGCATACATTTAAGGATTCGTTCTCGTAGATGACTAGTCGCTCTACTATATACTAGTCGAATTACACACAAAACAGACACATCATTGTACGAGCGGAAATTAACGGACCGATTCCATTGTAGGGAAACAGAACTGAAGTGCTTTCCCAAAGAGCAATTATAATTTTTTTATGGAATGTAAATATAAAATTAACTAGTAGGAGCAGAACTCACTCGGACTTTTTAATTTTTGCGAAATTTCGACGTATATTTTGGGCTTGTGGTGCCACTAAATATAGAGTTTTTCCAGGAAACACTACATTCGGATTCTGGTTAATGTCATTCCCTTTAGACTTATATTCAGCAGATTTCTTACAATTTTTCAAAATTACAGAAATTACACTTTTTGAAGTAATAAAATTAAAAAACGTTTAAGCCTCAACACTATATTCAGATTACAGTTAAAATTCTGTTTGATTTGATACCCCGCATGAATTTTTTATTTTTTTCAAAATGTTGGTACACTTTTAGGGCTCTGGCATTCAACAATTGGAAATTTCCAAACTTAAACACTAGATTGTGGTTAAAATTATCTTTAATTTGATATGCTATTTGGATTTTTTCCAAATTTTGGTCCATTTTTTAAGCCCTGGTGTCCCAATACTTTGGAATGTCAAAAACTGAACAGTAGGCCTTATATCTAGACTGCGGTTAAAATTATATTTAATTTGGTACCCCACATGGACACGTTGCAATGTGTTCAAAAATTTGATCCCTTACATTTTTGCCCCCCCCCCTGCCACCGTAGTTTTAGTTGAGGGATCAATCTCAAAAACTATAGGGTTCTGTAGGTTAAAGGTAATGTCACACATGTCAAGTTTTACGAAAATCGGTTGATGCATTCAAAAGTTATCGTGGGACATATATCTACATATGGGACATCTATCTGTACAAACTGGTAAATGGACAGATACACAAATGCCAACCGGTCGAGTTAAAACTGAGGATTCTCTTCGCTCGTTCAGAAAGTTAAGTAAATTTGAATCGAGATAAAACAATATAATTACATAGTCAATGTTATATGAGTGCGTGTGCGTGCGCGCGCGCCCTACACACATATAATTTAAAATTAACGTTTGAAATGTAAATAAATAGAATTAACCAAAAAGCGCCAAAAATTTGTTCTGTAAGTTATGCATAAAATTCTTCTTGTTCCTTTTGCATAATAGATTGCCAATATCTCTGTTCTCACATCCAGCAACTCTCCTACATCCTTTCTGATGTTGGACAGCCGCCGTCTACCCTTTATCCTTCATCACATAAATTGTCCCTTTGTCACTCTCCTTGGTATCCCCTCATCCTCTTTAAACCTTCGTTTGTGCCCTGCCTATCTTGGCCTCTACTACTTGACCAAGTTCACAGGCTGTGGTGCTTGCTTGTACGAGTGCTTCACGTGTAATTCAGGGCTACAAATCTTTCCTAGTAATTTTCTTTGCAAAATGCCAAACATGTTCTTAATATTTTCTGTGAACGTCCGAGTGTCACGTACTGAGGGCCTTTTATTGTTTTATATTGTGTTAGCTTTTGTACTGCACAGCACTAACTTTCCTGGTTCCCTTTCAATTCCTGTTAATGGGAAATTATTTTATTTTTCTCCAAGCAGGCTCGGTTTAATCTTTAAAATAATTTTAAATCTACATTTAAATTTTAAAAAAGCCACCTTCTTTTGAAAGAAAAATTTCAAATATTTGCTCCCCCAAAATATCTCTATGGTTCCGAATAGGTACTTGATTGCCTTACAGGTAATAAAATAATTCTACATACATTCGACCGTGTAACACCGCCACTGGATATTACGAAAACGGATCCAGAAGGGAACATACGAGTTTGTACAAAATCCTGGGTGTGAAACGCGCTCGCGGTCACGCTGTCTATTTATAGCGGCTCATGAAACTGGGTTGCGTGACTGAAACCCTGTCAAAGGTCGTCCGCGCTTCTTGCTGTCTTTAATTGAGTAGAGGTTACATTTAGATTTTGTCAACGCGATTCCATAAATCAAGTTTCACGGTCAGGCTCGTTTTATGTTGTAGAGTACACGTGCGTGCAATATTATATTTCCGATTTAATAGTAGGATATTCCCGTTTGCAGTAGGATATTTTATTTCTGTAACGACACTAAATATATTCCAAAACTCGTAAACTGAGTTTGTAAACAAAAAATTGTTATTAAGTTCTAGACTTTTATAAATTCGACGTCGCTTGTTTATATCAATTGAAATACAATGGATATTCAAAAATGTTTTAGAATCCTAAAATTATGGAAACCTAGAAGAGTTACTTTAAATTATAACATAAGCAATATAGGTAAAATGCTATCGAATCGAATTAAAAAAAAAAGCCTGCAGTATGATAATTTAAACTTCTGAACCTGTAATAGGTGCAGCACAGAACTTCTTATTTAAAACTAGAAATGTATAAAATCTAATTTCACTAGCCACTCGTTTAATAATAAAAATTTCTTTCCAAATCAAATGAAGGCAAAAATAACCCTTTGGAAAAATTTCGAAATATGTAAAACAAAATAAATAATATATTAATAAGTTAAAGAGTAAATTCAAATCAAACGTTTAAGAATGTTAAATTTTATTAAATACAAAAATAATTAAAATTAAATAAATTTTCGTGTGCGCGCGAGCGTGTTTCTTTTATATTTCTCAGTCGATTTCATAACAATTTTTATACTAAAATAGAACTGCATAATGTATATTGTCAGTATGTCTTTTCGCTTAAAAAGAGTTTTTGTATATATATTGTAACATAACAAGATTACACCTCAGAATAAAGACAAGTATACCATCAAAATTCACTGTGAAATATGCATAAACGCAATCTTTTTAGTAATAAAGTACAAAGAAGAATAAAATGAACATAATAAATAAAGAAATGAAGACACATTTATTTAAAGATAAATAATAAGGTCAAGAAATAAAAAGTAATTAAAACAAAAGGAAAATATAATAAATAAATAATAGGGAATTAAGGAATAAAAACTCATGAAGTAAATAATTTAATGACAGTAACAAACAATGACTGACGATGGCAATAATACCCAGAAGTGAAGATCAAGTGACAAACAAACATGTAGATAATGATTAATTAATAGAATTATAATGTACAAATGTTAAACTTAGAAAATTTGTTAGTTCATAAGCATTAGATTAAAACTATGAGGAGGTCTGCGTACCTCAGACAGTTATTTTGTATCATTGAACTACAAACGGTGAATGATATAAATTTTACAAATATAATAATATCAAACTATAATTATATAAGTTAGGTTGTGTGATAGTGCTAGAAAGTGAGAATAACCGTGATAGACTTTAAAAAGGAAAAAATCATGTATAAAGAAAGTGATTAAACATAATTATAATATGAGCATTGAATGAAACATATAATCTATATGAAACAGTTATGTAGCCCATATAGTGAGATCAAACCAAGTGTAAATAATTAAAAACTAGAAAAATCTTACGTTACAAACTTACAATATAATGTAGTGACGAAGAAAAAATAAGATTCAACGGAATCATATTCATTATAAAATATGAAACCGAATCTGTGACCCATAAACCTATCATAGCCAAAGCCTTAACTGAAGGAATTAGTATTTTGGTAAAAAGGAAGGGTTTGTTGGAAAAATATTGAAACCAGGAAGAACATGTTAATTGGACTGCTGGACTTTTATACAAATTAATTGCAGATAGAAGGCGGGATGACAAAGTAAGACTATTGAAATAACTAGAAGACTAATGTTTTAATCGAAAGTACCAAAAACTTGAAGGCCAGAAGCGAAGAATCAAGCAATAAGTTCATAAGGAAAACTACCAGATTGGTGAGATTGCTCTGATATGCTAAGCCAGATATTTGATCCAACATTACTACATTTTAACGATCGAGTTACAGTGAAATACTATAACCAAAACAATATAAACGTCATAATAGTGAATTTTATTTGTACACCATAACTATTAGTATTAAGAGTTCCTTTTTAAATTGTTCTTTTGTGTGATCCAAAGGACTCACTAGTCAACATACATCCACAACACCTAATTACAAAACCTTCATTATAAATATTATGTTTTATGTTATATTATGACTTAAACAATACTTTGACTTTAATTTTACATTAACCCTGAGATTGAGATTTTCCATGTAATCCAACCGAAATGAGCTACCAATAAAAGAAGCGACATTGAATGTCAATACAATTAAGAAATGTTAAAGAGCAATAATAAATTTTATTGAAATTCAGTCAAGATAGAAAAGGAGTTTGAATATTTATTTAACATAAAAGTTTAATTCTTACATAGAACATAGAAGAAGGGTAAGTTTAAGAAGTTTAAGAGTTAAGATAAGGAACTAAGATTCAAATAAGATAATCACATAAGACAAAACATCACGTACGAGTCGACTTACATAATTGGCACAAAAAAAATGAAAAGAAAAATAATAAATATACAATATGTATGTTTTCTATATACGTAACTCAGCGTTTCTTGCAGCAGTTATATAATATATTCGATGTAGTTTCTTCTGCAGGTAGTGTATCGCGTTTTGTTGGTTCGACAATTGACGCACGTTTTACTGAAAAATATCAGCATCATCAAAATTATATTGATTTACTTACAAACCTCTGATATACGCATTGAATATTTTATATACGTATGTGTAATTGGATAATTATTTTGAATTACAATTATTTTTAATAAACTATGTATTTTAGATATATAACCTTCTCAACGTTTGTATGAGCACATCTTCTACCTATCTCATGTAAGTACAAAAACACAGCCAATAGTTTTTCAATAGTACATCCAATTTTTTGTCAGATTTTACTGCATGTATCTGTATCAGTTTTTAATTAAAATAACATTAATTAGCATGACCAAAAGTATATCCAGAGTTGGCCAAAGTATAGCTGCGCATGGTACGATGGTCCTGCCTTCGTATAGAAATGTTAACAAATGGACTGGACGAGAATTTCGAAAGACTTTTAGATTTCAGCTTTGCAGGCGTGATGAACGCTTAAAACGCTCCAAATATTTAAATTAGTTTACTCAGCTGTTTATTCTACTTTGAGTTGACAACAGCGAGTAGTCCAACTGTTTGATAAAAACATACAGACATCGAACTGCCTACATGAAGGCAGTTAAAAACCCTCGTGAAAGAATAGACTAAAATTCGTTAACAAGCAGAGAAATGTTTGGTTTTCAGAGCGACGCGGCTGCTGGGCGAACCAGGATACGTAAGGTCGTGTGGGCGGGCGGGCTTATTTTGAATCCGTTGTTTGTTGTTCATAAGCAGCCGCACATGCGTTGAAGTACTTCCTAGGATTGTCCGTGTGTACCGTAGAGTGCCCGCTGTAATTTGAGTTTTTCTCGGTCGTTAGAAGATAAGAGGACACATAGCGGATTGTTCAGATTGCTGATCAGACTTAAAGAGCTAACAGATTTCATACTATCTTCAGTTAGAAATTTCTAAAAAAAATCATGTTTAACGTGTCTGAAGAAAGGGGAGATCGAGGATAAGTTAGGTTCCAAAAGAGAGACTCGGCTACGGCCTAATATTTAGAACGAAAAAATGAAGAAGAACAACGAAAAGAAGAAGAAAAGGTTTTCTAGCTACATTCGGAAGAAAAACTGAGTACACATCTATGATGCTTAGAAGAAGAAGAGAAAGAAGTCTTCAGTCGGAGCTCACAGTTTGTCGTTATTTCGTAACATTTGTTTTTTTTTATATATATCTTGTTGACCTATTCGAAATTGTCCCGCGTATACGTATTTTGAAACTGTTTATACTTAACGGCCACGTCCTTGACATCTCTATTTTAAACAGAATTATCACTGTTGCACACCACTATAGAAAAATTATTCCGATTAGAGCTTTCAAGCTTCACAGCTCATCGTCAGATCGGAAATAACAACCAAGAGGATAAACTAAACCCTTCACACCCCCACCCGCCCCACTGTCCACATACACCCTCGCAAACAAGCTATAAGTTAAATGTCCTTTATTAACTACCGAGTTCAGTCACCTATGTCTGTACAGTTACATATTTTTCCAGCACATTCTGTGTGTGTGTGTGTGTGTGTGTGTGTGGGGGGGGGTGTAAATTCTTTTCAAACCTAACGTTGTAAAACCTTTCTCATTCACACTTTTAACTGGAATTTCCTTTTCGGTACAGTTTTACAATGCGTTATATTGTCAAAACCATCCCTTTTATTCTTTCTATATTCAACACAAACAACAACAAGAGATAGGAGGTAAGAAAATAAATGAAATTTCTGTAAGAGACAGCAGAAATGGAATTCCTTCGGGCGGTACAAGGATATTCAAGACTAGGTAGAGTACGCAACGATAATATGCGAACTGCATTATATACTGAAGAGCCTGTGACCACAGCTCATCGTTACAAGATGAACTGGAGGGATTATGTCCTATAAATTCTCCAGATTGAATACCGAGGACAATAATGGATAACGCCCCTTGTTGGTCAGAACAGGCAGAAATGCCTAAACCTGGACAGAGAGACGACGCCCACGACCTATTGGTAATTCGTGTAAGTAATAAATCCAGCATTTTAATTGTTGTATTAAAACGTTATTACTGTTACCCATTTAAATAAAATTAATGGCCCGTACTAGTAAAAATTGAATATTTTTTGTGTTAAATCATGTACAGTGACAAGCATTTTTTATTTTTGGTACAAGGGACATAAAATATTCATCATAAGATAAATTATAGTAAATGGACTAAGGTGGAAGACACATAGAAAGAACTGAGAAAATACAGCGGAGAAAGAAAATATTTTACCGAATGATCGTGTGTAGTGGGCCCAGAGAATGACGAAGAATTGGGTCGAAGGATCATGTGGCTTAGTATTAAGGCTCTCGGAACAGGCCGAAATCCATGAAGGGCTGTGGGGCCATGGAACATACAAATCTACAAGTTCCGCTACTGGAAAACATAATTTCCGTTGATGGCATTTTGAGACTTTCAAATTACCTTATTCATTTATTTGCTTTAGTCAGTAGAAAACACTATGGACTCTATATTAAGTCTTTGGAGGTGTAGGCTTATTAGTACTTCATATTAGTTACTTCATATTTAATGATATTAATGGAGATCATTTGACCCCTTAGAAGTATTAAGTAAACAAATTTTACTAGAAATAGTTTATATAATTCGTACTTGAATATTACAACTTTTATTTATTAAGCATTGGTTTTTTTTAAGTATAGGGATTTAGGAATAGATAGTAGTAACTCTTGATGTGCTTTTAAATTATCTAATTACAAAATCTAGCAAATTAGGTTGCTGATCATCACATTGTTGTAAATCAACTGTGCGGTAACATATAAACTGTGGCGGTGGTGGCGGACTCGGACGCGGGAAGCCAACCTTGACTATTCAGGCACTGTGGTGGTGGTGGTGGTGGCGGACTCGGACGCGGGAAGCCAACCTTGACTATTCAGGCACTGTGGTGGTGGCGGACTCGGACGCGGGAAGCCAACCTTGACTATTCAGGCACTGTGGTGGTGGCGGAATCGGACGCGGGAAGCCAACCTTGACTATTCAGGCACTGTGGTGGTGGTGGTGGTGGTGGTGGCGGACTCGGACGCGGGAAGCCAACCTTGACTATTCAGGCCTATCAACGATCCCCAAGTGCTGGTCTCGCCACATTGTCTAAATGCCATTATTGGACGTACCATAAAATTTTTTCTTTATGACGGTTCTGAGAAATCAAACTGAGCGTTGTCCAACTTCCTTATTTACGTTTCTGCTAAACCTATAAAGTCAACGAAAGTCCTCTAGATTGAATACTTTAATTCGAAGTCACTCAGGTACCATCTTGTTTTAATGTAAACTGTAGCCTACCAGAAAATGCCCGTCCAAAACTTATCCTGTTATGTCAGAAAAGGAATTGTCCCTACTGAATAGTATCTGATTGTACAACTGGCGCAGCTCGTACAATTCATCCACTGCGAGACTTTGTTTTGGATCTGGTAGCCATTGGCTCCTTTATTTCCAGGAAGAGATTAATGACTGGGGGACTATTTCTCCTCCTGTTCCCGTTTGTCATGACGCTGCTTCCCACAAATGGCCGCTCTTTAAGACAGTCAAACACTAATATCTAGATCAGCGATTCCAGTCATGGAACACTAGTCAGAAATTCATAATGTAGCAGAAAGTGTCGCTTAGCACCTAATACCTGCTAGTAAGTTTCCTGAGTTACAGAATTAGCTCACTATTTCCAACGAAATACGTTTATTATTAGGGAACTTTCAATATTAGACAAGTTTAGCAATTATTAGTTGCTAACATTTAGTATGTAGTATGTTTAATGTTAACATGTTTAACATTTTAGCATGTAATACAGAAACTCCGATTACTCTATTAATTTCTGAATAAAGTAACTGTCATATAATAAACACTAAAATTTCTGAACTACTGCATTGGCTTTAACTTCAATTTATAACCACAATGCCTAAGTGACAAATAATTTAGTCCGAGCTGTTAAGTATATGTATGTTTCCATAGATAACTATAGATCTGTATCTAATACTTTTTGCAATTATACATAATTGATAACAATATTTAAATTTTTTTGTAAAGGGTTTAGGAACATTTGAAGTCGACAGAAATTTGCAAGGAGTATTCAAAGATATTAATTCTGTCAAATTGTTAAAGACACCGAGTTGCTATTTTGAATAAAGTTCTTAATAACTTCATCCCTCACATAGACTTTTACAATTAAAATTCTGAGTTCTACTTTTGTTCCGTAGTGCCCTTAAATGTGTAAAATAGTAAACGCTACGTTCGGTATCGTGTTAAAATTCCGTTATTCAACACCTAGCTGGTTTTTACAGTTTTCTCATATTTTTTATCCCTTTTTGAACCCTGGTGACAGCGCAGAGGACTTTTCGCCATAGAACGGATTAACATACATCAAGTAAATTTTATATTCATGCACTACTAATTAAGTAAAACACTGTTCATCTGAAATAACTCATAAGTAATAATATTTAAAGAAAGTAATAACTAGTAGCTAGTCAGGGTAAATTCATAAGACAACTACTACAGATGATAGTAATTGATATTCAATCTTCATGAATCCATTTATTAATAATTGTTTAATATAGAATAAAATGTATAATAATGATGGTTAAAGTCTAATAAGTATCTAGATGAAGAGTATAGGAAATTAAGCAAACGTTAACCAAATAATAAATGATAGATTGATGTAGCCAGTAAAATTGCAAGATATATGTTGTATTTCTTTTCAGGAGATTAAGTAAGTGACATCAATGCTATTAATTGTAATAAATTATGTAAGTGACATCAATGCTATTAATTATAATAAATTAAGTTAACCTTGTAAAGCCTTGTGTATGTTGTCAATTATTTGAAAACACCTAAAGATTAAAATTTAGTATAGGACATCAAATAAATTGAACAACGACTTCTAAAATAATAATTTAATATTACATAGGTATACGTAATCAATAACAATCACAACAAATTATTATTCTATTAGACGCTTCACCTAGGAAGCTTAAGAAGATTTTAAATTACAACCTCATACGTAATAACTTGTGAAGTAGTTAACAAACCAATTAATTAACATCAAAACACATTATCTTTATATTTGACGCCCACACTGGGGCGCACACACTATAATGGTTCAATCTGGCACCACAAAAAGGTGGGAATTAATTAAATTGAGTCATTAATTAATAAATTAATTAGATTAAAAGAGCAATAAACACCTTTATTGTTAAATTTGGCGCTCCAGAACGCGGGGCGTATTTAATTATTGTTAAATTTGGCGTCCCAACACGCGGGGCGTATTTAATTACCTTTATATTTGGCGCTCTAGAACGCGGGACATAGATAATTAAAGTAATAAACAAAAATTAATTATACACATTTATTGTAAACTAATAAAATTTAGTTAAAAGCGTCACATATGATTGTGTGTGTGTGTGTGTGTGTGTGTGTGTGTGTGTGTGTGTGTGTGTGTGTGTGTGTGAGCTACGTTCGTCACAGTAGTTTAATTCTGGAACACCACCTTGAGCCGCCTTATCACGATCATTCGATAACAACAAGGTCAAGTTTTTGATGACAGTCACTTTGTTGAATAACAACGAATAACCACGACATTATTATTTTTACTACGTCAATGGAAATTCACTGAGAATCACCAAAGGTTGTTTCTATTAGACCAATTCGGTTTTGACATACTTTTGTGGGGCACCTTCGTCACATATTTTTATTGATCTTTATCGTGTATTGTTTTATTTTGTTTGTTGCTTTTATTGCAGTTTTGATGAAGGATAATGTTCCGAAGACGGTTTCATTCATTATAACGAAACTTTAATAACACAGGTCTAAATAAATTTTTCAATTTATTCGGGGAAGTTTAATATTGTATATGGAAATATAAAAAGTAATTATTAGAATCACGTTTTGTATTGTTGTATGTGGTCAAGGTTTATAGACACCCACACGCCCCCGCGCCGTCTAGTGAACAAAAATAAATAATTTTACAGGCTCAGTCTAATTTTCTTCTAGATAAAACCTGTGTCTAATTTTTTGATTTTCAATATCGTTGTCACACTTAAAATTGTTAGAAATTTTCCAGGAAGCTCTTTCAGAAAATCCATTGATTAACATTACTTTTTTTCTTTTTTTAGGATCCAGAGAGCTTGTGTATTCATAGCAACGAGGGATAAAGTGAGACATCAAACAGTGTGGAGAGATTTTCCACAAAAGACACATTAGTTTATGTAAGCGTAATCCTATTATTTTCCGATAATTTTAATACGAAAGGGTAGGTAAAAATACATGCATAAGTAGTTATTATTCTGAAATACTTACCATTACAGACATGATCAGTTATGAACGAGGTGAAAATTTGTCCGGCCAATTGCGATCGAAAACAGTTTCCTATCAGATCATAGACTGCGTATGCCAAAGGCGTGTGAAGAGATGAAGGGCCACGCCTGGAATGGTAGTGTTTATATACTGTTGTGACCAATCAACTTTCCTGTGCATACTTACACTCTACATACCGAACCCAAATGTGACACACCTCTGCGCTCGCTTCCCTCGCCGTACATAGACATCGAAACGACGGTCTTTGGCCGCCTGTTGATTTGCGGGTTACTAAAAAAATTACCAACTCACGCGTCACAGACATCTAATCATTAGATCGCAACGCTTGACCATTTAACGAGCCGTTTCTACTCGCTCCGCTCGCATCTAAGAGGATGCGCATGTGGATCCATCACATAACAAAACTTATAATCATCTATAATTTTGAAGTTTGGAACAGGAACCTTTCTACTAGTTACCACGGATTCGGTCAGTTTAGACCCAGTGAAAGTGCGGGGCGCAATTGATCGGGTAAGAACAGGTAAAAACGTTGTTTGCTCGCAACTCACCGAGACCAAGTGTTCATAATTTTGTTTAATAGTTAATTAAAAAATAGGGCGTTATCAGGAAAACTGTACAACCGCGGAAATCCCAATGCAGCGGATCGAATGTAAGGAAATTACTGTTATAGTTGAATATTAACACAAAACTTTGATAAATACTTTATACTTAGTATAGGAAACGTATTTTATAGTTTGTTGCACTGGGTGGTAGAAGATACAACTCATGTTTTGTCTTCGTTAAAAATAATTGACATGAAAAGTCACATCTCTGTAACAATTCGGAGAAGGGCGGAAAGCTTAGAATTTCACGGTTTAAATGAGTATATGTGTCGTGTAGATGACTGGAGTTCTGGCGATACAGTTGTCACATTGGATGTGGGGAATTTGACAAGTGTAATTTATTCTTCTCCCACCGCTGTACAGCCCTAACCTTTTTCACAGTCAAACTCCATCTTTCATGACATGTAGCAACTTTTCTTCAGTTTTTCTAAAATATCGAATCAGATTTTTGTTTTCTTCAAGATTTTTTCATGCTTCTTCATAGACTCTATCATCATATGTTTCTCGGGACCTTCCTTCTTCCTTCCTTACAAAACTCCCTAATCTCGTGCGTACGCACTACATGTCCAGCCCAACTCAATCTTTGTAACCTTATGTACTTTGACTGGTGGTTCATCACATTACAGGGGTCTCCAAACCTTTTCACTTGTGGGCCGAATTGAAAAATCTTGGAAATCAGGCGGGCCAACAACATATATATATATATATTCGTAGTCCTTCAGTCTTCGACTGGTTTGTACCCTCCCCGCATATACACTTAGTGGTGCGTGTGGTACTGATTCTCTCACAGGTATATGAGACCTACAGTTTAACGCCGGATCCGAACGGCATAATATATATATTGCAACGGAACACAGGATGATAAGCTATGTTGTTTGTATCAGAACACATGGATGACGAGCATTTTCATGTTTAAATTGGTTTTATGTAATACTTTGTCGTTTAGCCATACGTTTTGTATTTAGAAATGGATAAGCATTTAGGGAATACCAAATTCTCCGTAAAAAGATGTTCTTTATTGTCATGTATTTTTTGAGTGAATTTGTGCGCGTGTTCGGGTGTGATAACGTGTGATCGCTATATCTTCCGCGGTAATTAACCGATCGACGTGAAACTTTGGCAATGAATTGTTTATGTAAATAGCTTCAATTTATGTGTACTCTATGGTTCATAACTATTTTAGAAATATGGTTTTTTAAGTAGGAAAAACTCAATTTGAAACACTTATCATTAATAGGGTCATAACAATTTGTAGATAATTCAATTCAAGTTAGTCCATATTTATACAAACTCTTTCTGGAAAAGTTGATATCTGTTGATTCCATCAATCATGTGACTTGGGTTTAGCCAATCGGAATACACTAAATTCAGTATTCTCTGTAGAGCAAATATCGACACAGTCTGTCTGTGGCAATTGCAAATAGAATTATAATATAGTATAGTGCTTTTCGTGTAAGTTAAGATATCCGCTTAGGGATTAAAGACACTTCAAGATTACATGGAAGGTGTACGACTAATACACCTTATTAAATTGATACCCATATTCACCTTGAGATTGATAAAATTTACATATCAATTAATAATAAACTATTCTAGAGAAATTAATAAGCATTGTGTGTTTAACAAATTTGAGACGAGGACGACGGACGAAGAGGACGCCAGGACGGGAGTGGCTGTAGGAAGCTGAGGATTGCTCGTACTGAGGTCGTAGCCTCAATCAAGTAAAACCGATATACAGTATTATCGAACATTATAAACTATTATTGCAAATTACAATACATGACAATTTATAATACAATATACCTCTTTAAAACTTATATTTGTGTGTATAATAAATAATTTTTCATCTCCTCCATAATAGACTTGTTTGTGATTGTACACACTCACTATATCCTTATTAGTATAATAAAATTTGATCTGTTGCATATATATTATAAATACATATATATTGTAAACTTATTTTTTTAAGTTTACGAAATAATCAAGTCAATAAAATAGGTATTTAAATAAAAATTATGCAGACTTATCCAAAGAAAACAAATTACTTTATTCAAAATAAAGTAAAGAAAGGTAAGGAAAAAATAACATTAAAAGATATTTCTTGTTTTTATTTTTGGCTTTCTTATGTACGTATGGGATGTGTGGAGATGCTTCTGATACATAATATCTGTCCATTTTGGGTCAAATTTTGATGCTGATATCGCTAGAATGGATTTCAAATGTTCGTCTGACAAGTTAGCTCTGTACTTTGATTTTACAAAGTTCATTTCTGAAAACGTTTGTTGCGAGTTAAAAGCGTGATTCATTCAAGTCAGCCAGACGAACAAGCACATTAACCACGTAAATGTTTTAAACTTGTACAAAATATTATAACATTTTACTGAACTTATTTCTTGTTTAGGTATTTAGTAAAATGTTATAATTTTTTAAGTATTTTGACGATCAATTTAAAAACTGCACCCAGCATTGGCCGGGTTGCCGCGGGCAGTAGTTTGGAGACCCCTACATCACATTGTTAAGTATAGCCCTTGGCTGTGACTTATTCTCCACCCTGGTTTCTTTGACTGGTCACAGTATGCGTCTTATAGGTAATGTTTCCTTGAAACCTCCTGACTCTGGTGTGGCTTTAGTAGGAATGCAGACTTCCCACACAGACAGGTATAAATTATATCTATATGTCTGCCTGTATATACATACCTATACTTTTTTGTTGGGACCGTAGGTTTTAATTTCACTGACCAAATGTTCCGTACAATGAAAATTAATATCAGTTTCCTAATTTTATACTCATGAAATATTTATCTTCTTCTTCTTCTGTCAGGTACTAGGCGAATCACCTGTTCCGGCCCCAAAGGAATATATTCACTTCACCAACGCTTCCTACTTCTTCCTACATTTCTTTGTCCAATAGGCTTGTATTGCCAAACTTCCTTAGGCAACCTGACATCTGGCATCCTATTTAGATGAGCAATCCATCTCTATTTGTTTTATGCAATACGATCTTGGATGTTAAAGATATTCATATCTTTGCGGTGTCCTCATTGTAAACTCTGTCTCTACGTGTGCACAGCCTTTAACAGAACGCAAGAGTCTCATCTCTGCATCTCAGACGTTTTTTCACTGGAGCCCAATTTCAGAACCATATAATAAAACTGGCACAGCTATACATTCCTTACGCAGAAGTGTTTATGACATTTTTGGTGAATAGCTGATGTTTTTTGTGATTAAAATGTTTTTGTTTAGATTGCGCCCTTTGATGTCTGTTGTACCTTCCGTGGGGTCTTTATACGTTCGACAGGCGGGCGGCCAGTAATATGATACGAGCCAACTGAGTAATACACTCTGTACCGCTTCATCTGCATACACACGTAGACTATTTATAGGTTTATGGGATAAATACTATAAGGTTCCGATTATCCGAGTCCCGATTTTTCGAGGTCTGGATTATCCGAGGTACTTTTTCTTTATCCCCTTTTTTAATATGTATAATTCCTAACACTCTTTATACGGCCATAATCTTTTTCTGTTTTTGGAATGGACGTACAAAATGCGTTGTGTGTAGGGGACTACGCGTTGTACATAAATTCCATAATCGAACTCTGTGTAGGATTCGGCTACGTAAAAAGAGGTGAGCGGCAGGCGGTAGATTGCACAGAAATTCCAACAAGGAACTTTGAAAAAAACACATGGTATACTGGCCGACGCGTGGAATAATGTTTCTCCCAAAATCCTGCAACGTTAGTGGAATAAACATCATCAAAAAAATGGAAAATTAAATCGAGCACAAAATGACGATGATGAGCAAGCGAAACCGTACACGAAATAATCCACAGAATTCTTGGGAATGAAGATGTCACAAAAAGAGATATTGAAGAATGGGGGTTATTAATGAGGGAAGAAATAAATTTAGTGACGAAGAAATAGTTGGCGCAATTCGTGAGAAAAATTCGTGATGCCAAAACGGAAGATTCGTCTGATGAAGAAAGTTCAACTCACGCCATTTCACATGCAGACGTATTGGCTGCCTTGCGACTGGCGTCACAGTGCGTAGAACATCAACCCGAACTCTAAGCATCCGACTTATTTTTATTGAAAAGATCGAGAGACATCGCAACGAGGAAAAGAGCGGATACTACTCAGAAGCAGACAACCATCACAACCTTCTTTAAAACGACTGAGAAGAGAACACCATATAGAGACAAGTTGAAACGCCATTTACAGAGGTTGGACAGAAGTCACATTCCATGGCTATCGTACGTTTACCAAGTTAGTCGGGTTAGAAGAGACGTTAGTCAGATGGCGTGAGACATGATATCAGAACAGCAGGATGCTACTGATCATGAAGAGGTGGTGAAGTGATGAAGACGATGATGAGGCTGATGTGTTATAACGCGCGCGTGTACCTCGTGTGTTATATAAAGGGGTGCTTCCATATTTTTTTACGAATCTGGTCTGTATGTTAAGCACGTACACACAGACACTCACTCATCAACTCATACAGTAATAGGATTTCACGTGAGTTTACGAAGCCAGTTGGCAAATGACGTAGCGTCCCGCCGAATCAATACGAAAATACAACTTGTTGCCTGCCGCTAACTGGGTTCCGTTCTTAACCTGACCCTATGCGTTAACTGCACTGCAGCAGCATTTATTAAATAACATCTTTGTGCTGCACTCGCTGTGTGCGCACACGCTCGTCTAGCGAGTACTCTTCATAACGTTCCCTTAATTTCGTGCAGTTTCAGATCATGCATGTCTATTAGGAGATGAGGAAAATTTGGGATCGTAATATAAAAATGATGGTGACCTATATTAGTAGAGAAACTGATTGGTGATTAGTGACGTGGTCTGAAGTCAGAATATCTGGCCACGTCCTCATGAAGGGTAAGCATCAACTCATTGCCACTGAGTTATATATCTAGATCAGGGCCGGATCTAAAAATCGTTGGCCCCCCAGCGAAAATCTTTCACGGGCCCCGAATTTTCGTTACCCGTTTTCTTTGTCTGTAAAAAATGTCTGTAACACCTAAGTCTTAAGGCTGTGATGGACATTGGTTATGTATTAAATTGAACACACGTTTGTAGATATAATAAATTTACTTTATTTACTAATTACACACAAATTGTTGATCAAGGAATGTTACAGTGTGTACTATACTACATAATATCAAAAAGTTTTCTTCCTTGATTTCATTTCAGAAAAGCGTTTTATAAGCTCCTTCTTATCAATTATTGATGCCTCAGCGTTGTTGATGGCAATCAATCCCAAAGCGCTCAGTCTGTCTTGACCCATTGTGCCCCTCAGGTAACTTTTTATCCTCTTGAGTGCGGAAAATGATCTTTCGGCTGATGCAACCGTTACGGGCAGGGTTAGAAACAAGGTCAAGGCTGTTAGCACTTCAGGGAAACTGGAGGACATTATCTCAAAGTCAGTAAACAAAAGTTTAGTGAGCTCAAAGACTTTCTTGCACTTAGCAATTTCTTCACCAAGACTTTCACGCAGTGAAAGTAGTTCAAGACCTAGAGAGGGTCCAATATCCTTTTCGTAAATCTCCTGAAGGTTCTCAGCTCTTTCCAGGATCTCTTTTTCTGAAAGGGAATTTAGAACCTTTGGAAACAACACAGAAAATTGTTGTACAACACGTTCAACAGCTGAAAACCTCTTAGTAATCTGACCATTGATAACATCAAGAAGCTTGTAGAAGACATTTATTTTGAACAGGTTATCTCCATCTGAAAATCTGTAGTCTTCGGCCAGCTCATCAAAGTGTTTTTTCACCAACGGCTGCCTCTTCTGAGGGAAAATAGGATCAACATTCCACTTTACAGCGAGAGTTACAGCTTCCTCCTTCATGTTTTGGTACTCATTCCTCATTTGCAACAACCTCTCTCTGCTCCTTTGAAAGATTGTCGAAGCTCTCTCTAAGTCTGTTTCTTTTCCTTGGAGGGATTTGGAAGCAATATTCAATTGAGTGAAAACTTTCGACAGGATAACAGTTAACATGACAAACTGAAAATTGTTTAACACTTTCATCAACCTTCGCGCTTCTGACACTTCATCGCCATCGGGCTTCTTACTCTCAAGGGAAATTTTCATAAGAGCTTTTAGAATGTCTAAGTATCTCAATTTGACAGCTAAAATTGAGTCGTGCCTTGATGCCCACCTTGTAGGGTTAATTTTCTTTAATGTGATTTCTGACTCATTTGTTAGTGAAGAAAGAATGTCCCATCTGTTAATACTATGGCCGAAGAAAACATACAATGATTGAAGAGCTGAGAAGTAGTTGGCTACATCTCTTACAGTACTTACTGCATCATTAATCACTAAATTGAGGTTGTGCGCTGCACAGTGGACATACACGGCAAGTTCTTCAATACCTTGTATTCTACTTTGCACGCCAGTGTAAGCTCCACTCATTGTGGCTGCCCCATCATAGCCTTGACCTCTACATTTCTTCATGTCTAGACCAAAACCTTCCAAACAATTTACGATAAGGGAGGATAACCCATCTGCTGTTGAGTCTCTTACATGGAAAACCCCTAAGAAAGATTCTTCAATTTTAACTTCCCTATTTTCGGAACTAGCTCCTTCTAAGCCGTCCTCCACTTCAGACAAGTGTGTATACCTCACAATGAAACTCATTTGATCTTTTTTAGAAAGGTCTTGTGTGGTATCAACAATCAATGAAAAAAATTGTGCTTTGTTGATTTTATTCACGATACCGTTGAGAACAGTTGAAGAAATGCAACTAATGATTTGATTTTGAATATCATGGCTCAAATACTTGGTTTGACCCTCAGGGATTGTTACAACTCTTGCCATTACAGGATCATATTTTGCTAACAACTGAACCAAAGATAAAAAGTTTCCGTCATAGTTGCCCTCATTAGCACCTCTAAATGCAAGAGTGTTTTTTGCTAACATTAGAGTGATATCTATAAGTCTTTCTAAAACTTGGGCCCAAAACGTAAGTTGAGACTTTCTTTCCAAATCTATGTGATCATCAATACATTTACGTGCTTTCCACTGATGTAAAGACATACAAGCTAAAATGTGATCATTTGATTTACCGTGATCTTTTATTTTTCTTGACAGTCCCTGCCAGTCTCTAATACCATCGGCCCAACCACTTTTGTTATTCCCAGATTTAGAAAATAGCCAACACGGTAAGCTATAAGCACAATCTTTCTTTAACGAATAGTTAAGCCACTTTAAGGGAAACGGTTGGTTTGTTGTTGTTTCATTTTGATAACAGGCGCAAGAAAATGATCTGTTCTTTTTATCTTTAGGAAATGGCCCTTTGGGTTGGCAAGTTCCGGTACTAATAATGAAGGTCTTAACTTTGGCCGACAAAATAATATCATCATAGTGACCTTTATCAGTAGGATATTCCTGCTGATGCAAAGTAACTATAAAATCATCAACATCATCTGACTTACTTGTCGAATTCCCGTTACCATCACCTTGGTTGTTTTCAGCTGATTGCAGTTGTTCTTTTTGATTTCCTGATTCGATATTTCCACAATTTACAGCTTCTTCTTTTACAACAGCTGTACCTGTACGTAAAGGAAATCCTTAAAAGAGTTCATCAGGGATCATCAATACAATACACGCAACAGAAATTGTCTACTAGCAGAAAGAGCAAGAATCAATTTATATCAAAGACATTTTGACTATTTGGCTAACAAAAAAATAAGAAATTTGTTTGTTTACAATACTTTTTAATAAGTGGTTTAAACATCACGTATTTACGGTGCTCGACAAAAAATTATAAAATGCTCTTTTATGTACACAAATTTGACTCGACTCGTCATTAGCTCCCTAACGTGGTGAAGATTAATTTTTGTTGGACAAGACCTCTTCATGAGTAATTAGCACACGAATTTCCAAAAAAGGTATCCTCGTGGTTAATACATGTGATATTCAGCATGAAAATAAATAAAAAGTATATATACATTATACCAGTTAGCATAAAATACGTTAGTATTATCTTAAATTATTACTGCACAATATTCTGTTATAAAATATTTTACTATTTTTTTTATAATACCAGTTTTAAGCCGAAATCCATTTTTTAAAATCACTCAGCTTTTAAACTGTAAATAATATATTTGTAATTCAAAGCAGAAGTATCGAGTCACAATTGACAGATCCAGTGAGAAGTACGCACAAAATCTTTGAATTTGAAAAATGAATACGTACTTCCCAAAGGTCCTGGCACTACCACAGGTGTCTTTCAGACTGTACTTTTTTATTTGTAAAATCTTAATTAATAAATTATAAAAATTTTAAAAACAATGTGTGTTAATGAAAAGTTAAATACAAAATTGTTGGTGAATTTACTGATGATTTTTTTTTAAACTGTACCGGTAATTTAACCCTTTAGCATGTACACAACTAAAATTAAAATACTGTCAAGTTTTGTTGCTTAACATACCTGCATCAGGAACCTGAAGACCTTGGTTCTCGTCAGAGGTCTTTGGTTTTTTAGACAGGAATGAAGTTATTGTCTTATTTGTCCGTTTTATAGACTCTTCTTCTAAACGCTTTCTTCTTCGTTTAGCGGCACCGCTAGTTGAACTAAGTTCCTGCTCCATTCCTGTTATTTATTTGCGTCTCGTATAACTATAACCTATAAGTACATGTGAGCCAGGAGCAGACATGCGACAGATGTGTGTGACAGCTCTGCAGTACAGCAACACCTACCGTCTGACCGAGTGAGCAGTGAGCGACTGAATCTGACAAGTGGCGCTGACGGCCTTGCGCATGCGTGCGCCACCCGACCACGTTATTTATAGACGACGACGCGCCTTACCGAACTATTTCGAGCCGCACTCAGGCCACGGCGTGGGCCCCCCTTTTCAGAGGGCCCCCCCCCCACAATGCGAGGACTGGCGGTACCTAGATCCGGCCCTGATCTAGACGAAGGTTGTTAAATGATAGGCTGTATAGGCCTAGGTCGCCTACGCTATGATGTCATTCAAGAAACTTGTCAATTTTTATGAAGCATAAAAGGAACGATTTAAAATATGATTCCAGATTTGAAGTATTGATTAAAGACAGTACGTCAATTGAACAGGTCGATGAATTTAAATACGTAGGGGCACTAATAACACGGGAAATCCGAAATCAAAAAACGAATAGAACAGAGCAGGAAAGTTCTAGGTAGCTTGAACTCTATTTGGTGGGACAAACATATTTCGAGAGCCACAATGGTTCATATAGGAGAAGCTTTTGTTCTTACGGCTGTGAGGTATGGACGTTGAGCACGGAATTATACGACAATTGAATGCCGTGTAAATGGATTATTTCTGTAGAAGTGCCAGAGTCTCAAGAAGGGAGAGAATAACCAACGAGGAGATCAGAAGAAGGATGCATGAAGAAGTCACAATTATTAACAGAGTAGAACGAAGAGGCCTAAAGTGGTTCGGTCACTTACTCCGAATGGATGAACAGAGATGGTCGAGGAAAATATTTCAGTTTAAGCCCCCAGGCAGAGGAAAAAGGGGTCAGACCTAGATTGTCCTGGTATGAAAACATGAGGAAGGCCATGGAGTATCATAACTTGGCAGAAGAAGACGCACAGGACAGAAATAGATGGCGGTTAGGTGTTGGGTATGCGACAATAGCCGATGAAAATCCCTTTGAGAGAGAGATAAAAGGAACGAGGAGTCATTCCTGCTACTGGCATTCTGCAATGGCTGAATGGGGGGTAAGGCACTCGGCTTCAAGAATCTGAACCTGCCAAAACGTATGGTGTCTGTATAAAACACTGAGAGGTAAAATCGATTTGTCGATACCCTTGTAGAAACAGTAGCAGGAGCAGACGTTGGACAGAACTCTGATATGCCATCAACTCAACAATTTGAGGATAGAATTAATTAATTAGTTCGGTGAAAACTTGTATGAAGTTGTAGCGATTCGCACAGTCAGCACTTGTGGGGAAGATCGATCCACCACTTGGCTGTGACGGGAGTCTATAACCGACTATTTACAGACTGTATAGAGAAGAGGCTGAAACTGCTGTAATCGCCTTAGGTACCCACGGGAAGGAAACGTTAAAGGAAATTATGAGCGTTACGCATATAATTACAGACGACATATGGAGTAAACAGTTAATCCGGTTCGAACATGTACAAATTTTCGACACTAGAAAAATCCAAAACAGAAACTACCTAAGTACTGATGAAGACAACATAGACTATACCAAGAAGAAAAGAAGGTAAAGAGAGTGTATAGATGTGGAACTAACAGAAATGGGGCTAGAGGACGATCTGTGAAATGGTAGAAGTAGATGTAGACTGCAAGTCTGAAAACTTTGGAGAACGTTATAAACCACCATAAAAAAAATGAAAGGCCTAAATGGACAAACTAACCTTTTTCAGTCCGCCTTGTAACTCTGTTTATGTAGGTGAAGCGTTTCGAAGCATATGCTTCACCATCAGATCATAAAATATCCCTGGCAGGAGGTCGTCATCGGTTATATGCACTTGATACGCGTCAGTAGGTGCGCGCCTATTCACTTTTGCTCAACCACTGAGCAGTTGTTCGTCTCTGTCCGATAAAGTAGGTTCAAGGCATTATTGTATAGCGGATAGGATCTAAAGTTCAGCTGATCATTTAATTCGACACCGCGACTGTTTATTTTTGTGTCTGCTCTGTAAATTTCAAACTCCTCCAACGCATTCATGATTCGGCCCTGTTCACATATGTGTAGTGGTTTCAAGTTAGACTTGAAATTCGTGTAATCGTGGTCATGTAAGACCAAGTGGAGAGCATAGTTAGACTTTATGTTGACGGATTTAAGATTCTTCTATTAATTGTTTATTTGTGTATTTAAGGAAACGTTTAAGAACACAAAGTCTAACGTTTAAGATCTCATGAGAGGGATATTTTATGAACTGATAATGAAGCATATACTTTGAAACGCGTCATTTACATAAAAAAGAAGTGACAAGGCGGACTGAGAAACGTTAGTTTGTCTATTCATACAAGTGACTTGGGCACCGTTGTAAACATACAGGCCTAAATTTATCATCGCACCCGTTATGCTCTACCTCTGTTCACCTATGAGACATTATGTTGTCAGTTACGGATTGAAAAAACCCTTTATATAAGTGAAATGAACACATTTATTTAATGTAATTCATTTTTGAGTTATGTGTCGAGCTTGTGCCTGCTATCTCCGGCACGTGAAAGATGAGACACAATCTACATTAACGCACGTGCACGCAATCTACACATTTGTCGTGCGTGTGTCATACACACGCGCCCTCGCACACGCAAAGAAATCACAATCAATTGCATACCGTATGATTACAAATTATAATCCAAAGTTAATGAATGCAAGATAACAGATAACACATGCCTTTACATCACGCCTGTGCCGTGTAAGTTCGCATGTGAACCATTCAAAATAAATCAGTATCAGTTGAACGCGTCGCATTTGACATAAGCCCCACATCGTATCACGTGTTATTACCTTAAAGTGTATGAATGAAGTATACTTACACATCTTGTAATCAGATGATTTATTTGGGACAATTATGATAACTCGTTTGTACGAAAACCGCAGTCGATATTTTAAGGTACATTGCTCATTCCTAATGTTTAAGCAGAGTGGGCGTTTATGATTGTGGTTATAATTTTTGTTTCTTCATATGTACCAGTGTGTCCTTCCTGTGTTAGTGCTGAGTTTTTATCCGTGGCGGTTGTATATGAAAAGTGATGATGTCTTTGCAATAAATACCGCAGAGCTGAAGATCCAACAGTCACATCGCAAAATATTAATAATTGTATTTATATGCAAGTCCTTAGGCTTTCACGGCCGGCGTCAAAATTGTTGGAATTGCAGTCTGCCAGGCCGTTAGGCCGTGGTCTACTGCTTCTATTGTTGGAATTGCTGTCTGCCAGGCCGTTAGGCCGTGGTCTACTGCTTCTATTGATGGAATTCCTGTCTCCCAGGCCGTTAGGCCGTGGTCTACTGCTTCGATTGTTAGAATTGCTGTCTGCCAGGCCGTTAGGCCGTGGTCTACTGCTTCGATTGTTAGAATTGCTGTCTGCCAGGCCGTTAGGCCGTGGTCTACTGCTTCTATTGATGGAATTCCTGTCTGCCAGGCCGTTAGGCCGTGGTCTACTGCTTCGATTGTTAGAATTGCTGTCTGCCAGGCCGTTAGCCCGTGGTCTACTGCTTCTATTGTTGGAATTGCTGTCTGCCAGGCCGTTAGGCCGTGGTCTACTGCTTCTATTGTTGGAATTGCTGTCTGCCAGGCCGTTAGGCCGTGGTCTACTGCTTCTATTGTTGGAATTGCTGTCTGCCAGGCCGTTAGGCCGTGGTCTGCTGCTTCTATTGTTGGATTTCCTGTCTGCCAGGCCGTTAGGCCGTGGTCTACTGCTTCTATTGTTGGAATTGCTGTCTGCCAGGCCGTTAGGCCGTGGTCTACTGCTTCTATTGTTGGAATTGCTGTCTGCCAGGCCGTTAGGCAGTGGTCTACTGCTTCTATTGTTGGAATTGCTGTCTGCCAGGCCGTTAGGCCGTGGTCTACTGCTTCTATTGTTGGAATTGCTATCTGCCAGGCCGTTAGCCCGTGGTCTACTGCTTCTATTGTTGGAATTGCTGTCTCCCAGGCCGTTAGGCCGTGGTATACTGCTTCTATTGTTGGAATTGCTATCTGCCAGGCCGTTAGGCCGTGGTCTACTGCTTCTATTCAAAACAGACGTTTCTTCAGTGTAAAAACGATTGATACGATTCAGTATATCTCAGTAGTCTACTGGGGTGAATTGACGAACACCGTGCCAATTTCTCAATGTTTTTAAACTGAAGGTGGTCTCCGACGGTGGGGCCGAAACGTCTGTTTTGAATAGAAGCAGTACACCACCTCCTAACAGCCCCGCAGACAGGAATTCCAACATTGTGTTTACATATTTACAGGGTACATTACGTTAGTGTGTATGGTGCCAGGCTATTAATCTAAAGGTCCTTTGTTGAAATTCTCGGGCGCACCATAAATCGAGCACGTTTTCAGCCCCCAGATCGACTCAGCCTACGGAGTTAAGTATCCTGGGGTAATAATAGACGGGTGAAGCGTAGTGCTGGCCACAGTATTTTTCTTGTATGCCGAACGACTCACATAAGGCAGCCTTGCCTACTATGCCCAACTCCTAGACTGCTTAGGCGGTAAGAAAGGAGCCGTTTTTATTATTTATATATTTACTAGCTGTCACCATCGGCTTCCCACGCGATTATCTGATATTTAATAAGTATTTTAATATAATTTTTATTGTCTATGTTTATATGGCGTTCTGTCAGTTCGTATAACAATTTTGTACTCATTAGTCAAATTCTCTCCAAAGCTGTTTTCAACACTTGTACTATTTATCTTGCACTAAATTAGGCTATTATGTTGGTGCAACAGCCTTTGGCGATTTAAAAGTACTCGTTTATAAAGCCTTTGGACGTATTTATAAAGAACCTGTTAAATCAAAAACGCTAAATTCTTTATTTTAAGTGTTACTGTGTTAGAAGCATTGTATAACAAATTAAACGTTATGTTTTCCTCAACCATGGCTTTTATTTATTTCAGCAGTAAACTAAAAACCAAAAACCACTGTCACCTAACCTCACAAATAAAGAGAAAACGTATTTTCGCTTTGCATTAAGTAATACGACAATTTACAATTAGTACACCTCTTCTTTTCCACGTCGTAATATATCGATACAATCGCATATTATATAAAACATGGAAAGTATGCTGCAGGAATTGATAAATGTACAGTTCCGATGCTGCTAAATAGCTTTTGTTTATTTACTTGTTACTATGGTAATTAATTCTGGTCTTGTTGACATCTTTAGTAGTAGTATTTAATATATTTCACTACTTATTCGTTGCATCATCAGAAATACGTATAAACATAAATTTTATAATCGTTTAAGATCATTACAAAATATGTAGACGTATCTGTATACAAAATTACAAAATGTATCGATACAATCGCATATAAAAATCATTAAAAACTGCAGGAACGGATAAAGGTACAGTTCCGATGCCGCTAAATATCACTTGTTTATTTACTTGTTACTATGGTAATTAATTCTGGTCTCCACGGTGTTGTTGACATCTTTATACGCGTCAACGAAAAGGCATAATTAAAAGGGCCTAAATCGTGCGAACGGGGCAAAATATCAAATTCTAAGTTAGACAATATTTTTTGCCTTGTGACAAAGGTTACCCGTGCAAAATTTGGTGGCAATCGGTGTAACGGTGTGGATTTGTATTCAGTACCCATAAATCCTCAGACTTTTAGTTTTATGTAGGCCTATATATTGCAACAGTACAAATGTATAGGGTACTGTGCATTGCACAAAGTAATTAAAATAATTAATAAAAATAAATAAATAATTCATATTGTAATAATAATAATTCAGCTTGCAATCTGAACGACCAAACTTTCATGTTGGAACAGGTGGATCACGCCAGCTGCTCTGTCTGTGTGTACACGCGTATGTTACATGTGTGCGTGAGACCTGCCAATTCCTGAAAAGCGTTAACCTTAAGGAACACTATTAATTATATGAATTTATTTATTTTGTAAAGATTGTGTGCATAATAGCACAAAACCAAATACACCAAAATATGTATAAAAATATGACGCAAATGTGTATAAAAAATAGTGTAAAAAGGATAAAAAGTGTAATTACAGGAAAATAAAAATAAATAGAACTTATGTTAATTAAGATGAAGAAAAACGGTTTACACATGATGAACACAAAAATTACGGACAGAATGAATATCGGGTAATGTGCAAAAGACTTCGCAAATCGCGAAGACGAGCGAATTAAGTGTGACAAGAATCGTGTGTGAGAAGTGACGCCTTCGACAAACTCTGACATGCAAAATATTGTCGAAACATGATTTTAGCGCCCTGGGTATAAATACATGAGACGCGCTAACTTCATTCTCTTTCTCGTTCAATCATCGTGGCAGCCGCAGGCTCTGCCCAACAACTACAACTCTTTCTCGATCGACTACTGTGGCAGCCGGAGGCTCTGCTTCACGAGTACAACTCCTTTTCGTACAACAACCGTAGAAGCGGGAGGCTCTGCCCAGAGACAACAACGTTTGTATCTCAACCACAGCAGCAGCCAGGGTCTTCACGACTACTCATCATTTTTGTGAGAGTACCTGCAACCTGAAGCCATGACGGGAGACGAGGGAGCAGCCCAGTACATGCAGTAGAATCCACCGTACGAGAATCCGACTGACGAAGGACGAGGATCAAGGACTCCAGGACTACAGGACGACAAAGGGGCATCCAGGATCAAGGACCTAGGACCGAAGAGAACACGCTGCCGATTTACCACAACAATAAGGTGACAAACAACCATGTACTTTTAAACCGAGACTCACACAAAGCAATAATTAACGAAGTAAAAAGAGAGACAATATAATTCAAATATGAATTAATAATTTTTATAAATGTAAATATTCTTTGTATAATAATTAGTGTAATGTTTAAGAATGTTTAACTATAATTTTGAATCAATAACTTTGAAGCTATAATTTTGAATCTATAATTAATATTTAAATGGATAAAAGTAATTAGTAAATTTTATTAGAAAGCAAAGCAATGCATATGCAGTAAAATCAAAAGAGATTAGATCATTAGAAAATACTTAGATAATCTAATCATTATCATACTAATGAGCAAGCCGAGAGCAATATTAGATAATTATAAAGATGTATTAGATTATAAGATTGTATAATATGTCTAGGTGTAATACGAGCGTATCAATTATATGTAATAATTAGATGTGTGTTAAGACTACACACATAAGCAAATAATAATGATTTTAATTCGCTACCAAAATAAGAATTTTTGTTTAATAAATATTTAAATGATGTTAAACCAAATTACATAGTGTTATTATTATTACGATTACACCCATCATCAACATATACACACGAATTTAATGTGTTGTAAACGACTTCCAAGAATCGGGGGTTCCAGCATTTAATAATAAAAGTGGTTTTATATATATATATATATATATATATTCACCAATAAATTCCGGAAACACATTATGGGGAAAGTAATACTAACAAATGCTAGTAGTTTGCAATAAACTTGCACACATCAAACAAAAAAGTCATGTTTTCCGACTTCAAACTTTGGCACACTTCAGCAATTTTATTGCAGACGTCTTCGGATATTCTTCGTTTGATCTTGGATATATTCAGTGATGATAGTGTTTAAAATTGTCTTAACAACCGTATGTCGGGAGATTTTACGCGTATTTTTAAATGCCCACTTGTGTGTGTAATACAGCTCCGAAACTCGCTTTATTGCATATTTCAGGTAAAACAGTATACAAAATTTCTGATTTTGTCCCATAATTTGTGTTCCCGGAATTTTCGACTTGCATTATTTTACATTCTGGAATAAATTTTTCAACTCGAAAAAAGCATTGCTGGACTTATATGTTTACATATGTTTTTAGCTGTAGACTCGCCTCGTGAAATAGTGCTCTTTCCTCCGGGAACGCTCTATAATTACAGACATGCTAGCTCTATAAGTATTTAAAGTATAAAATATGTGTTTAAAAATTATATTAGGGGTTCTTTCTTGAACATTTCAAAATTATGGAATCCATTGTAATGTTCTTCTAATTATCTTCTTTACATGTTAATTTTACAATTTAAATAAAAAAATTATATTAGATTGTTCATTAAGTCTAGTAACCTAATAGCAATTAAAAAGTAATAAAAACCAGTGGCGTATCTAGAATTTGACCTGGGGGGGGTCCGGGTCCGGTCGAGTCGGCTTCATTCAAAATAAAAACAAATTAAGACTAGTCAACATTACTACCTTTAAAGCGGCTGAAAACCGCGTGTAACATACTGAAATAAATCCCTTTAGAGTAAATGGTAATATCACATTGTTAAGAAGACGTCGTACTTACTGACTGACTTGATTTTCCTATATTTAATGTTTCAAACGTACACGCAAATTCTGTGTAATAAACCTATTTGTATATTTAAAAACAGGGTTTGCTCGCTGAAAAACACAACTTAAAAAATAATAAAATAGCTTAAACATTCAGAGATTAACCAAATTTGGCAACTTTTTTCGACCCTCTGGGGGAGTCCCGTTCGCCCCCCCCCCCGTAAACCCCGTAAATACACCCTTGATAACAACAACTATAATAATAATGGTATAAATCCTCTCGCAAGTCACGTGTATTTAAATGTATTTCTAATCCCCAGAACAACCGACTCTTACATAATTGATATTTAAAATTTACTGTTTTACCGTTAGCAGCCTCCGTAACACAGGCTATGTTATAGTTGGTTTCTGTACGCTCAATTGATACGATTACGCACCGAAATAAATTGTAATAGTAAAAAACAATGTTATAAAGTCAAGTCTGCATGGAGACTGGACTGGAACACTTGGTGGCTCATAGACACATTTGGCCTCGGACGTCTTCAGCGAGGATAGTGTTTAAAATTATCTTAACAACTGTGAGTCGGGAGATTTTGCGCGTATTTTTGAATGCCCACTTGTGTAGTTATTTTTATGTAAATATTCTAAGGTCAGTACCATAAAGTAACTACGTCGTCTCGCATAAAGTCTGTAGAATTACACACTGCCCCAGTAAAAACGTGTGCTCACAAACTGTGAATGCTTACAAAAGATTCAATATATTTGTTAAGTTATATTGTTACATAAGCACATTTTGGTAGGTTACTAATAACGTAAAATTTTTAGACATAACTTAAGTAGTTAACTCGGTACTGCTTTTGTAAACAGTCTTCATCGTTAAGCTTTCTTTGACGAAAAAGTACGAACGGCTGATTGGCGCAGGTGGTTTATGCCCGAAGAAAGTCTTATTTTTCATGATCAGAGTAGATCCTAGTCTCGATCGTCGCGTTTGGATCAACGGCAGAGGGAGGGTCTATCCGTGACAAGCCTGTATTCACACAATCCAAAGTGTGAAGCCGTATATTCTAAAGTGTTTTAGGCTTAAGGCAAGGCAATCTGGATTTATAAGTAGCAACCGAATAATGTTTAAAAGCAGACGAAGATAAGAAAGCAATGCTTCGTGTAGCAAAAAACATGTAATCCAGTAGCATTGTATTAATCGTTTGTACTGAAGACGTTTGACATGTTAGCTTTGGTCCCAGCTATTGTCAGGTTCACATAAGGAAACTTAATAGTAACAACGGACATCAGTTTTATAAATAGATATTCTCTTTTCTTATTCTTCTCCATTCTGCACTTTCAGTGATTAGGTACTTTGTATGTTCCGAGTTCAAAGGTTATCTTTCCATCTCTTCCGATGTTTTTAGACACTTCTTCACCCTAAAGGCTTATATTTCAATACGGCTTCTCAGAAGTCAACTCACGGGCAACCTCTCTGCATGTTGACTCTACTTCCATGATATGTCCCCAAGTCTTCCATGATATTTTCTACTCCCAAGTCCTCTCTGTACCCACATTCCTCAATCTATCCAAAAAAGACCTATAATTCTCAGCTAAAAAAAACACCTTTGACGCCATCAATAAATTTTCTATACTTTCCTGTCAATGCTGAACTTTCACGCCCGATTTGGTCAAGGTCAAATTTCAGCTTCGTGTCCCTTACTAATTTTGTTCTTCAGCATTATCATCTGCAGCTAGTTTTGTTCTGTAGATAACTCCACATATCGTCTGAAATTTGTTCGTTTTCCGGCAGACACTCTATCGTAGTCATGGTCACATCTTTCCAACATAGTAAAATGATTAAGCTGCTTTAATATTCTATGATATATGATTATTACGTTATTATTCTACATCGGTAGAAAGTATTCAAGCGACCGAAATGAGATTTCTCAGGCACGTGGCAGGATATACTCTTCAAGATCGCAAAAGAAATGTCGATGCACGGCACGAACTGAATATTGTGAGTATACTTGATAGAGTGCCCGATATCGGCTAAAATAGTCGGCCAACACCTTAACCGAATGGATGACTGCCTAAGGAATTATGAGCCGAAAGGACGAAGAGGTGTTGGGCGTCCGAAGAAGCGTGGGGTGACCAGCTCCTCTCTCACCAGAGGTCTGCTGACAATGATTACGTGCTAAAGAAATCACCAAAACCGTGTAGAATTCCTGTTGCTGTTCCCCAATAGCGTTCCACAATCTACTAGTTCAGCTTACAAGTTGTCAACGAGATGATATCGTCGTTTAAGCAGTGGCGTATCTAGAATTTGTCCTAGGGGGGTCCGGTCGTGTCGGCTTCATATGAAAGAGAAAACATGTTAAGACTAATCAATATTATAGTCTTCAAAGCTGTTAAAAACATATGATAACATGCTAAAATCAATCGCATTAAAGTAAACAGTTATAACACAATACAAATGCGTGCTATTGAAACGCTGTTTACCAGATAGGGGGCGTTATTCAGTACTGCATTCTCATTTCTGTAAAGCAATAGTTCGTCCTCTTGTATGTAATGAAATAGGCCATTCTCTTGTGTTCAAAGAAGTAGTTTGTTCTCTTGTATGTAATGAAGTCGTTTTCATTTGCATCTACATAAAAAAAGTTTATTCTCTTGTGAGTAAAGAAGTATTTCACTCGGACTTATATATAAGTAAAGGAATAGTTCATTCTGTTACATAGTTTTTTCTTATGTACATACAAAAATAATCCATATCATATTCTTTGGTCTAATAGTTATTTCGCATGTACGTAAAGAAAAAGTTCTTTTGCATTTTTGTAAAGAAATAGTTCATTATCTTATACGTAATAAAAAAGTTCATTGTCTTCTATCGTCATAACGTAATTAGAACTCTTGTGTCGTTTAAAAGTCTGTGATCTACGTCTGTCAGTAGTTTAAAAATAATTTTTTCAAATTAGCCGTAACGAGTAAAAAAAGTTTATGATACGCAATATAATGGACAAAACACTATGGCGCTGTTGTTATTGTAGTTATGTTTTGTTTATTTCGATGGAAACAGTTCGACCCAATTAGAAAAATGTGATTGAGTGAGGCCGTGTTTTCTTAAAGTCACGGCCACGGTTCGTGCCCCGTACGGGTAGCGAGTATTGAGTGCAGCGTTCGCTAACCAACCTCTATTTGAACCCCAGCGTACAAATATCTGTTAGAAAACATTTCTAGTCTTATGCAACCGACACATTATCGCTTTATTCCGAATTAATTGCGTTAATAATTACATAATACCCAAATAATTATAAACTAATTACCGAGTATTACGGAATTAATTATTTCAGTTTAAGTTTAAATGAGTAAATTATGTAATGGAGTCTACTAGACAAGCGATGTCTTGTCTTGTCTTGTCCGAACGAGTTTTCTTTCTTCCTCGCCTTAATTATCCACGACGTTTCCGTATTACGTCGTTTTCTTCTGTATGATCGCCCGACTTTTTCTCATGATTTATTTAATTACTCTGAAGTCGGTAAATTATCCAACCATAGACAGACGTTCTGACGCTTGGCACATTATAATGATCCCTACATTATCTATAGTTTTTGTACAGCGCTGTTTAGCCAATCACTTTCTTCCGCATTGAGCAGTATAAGAACTAATGTTGTGAATTTTTATGTTATTTTACGTCATTTTATCTATGTAGACATATACACGCGCCTGTTCTGTTTGCACTGATTGCCGATTAAACTGTTTACATCGTGTATACAGCTTTTACTGCTGAAAATATTATTGTTCATCTTTTAATGCTCGATGGTAAGCGCGACATATCGAAGGCACTGTATGTACCTCCATTATTTCTTAAAAACTTACAATTTTTGTTAAACACACCATGAGGCTTCTCTGTCGAAGGTGTAAAGAATTAGATTCTTTATCTTACAATATCCATGTCATCTGGAGAGAAAATAAGACTGGAAGCCGTTGGTGCTACCGGCAAACGTTAAAAATCTCATGGATAGAAAATGTATCAAATGAGGTAGTTCTGGCGAGGGCTACAACAAGCAGGAACGGTGGAACAGGTGCAGCTTAGTAGACACAAAGTGACTGGACATATATTGAGATATGATAGTCTAATAAAAGAAGATTTCATTAAAAGCTCTACAGAAGGAAGAAATTCAAGAGCTGGGCCAGGTTTAATCATAGTAGGTACGTGACGCAAATAAAAGAAGACATTCATAGAATATGCTACAGGGAGGTGAACAATTTAGCGCAAGATGTATATAAATGGAGAGCTGCAACCATTCAGACCTTCAACTGATGGCATTATGGTGATCAATTTACAATATACAGTATATCCATTTTGAGTCCAGTATATAAGAATATAAGATAAAGAGAGACTGAGGGGTAACATTATTAAAGACTTGCGACTTCTTTGAAAGAATGTAACAATATTATCTTATCTGACTAACGATAACGAGTGTTGCGAAAATGGGACTCTGTGAGCCTACTCCATGAATCCTGTTAGCCTCCATGCTTGAGGAGTTAAACGTAAACCAGCGGCTATCACCGACTCCCCTCAGGACGGAGGCCAGGGCCAGGGCCCCTGCTGTAGGAGGACAAAGAGCGGTACCAGCATTCCACAGTGGTTCAAAAACTATGACTGTCACACGCCGCCTCATCGTTGCCTCTGGTGTGGTCGAGACAATGATGTAGATGGTGGGGGGTCAGGGTTCACTCCCCCCCCCCCCCGAGCTATTAGAAATTTCAGCAAAATTGTTTAAAATGTGTTAAAAATAAGGCTTATAAATAATTATAGAACTATCAGGAATTACAATATACTGTATGTAAATTAATAAAATATAGGGGAGTCTAACCTTCAAATTTGTCTCATCCTCCCTAATTATACCAATGGGTCGTCGAGCACAGCTTCGACTGGATTGGAAGCCACAAAGTGTCTTGCGAACAGTCAAGTTGTCTCTGTGTATCTGTAAGACAAGTGTCGCCACTGGACTGACGATCAGCTATCTCGGTTCAGTGACTCCATGACTAAACGGTACCTAATGTCTGTGGAATGTACGCCATCAGCGCCAGAAAGTGTGAGGCAAGCTGTAGACATTCGGGCCGGTATCACGGTTATTCGGAATTCGGGGGTATTAGATAGGTCACACTTCGGTCCCTCGACTATTCTGCAATTCGATTCGAGGTAGTCGTATGTACACGTGGTGTATCCAAGTCACATGATCGTGAAGCAGCCCGTCAAAGATAAGGTCCTCCAGCGTTCACGAGTCGAGGAATGGTTTTATAGTCTCCGTCCACGTCCTCTCCGGTGTCTCTTTAACCTGTCCGGAGTTGGTGTGAGTGCCAGACTCACGAGCTTAGGTACGTCTTTCCTGGATTAAAAGAATCGCCATCATGTTTCAATAAATGCTAAAACGTTATATTACTTTAGACACATGGTTATACCACGAACAGGGGAGGTGAATCACAAAAACTAACAGTAAAGGGCAGTCGCTGGGAAGAAAACAACAATTCGATCAAATTGCCAGCTGCATCAAATGTAAATTTGTTGCCATGAGAACCTCGCTGTGTCCTTTCGTCACTGTATAACTAATTCCATAGCCATTCCGAACGCTTTGATAAGTAAAGTCCGAACAATGCGGTTGCCTTAACAGTACGACAAGTAGATTATGATCTATTTCAGAATGACATGAGAGGTCATGTGAATCTATTTTCAGTTTGCTGGTTGTGCGATCGCCTTACGTAACGCTGTTTAGCACGAAGACTGCAGATGTGATTCATGTAGCCGTAAACAACGTTATTGCCGGTAAAACGATAATTACGGTGTAAATTGGTTCGATAATTGAAGTAGGACTGTCTATCGATATTAGTGCGTAACTGTCGCGGGTTCGTCGTAACAGGCGACTGCTGGCACTGTATTTGTAGGCAATACATTGTGACAGCATCGAGTCAATAGACTTCCTCAATATGCTGAGGAAACTGATTTTGTTGAAACAAATTATATTCACGAGACTTTAGACATCAAAACGTTGGGAAATTCTTTCCCCACGTTTCATCATTCATTTTGGTAGTGAAAATCTCTGAAAGCCGTGCCTTCTGCAACCAGTTTTGAAAATTATAAAATAAAAATAGATATATTACTGCTTCCTTCCTGTGTTACTGCAACTAATACTGAACCTTGATCTGCTTTAATCTTTGCCTCTCTCCCTCTCTCCTATGGCGCTACAGCCCAAGTCGGGCCCTGGCCTCCACCAATCTCCGCCTCCAATCCACTCTATCCACTGCAACCCTCCTCCAGTTTCTTATCCCCATGTCTCTCGCGTCCTCTGCAACGCCATCTTCCCACCTCTTCCTCGGTCTACCTCTAGGTCTCGTTCCCTCCCATGTACCCAGCAAAGCCCTCTTAGGGTTCCTGCCACCCTCCATTCTCATAACATGTCCGGCCCAACGCAATCTTTGAATTCTTATAAATTTTGAGACTGGTATCTCTTTATATATTTGATACAGTTCGTTGTTGTATCTCAGTCTCCATGAGCCATTTTCTTGTATTGGGCCTATAATGCGTCTGAGGATTTTCCTAACAAAAGGTGTCTACTATGTCGACTGTTTTCTGTGTGATTGCCCATGCCTCACACCCGTAGCATAGCACCGGTCTGATGACAGTCCTATATATTTTCATTTTTGTTTCCCTGTGCACATCCCCAGACCTAAATGATGGCAGCAATGCGAAGTACGCCTTGTTAGCCATGGTGGTCCGTCTTTGGATCTCCGGCTCCTCTGATCCAGTCTTTGCTAGATTCACTCCGAGATAGTGAAATTGTCCACCACCTCAATTGTGTCCTCCTCTATCTCGATGTTGTTATGAACCTGGTCCCTTCTTGTTTGGATAAGCATTTTTGTTTTATCCATATTTATGGCTAGCCCAACTTCCTTGGCTTTGTTTTTAAGCTCTATAAATATTTCTTTAGCTGCCGTGATCCGTCTTGACATGATGTTAATGTCATCTGCATATGCGGCTATCTGTACAGTTTTATTTGTTAACAGATTGGAGCTATTTATTGATAAGCCTCTAATTACATATTCCAATGCAATATTAAATAGTGTTGGGGCCAACCCATCTCCCTGCTTTAGTCCCCGTGTAATATTTATGGGTTCAGTTAGTTGGCTATCCACCTTTACTTGGGCTTCAGTCTGCTGCATAGTAACTTGGGTTAAACTTACCAGCTTGCCTGGTATTCCAAATTCATGCATTATGGTGTAGAGTTTGTCTCTATTAATAGAGTCATACGCTTGCCTGAAGTCCACAAAGATCTGGTACACATCAATATCACGTTCCCATCCGCATCTTAGTATCTGTTTTACCGAGAAGAGTTGGTCGATTGTAGACCTTCCAGGTCGCAATCCAGCTTGGTATTCCCGTATTATATTTTCTGTGAGGGGTCTCAGCCTTTGGTTCAAGATATACGCAAAAACCTCTAAAGATCCCAATCTCTTGCGCCGACTTATCAATTTATCACCCCAAACGATTCTTAGCATATCGTTGAACATTATCCTAATAATGGGTATCCTAATCCTCGTTTTTCCCCGTCGTCTACTGCCCATCATCCGTCATTTCATTACTTTTTTTTTGTTCTCAAGTGTTACTCATTCGTTCCAGATGATCTGCTTATCTTACATACTGTAACATGATACAATATACAAATTGAGTCCTTTGTACAGATGTGTTTTTCGTGACTGACCATGTATGTCATCCGTCATTCACTTCAGTACTGGAATGTAATTCTTGGAGGTCTTCGAGTTCTTACTCTTGCTGCCTTTGTCCGGTCGGTACCCGAAACTTTTTTTCTTCAGCAGCGACGTCTTCCTTCTCTTACCTACGAACCATCACAGCACGTTTGAACCTCCATTCCTTATCAGGGTCAAACGCCCTCGGGCGATTCTTGATGACCTCCCGCAATTTCAGTCTCGCTAAACTTTTTCTGAATAGGTCCTAGTTACTTAATTTCCCCTCTGATTACACTCTCTCTTCAGGAAAATATTTCCCCAAGCATGTCTCTAGAGTACTGTTTGGCCCTGCTACGTCTTGGCACTGTCACGGAGGCTCTCTGCCTCGCGGAGAACGACCGACGCCTCAAGGCGTCTGCCTGCTGTGTCCCAGACGGGCGGCGCCAGAGGCAGTGGTACAAAAGCATCAATTGATCATTCTAAACAAAATTTCGTCGATATATAGTGAATGTCCCTTCCCATGTTTAGGTACCCCGTCAGAAAGACCACCTCAGTTTTCATCTGGCGTCATCGGACACGTCCCGGAAGCTGCAATCAAGCCACGGATGCAAAGACACCCCACTACTTAAATCAAAGCCAAATCAGTACTGGGTAACAAATACACCCAGCATCTTTTCAGTTTTCTTCGCCTCCAAGCTGCGTATCCGAATATGCTGACAGGTAACTAGTACACTATAGTAACGCCATTTATTCAAAGTCGATTTTCGTCATATTCAACTAAGAATGCAATCACCTTCCTTCTCACAATCACCTTAGGTCTGTACGGTCAGAGTCAATCCTTCAGTTTTCTACCGCTTTTGTATGTATTGTATGTACCAGTTTTCTACATCCATGTTTTGTATCGTCCTATTCTTTTCCCATGAGATTCCAGTTAGTTACCTATGATATCCATCGGGTTTTGTTCGCTCTTCATACAGTCTCATTCCTTTAGGTCTTTTCTCTTGTATGCATTCAAGTGTGTTCTTTTTGTCCTTTTTTGTGTCCATTAATTATACAGCTTCTCCTCTAAGAGTCTACGCCTGTTGTTTTTAACTTTTAGTGCAAATTTATTTTTATATAAGTGACTTAACAAAATAACACTGCCAGATGGTTTCAACGTCATACGTAGTTGACTGTAGGCTATGTTCATAGTAGAGACTGATTGGGGACTTAACCACGACGAATATGACATTGAACAGAATGTTCCAATAATTTGACTACAAACAAGCGCGCGGTTTTGAGTTTCAATTTTAAGCAATATAATCAATACTCTAGTTTATCAGTGATGCCAAAACGTGGTACTACGAGTTTCAATGTTAAAGTACTGTCAATGCTCTAAGTAAAAAAGTATTAAGTTAATTGTTCTGCAGCATTTAATACAGATTCTAAATTGTCTACGGCCTCTAAATAAATCCCTTATAAATTTATCATGTTGCTTAATTATTTATACAATGGAAAAGAAAAGTATGAATATATAACACACAGCCGTGTCCACTCGCATCCTTTGTTATAAATATACATAATAAATATACATATATAAATGTACATATGTTTATTTGTAGTAAATAAATGTGTGTATGTGTGCGTGTGCGTGTGTTTAATCTTTAATATTAACATTTACTTTTCATTTTTGTTTTTGTTTTGCAAGTTCACTGTAAACAACCTGCATACATTTTGTTTTGCAAGTTCACTGTAAACAACCTGCATACATTTTGTTTTGCAAGTTCACTGTAAACAACCTGCATACATTTTGTTTTGCAAGTTCACTGTAAACAACCTGCATACATTTTGTTTTGCAAGTTCACTGTAAACAACCTGCATACATTTTGTTTTGCAAGTTCACTGCAAACAACCTGCATACATTTTGTTTTGCAAGTTCACTGTAAACAACCTGCATACATTTTGTTTTGCAAGTTCACTGTAAACAACCTGCATACATTTTGTTTTGCAAGTTCACTGTAAACAACCTGCATACATTTTGTTTTGCAAGTTCACTGTAAACAACCTGCATACATTTTGTTTTGCAAGTTCACTGTAAACAACCTGCATACATTTTGTTTTGCAAGTTCACTGTAAACAACCTGCATACATTTTGTTTTGCAAGTTCACTGTAAACAACCTGCATACATTTTGTTTTGCAAGTTCACTGTAAACAACCTGCATACATTTTGTTTTGCAAGTTCACTGTAAACAACCTGCATACATTTTGTTTTGCAAGTTCACTGTAAACAACCTGCATACATTTTGTTTTGCAAGTTCACTGTAAACAACCTGCATACATTTTGTTTTGCAAGTTCACTGTAAACAACCTGCATACATTTTGTTTTGCAAGTTCACTGTAAACAACCTGCATACATTTTGTTTTGCAAGTTCACTGTAAACAACCTGCATACATTTTGTTTTGCAAGTTCACTGTAAACAACCTGCATACATTTTGTTTTGCAAGTTCACTGTAAACAACCTGCATACATTTTGTTTTGCAAGTTCACTGTAAACAACCTGCATACATTTTGTTTTGCAAGTTCACTGTAAACAACCTGCATACATTTTGTTTTGCAAGTTCACTGTAAACAACCTGCATACATTTTGTTTTGCAAGTTCACTGTAAACAACCTGCATACATTTTGTTTTGCAAGTTCACTGTAAACAACCTGCATACATTTTGTTTTGCAAGTTCACTGTAAACAACCTGCATACATTTTGTTTTGCAAGTTCACTGTAAACAACCTGCATACATTTTGTTTTGCAAGTTCACTGTAAACAACCTGCATACATTTTGTTTTGCAAGTTCACTGTAAACAACCTGCATACATTTTTAGTTTCCCTATCACTGTCAGGGAAAAGTAATCTTTCCTGTGAAAGCAAATAAAGATCCTATGTTAATAGATAAAGTATTCCCACAACAAAACATAATTAATTTCATATAATTATAAACATGACGTATATTTAAATCCTGCCCCGTTTAGGCCTATTATATTTATGAATGGAATGATTAAACTGTGCTCATTGAATTGCAGAACATATACAGTAGGTCACTGGAACTTAAAACGTATAAGCATTTCTGAAGGGGAATTAGTGTATAGTATGTTGTTTGTGGCAGAAGGTTAGAAAGAACAGTGCTAGAAGAGGACGGAATGATAATCATTAAAGGTAAAACTAAAGTGGTGGTTGTAGATCCAACTGACTGCCTGCGACCTTGTCTTGGAAAACCGATTTAATAATAATTATTCTATTTACTTTAATAAGGAAATTGATAATAAAATAATACATAAACTGAAAATGGTTTTGCAGATGGTTTATATGAAAAAACGTTTTACTGTTTCACTGTTTTACTGGGCAAAATGATCGTCGGCGCGTATTTGCTCCCGGTCATAACTTACGCTTGCCCGGTCCAGGGTTACCATGCTAACATGCATAAAAAGAAGTTGCAAAGCGTCCTCGATAGGGGACTTCGGGTAGCGTCCAAAGTCGCTGGTCGAGTTGCTTCTCGTCTTCTGAGGAACGGACTTGGCGTCCGCTATTTAGACGACACCTTTAGGCGACTGGCATGCAGATTTTATGCACGTCCGGCAAGGTTTCTCTTGTACCGTATACGTACAGATGATTCGTGGAAACGACCTCGGTGTATACTGCGTTAGTGTAGGCTAGCACAACAGCTGAGAAATGCCTGCTACAGAGCAAGATCACCCTACTAGAGCAGGGCCGTGAGGCAGGAGCTCGGGTGAAGGCAGCTCGGAACTCTGATTCCTTGCGGTACGTCTCTGCGCGCACAACCACACAGCCCAGAGGCAGTCAGTCACTGTTTCACCAACAAACGTACAGCATATTACACTTTGTGTAATGGAAAGTATATTTGCGATAATGCTTCTATTACTTCCATCATATTGCAAGAACAGTCTGTTCCCTTCCATACCTCGGCTAGACAAAAGAGACGCGCTTCTCCTATGTTTCGTCGTTGATTCGTAGTCAGTCGCGTCTGTGATTCATAGTTACGTTTAAGAATTTTCAACTGGAATTGTGTTAAATACAAGCCGATCCCTTCCAGTAGACAAGGCAAGGAAAGGGGTCGCATTTCTTTAAGCTGATACCTGATTTCCAAATCTGCGAAATTTTTGACAGAAAATGACGCCGATGTTGGTAAGTACATACATCTATGAAAGCGTGTTCTCCACAATGAAATTAATCAAGAACTACTGCAGAAATCGCCTGACAGATTCTTCTCTGTTTCACCTACTAAAATATGTTAATTGTAAAATAACCTTTCTTTTTACTTATTAACAATTAAATAATTCTTTTTTATTTTTACTTTAGTTATAGAAAATTGATGACTTATGATGTGTCCCGCCGATATGGTCCTATTATCTTAAATTATTTTTAATAGTTTAATTGTGGCCTTCGGGCGCTTTTAAGTTGTAGATAATGTCAGCGCAGAGAAGAAGATCTAGATTGATGGAGTGAGGTTAGAACAGGTGCGACATTTCCATATTTTGGCGTAGTGTTAGATGACGAACATATTCAAGACAATATATAGGACCTGCTTTAACACCTATTGCGAGTACTGGGCGTTGAATGAACAATGAAGTGAAATTCAAGCGTTTGAGAAAAAAAATTTAGCGTTTGGGAGTCGCTATTGGAGACAGAATAAAAAATACAGATGTCAAAAGATATTTGGAAAATCCACAATGGATTTTATTGAACAAAGGCATTTGAACTGATGGGAACACTTGGTGACGATGCCAAGTGAGAAGCCCAGGATGGTGAATGTGGAAACCTAGAATTATGAACAATAAGAAAAGATGTAGTCGTAGATAAACATGGGACAAAACGGTAGTTAGGACTGTGAGGAGCTGACGTGGAGGAGCGAAGAGAATACGGAAAAAAATAAAATAGGGTAGAAAAAATTTGTGCGTATTAGGTGAAAACTCAACTTATATTATACTACAAAAATAAGTTGTGATTTAGTTAATGATAGTACGGTTACAGTGTATCGGAAAGTTTTATTTCTTTTGTGGTATTCTGATTGTAATTTTGGGTGTTCGTTTGGTTTGAGACAAAAGTGAAGACTTTGATGGTTTATGGATATTTGCGTTCCAATTAACTCATAACTGTGTGTATGTCTACTAGAAATGGTATACGGGGAAAATGTATATGAATAATTTTGGTGTAAGCGTATCTGGATTAAATAATACATAATTATAAGCGTTCATAAAACCAAGGCCATTGGTGCAGTACCTTCCATTCAGTTGTTAGTTGTTTACCGGTACTTTTCCATCAGCATGATAAAGAGGAAACTACATCGTAGCGCAATACGAGCAACGGCGCAAACGCGGCAACCTTGTGTACAACGTTTTGGATATTGCGTATCGGAATACCTCGCGAAATCGAGAGGCGTGGTACGCAATTGCGGCGGGTGAGTAATGTTTCCAGTTTAGTGCGCACCGTCCCGTCCATGCGGCACGTGTTGTCGGGGCATGCGTGAGTGCCCTCAGCCATATTGCGACTTACCGTTCCATTTCTACGTTGTTGTACAGGTTTACAAAAGTGTAAATAAGTTATTAAATGTATGTATGTGTGTGGCGAGCTTTTGCCCTGTGCAAAATAAAATTCACACGAAAACTGCAAGCATTCCAAAATTGCGGTGCGGGCGACGTTATTTTACATTTTCCGGTGTGAATTACATTTTTTTAAGTGCATTCACTTGTATTCTCCAGTGAGTCACATTACGTGGAATAGTGGCGTAAATAGGGATTGCTCCTTAAGGGGGGGGGGGCGGATGAGATTAGCTTCATGCTGGACTCCCAGTTTTCCTCACGACAAATGAAATCCAGGATTCTGCCAATAAAATTTTTCTAAAATAAGGCTGCAAATATGTGCGTTATTTTCCAAATGTTGAGTGATTGTCTGTGTTAAGAAAACTATTGACTTTATTTTATTAATTTACAAATGTTGTAACTTCTTTTATTTCTACAATTATTTATAAGGGTTTTTAACACGCGCAACTAGCTTAGAAATGGATCTACGTTAAACGAATATGAATTTCACTGAAATTTTTAATAACTATGGGGGTTTGATCCTCCTGCCCCCCCCCCCACCCTCCTAGTTACGCCATTAACATGGAACAATAGGCGATTCTGCACGAGCGGTTAAAACAATGAACAGGGTGATTCACTAATTTACTAATTCCCCCTCCCCCACTTTCACAGCTTATTCTACACGTCAAAATACAAAAATTACATATAAACACACGCTTGGAAACGCCTTCCGTGTTTTAAAGTCAAAACTTTTTCCAATTTTTTTATCTCGGAGGTAAAAATGCGACGGTGGAATTCTGTTGCGTTCCAGAACTGGTTCTCCATTAGTTACCAAGAAAATAATTGGAAATCCCCAATGATATGATTCGAAGATCACACTTTTTATTTAATCATCAGAGAGTAACAGTTGCCTGCTTGCTCTAATGACAACACAGCAACTGAGACATTTCTTACAGATTAACAAAATTATTGAAATACAATATACATTTTTACAGTCTCCAGATCGCTATTATGATTAACTTAAGAATTTTTACCTTGTATAATCCACTAGGCGATCTCAGTTTTTTACATACAACATGTTTCAAGGACTAAATCCCCATCTTCAGGTACAGTAAAAAATTTATTATTCCCCTAATACATAGGGGTCGTCGAAATGATTAAACGTTTATACATAAAAACACACGCATAAAAATCACTGAATAAATTAACATATAACACAAACACATGAACACGTTAAAAGCGACTCGGTGCACCGGTCGACCTCCGATCGTCAACTAGCCTGTGTTCGTGCTTCATTGCTTATCATCAACGCGGTATCATATAATTTATTGGATTAAAATGATAGCTGATCGTTGAGTAACTGCTCTTTATTTACTTTGGATGCCTTGTATATTTCAAACTCTTCTAAAGCATTCAGGAAATGACCTTTATTACAAACATGTATCGGCTCTATGTTCTCTTTGAATTCGGTGTAATTATGGTTTTCGTTTTTGAGGTGGAGTGCGTAATTTGATGAGGTGGTTTGGGGTTTCTTTTTTGGTAGGTGTTCTTTAAACCTCTCGATAAATTTCCTCCCCGTTTGTCCGATATAGAACTTATCGCACTCACTGCACTGGATTCTATATACCCCTGAACATTCCTCCAAAGTTATTGGTTTTCGTGGCTTAAGTATATTTTTTAGATTATTTATGGTCTTGAATGAAACATTTATATATAATTTTTTAAATTCATTTTTTATTATGTTGGGGAGTATGTTCGTATATAATGCTGATACATATTGTGTTGTATTTTTAACTTTATTATTGTCACCATTTATTTTCCGTAATTGTTTATGTATCATTTTATCCACAATTTCTGTGTTATATCCATTTTTCAAGGCTATGTGTTTTATTATGTTATATTCTGCCTTATAATCCTCCGTATTCATTGGTACGCTTATTAGTCTATGTGCTAGTGCATTAAATGCCGCCATTTTTTTGTGTGTATGGATGATTCGATTTAGCATTTATAACTATGTCTGTTGTGGTAGGTTTTCGGTATATTTTAAAACCGAAATGGTTGTTTCTTTTTAACACCAATACATCGAGGAAGTTCAAGCCATTATTGGTTTCCATTTCCATAGTAAATTTTATGTTGTGGTTAATTTCGTTAATAAATTTAAAAAACATATCCACCTGTCTATGAGTGCCATTAAATACTATGAAGGTGTCGTCTACATAGCGTGTATAAGAAACAATTTTAGCATAGAATCGGTTATAGTCAGACAATAAAAATTTATTCTCATAATAGTTCATATATATTTCGGCCAAACGTCCACTTAGAGGTGAACCCATAGCCAAATCTTCCTCTTGGTTAAAATACTTGTTGTCATGTATTTTATATTATCTTATATTTTATGCTTTATGTTATTTTATATTTTATGCCCTTTATATTATCGAAGGGCCTACACTATAATTTACCTGACTTTAGTAAACACGCTTTAACACGGGAAGTCACGAATGCTGAGGCTACAATTAAATGTATTAAGAACCAAGACACTCAGTGTGAAACACGGTCATTAATCAACAATAAGTTGAATCGTTTCCTGAAGTTAAATAGCACACATAACACAGAACATAAAAAAAGAGTTAAAAATCGCTAAAAATATCAAACAAAAAATAATAAATAACAACGCAATAATTACAAAATCAGACAAAGGAAACACAGTGGTTATTATGGAAAATACAGATTATTTACGTAAATGTAACGACTTCATTCAAGATAATAACATAACAATGTTAAATGATGACCCGACCGAATAACACGCTAAAACCATAAATTCAGCTATTAATACATGTGTAAATTTACTTGACACACAAACCAGACGGAATGTGAAACAAATCAAACCTAAGGCACCTGAATTTACGGGACTGCCTAAATTACACAAACAAAACATTCCTATACGACCTTTCATTAAATATACGACCGCCCCTAATTATAAAATAGCCAAAAAACTGCAACAAATTATTAAGAACAGCATAAAATTAGAAAATATCCACAAAGTAAAAAACACCTTTGAATTCATAAATAAAATTAAAGGTATGGAGATTACACCTAGTTATAAACTTGTCTCGATGGACATTGTCATTTTATATACAAATATTCCGGTTTTGGAAACATTAAAAATTCTAAAGGTAAATTTAACTACAACAGGTATTCTAAAAAAAAAACAGTAAGATGAACTCCTATCTTTGTTACAGATTATAGTACAGCAAAATTATTACACTCATGACAACAAGTATTTTAACCAAGAGGAAGGTTTGGCTATGGGTTCACCTCTAAGTGGACTTTTGGCCGAAATATATATGAACTATTATGAGAATAAATTTTTATTGTCTGACTATAACCGATTCTATGATAAAATTGTTTCTTATACACGCTATGTAGACGACACCTTCATAGTATTTAATGGCACTCATAGACAGGTGGATATGTTTTTTAAATTTATTAACGAAATTAACCACAACATAAAATTTACTATGGAAATGGAAACCAATAATGGCTTGAACTTCCTCGATGTATTGGTGTTAAAAAGAAACAACCATTTCGGTTTTAAAATATACCGAAAACCTACCACAGCAGACATAGTTATAAATGCTAAATCGAATCATCCATACACACAAAAAAATGGCGGCATTTAATGCACTAGCACATAGACTAATAAGCGTACCAATGAATACGGAGGATTATAAGGCAGAATATAACATAATAAAACACATAGCCTTGAAAAATGGATATAACACAGAAATTGTGGATAAAATGATACATAAACAATTACGGAAAATAAATGGTGACAATAATAAAGTTAAAAATACAACACAATATGTATCAGCATTATATACGAACATACTCCCCAACATAATAAAAAATGAATTTAAAAAATTATATATAAATGTTTCATTCAAGACCATAAATAATCTAAAAAATATACTTAAGCCACGAAAACCAATAACTTTGGAGGAATGTTCAGGGGTATATAGAATCCAGTGCAGTGAGTGCGATAAGTTCTATATCGGACAAACGGGGAGGAAATTTATCGAGAGGTTAAAGAACACCTACCAAAAAAGAAACCCCAAACCACCTCATCAAATTACGCACTCCACCTCATAAACGAAAACCATAATTACACCGAATTCAAAGAGAACATAGAGCCGATACATGTTTGTAATAAAGGTCATTTCCTGAATGCTTTAGAAGAGTTTGAAATATACAAGGCATCCAAAGTAAATAAAGAGCAGTTACTCAACGATCAGCTATCATTTTAATCCAATAAATTATATGATACCGCGTTGATGATAAGCAATGAAGCACGAACACAGGCTAGTTGACGATCGGAGGTCGACCGGTGCACCGAGTCGCTTTTAACGTGTTCATGTGTTTGTGTTATATGTTAATTTATTCAGTGATTTTTATGCGTGTGTTTTTATGTACAAACATTTAATCATTTCGACGACCCCTATGTATTAGGGGAATAATACATTTTTTACTGTACCTGAAGATGGGGATTTAGTCCTTGAAACATGTTGTATGTAAAAAACTGAGATCGCCTAGTGGATTATACAAGGTAAAAATACTTAAGTTAATTGAAATACAATACTCAAAACGTCATTGTTGATCAGCTGTTAATAGACTACTTTATTGACAAATGTGAAACAAAAATCGGTACTTTCCCAACAACCGTACCTAAACTTATTTTCGATATTTCGATCATGCGATTTTCGCCTTCGATATGTTGTCAATATCGCATATAAATTTTGTTACATAGTAGAAATCGTGAAAATTTATTTGTGTATGTTATAAAATAGTTTGTTGACGATTGCAATCGTTTTTTCAATGTCATATTTGTTATGAACATAAAAATGTTTGATATTTTTATGCAAAAATGTTTATTGCAGTAATATAGCACTGATGTGTTGTGCTTGCGACGCCAAAATTCGACTATGTTAGGTTAACATGCAAACTGCAAGTACACAATGAACCAATATGCCTTTAAAACCAATACTCGCTTTTTGTGAAAACCACGTAGAAAAAACAATTCGAAGCAAACCAAAGTGTACATGTTTCCCTTTTTGTGGCAGAACTCGTTTTTCGCTAATATTCGTTTTTTCACTAATACTCGGTTTTTGTGTAGATCAATGGAAAAGCAACGAACTCGAAGTAAGGCGAAGGCCTACACATTAAACGTTATATTTTTCCTAACCATGGGGTTTACTTTTTTAAACAGTAAAATAAAAACTAAAATCATCATTAGGACTACCTAACGTTAAAAAACTTTGTATTTTCAATTTACAGTAAGAAATAGAATAATTTACAATTAGTACAATTCTTTTTCTTCTTCACAACGTGGTACGTCGATACTATCGCATATTAAAAACATCGGAAATGTTGTGTAGGTACGGATATTGGGAAAGTACGCAAATATCTTTCAAGTAGAATTTATGAAAATCGCGCCCATATAAAAATCTGTGTAAATCGCGCCCAGTTTAAGTATTCAGCCCTAGCGACTACCTGGTCGCCATGAGTGGCGACCCACCCCCACCCCATGAGTGCGTTCAACCCCGGAGAATGACCTGTAGAACAATGCATTGGAATTTCCTCCCAGTTTATCCTTCCAGCTTTCTCTTTTTTGCCCTCATTACTGTTCTAACTTTTCTAGTGTTCAGTTCGTGCGCCTTGTGTATTTATGCTGTTATATGTTCAATATGGAAGTGACAACGACCAACCACGGTCAGCCATGTGCCCATTATGAAGGATACTCGTACATCGTAAGGAGAACAAAAGAAGACGGAACTGTGATTTGGCGGTTCAAAACAGAGATCAACGCGTTGTCGAGGAATGATTAACACCTAACACTGTAATGTACTTAGTTCAAATGAGCATCAATGTGGAGCTCCGGATGACGCTCGTTTGGAAGTACACAAGACACTAAATCAGGCGAAGAAGAGAGCACGAGAGGAAGATACTTTGATTTCTACAATATATTCAGAAGAGTTAGGTGACCTGCATAATCGAGGGTATGATTTTGTCACGGAAATGCCAGCATAGCAAGTAACGAAGAGGACGTTATACAACCACCGGGCTAAATCGCAAGGAAATCAGAAAGAACCAAAATCATCTCAAGAAGTTGATCTTCAAGCAGAAGTACTAACTATGAATGACGGTACCAATTTTCTATTAAGCGACGACAACTTAGGAGAAAGGATCATAGTCTTGTGTGGGAAAGCAGGAAGAGAAGTTCTAAAGAGTAAACAAGACTTTTTTATGGATGGGACCTTTAAAAGCTGTAGCAAGCAATTTTCTCAAGTATACACAATTCCTCCAGACTTTGGAAGTTCTAAGAGTGAAACAAACATCTATCCAGTGGCCTTTGCATTTTTACCAAATAAAAAAAAAGAGACATACATTCGTCTGTTCCGTAATGTACTTGAACATGTTCCAGAATGGAATCCTAAAAATGTGACCGTTGATTTTGAACCAGCAGCGATTTCTGCACTAACATTGTGTTCCCATCAGTTGAAGTACATGTATGCCATTTCCACATGAAGAAATGTCTCTGGAGAAAAGTGCGAGAATTGGGACTTACTCGCGAATACAGGGAAAATGAAGAAGTAAGACTGCAAATTCGCATGTGTGCTGCGCTAGCGTTCCTTCGGCCTGAAGATGTCTTTGATGGCTGGCTCGAGATACATTCCCAAGCACCTGATGTTGCCAAGCTTTCTGAGTTTTTCGATTATTTTGTGGAGAGGTGGTTGGAAAATAGTGAAGTCCCGGTCAGTCTTTGGAGTTGCTACAGACGGCGCCATCGAACGACCAACACTGTAGAAGGCTGGCACAATAAAATTAATAATTTCCTTGGAAAACCAAACCCTAAAATTAAAGACGTGATCAAATGTATGAAGACAGAAGCAGAAAACTCAGCATGTGCGTTAATGAGGACAGAGTTAAGTACGGAAGGTAAACGAAGGAAAACAATCTACATGAAAGTGGACGAAAGGCTTGAGAAAACAGTAAAAAAGTACGAAGAGGATGGTGACATCAGGGCATGTTTGAAAGCAATATCTTACCTCCAAAAACTTGAGTAAATGGACTAAAACTTAAGTTCATGGCCCTAGAGTTAGAAGATGTATACAAACAAATAAAATGTACATAATGTAAATAGTAACTTATAAACTTTAAAAAATCCAATAAAAAATTAAAAAAGTACAATAAAAAAAATATTGACGATGCTTATGAGCTGATTTTAAACACGCCTGAATGACAAAAATATACTTTTGTCATTTAGCCAAAAGCCTGGATAAATTGTGATGGGAGTCAGTTTAATTGACGGGTAGGGACCGTACTGGGCGCGATTTACACTGGGCGCGATTTTCACTGGGCGCGTTTTACAGGTTACCTTCAAGTAGGCCTAATTTTAGTAACTCATTTTTTTATCTTCGAGACTACAAAAATTGGGGCTATCATTGCCTGGCCGTAACTTGAAAACAAAGCGCTTGATGTTTATATAACATGACTTTTTTTATAGCCTAATTGAGTAATTACATGATCACATTCTATAAATTAGTATAATTACATAATTAATTAAATTATTGTTAGTATAATTAATTGCACGTTGTACTATTTAACTATCTATGACGTTGTAACACACACACACAATATTTTCTTCATATAGGCTATATATAATTATACATTAACTTAGTGCAATACATTCCTATCCTAGCAGGAAAGTAGAAAGTTGAAATTATGGTGCACAACGTAGTGACTAAAGCAAGCTCTTTTGTGTGACTACGAGTGTCCGACAGTCCATCGAAATGCCAACAGTAATTAATGCTTCACAAATGAGAATTCTACACTCATTGGCAGGAGTAACTCTGAGACGTCGGATACGACATAAGGATTTACAACGCTTTATCCGATTGACAACCACTATGCACTGATACTGTTATTATTAACGATTAAAGGTTTCCAAGGTTGGTTGAGGGGAAGAAGAGACTCCATCTATGCGTCTACACATTCCAGGATGGGCAACAGTTGTCAATACAATACAACGTGGTTGTTATAAGCTAGTATGCTCCCTGTAAAGTCTTAAATAGCTGGTTATTCGCATTGTGATCATCATACAGGAGAAAATTTCTATCATCAATGTGAGTCTTTTTATGTAGGCCTACTGTAAGACGGTTGAGACCGAAATTACTAAAACTTTATGAAGAATCAAGCTTCGTGAGTTGCAGAACTCGCTCACTGTTTTGAACGAATAACATTTATTATTAAATACTTTTTCAATTATCAGAAGTGATATTGGCTGCGATAGGAATTATGATATTGACGTTTAAGTTAGGTAAGTTCAGACAATCTGTGGGACATTTAACCGTACTTTTAGAAACAAGGTACGTCGAGATATAAAATTAAAGTTCTACAGAGTTATGGTAGTCCCACTGTCCTATGGTGTGAATTATGGACAACAACCAAGAACAAGACAGTAAAATACAGGCTGCGAAATAGCGTTCTTAAGAGGAGTTAACAGGTGTTCTGTACTTGATCGTATAAGGAATGAGGCCATAAGAGAAGAGTAACAAGTTTTTAACTTGAATGAAAAATTAAAAGCTTACAAACCACGGTAGAAAGAACACTTTGTTTGTTCAGATTTCAGACTGACGAAACAAGTCTGGAAATACAAACCTATAGGACACAGGTGTGTGGGTAGACCCAGGAAGAGATGGCGGAGCAGGCAGCACCTTGCCTATGCCGTGTTGTGAAGATGATGATGATGAATTATCAGAAACATTATCATGATCAAGATTACCACACCCTACTATAAACGCTAAAAATTAAAAAAAAACAATCGGACCCGTGTTAAAATCCACTTTATTCTGACACATGGCTAGATTTCTACTTTTTTCAAAGTTTTGATTAATTTCTTCGGACTTAAAAGTGTCCTACAATTTTGAAATTTCCAAAACTGAACATTATATTCAGGTTCTGGTTACAGTTCTCTTTAATTTAATATTCTACATGGAATTATCTGATTTTATTAAAAATTTCACCCATTTTCTGGCCCCTGGCCCCCAAAATTTTGAATTTTTCAAAACTGAATACTAAATTTATATTTTAGCTCAAATTTCCTTTAATTTAATACTCTAAATCTGTGGTTCCCAAACTTTTCAGTCCGCGGACCCCCTCCAAACAAAAATAAAAATTTCACGGACCCCGTCAGAGTTCTGAAATATACAAACAGTAAACATGATACAAACTCTTATATTTTAATTAAAATGTATTAAAATCAAAATTCTCTTAACTTGAAAAATTATAATACACTGTAAGTGATATCAAATATAGGGTTTGTTGTGAACAATGAAGCTGCTTTTGAACAATTAGCTCTGCTTATTGGGTTTAATGCCAGATAATTTCAATATTAAGTTACTCTCAATATTAAGTTTATTTCTTAACTTCAAGTACGTGAGCTGGGAAAATGCGGTTTGAAACGAATAAGCACAGGGAAACACAGTTAAACACTTCAAAGCTTTTTTACGAGTTCAGGATAGTCAGTCATTACATATAACCAGAAGTCAGCTAGCTGTAATTGCGAAAACTGTAATTTTAATGAACTGTCAGTTGAAAGTTCTGCCAATGAATCTTCTTCTTGTAGCGTAAGAGAGAGGTTAGTTGACAGCTTATCAGCAAATGGGTTCGTTATTCACATGTCACTATCATCCGTCACGGGAAAAATATTCCCTTAGCTGCAAGTTCAGTTGCTCCAAATGAGACTTAATAACGTTAAGGCTCTCCTTTGGAACGTTTTCTCCTGACATCTGGACAAAATCTGCCATGGAAGGAAATTGTTCGAAGATTTTAGAGTCTAATCTCTGATTCCACGGCTTCAATTGTTTTATCATCCCGTCGGTTTTATCTTGAACCTTGAAAACAGTGATGCTAGATCCCTGCAGGCTTAAAGTGAGTCCATTCACATGACTGAAGATATCAGCCAGATATGGTAGTTTCAGAAGCTAGTTAAAGTCATGGAACCTGTCTTTTAGGAAGTTGGAATCAAATATAAAGACCTTTACTTCATCCCTCAGTTCAAATAATCTGTTCGAATACCATTCCACGCGAAAGCCATGATAATTCACAGTTGATCAACAATTGCTTGTGGCCACTCACCATTTCTTCACATATTATAAAGGAAGAACGTTTTGCTTAGATACAGTGCTTATAAGCAAGATACAGTGTTTATACGTGACTAAAACAGCGCGATCAGTTCTGCGTTGATGCGGCGCTCTAGTCAGTTCGGCTGACAAACAGATCTGCTACACCACATGATTTAAAGACATTATTAAAGCCTTTGAAATTACTTTTACAATTAGCCTACAATTATTTTGAACCAAAAATAAAATATAGTGGAATCTTCTACTAATTGTTTTAAGATTCTAAAATTTAGATTTTAGAGCATAAAAAATCGGAGAAAATTACGGTATATTCTACTTTTTATTAAAAGTGTCCGCGGATCCCAATTTGGGAACCACTGCCCTAAATAAACTTTTGCGATTTTTTTCAAAATTTATGCACCCTCATATTATTGCCTCCCACTCCCCCTATTTTTGATGGCATCTATCTCAAAAACAGTACGATTCTGTAGTATCAAACTACGGACACACGTGCCAAGTTTTACCCCAAACAGATAGACAGACAGACAGATGCCAAACTGTGGCGTTAAAACTAAGAACTCGTTGTTTCGCTCCTTCAGAAATTCCAATTGCACATAATATACGGATACTGGAATATCATCGAACATGGCCGCGGAGGATTGTCAGTTATAGACGCCGTGGTTATAGGGACGAAATCGTCGATAGGCGTGTCCCGTCCAGGTGTACACTTGAACAGGTAGCATTTCAAACTCCTAATCGAAAGAATATCAGAGAAGAAAAATAATGATAAGTGAGGGTAAATATACTTTTCCTTCATTCCCTGAAAACTCTGTCAATCTTGTTGTTTTCTGTTTCTCCTTAGCGTTTTCTCGTTAGGACGGTCTGTCGCGTCTTCTGGGCTCGGTCGTGTACTTTGTCGATCGGCGTTTATAGTGTCTATCCACCCCAGTTTCAGTCGTCCGCTTGTACGTTCCCCGTCAACTTTCAGGCCTCAGGTGCTGCTAGCAGATCATGTCCGTACAAACCTGCCATTTTCTTATGTACTGGCTCCACGCCAGCCAGGTGCCTGACAGTGTTATTGTTGACGTGCTCAAGCAGCGAGTGTTCCGTGTTCCCTTGTCCTCGTCAAGATACGCATATGTCCTCATCATATTATATATGACATTGATCCATCAGTTGCGTCACTAACTGACCAACCGGCCTGTTGATCGGGGCTGTTGTTAGTTTTCCTCAGCGCCGTAGTCGCTGAGAACAATATGCGTTTTTCGCCTAAGAGTATGTGGCATTGGGCTTTAGAGAAACTATTTTCCAGCTACCCTAATCCAGTGTAATGTAAGCACTGCAGCCCACTCACATGCACCTGTTGACTGTTGGTCCTCAGGAGGTATTTAATTTCACTCCAGCCACCCATACCTGGGAGGCACACCCCTATACTATATCCTAGAAAGCGTTACAGAAACTGTGTCAACCGCCAGAGACCAAATAATTATAATTATTTAAGACGTTAATGTAATTATTATTTTTATAGAACGAGTAACGTGATGCCTGATTGATTTGCAGCAGACAGCCACAAGAAACTTTACTTTTGTGTTGCCTTAATAAGTTTTGCCGAAAGTTGTACCTAAGCACTTTGGTCACAACCTGCTATTTGACTCTTGGTGTATAACTATGGACATAGCATTCACTTATTGCCAGCATTAACATTACGGGGATGAAGGACCTAGCATCACAGCAAGAGACATATCCCTTTCCCGGAAGGCAGCAATATAAGTACTTTGTAATTACTTAATGTCAGTAATAACACTGATAGTAATAACGTTACAGCACTATAACACTCTAAACCATAAAATGGATTATCGTGGGGTATTGTGTTTGAGTCACACGGTGTGGTGAAATCATTATAGGACGTGTGATTTATTAGCCTGTGTTATTTGAACAGATTACACGATACTGATGAAACACGTTCTGACCTGTTTAATAATCGTCCTACTTTTTAAAATCCTTGATACGAAACACACTTCCGCCTACACACATGCGTTTACAAGCATCATAAAAAATATAGGTGGAATCTGGCACAATTACAGCCCGCTGATGTGTTTTCTGGAGTCCAAATATCTACGTGCGTGAGTTTTGAGCAATTTTTGCAATTTGTCGCCATTTTTGAAATTTTACAACGGAAAATCCCGCTCTATACGTTTCAATGCTCTCGTAGTAAGCCACATAACGATAATAAGAGAATGTATGAAATTGTGTAGAGTTTCAAGAGGGACTATTTACGTATTTTAGCTTGTAAAGAATTTTGTAATTTAGACTTAAAAATGATTGTGAGTGCAAATGCATAGTGCGATATTTGAAAATGTGCGTAATTATCGTACGCACGAGTGCATGTGGCGCGTAGGTGAGAATTAGAAAACAGATTATAGCACCCTTATTAATTAAGATTTCTAGATGAGACTTGGACAAAAGACTTGTTGTAGTTCATAGTACAACAATCTGCCGTAATTAAATGTACGATTTAATGGGAGTGAATAAGTTTTTTATTCGATATATGACTCATACTAAAAAAGCCATAAAAAGAACATGAAATTTAAAACACTTTTTCTGCAGGTTAAGAACAATTATTGACAGAACAAACCGAAATTTACATGATCTGACTGTAATTCCTTCATATAAATTAGATTTCTGTAGAAGCAAGCAGTTGACCAATCAGCAGGAACTCTAGAATTTCAGTCAAGATTAAGTAAAGCTTTGTCCAAGTTCATCCTTTGGCGTCAGAGCCAAGATCTTTCCCCTCATCTTGCGCAGGAGCATCTCCTTGAGCACAAAACTGACCCTATATCTTCTGCTACTAGATCAGTACTCATATACGCAACCCAGCGTGGTGGCCACTTCTCTCCAATAGTGCAAAACGTAAGCTGGAACAGTTCCAGAACAGTTCCGTCCAAATACTGTCCAACTCGCCCTGGTTTTTTCGCAACCAAGCCATCAGGACAGGTCTCCGTCTACCACCGGTGGAAGAGTTCGTTTTCATACTTTCTGTACTTTCTGCCTCTTCTTCCGCATGGCAGACTCACCCCACCCATACCTACATGATCTGGTCAGGGACGAAGTTCCCCTATGCCACATCATAAAGCGACCCCGCACCCTGTTGAATGAACCCCCCTAGTCTCCTACGTAGGGTCCTTCTCCTGAGGGAGCCAATACCACTCACAGAATCCCACCAGACATAACCCCGAACCCCGAACTGTCTTGAATGGCTGTCTTAGCCGCTCGTGGCCTCGGCGGGGCTGTCTCATGTCAGTTGTGCAAGAGCCTTCTTTCATGATGCGCCCGCCCCGCGTACACGAACTGATGTGGGCAGACCACCGCAGACCGGTCAGGAGGCCGTGACGGAGGCGGCAGCACTGTCCAACCGGTCCTAAAATGTATCGGGAGGTATCCCTGCTGTTACTCGGACGCGTCACCACTGGTTCAGGGCACTAGGTCACACCAAATACGATCGGCTGAATATCTCATTTGCTAAGATCCTCTCCCCCTACTTACAAACAATAGGAGCATACACCCACAAACACATGAACTTGAAAAACCAAACGCCCTTGAGACAGCACGATTCTTGCAATCATCGAATGAGTCACTCCGGGCGCTGCTACGATGCAGGAGTCTTGTGCCCCGTCCCCCATTAGTTACAACTACAGCTATAATACATAGCTGTATGTGGTATACTATTATTGTATTATACTATCATACTATTAATCACAACCAAACTTTTTAAAAATTATTTTTGGTGCAGCAACCTTCGATAGCACCATCGTTCATAGTTATTTCGTGTCATTCTACTTTAAAGTTCAGGCGTTAACAGAGCGCAAAGAAAACTGCGGGGGAACAGATGAACGTAAAGTTAGTTGTATACTTCGGTGAAGGCCTACATATATATACTCACGTACGAACATAAACAAGCAGGCGCCGTACAGTACGTGTCTCTAAATTTAACTTCGGTGTATTTGGTTTATTCTATATATAGGTAGAAATCAGCCGTGAAATGAATACTAATGGCGGTTTATGCACTGACAGATGATTGTTATTCAAGCAAATAAGTTAGAACATAATTAAGCAGACAGCCACGTGCGACTATTCTGTCTTTGAGCTGAGCGTATTGAGTTCTTGATTGATGTATTCTATTGAACCCACAAAAATTATAAAATACCATTCTCATTCTTCGTTTTATCGAAATTAACTTCTTTTTCTTTTGATTAAACCAACAAAAACAAATTACTAACACGATTTTTTTATTATAGGCCTACTACCAACCAAAGTGTATTATATACAAGGCAGTCAAGCCTTATTCTTTCCGTCTCAATCACGTGTAATACACTATTAATCACAACCAGACTGATTTAAATAGCATTTTTTATTTTGATACAAAAACTTATAAGCCGTAGCGTTATAGCAATTGACTGATAATATCTACTCTGAATGAAGCACTGAACAGCTTTCGACAAGTCTGGTCTGGTTAGATTTTTTTAATTTTAAATTAAAAATTGTAGCGTTTATAAATCTGGAAACTTAATTCTAAAAACCGGCCATTGTTTTTCTTTATTTCTGTGTTTTGATTGTATCGTTATTTTTAAAATCTTGAAATTTCTTATAAATTTAACTAATAAGCTCCGTGAGCTGCAGATTTCACTGATCATTATTGTTACGTAATTTGAGTATTAGATAGTTTTCCATTTATCAGAAAATATGTGAAAAACCCAATTATCTTTTTAAATAAAGATTGTTCTTTTTATAGTAAGACAACCATTGCAAAGCGGACTGTCATACAATAAATTCTAAAAATTCCGAACTACTTATTTGGTTTCTGAAGTGAAAACTTCAAAATTTCCCCACTGCCACAAATGTGTGTGCTTTAAGCAAAGCTTAGTGTTTAAAACACTGTGAGCATGTATTAAGCGTTTAAATACTATTAAAAAAATAAAATAAATATAAAAAATAATTCTATTTATGATAGCAGTACTCACATGCTGAGAGACAGAGCTGAATGCATTTGAAATCCTTTTCTTGTACTTAGTTTATTAATAGCGTAATATATTTACACAACTTCCCAATTGTTTAATTCACAAAATTATTTGAAATCAGAGACACCTATTTTTTATTATAATATTTATAGTATAGTGAATTAGAATGTTTGGGTACATGTTTCACATGTCGAAAAAGTATAATTTTATATCTTCGTTTACTTTGAATGTTTTCTAGTTGTTCCTTGAGTCCGATTCTGGTTTTTATATTATATTTGGCTGGAAATTATGAAAACTTTCAAACTTCAAATGCATACGAGCAACTTTTACTCGGTGAATCAGTTCGCTCGTCACTGGACACTGAAGTTCTCCCTTCTGGCGTGTATCTCAAGACCCATCCATTTTTTTATAGCTTTATAACTATAATGCCTAAATGACAAAAATAATTTAGTCCTAGCTGTTGGGTTTGTTTATGGTCACACCATAAACATGAACATGGACATGAAGTTTACTTTTTGTTCAAAATCGTTATACCGTCTTCGGACCTGGTATCCTAAAATTCTGAAATTTCAGAATTGAACATTATATACGGAATTTTGGTTAAAATTCAGTTTAATTCGATGTCCGGCATCCATAGTTGCTATTTTTCAATTTTTTACGCTTTTTGTCCCCTGACTACCAAAATTTTGAAATTTCCAAACTTGGACCCTGTAACTGGAACACTACACACACACTTTTCCTGTGTATAGTTGGAACACATTTTCCTGAACACTATATTGGAAAATTCTCTTTAATATGATATTCCACGTGGAATTTTTCGATTTGTTCCAAATTTTACCCCCTCACATTTTGTTCCCTGCCCTACTATTGGGGGGGGGGAGAGAGCGATCAATCTCAGAAACAATAGTATAAATGCGTGGTATAAAAGCGTGCAAAATCGGTTCATGCGTTCAGAGGTTATTGTGAGACATACCCCAATCTGATAGACAGGTAGTTAGACGAACAGGCAGAAAATTGACAAATGGTCCAATTAAAACTGAGAACTCGTTTCGCCCTATAATGGATATTTAAGGGAATTAATTAATTTATTTGTGTTTGCCGTGCCCCACGATCTTGGAGCGCCATTAATATAATGAATGATTATTATGCATAAATTAATAATTGCATAATTTAATTAACTTTTAATTAATATAAATTTCTGTTGGTTATGATTATCTAGTTGAACCTATTTCCTCGTGCCACGCGTTGGGCAACCATTTAATACAATGATTAATATGCAAATTACTTGCATAAATTAATTATTTTATGATTAATATAATTAATCATATGTTTATTATTCTAATTATTTATGTCCCGCATTGGAACGCAATTTAATGTAATGGATGAATGTAGATGTAATTTACATTTGCGGCTATTAATTATTTGTATAAACTGAATAATTACTCTAATTATTTATAGCTCAACAAAAGATATCAGTTTACAATTAATATTGTAAATTCAATTTACATTACTGAGCAAAAGAAACTCTTAGAAAATTACTTTGTGAGTTTTAAAGATTAAGTTAACATCTGGGTAATCTGTAATAATAAACGCATGTGTAGAATCAACTTAAATAACTAATTTATTATTCATTCATAGTAAATTATAATCATACATATAAAAACGTCGTTACACCTGTAAATACACACATATTTTTCAATAAAAATAAGTTCTAGTTTAAATATTCGCTGAAATAAAGAAGACATACATACATAAATCATATGATATAACAATTCAAATTTTAATTATTGATGCGTTCATTAATCCCAGATAGTTTTGTTAACATATTCGTTAATTATACTTTTAATTCTAATTATATTCATTACGTTTATTTATAACTTCCCAGGGTAGGAATTCTTTGAAAGAATCAGGTCAGTAGCAGCAACTTAAAGTAATAATTAAATAATGGTTACTTGAGTTTTATGGAATATCCGTTTAGTGTCCAGTGATGTCCTGTCCTAGCGGTGATGATGACAGAAAGACACATCTCGTTGACTGCCGTCGATATCACAAACTTGTATACACCCCCGATCACTCGCGTCGAAGTAGAGTTGTGTAGATAAGTAATGGATTTAGTGTTTGTTTGAATAATTCATTTTAAAATGAGTGTTGTATGTTCATTTTAACATTAATGTTTATGTCTGTTCGCCACTTATTTCACCTTCTATCAATGTATGTGGGATTAGATTAGTTCGTTCAAACGTTCATGTTCTATAATGTTTAATGTGGTTTAGTAGCACTGACTAATTTTAAGTTCGTCTATTTTGTACGATACACAAGTAATGATATTTGTACGTGTCGAGATTATATTGTTCGCTTTAAATGATTACTACCTGAGTCCGTTAAATCGCACTTTGAAATTCACTATTAGAAGATCACTAAGTCTGACTATTATGACATGACGATTTCACTAAGTCTGTTAATTTACGATTTTGATGTACTAACTTCTGAAACTTGAGATATACTCTCCGAAAATTAGAATATACTAGTTTGAAAATTTAAAGTAAACTGGCTTCGTCCCTGTGTTGGACATATAGTTTTACCAATTCGTCCCTACTCAAATTTTGTCTTCCGCGCTGTCCACGCCTTTTCTTACTCGTGATAGGTCAGTTTTTAGTTTTCTCGGAATAGTTTGTCCCACTACGTTAGGACTCTTCGTTATCTTTCTTCTGATTCGTCTTTTGCTTTTGGTTACTATGGAAACTGTCCTCTCCACCAGTGTTCTTCGCAGGTCTTGTCTTCTGATAGGTTGCCAGACATCCCCCAGATTTTGTTCTGTCGAACGTTGACCTATTTCGTAGAATCTCTAGCTATTATACGCTTGTCGATCCCTCTTTTGTGTGAGGTATACGCAGTGTTTTTCTGAGTTGCCTTCATCTGTTCTCGGGTCCTTCCGAAGTATTGTTATCTCTTACACCCCTTTTTTGTAACTATTAATAATTTTGGACATCTGCTAGCTGGTGAAGTCACCCTAACTTTCTACTCGTAAATTGCGTCTGACACTTAGACGTTATCTCCAGCTGTGTAGCATGATTGGAGTCCTGTCCATTCTCCGCTTCACTTATTGTTTCTTAAAGTGCTGTACGTCCGCTCCTTTGTAAACATCTTGTTTCCCCTTTTTGCAGTACCTCATATTCTGACGTAACCTGACTGAACATATGCCTTAATTCCCAGTACACGTGTGAGTGTCCTCGCCTGCTTTGTCTCGGCTGTTGTGGGTAATAATTCTTAGCTAAACTTTCCCTGTCATCTCGTACATCCAATTTCTATAGTTGAGTAGAACTTAACGTCTTCCTATTGTCTTGTTAGCGACGCTGCTCTGATATCTTCACATTACGTTTTATTTATTGCGTCAACTAGAAGTCGTTGACACAACTTCGTGTGCACACACTCCGTCGAGGAGAAAATTTAAAAATTTTTAAATTTTTGCTCGTTACAGCGTCCTCAATTTTGATTTGATGATGTGATCTTAGGGAACAACTCAAATCCAAATTCTGCGCCCTGTACGTCGCCTCACCATGTTCATCTTCCTCCGGGAGGGATATAACATGTTAACCTACTTTTCATGACTTGTATTACAATTGGTGTACCCCTTTTTAGTTTTAACTGCATCTACGAATTTATTGCTAACTATCTGGAATGACTGAACGCATTTAACATCATCGTATTTACATATCGGTTACATATAAGTACCTTATCTCTCTAATCACAAAACAAATCATAAATTCAATGAGTAATATGTACATTAATTAACCAAATAATCCCTTTACCTTCTAGAATACTATTCACGCAATATAATATCAAACAAATCAATAGATTTAATGTAACGCTTTACATGAAATTAAAGAAAATCTCCTACAACATATACATTTTATGCAGTACAAATAGTCCTACCAAAATTCGTTATTAAAATTTTATTTATAATTAGATTGATAATTAACATATCCGTTACGTTAGTTTTATTTATATTCATATTATTTGATCATTTATATACATACACATAATAATTTTTTTACTAACGAGTTATTTGCTTCGTTATAACATCATTTAAATTCCTAACCTATCAATGATGTACATTCACTTTAACAAAATTTATTTGCAATATAGTTTATTAATTCAATATCACTTATTTACTTTTAAGTGTCCCTTTTTTTCTTTCTCACTTTGTCTCAATAATTTATTGCTATAAGAACAAGTAGTCGTAACTAAAATGTTCTTTGTATTCACTACAATACTTCATAAAGAATGTCACTCAAAACATTAATTCACACTTATTATCTAACATTTTATCAGTGGTCTATTAACTAAGTAGATTCTTAAGTTACAATTGACATTTAGATTACATATTTTCTTTTGGTTAAGCCAGCTTGAATGAGATAAGCGCGTCATTTACCCTAACGTAGATGACTTATCTCCATCAGCAACTTATTAAGATATGTTCTTCCACTTTCTCCTTTTCATGTCACCTTCTGTTTTCTGGCTCATAATATTTCTTCATTTGTTTCACATTGAATTTCCCTCGGATCTTGCTTTCGTCATCGCAGTCGACGAGCTGGTATGTAGCATCTCCAAGAATTCGATGTACTTTGTATGGCCCACAGTATAGTTCACAAAATTTCTCAATCCTTTTCTGGATCGCGTCTGATTGATAATAGGTCCTTATTAACACCTTCTCACCAATTTGGAATTTAGTAATGGTTTTGGATTCATTACACAACTTAGCTTGCTTTTCCCTCTTCTCTTTCATCTTTACAAATATTTGGTTGTGGTCAGGTCCTTTAACTTGAAGTATGTCCTTGTCTAGGTATTTTTCCCAAACTCTTGTCGGTTTTTTGCCGAGCTGTGCCTCATATGGTGTTACTTCTATAGTCTCGTGGTACGTCTCGTTAATGCAACTTTCAATTATAGGTACATAACGCGACCACTTATTATGTTGGTCACACACAAAGATCCTGAATAAATTTCCGAGCTGTCTATTAATCCTTTCAGCCAGATTCGCACATGGGTTTCTAATTGCGGTGTATCTTGGTTGAATGTTTAACTCGTTTAAGCCATTTAACCATTTTTTCGATGTGAACTGCGTTCCATTGTCAGTGAGAATTATTTTAGGACATCCAAACTCTTTACAATACTGGTGTACTCTCCTTAACGTGGCAGCGGTCGTTGCCCTCCTAAGTGTAAACAGTCGTACGTATTTTGTGAAATTGTCTACAATGACGAACAAATATCTCACCCCAGCGGACGAGACGGGTAGTGGTCCAAAATAGTCGGCGCTCACTAGGTCACCCTTACCTAACGGGGCAATGGCTTTTGTTCCGCCAAACAGGACCTTGTTACCTGCGTCTTTGCATTTTTGACACATGTCGCATGTCCTTACGTAATTCTTCACTTTCTTCAACATACCGTCTATGGTAAAATGTTCTTGTAACAATTTTGTACATTTCTTCGCTCCTGGGTGTCCATACATCCGGTGTATTTCGGCAATTACTTCTCCGGATACACTGTTCGGTATGTACAGTTTCCATTCCCTCCTACGTAATCTATATAATTTCTCATTAACATATCTATAAAATTTACTTACTCCCTTATCTAAACATTCTTCATTCATCTTATCTATAATAGTCCTAAGTTTAGTATCTTCAAGTTGATATTTTCCAATATCCATAATTATCTTGCTTACTTTTCTATCCATCTTGATCATCATGTGATTAATTAAATATTCGCACGTATTATCGCTAATTTCTTCTAACGTGGCGTCTCCTGGGTTTCTGCTTAGAAGATCAGCAACAATGTTGTCCTTGCCCTTACAATGGACAATATCGAACTTGTATTCTTGGATACTTAAAATCCAGCGTGTTATTCGTGAATTATTTAAATGGCATTTGTTCATAAAGGTCAATGCCTTATTATCCGTGATAACGGTTAAAGGTTGCCCTAATATATATATACGGAATTTTTCGAGACATCTCACAATACTCAAGAGCTCATTTTCAGTGGTGTAGTAATTTCTTTCTGCACCCTTGAATGTCTTGCTAGTAAATGCTATAACTCCGATTTTTCCTTCCTCGTCCAGTTGATATAGCTGCCCGCCATATGCAAAGTTGCTGGCGTCGCACTGCATGTAGTATCGTTGGTTTATTCGAGGAAACTTCAAGATAACTGTTTCTACAAATAGCTCTTGAACTTGTTGGAAACATTTGTTTAGTTCCGGTGTCCATGTGAATCTATGTCCCTTTCGTAATAATTCAAGTAACGGTCTGGTGGTTTCGGCGTATTTATCCGTAAAGCGGTTATAGAAATTTGTTAAGCCCAAGAAACCCTTTAGTTGCTTTTGGTTTCGAGGTGTTGGAAACTTCATAATTGCGTCAACCTTCTCATCCGTTGCCTGTATTCCTTGCGTAGTTAAACGATATCCACGGTATGCAATTTCTTGCCTAAAGAATTGCGACTTATCTAAATTGATGGTCAAATTCGCTCTTCTTAAGTTAGTCAACAATAAATCCAAATATGATAAATGTGTTTCTAGATCTCCGGAATAACATAAGCAATCGTCTACATAAATGGTGGTGTTTTTCTTAGGCACGCTGGCTTCAGTGGTACTTGCCAGAAACTACTGGTTAAGTCTACGGTGGATAAATACTTCATTTCACAACATCTAGCCAAAATATCGTTTATCGGTGAGGCACCCTCGTAGTCCGGAATCGTCACGCTGGAATCAGTACTCTTCCATCTTTCTTAATAACAGTAACAAGTGGGTTGATATAGGCGCTGTTGCATCGCTCAATGACCCCATACCGTAACATTCGTCTAATCTCATCATCCACCTTCCCTTTATATGCTAATGGGACAGGCCATCCTCTCTGGAAGTACGGTGTCCGGTCGGTGACTTGGAACTCGTGAACGTATCCTTCGATCCTTCCGGGGCACTCCCTGAATAAACTTCTATTTCTTACGAGAATCTCTCTTAACCTCATCAACATCCTTTTATCTCCGCAGTCAATACTCTCCACTTTCTTATCGATGTTCCGCATGATATATTCGTCTTCTTCTGTGTCCACCACCTCTATATGCATCATTGGCACTGTGCACGCCGCTTCGTCAGCCTCTCCTCTTAATTCGACGACCCTTTTTCCCATGTCAATGAGACATCCTGCTTCCTGGAGAAAACTAATTCCTAAGATACATGGTTTTATCAGATCTGGTATAATGAGGAACACACATTCATACTTAATCCCTTCGATATAAATATCACATAATATTTGCTTCCTTATTAATTTTGATTTATTGCCTACCGCGCTAATTATTAAAGTATTGGTCATCGGTAAAATTTCATAAGGTGTTATGTTTTGTTTATTCTGGTTAAACCAAGATTCCGATAATCCGGTAATAACGGATCCCGTGTCAAGCAGAGCTTGTACCGTAATATCGTTGTTAAATTTTATAGTTATTTCTGGACATTTTATTATTCGTTGGACAATCTCCTCGTCATCATCGCATAACAAGTCGTTTCTTAAGTCGGGTAGTATTACGTTAGTCTGATAACCATCCGTATTTTTGGCTATCTCCTCTATTGTACAAACGAATTTTTTTTTCTTCTTGGCGAGCCGTTTTAGGTTCATTGCTCAAAGTTGACGCACCCTTATTGACGAATTCTATTGTGTTGACAGCACGCCTATCCCCAGAGCGGTGTTGTTGTGTGTTTACGGGCGGTCTATCACCCCACGCCTTTTCCTGCGTTCCATTCGCTTTGTTCGAAACACTTTCACTTTCTTTGTATGAATTTCTCCTCTCGTTCGTCGTCACATAACTCGATTCCCTGTTATTTCTTGGATGAATTTGCGTATATTCTATAATTAAGGACTCAAAGTTTGGAATTGTCGTAATTCCTCTCGTGATAACAGCGAGCTGGATCTCACGCCCAAAATGACGCGCGATTTTCCGGATCAACTGTCTGTCTGTCAGAGTAGGTGATAATTGTCTACTCTCCAATAATATGCGCTCTATATATTGGATCGCATTAATTGGTCCACGCCAATCAAATCTACCATATTCCAGATGATCTCGTATGCTGTCTTGCCGTTCTTGTCCCCAGTATTTTTGCGAGAACGCTTCTTTAAACTCTTCGAAATTGGATATTTGGCTTCGTATAACTCGCCACCAAATTCCGGCGTCTAACTCTAAATGTCTACCTATCCACTTAATATTATCAGTGGGGTAGTATAGTTCTTGTACCTTGGACAGCTCCTTAAGAAATTCCATGGGGAATCTGTCAGTACCGTTATATTTGATGTCGTTGTGGTTAGGTCCATTAATTCGGTTCATCGTGCCACACTCACCTTCCATTAATTGTCTCTGTAGCCTCTCCTGGTTCTCCCTTACTTTTGTTAAATGGCATTTCAATTCTTCTATTCGCGTCGTCTTTTCTTTTGTGGTTTCGTCCAACTTCTGTCCCGTTGAACGCTGTCTCCCGTCGACTTCTTCTAATTTCTGCATCATGTTATTGTTTGTTTCGCCTTGTTCTTGTTGTTTCTGCCGTATGGTATCATGTATTTCGGCCTTTAACTCTTCATGCTTCTTATTGGCGTCTTTGACGTGAGCATCGAATTTATTATGAATCTTTTTAACAGTCGTCTGGGTATTGTGGATCGCTACCATCCATCCTTGACGATCGGTTTCTCGTGCTTCCTGTATCTCTTCGTATTTCTTGTTCGCATCTTCTCTTAATTCTCTTACTATATCATCTTGTTTCTTTTGTAATTCGTTGATCTTCCCTTCCCAGGCCTGCTGGTATTCTCGTATCTCGGACCGTATCTGCGTAAGCTGTTCCGCTACCTGTTGTTTCATCTCTTCCTTATGCTGGTCGAACTTTTCAGTTTGTTTCTCTAACTTCTCGCTAATTAACTTACTGTTTTCTTCTTGTTTCTCGCAAATTACTCTAATATTTTCTTCTTGTTTCTCACTCTGTTGTCGGATGAAATCCATCAATGTTTGTAGACTCACGTCTTCTGGTTTTGACGTCTGTCCTCGCGCCCTATCCTCTGGACTCTCTACAGCGCTATTTGGGTCGCTAGGTGTGGTATTATCTTCCGTATTTACCATACCTAACTGGTTATTAACGTTGAAATCTACGCTATCGGAATTGCTTGCCATTTTTGCCTTCCTACGCGTAATCATTCAAACTGAATTATGACACTAATACCTATTTTTATTTCTTATTCTATAATGCTACTTTGTCTACTTCTACTACTGCCTGATCTTTGCCAAACTTGTACGTATTACTTACTTTTATTACTACGTATCATGCCGTGCGGTTGGGCGCCATTAATATAATGGATATTTAAGGGAATTAATTAATTTATTTGTGTTTGCCGTGCCCCACGATCTTGGAGCGCCATTAATATAATGAATGATTATTATGCATAAATTAATAATTGCATAATATAATTAACTTTTAATTAACATAAATTTCTTTTGGTTATGATTATCTAGTTGAACCTATTTCCTCGTGCCACGCGTTGGGCAACCATTTAATACAATGATTAATATGCAAATTACTTGCATAAATTAATTATTTTATGATTAATATAATTAATCATATGTTTATTATTCTAATTATTTATGTCCCGCGTTGGAACGCAATTTAATGTAATGGATGAATGTAGATGTAATAACATTTGCGGCTATTAATTATTTGTATAAACTGAATAATTACTCTAATTATTTATAGCTCAACAAAAAATATCAGTTTACAATTAATATTGTAAATTCAATTTACATTACTGAGCAAAAGAAACTCTTAGAAAACTACTTTGTGAGTTTTAAAGATTAAGTTAACATCTGGGTAATCTGTAATAATAAACGCATGTGTAGAATCAACTTAAATAACTAATTTATTATTCATTCATAGTAAATTATAATCATACATATAAAAACGTCGTTACACCTGTAAATACACACATATTTTTCAATAAAAACAAGTTCTAGTTTAAATATTCGCTGAAATAAAGAAGACATACATACATAAATCATATGATATAACAATTCAAATTTTAATTATTGATGCGTTCATTAATCCCAGATAGTTTTGTTAACATATTCGTTAATTATACTTTTAATTCTAATTATATTCATTACGTTTATTTATAACTTCCCAGGGTAGGAATTCTTTGAAAGGATCAGGTCAGTAGCAGTAACTTAAAGTAATAATTAAATAATGGTTACTTGAGTTTTATGGAATATCCGTTTAGTGTCCAGTGATGTCCTGTCCTAGCGGTGATGATGACAGAAAGACACATCTCGTTGACTGCCGTCGATATCACAAACTTGTATACACCCCCGATCACTCGCGTCGAAGTAGAGTTGTGTAGATAAGTAATGGATTTAGTGTTTGTTTGAATAATTCATTTTAAAATGAGTGTTGTATGTTCATTTTAACATTAATGTTTATGTCTGTTCGCCACTTATTTCACCTTCTATCAATGTATGTGGGATTAGATTAGTTCGTTCAAACGTTCATGTTCTATAATGTTTAATGTGGTTTAGTAGCACTGACTAATTTTAAGTTCGTCTATTTTGTACGATACACAAGTAATGATATTTGTACGTGTCGAGATTACATTGTTCGCTTTAAATGATTACTACCTGAGTCCGTTAAATCGCACTTTGAAATTCACTATTAGAAGATCACTAAGTCTGACTATTATGACATGACGATTTCACTAAGTCTGTTAATTTACGATCTTGATGTACTAACTTCTGAAACTTGAGATATACTCTCCGAAAATTAGAATATACTAGTTTGAAAATTTAAAGTAAACTGGCTTCGTCCCTGTGTTAGACATATAGTTTTATCAATTCGTCCCTACTCAAATTTTGTCTTCCGCGCTGTCCACGCCTTTTCTTACTCGTGATAGGTCAGTTTTTAGTTTTCTCGGAATAGTTTGTCCCACTACGTTAGGACTCTTCGTTATCTTTCTTCTGATTCGTCTTTTGCTTTTGGTTACTATGGAAACTGTCCTCTCCACCAGTGTTCTTCGCAGGTCTTGTCTTCTGATAGGTTGCCAGACATCCCCCAGATTTTGTTCTGTCGAACGTTGACCTATTTCGTAGAATCTCTAGCTATTATACGCTTGTCGATCCCTCTTTTGTGTGAGGTATACGCAGTGTTTTTCTGAGTTGCCTTCATCTGTTCTCGGGTCCTTCCGAAGTATTGTTATCTCTTACACCCCTTTTTTGTAACTATTAATAATTTTGGACATCTGCTAGCTGGTGAAGTCACCCTAACTTTCTACTCGTAAATTGCGTCTGACACTTAGACGTTATCTCCAGCTGTGTAGCATGATTGGAGTCCTGTCCATTCTCCGCTTCACTTATTGTTTCTTAAAGTGCTGTACGTCCGCTCCTTTGTAAACATCTTGTTTCCCCTTTTTGCAGTACCTCATATTCTGACGTAACCTGACTGAACATATGCCTTAATTCCCAGTACACGTGTGAGTGTCCTCGCCTGCTTTGTCTCGGCTGTTGTGGGTAATAATTCTTAGCTAAACTTTCCCTGTCATCTCGTACATCCAATTTCTATAGTTGAGTAGAACTTAACGTCTTCCTATTGTCTTGTTAGCGACGCTGCTCTGACATCTTCACATTACGTTTTATTTATTGCGTCAACTAGAAGTCGTTGACACAACTTCGTGTGCACACACTCCGTCGAGGAGAAAATTTAAAAATTTTTAAATTTTTGCTCGTTACAGCCCGTTCAATAACTTATAACTAGTATGATCCCTGAACTGCACAACTCCCTCACTATTTTGAACGAAGTACATTTATTTTTGGATAAATTTTGATATCAGATAATGTTTCAATTATTATCAGAAAAATTACAAAAATCCCGATACCCTACTATTTTTGTCTAGTAAAGTAATAATTTTAGGCCATCACACAATAAACGCTAAAAATTCCGAACAAACAGATTTGTGTTAAAATTCCATTTAGTCTGACACGCGACTGAATTTTTACACATTGTTTCAAATTTATGATCCCTTTATTGGGTCGTTGGGTCCAAAACCTTTGAAATTTCCAAAACTGTACACTTCATTCAGACTCTGGATAAAAATTCTCTTTCATTTGATATCTCACATGAAATAGAACACGTGTGATATCTCACATGACCTCTCGTTTGAAATTTGCAATTTTTTTAAACTTTTGCCCCACTTTTTGAGCCCTGATATCCCAAGATTTTAAAATTTCAAAAATTTACATTGCATTTAGATTTTACTTAAAATTCCCTTCAGTTTGACACGCTATATGAATTTTTGTGATTTTATCCAAATTTGCACCCCCCAGCGTTCCAAAATTTTGAAATTTCGGAAAATGAAGCTAAATTCATATTTAGGTTAAATTTCCCTTTTATACCACACATAAACTTCAGCGATTTTTTTTCAAACTTTTGACCATATTTTTGTCTCCGAATAAAATTGTGGACACGCATGCCAAGTTTGACGAAAGTCGGTAGTTACGTTCAAAAGTAGTAGTGAGTCAACCCAGAGAGACAGGCAAATACCAAACGGTTGAGTAAAAACTGATAACTCGCTTCGTTAGTTCAAGAATAAAAGATAATAATTAATATCGGTGGAAGACAAATTGTGAAATAGAAGAAACACTGTAAGGAGGAGGTACAGTAACGTAAAGCTAATACGCTGGTACGGGCACGTATGCGGAAGGGAAGACGGCTCCACTTAAAGGAAGAGGGAGTCCAAAAGTCAATGAGAAGAAGCTAATGAGGAACATGAAAACTATGGGAATGAACGATGGAGGAAACAAGTGCAAACAGGGAACGTTAAAACGAGTATTTGAAGAACTTACAACTTGGAAACTTATGGGAGTTTGAAGAAGGAATTGTAGAGTCACCCACCGTAACAAAGGGGGTTCAACGAACTCAACTGAGTGACCATTATTCCAAAGGCATGAAAGTATTATTATTATTATTCTGTATTTTTGGTTTTATATCTATCTACCATAATCTTAGTTTTTTCAGATAAAAGTTGACTTCAAAAACCGCGAGGCAGTAGTTTTATTTTTTATCGTATTCAACGGAATAAAACAAAGTAGCGACTGCTTGTGTGACGCCAGCTCCGCCGGTAGTGCAGTGATGCATATCTGCGAGTGGGCAGAGCGGTGACTTCATTGCTAAACTTGGACACCGCACGTGTTTCTATGTACAATTAATGTTATATACTTACAACTGGATATTATATTTAAATGTACCTGTCGTTTAATCCTTCTCAACAACCTTAATCAGTTTCACTGCAATTCTCTTGATCATCTGATTCTGTGTGTCTCCTGTACTAGTGTATTATTCATACTTTTCTCGTGGAATCAGTATACGCAGACAGTATTAATACTATTTTCTACGCTGATAATCAGATTTCTATTTAGGACATGAACGTGACTACTGGCGTATGTAGAATTTGGCCTGGGGGGTGTCAGGGGGCACAAACAGGGGGACTTTTAACTTTATACAAAAGAAAAAACATGTTAAGGCTAGTCAACATTACTATCTTTACAGTGGCTGCTGAAATCAGTCCCATTAAAGTAAACGGTAATAACATAATAAAAATACGGGTTACTGAAACATTGATTACAAGACATTTAATGACTGAATCGATTTCCCGTATTTCATATGTCAAATGTATACGCTAATGCTGCTTAAAAACCCTGGTTGTATATTTGAAAAAAAGAGTTACTGCTATATAGCGTACACAACTGAAAAAATAATAAACCAGCTTAAAAATTAAGTGATTAACAAAATTCTTACAAAGGGCATTAAGTAAAAAAAAAAAAAAAAAAACGTGAAGAAGACCCAGTTAAAGATTTATAGTCATAATAGTCCCTATATGTTATATGGGTTTGAAAATTGGGTAATGAAACAAAACAAAGAGATGTGAGCGGGATTCAGACTTCCAAGATGCGTCTTGTGAAGGGATCCGTACGAGCAGATAGAGTACGTAATGTGGATATACGCTCGGAACTAAATATTCTCTCACTATGTGAATCGATTGTTGCGTCATATACGTATGACAAGTTGCCCAGGCAAGTACTCTTTTATAAGCCCAAATGGAAGCGACCTCCCAGAAGCGCTGACAAGGAAGAGATGGGTTGACTTTACTGACCGAAACAGGTCATATCACTTAATCCTTGCAGGGAGAAGAAGAAGAAGTCGAAAAACGTCCAAATGTTTATTTAGGTTCGTTATTTAGGCTAACGTGCTTTAGACTAGTTTTAATAGTAAAAATGGTGGGCCTACCGTGGGCTACACGTAAATATTATTCTTTACCGATTAAAAATAAAATTTAGAAAAGCTTGTGCACCAAACTTGCCTGAAAACGACACGGTTTGAAACTATTATGTATGCACTTGTTCTTTTTACAGGATAACAGGAAATTTCACAAATTACGAAAAATTGGAAGCCAGGGTAGGAAATCGCTTTTACAGTAGCCAGCGAAATGAAAGAAGTGAATCGAGTGAAAGAATTAGTAAGAAAAAGAAGTTAATAATGACAAGCTTAAATAGTAATGAAATTGCTAAAAATTTTATATTCCTGGTTGTTGGTCCGTGGTTTGATTATTTTCGTGTCCAAACGTTTCGGTCACACCTCAGGAGGCCATCTTCAGTAGAAAAAAAGATGAAAGAATGAAAGCATTCGCGCCGAACGCACTTCATAGTTGAGGAGTAAGTGTGTCATCCTTGCGAACGTTTTATTTCTGTTTTCCACTGAAGATGGCCTCCGGAGGTGTGGCCGAATCGTTTAGATACGAAAACGTAAACAATCGACGAAGGCCCAACAGCCCGGAATGCAATAGTTACAGCAATGTTCACTCCGGCCGTGACAGCCTCCGTGGTGATTGTTTACAGAAGATGAAAACGACAAAAGTGACCAGCAGTAAAATAATAGAATATCTCTAACAAAATACGACGTTCCTGTCCGGCGTAAATGGAAAAACCACTTAGTATAATATATGTTGGCAAGCTAAGCCAAGCCAAATAAACATTACAGAGTAATTTATAGCCAGTGGAGTTTGATACGGTGAAAGACAGAGGAAACCTGCCAAATTCCGAACAGGAAATATACACTACGTCTAAACAGTATTATTATTGATGATGACGTGCCTTGACTATTTTATAACTTAACTATTGACGTTAATGAATGCTGGTGCTGCTACTACTACTGTTGATGCTGTTAGGCCTACTATTACTTGTAATGCTATCACTAAAAAGAAAAATGTTATTGTAATAGACATTATTATAATCATGAAAAAGTTTATTTTTTTAACATACCATGTAGCAGACAGATTAATAAATTTAATCAATTTTTCCTACAGTACTTCAAATCACTCTGTTTATCGATTGTCAGCAAATCCGAACAGCCACAATACGTAATAGAACATACATGAGTAAAATGTTGTCTGCTAATGATCAAGTAATCTTCCAAAACAATGAATGCGAGCTGCAGAGATCGATTTCCCAGTTACACCAAGTCTGTTCTAATTACAACATGAAAATTTCTGTCCATAAGACAAAAACTATGGCATTTATGAGCAAATACTCCTTGCAAACTAAGATTGTGTTACAGTTCCGCTATCTTCGCTGTGGCATCACTGGCGTCACTTATCATGTGAATTATGATTTTGATCACAAGTCGGCTAAGTTTCAGTCAATATGTTGCACAATTCGTCGAGTGCTACAATTCGTCGATGAAAACAAGAAATCAGACTCGACTAAAATTTTGTAAAGTAACGACTGTGCCAGTGTTATTGTATGATTCTGAAACTTAGTTTCAGGTGAAAAAACATCTGAGTAGGATACAGCCATCGGAGATGAGATTCTTGTGATCTGTTAAAGGCTACGCACGAAGCGAAAGACTTTACAGTGTAAAGAGTTGAACATTTTAATATCCAAAATCGTATTGCAGAAAACAAATTGAGATGGATTGTTCATGCCAGATGGAAGGTTGCCTAAGGCAGTTTGGCAATACAAGCCTGTTGCACAAAGAAGCATAGGAAGCCCTAGGAAGCGTTGGTGTAGTGGATATATTCTTTGGGACCGAAGCAGGTTATTCGCCCAGTCGCTGATAGAATAAGAAGAACAACAATAATAAGACCTTCTTCTAGAAAAGAACTGGAAAACTAATTTAATTATTTTATTGTATTTCAATAAACGAATTAGACAAGACAAGAATAACAAAAAAAGGAAAAAATGTATGCGGTGACTGCTTACTACAAATGCGGCCGGTCACCGTTTATAGGGGCCAGTGGCTGTAGCATCTGATTTCCTACGGGTCAAAACGACTTCATTATATTTTAATTAAACATCTCATTATCGGGCACTGTTTTAATTAAATTATTTTAATTTAATTGTGATTTATTCAGAACGGTACTGATAATATTCGTTTATTTTGACGTTTAAGCATTGCGGGATACTCTGATCTGAACCGCAAGCACGTTGCAGACACTGTTGCGTTGCAGTGAGCTGGTTAGGTGTCAACAGTCCCGCGGCTTCACGAGTCCACTTATCGCATCAGTAACAACAACACTATTAATGTTATTTACAGTTTACATAATTCACAAGATTATTAAATACTATCGTTATCGAATAGCTATTAATTATTATTATTACTTCATTTTCTGGTGCGTTTTAAAAATAAGTTAAATGTTTTCAAATATTTCTCTACAATGAGTAAATAGTTATTACAATAGTGTTGTTGTTGATTTCAACTATTTACAGGTAACGTTTTCCTATCGATAACAGTACACGAACCACCTTGCGCAAGAAGTTATTTCTGAAGTGCCACTTGCTAACGAATAGGTTTTGTAATAAGAAAGTCGTCTGCAGAAATAGGCCTATTATTTGTTTAGATTGCTTTATTATATCAAGTACCGACCGTGAACTTCGATACGGTTGGTGCTAAAAAAATACAACTGTAGAAAGTAAAGGAAAGAAGTATACAATATATAACTACTTGACTTTTCGTACATAATATTATGTTTCTATACACATATTTACTTAATTTCATTCACTTGTGTACAGCACGTACAACTTCGTTGTTCAGATTAATGAAAAATTGTTGTTCGTTTACTTGTTCGTCGTTATGTTAATTTTCAATAAAATTAAACCCAAGCATACAGAATATAACCAAATATAGCAAATATAGCAAGAAAATATATATATGGGACAAACAAAAAAAATCAATTAGAAGGTAACAACCAAAAACGCATAAACCAAACCACACGCACACACACACTCTAATATATATATAAAAGTTGGTGTATATTATCGAATATATACTGTCACAGGACAAATGGCGCCAATCGTACACACTATCGTTTTTGAGGTCCTTAAAAGGACCGTTTGTCGAGGACGCTAAATCATTTGCGTACGCCGCCCGAGCCGCGCTGTAATGTTCGGCGGCTGCGTCCGCTGTTCCGGGCGTACTGCGGTCCTCTTCTTTCGGCAGCGGTATGTAGAGCCCGCTGCCCAGCAGCGTGTCACTCCAGTGGCGGCGTTTGCACGATTCCGCAGCGAGAACAGAACCGTCGGCAAACGCTTATCCCAGTCGCCATGATCCTTGCAGTCATGGAGCTGGAGCCGCAGCCCCTTCTTGATCTCGCCGTTGCGCCGCTCGGTCGGGTTCGCCCTGGGATGGTAGTTGGCTGTAGTCCACGGTCGTATGTGCAGCTTGTCACACATCTGCTTCCACTTGTGGCCCGTGAGCGGCTTCCCGTTGTCGGTGAGCAACGCCTCTGGGTATCCCCAACGAGGGAACACTTCTTCCTGCAGGTAGCGAATAATGGTGTCGGCGTCCGCCTTGCGCACGGCCTTTGCTTCCACCCATCTCGACATCATATCCGTGACCACTACGATGTACCGGTTGCCAGCTCGAGTCAGCGGATACGGTCCCATGACGTCCAGGGCGACAGTATTCCAACATCTCCTGGGACGGTGAGGTCGCTGTTGGTCCTGTTCGGGATTGGCGCCGCGCTTGTGGAGGGCGCATATTCTGCAACTCCGAACGTATCTGCGGACGTCGATGGTTAGGCCGGTCCAGACAAAGTCCTTGCCGACGGCCCGAAACGTTTCTTCGGCTCCCGGATGACCGGCTTCAGGGGAGTCGTGGAAGTGCCTAATGACCTCCATGCGGACACTCGGCGGCACGTACAATCCTTGTTTCTGGTTGCGTCTGTCCTTCCAAACCAGGCCGTTGTCCATCCGGTATCCTCTACCTAGAGCATTTGCCCGGGTAGGCTGTGACTGTTTTTGCTCTGCAAAATTTTTCCAATTTGTGCGGAAATATTCAGTTTTCACCATTTTTCTTATCATCATCGTATTCAGCATCATCATCACTACAGATTTCACCTACAGTTCAGTGCGACTCAGCTTTATTTAATCAGTGCGGGAGTGTTTTTGTTTCCGTGTGCTGTGCGGTCTGTTTCGTGTTCAATTGTGCCTGTGGATAGTTTTCAGTGTCTGGTGATCCCTCAATCCTAGACCTGCGTAGACGTTCATTTCGGCTTGTCCGAAATGGCGTCGAATACGCCACCGAATCCTCTGCCGGCGCCGCTTGTTTCCTTAATGGAAACATGCTCAACCGGCTTCCGTACCACTCCACTTCCTCGCGACAGTGAAAGTGATAGTGAAAGTGATCTTAGTGCGGTAGAAATGTGCAGTGTTGGGTCGGGGGACGGACAGTTCTCGCTTGTGGAGGGCAAATCTGCCAAACGCAAGCGAAAACTGGCCCAAACTCCGCCGCCCGCCTCAGCTGCAGATCTGCCATCTAATCATGGTAACAGCGGCACTCAGCGCGTGCAACGTGAGTATCCAGCTACCACCCAAACTGTGTCTCCTCCTCGCATTCCTCCTATTGTAATTCCGGATAATAGGAATTATTCTGAACTTTTACGTTCCCTATCCCGAGCTCTCCCTTCGGTCAAGGTCGAGGCGAGGTGCCAAGGCCCCTCGCTAAAGCTGGCGACCGCTACGATCCCGGACTTCCGCTCTGTTCAGTCATTCCTGACAGAGCGTAAGATTTCCTTTCATACATTTGCCCTCCCGTCAGAGCGTGAAATCAAGGTCGTTCTGTCGGGAATTCCATCCTTTACCGACCCTGATGCCATCAGGCAGGAACTTGTTGCGCTCGGCTATGCGCCGACCGCGGTAAGCGTCCTGCATGTTGGCAAAGGAGATGACCGCCGTCCTGTCAACAGCTTTCTTTGTAAATTACTGAAAGTAGGCCCCTTCGAGGAGATTTACACTCTCCAGAATCTTCTGCACCTACGGGTGCAAGTCCGCACATTTGACCCGCGGCCCGGCCCCTCGCAGTGTTTTAACTGCCAGAGGTTCGGCCACAGCAGTCTTTTTTGTCATCAGCCCCCGCGTTGCGTGCGTTGTGCTGAACCTCATCGTGGCTGTGATAAGCCTACGACGGGGTACACAGCTAAATGCTGTAACTGCAAAGGAGCCCATCCGGCTAATTACCGAGGCTGCCCTAACTTTATCGCTGCCATGAAACCGCAGCGACCTCCTGTGCGCCCTGGCGCGCAGGCAGGCCGTGTAGCTGGTCCTGGCCCTAACCGGCGAGCGGCTTTCCCGCCTCTCACCGGTTCATCTGCCCAGGTCCCGGCAGCAACTCCGGTTGCTTCCGGTGCCGCTGTCTCGCCTGCAGTCGTCGCTTCGGCGCCGCCTGCAGCGGCCTCTATCCCGGCGCCTACCGGAGCGCCCGCACCTTCCTACGCGGCCATGGCCGCTAAATCAGCCCCGCCTCCAGCCCGATCGGGCAAATCTAAGCGCTCTCGTCGTCGCCGGAACTCCGCCGGCCGACCTACATCGTCACAGGTTCCACCTGTACCCTCTCCGCGGGCTCGACCCGCCCCCAGTCATCGACCTCAACCTCCCAGCGAGCAGTCTACAGCTCAGTCCACCAGCCCAGCGCCATCTGCTACCCCTGTCGAGGCCAGTCAGGCTTGTCCTCCTGAATCCCGGGAATCTTCCCGGGCTTCGGCGGATCCCCTGACTGCCTGGGCAGATAATCTTGTTGCATCCATCAGGACTGCTCGCGACACGACCACTGTGCTTGCCCTGGTGTTCCAATCATTAGCTGCCCTCTTTCCTCTACTTCCCCTAAATGGCTAATAGCCTGAGGATCGTTGCGTGGAACGCCTTCGGGCTACTCCCCAGGCGATCTGAACTGATGACTTTTGTAACGGAGTATGATGTTGATATCATACTTCTTTCCGAGACTCATCTGGCTCATTACCACTCGTTTTCCCTTCCTGCCTATGCCTGTTATCGTCAGGATCGTCCCCTACGGCCTCGCTGTCCCCCCTCGGGGGGCACAGCTGTTTTAGTCCACAGGCGGATATCCCACAGGCTTTTGCCTCCTCTAGATACATCTATTATTGAAGGCTGCGCGGTGGCGGTGGACGCCGGCGGATCGGAGCTGCGCGTTGTTTCTGCGTACCTCCGGCCTGGCCGGCGAACTCCGCCACCGCCCGAGGAGTGGGACGCCCTCCTCGACCACCCCCTCTCAACCATTGTAGCCGGCGACTTAAACACCAAACACCCTTCATGGAACAGCCGCGTTGTCAACGCCTATGGAAATTCTCTGTTCCGGTTCGTCTCTGGCGACCCGGCACTTAATGTCATCGGCCCTGAAGACCCTACCTACTTCCCCTTTCACGGCCATCGGCCGGACGTTCTTGACATAGTAGTTGTCAAGAACGTTGCCCGCACCATCGAGGTCTCGTCTGTGTCGGACCTTTCGTCCGATCACAATCCCCTTGTTATAACTGTTCGAGAGCTGTCGGCGTCACCCCGACTTCCCGCTCAGATTGTTAGGAGAGTCAACTGGCGATCCTATCATGATGAGCTCTCTCGAAGGTTACCATCTCTCCCGGCGGACCCAATCGTCACTCGTGACGATCTGGATCTCCGCGCCACAAATCTTCAGGAATTGGTCCAAGGTGTCATGGATCGACACACCTACGCACTCGAGGTGAATCATCGTAAATCGGCCTTACCTGCGGAAGTACTCCACGCCATCTGGCTACGGCGCCAGCTCCGCCGCAGATGGCAAAGAACCCGAGACCCAGTCGTTAAGCGACGATTTCAACAACAGTCCCTTTACGTTCAGCAGCTACTGCGGGACGTAAACTCTGATCGATGGGACTCATACCTTGAGTCTCTTGAAGTCGACCACGCCTCCGTCTGGAGAGCGGTGAGTAGACTGACCCGCGAGAAGAGAACTCGCAACCCGCTGGAAACCCCGAACGGGGTTGTGTCTTCATCAGAAGGCAAGGCTGAGGTCTTCGCCGACTGCATGGAGTCGCAATTTACCGTTCATCGAGGCGTTTCGGACCCTGCCCACTCGGCAGAAGTCCGGGACTTCCTATCTGGTTATTTTTCTCGCCCTCCCGCTGGCCCAGACCTCCCGTTCGACAGAGACGAACTCGTTTCGTCTGTCTGTCGACTCAACCGCCGTCGCGCCCCCGGTCCTGACCGGATCGGGGCTGCTGCCTTACAATATCTCCCGGCCTCAGGCGTTGACCTCGTTCTTGAGCTGTTCAACTCTTGTCTCCGGCTACAGTACTTTCCCCGCCTGTGGAAAAATGCCAACATCGTTATGGTTCCTAAACCCCGCAAGCCGCGCTTGCTTCCTGAAAGCTATCGGCCAATATCTCTCTTGCCAGTTATCTCGAAGGTGTTCGAGCGGCTCCTGCTGGCCCGCATCTCGCCGTTGTTGGATAATTTCATCCGCAACGAACAGTTCGGGTTTCGCAGAGAGCACTCGACCACGCTTCAACTAGTCCGCGTGGTAACGCAACTCTCTGACGCCACCAACAGGCGAGCGGCTACGGCCGCCGCACTGCTGGACGTGAGCAAGGCCTTCGACAAAGTCTGGCACGAAGGTCTTCTCTTCAAACTTGCTAACTCCCCCTTACCATCGTCCATAGTGTTTTTCCTCCGGTCGTATCTCAGCGACCGAACCTTCAGGGTTAGCGTCGACGGAACCTGCTCTGCAGTTCGTCCTGTCGCCGCTGGCGTACCCCAGGGATCTGTCCTCGGCCCCGTTCTGTACCTCGTGTACACGAACGACCTGCCTGTTTTGCCCGGAGTCACGTTGTCTTTGTTCGCTGACGATGCAATGTATCATTACAGCTCTGTGTCCCCGCGTTTTGCGAGTACACAGTTGCAGCGTCAGTTGGACCAGCTTCCGGACTGGCTACGGAGATGGCGGGTGACGATCAACACGGAGAAATCCGAGGCGATCTGTTTCACTCGTAAGTCCATCTCCCGATGCCAGCCCCTCTCCCTTGAAGGGAGGCCTATCGCCTACAAAGAGTCGGTGAAGTATCTAGGCGTTCGGCTAGATCGTCGCCTATGCTTCAACGCCCACGTGACGGACACCCTTGCCAAGGCTCGCGGCGTCCGAGCCAAACTTTACCCATACCTCGCGTGCCGCAGCCCCCTGGCGCTGCGCACGAAAGTTACCCTCTATCTGTTGTTTCTCCGGTCTGTATTGACCTATGCGGCACCTGTATGGTGGTCACTTGCCTCCGCCACCAACAGGCGTAGGCTGGAAAGTTTCCAATCCAGAACCCTCCGTTCCTTGTCGGGATCTCCTTGGTTTGTTAGAAACAGTGTAATTCGAGGAGGTCTACGAGTTCCTGCTCTCTCAGCCTTTGTCTGGTCATTAGCTGCGACTCTATTTGCCGCAGCTGAGACCTCTTCCTTCCCTTACCTCAGAACCATCAGCACCACGCAACCACCTCCCCCTGTCCGGGTCAAACGCCCTCGGGCGATTCTCGATGACCCGCCATAAGTTTAAGTAAACTGCTTAAACCTCACTTTGTATACTCACCATCTGCCCATGCCCCAGAATTTACCTGCAAAGCTGTTTCCTTCCTCCCTTCCTAGTATGCCGACCGCGCTGAATGCCGCTGCTACGCGCTATCACTGGCACGGAGGCTCTCTGCCTCGCGGGGAGCGACCGACGCCTCACGGCGTCTGCACGCAGGACTGGGAACGCGCGACATCTGTCGCCTGAACCCGTCCTTGCGGCAGTGCCCACTGATTGCTGTAATATTTAAAATAAATAAAAATTGAAAACCTTTCTCCCCCGCCTTCTCAGTTAACTGGTTGGCGGTTGTCCATTCCTATTTTATTCTAGGTTACCTGTCGAATGAACCAGAACTATGTCTATCCACAGGCAGCCATTGGGCTCGTCCCAGATGCTGCAGTCATGCACCGGGTGCAAAGACGCCCCGCTACTACAGTGCTACATGCTACATCCGGTATCCTCTCGCTGTAGCCGCCGCAGGGTCGTTTCTCCATGCTTGGCACTCCTGGTCGCCTTCTTGCGCCTCCTGCACTGCCTGATGGATGCCGACAGCCGTGATTTCTTGTAGTCGCGGTGCAGTTGCCGCAACACTGCGAAGTGGCCTCTCTTCAGGCTGCATCCGTGGTTCTTCTTGGACGCCGGCAGTATCTTCAAGCCCAGGTTCCCTCGAGAGGAAGTCCGGCAACTCGTTCTCCTTGCCCGGGCAGTGGACGACGGTGAATTTGAAGATCTGTATCAGTAGAGCCCAGCGAGCGTACTTCGTCTTCTGCCCGGTCGCCTACTTCAGCCATGTTAGCGCCTTGTTGTCAGTCCTCAGGGTGAAATGGCGACCCTCCAAGTATGGCCGGTATTTCTTGATGGCCCAGACGACTGCCAAGCACTCCAGTTCGTTGGAGTGGTAATTCTTCTCCACCTCGTGGAGCTTGGCACTGGCGTACGAGATGATACGCCTCTCTCCGGCTTCGGTGCATTGATAAAGCACCGCTCCAAGTCCCTTTTGGCTGGCGTCGGTCTGCAGAAACATCGGCAAGTCCCGATCCGGTCGTGAGAGTTTTAACGGGCTGCAGGAAAGCGGCCTTAACCTCTTCGAAGGCTCGCTGCGTTGTCTCGTCCCAATGCCACTTTCTAGTCCGCAGTAGGTCCGTTAACGGTTCCGAAACCATGGCGAAGAGGGGATGTACTCTCGCAGCCAGTTGCAAGTTATCAGGAAGCGTTGTAGCTCTTTCTTGTTGCTGGGAGCCGGATGGTCTTCGATCGCTCTGAGATGTTGCTGCTGCGGGAGGTTGCCGTCTGGAGTAATCTCGTGGTGCAGAAAGGCAACTTCTTCCCGGCCGAAGTGACACTTGTTGAGCGAGCAGGTCAGCTGGTGCATCTGCAGCCTTTCCAAGACTTGATCCAGGTGTCGCAGGTGCGTTTCCCAGTCGGGGGAGTAGATAACGATGTCGTCTAGATAGACGAGGCAACTCCCGTAATAGTCCCGTGAGAACATCCTGCATCAGCTGTTGGAAGGTGCTGGGCGCGTTCTTCAGCCCGAAGCACATCACCCGGAACTGGTAGCGACCTCCATCTGGCACCGAGAATGCTGTGTACTTCTTTGCTTCTTCCTCCATCGGGATCGATGCCAGTAGCCCCTCTTCAGATCTAGGGTCGAGAAGACTTTGGCCCCGCTGAGGTCCTTGATCGTTTCGTATATCAGCGGCAGTGGGGAGTCCACATCCTCGGTCTGATCGTTCAGCCTCCGGAAGTCCACGCAGAGGTGTGCTGTCCTTCTTCTTCACAATCACCGCCGGAGAGCTGTATGGCGAAGTGGCCGCGGCCGGTTCAATGATCCGCTGCCTCAGCATCTCTTCTACCTGTTCCCGGATGGTGCGTTTCTTCTCGTCGGAGTACCGGTACATCGGGAGCCGGAATGGTTGGCTACCTTCCTTCAGCCGGATCTCGTGCTTGGCCGCAGATGTGGTGCGGAGCTGGCCACGGGAGAACAAACTACGATGACGGTGTAACATTTCCAGAAGCCGTTTACGGTGTTGGCCATCTGCTGACGTTTGAAGGCTAGCTTCGTCAGTGTCCTCTTCCTCGGCCTCCAAGCGGTTATTCCAGAAGACCGTCTGTCGGTTCTCGCTGCCAATGTGAAGGCAGCCCCGTCAGTAGTCCACAACTGCTTGGTTGGCCGTGAGCCAGTGGTGGCCCAGTGAAACTTCCTCTTGCAGTCCTGGCACTTCTACCAGACTGGTGGTGGTCGCGAGACTTCCAATTACAATGTCTGCGACGACGACGGCCGTTGAGTGACATTGCTGACCGTGTAGCGCTAGCTGGACAACTCGGGGCTCCGTCTTCCTTCCTCCGGGCAGCAGACCGGCTCGTACGAAGTCGTAGTTTGCGGCGGAGTCCAAGGCTGCGGTCAGTTTTCGGCCGGCGATCTCTATTGGAATGCGCGGTATGTCCGTACCTAGTTGGTTCACGCGCCCCGGTGGGCTATTTACCGGGGCGCTTGGTCGTTTCCCTGATGGTTCTTCACAGGGCAGTCCCGATGGAAGTGTCTTCCCGGGCAGAAACGGCACTTAGGCGTTAGGCTGTTCATTCTTTGTTCCTCTTTCGTGCTTGAGGCCGATCGACACTGCTTCGACCCCCCTACTCGATCCAGGTAGTTTTCAGCAGAGTCATCCCGACCTCGCGCACGACTATCTTGATCCAAGTCCGCCTCGATGCTCATTGCCCGTTGTAAAAGTTCCTCTAAAGTTGTAGGCGGCGGCAACCTCAGCGCGGGTCGAAGGCGTGGCTGCAGCTGTTGTGTAAGCATGGCTATGCTCGTCCTTTCGTAACTTCCGGGGTACAGACGGCGAAACAGCTTGATTTTTCTCAGGATGAAGATTTCCGCCGATTCCTGCCGCTGCGTTTGTCCGTACAGCTCGGCCAGCAGCTCTGCGTCGCGTTGCGTCCCGCAGAAGTGATGCCGGAAGCGGTCGCAGAATTCGGGCCAATTTATCTGCAATCCCGTGTATCTCTCTGCCCACGTGGCAGCTTCTCCTCGGAGCTGCCGCACTGCGTCATCTGCCCACTGTTCAGGTGGGACTCTGTAGTCCCGCAGCTGTCGCTCTAGCTGTCAAAGATATCGTTCTGGATCCTCGTACTTGAGGCCATGGTATGTAGCGGTGATCACCGGTGGCAACCTACACCTCAGAGCTGCGGCGAATTGCGCAAAGCCTTGCTCTACCTCGAACCCGGTGTCCCGCTGGGTGTAGCTGTTGTGCGCCATGTTGTTTTGTGTGCCGGCTGGTAGCTCTCTGGCGTGGCTGGGTCTTGCATCCGCAAGATGATCGTCGCCCCACGTTGGGCGCCACTTGTCACAGGACAAATGGCGCCAATCGTACACACTATCGTTTTTGAGGTCCTTAAAAGGACCGTTTGTCGAGGACGCTAAATCATTTGCGTACGCCGCCTGCGGCGCTCTTTTTATGCCTGACAGGTCGTGTGCCATGAACCTATCAGAGTGCCGCTGGTCCCTGGTTGGCTCGCCTCGAGCACGTTAGATAGTCACGTCGAGGCCAATCAAGCTGCTGCTGATCCTTGATTGGCTCGCCTCGCCTTCTCGTGTCAAGTCTCGGCTGGCGCCGAGAGCAGATCTTCGCCTCGCTACGTCACAATACACATTCCATAAATTCTCATAATTGTCATAAATTAGCAAATTTAAATAATATAAAAGAAATAAAAAGTGTATGTAAGGAAGGAAAACTGAACACATGGGGGAGGAAGCTTCCTATACTTTTAAACATAAAAATAATTGTTTATTAATAAACGGACAAACACAAGTTACCACAAAATATGATAATGTTTTAACGTTTCAAATCCAGTTTTCAAAAATATATACATAATAATCAATTACTATGTGTGTCCGCGTGTATCCGAGTCCGTGCCCGCGAGCGCGCGTGTGTGACAGAGAGAGAGAGAGACGAAAGACACATCACAACAACACTTTTTCCGTTGACAACCATGATATTATTGATTTTATTATTAATACCAAAGTTCACCCATTCTATGATGAGAGTGAAAAGCAGTTTGACACGCCTCGTTATTTATACCCACACACCCTCGGTAGACGCATACATTTTCCTTATACTCAGTACGTCACCAATTCTTTGTTATACAATCTTTTGTAAGCATAGATTAACGTGTTTGCACAGGTGACGTCTCATTCTTCTTACAACGAGACAGTCTGCACTTGTAGTTAAGATTGTCAGGTTGACAAGCCTGTTGTTACTTACTTGTAAGTTGCACCCCTGAGTGCTGCTGGTACGCTGTGCTTGGACGGTCATCAGACGACCAAACATTTATCCTAAGTGTGGGAGGGAACTGAGTCGGCTCAATGTTGAGCCGAACCCAAAGAACGCTGTCTGTATGTTGCAACATGCGCGCATGATCCCTAAGAGCAAGAGCTTACCGGGTCTGCTCTATTGGTAAAGCTGCCTCTCGTTTAACCGTTAGCAGCGGCATTCAAAGCAACTGTTACCAGTCGTAATTAATTTGACGTATGTCTCCATATCACTTAAACAACGGCTACACAGACAGCAGAATGGCGACGACATGATAAGTCGTCTTCATCGAAGGTATTAAGCTGCTGCTGATGAATAGTAATTGTGGAAACGCCGAGGCCGAGTTCGCGACGACTCATCATAATAACGTCATTTTACTAACGGGACGATCTGATTGGTGCGCAAAGACAATGTCGGGACAATGCCACAGTTTTAAGAACACCTTATAACGCCAAAATCAGAAATTTTAAAAATTTCTTATTTTAGTAGAGATGTATCAGTAAGCGCCGTGACAGGGAATTGTTGTGTGAAACGCAGAGGTGATTGACAGGCAATAAAAGCATGTAATAGCCCCAACGCTCACGGAAAGCAGACAGAGTTCATCGCTCTCCATACTAAGAAACGTTAGTTTTTGACAACTACCTCAAATCCTTAGAAAAAAGGTACAAACGTGAATGAACCCATTTGAAGAGCAGATGTATGTATTAACAATAGACCAAACTACGTATACACGCCAGCTGCATATAGCGAAACAAAAAAGGGTATATATTATTGAAAGACTCAAACGGTCAGTGACAGGATTTCGACCTTACTGAGAAGCGAGAAACCTCGGGTGTAATGTCCGAACTCAAGGAAGATGTTTTGATGGAAACATAGACAAAGAAACGGACATACAAAGGAAGTTTGGTGAGGCCTTTAAGTGACAATAGCTGATGATATTAGAACGACCAAGTGCAGAAAACAATACTTTGAAGAGAAAGTTAAGGGGTGCTTTGTATACTCCAAAAAAGTGACAGAAATTTATTGCTACAATATCTAGCAGCGACAACGACCTCAGTATAGTGACCTAGGGAAGAAATCTGGTGGGAATCCAAAGGCCTATCAGAGAGGTGCTTTCGGAAAAATAGGTGGTCTCTAGGTCTGAAGGGTGGTAAAGTAGAACCAATTAGAAAACAGCGTAAGAAAAATCAGAAATTAGTGGGAGAAATACGGAATTCGATATAGGGACGTGAGAAAGACGCGCTCAAAGAGTCTAACTAAAATTTTGACGTAAACGGGTACAACTAGTTTAAGTGTTAAATTGGCACCACAACAACGTGGGGCATTAAGTAATTAAAAAAAAGCTGCAAAAGCATAAGTGTTAAATTGGCTTCCCAACGCTGGGCTTGAGAAGGCTATAATCACCGCTTAATTGTTTACAAATAAATTAAAATATGTCAATCAGTTTATGCTGAATAAAATAAGCATATAATATAATTAATGTTATAAATTGGCGCCGCACCGCACGGCTTAATTAGGCTAGGGCAGTGACAGACAGTGGTTAGAGATAAGTTAAATAAGTAAATGTTAGTAGAATAAGAACGTTATTATTGTTATTTGTCGATAAGTATCTGTATGATAACCCGACGAAAGGCAAAAATGGCGACAAGGGAAGAAAATTCCGAGGAATTCGAAATTAACAATCAGATGGGCATGGAGCAGTCTGAGGGTAGAAATGTGGTGAATGAAGAGAGCGCTACAACGAGTGAAGAGATTGGCGCCCGGGGACCACAGTCATCTGAAGTCAATTTCCAAATGTTAATGTCATTCATAAAACAAAAGTTTGATGAAAAACAAAGACAAAAAGACAACAGAATGAAGAAATGAGAAAGCTACATGAAGAATCAAGAAAACAGAATGAAGAAATAGGTAAACAACTCGCCGAGAAATTAGGCGAAAAAATAGAGTTAATGAGGGGAGCTTTACAAGGACAAATCCACCAGGTGGGTACTGAACTACAAAGACAGTCAGGAAAGTAAGAAGAAGTACAGAAGAAGAACGAAAGCGGAATTAAGGAATTAAGCAGAGAAATAAAGAAACAGGCGAAAGAAAACAAAGAAACTCGCGAGAGTGACCGGAAGGAATGGCAAGAAGCCATAATCAACAATCAACATCAAAATAAACTACAGATCGACGAGATTGAACAGCAAGTAAGGTGCATAAAAGAAGCTAACCGAAGTACGGAAGAGAAGATAAACGACGTCTCTACAGAGAAGGGGCGAAAACTCGATGAGATCGCCAACAACCTAACAACGGTTCGCGAGAATCAGCAACGACTACAACGTAGGCTAGAGAAAATCGAACAAAGACCGGCTGTAGCCATGAATTCAACGATAGTAAATAAGGAAGCCACTTTCGACGGGGAGGATAATTTCCCAATGGAGTTCTTGAAGGAGTTACGGGAAATTCAGGAAACGTATTATGGTGAGGAGAATACCCGGTGGATCGGACAGCACTTGACCGGTGAAGCGGCTCTCTGGTGGAGCCTCGTGAGGGAGCAGGTAAGGACGTTTAAGGAGTTCGAGGAAACCTTCATGAGCAAATATTGGAGTGCGATTCAACAAGAGAAGGTTCACGACCAACCTGAATACGGACGCTATAAACCCAATGGATCGCTTAACATGATTCAATACATGGAGCGATGTGTCTTAAGAAGCAGGCAGTTAATCCCGATCCTGTCTGATAAACATATGATCACAAAATTAGCTAGGCATTATAACCGAGAGTTGCAAATCGCTGTAGTTACAAGAGGAGTAACGACCATAAATGGTTTTGAAGCACTTCTTCGTGAATATATGAATATAAATACAAGAGGAAGCAATAACGAACAGAAAGTGGGTGACCGACCAGCCATAAATTACAAAAGGGACGCGCCGTCTCGCCAACCGGACAATGAAAGCAGTAAACCTCATGTTGGTTGGAGGGAAAACTATCAACAAAGGGAAGCAACAGCAAGGAGCAGCGGCGGAGGAGGTAAACAAACCACCATAAACAGTGTCACCATTGAACGACAAACGGCTGTAAAACCGGATGAACGACCTTCTAGTTCGAAGCAATGACTCCAGACTTCAAGTGTAATAAACCTAAAGTGTAAAGAGAAAAACAAAACAAATACAGTTAATGTAAGTATTACTACAATTTTCCCAATCATCAAGGAAGACTTAATAGAAGAAGCAGAGCGATATATTGAGGTAAAGGTAATAAAAAGTCCCGAATTAGCGATTAAAATAAATCAGGTTCCGGTAAATGCTCTCATCGATACAGGTAGTGCGGTGAATGCACTATCTGAGGAATGGTATGAAATCAATAAAAAACAGATTGGACATCATGAAACCCTCAGCGTTAATAATACCACGATAGTTAGCGCCGTGGGAAATAGGTCAAAAAGTATTAGAAAACAATTATTTTTAGAATTAATATTAAGCAGTAATTTAAGTGTCGATTGTGTGTTTCTAATAGTACCAGGTTTAGTGAGAAATTGTATTCTTGGTATGAACTTCCTGCAGCAATCGAAGGGGGTAATTAACATACCAGAAGGGTGGATACAGGTACGACCGGAGGTAGTAACAAATGCGGAAGAACATCCTTATGAAGTACCTTTACTAACCATAGAAGAAAATGTGTGTGACATTGAAACCGAAATCTGCAGAAAACTTGAAGAATTAGAAGGAGATGGAAGACGCAGTAGAAATTATACATTCCAAAGGAAATTCGGAAGGAGTTGATCCAAGAAATCCACCAGATATATGGCCATCCAGGTACAAAAAGGACTCTGCAGCTTCTGAAGGAGCACTTTACATTCGAAGAAATATGCAAGAGTGTCAGCCAGCTGATCATATGTTGTGACCTGTGTCAGAGGTGTAAAGACAGTGGGAATCGACTCATTTCTGGAGAAACAAGACCCATCCTGCCTACAAGAAAGGGAGAGCTCTTAAGCATGGACTATTACGGACCTCTACAGATGTCCAGTGGTGGAGTGAGGTACCTATTAGTTATTGTGGACAATTTTACGAAATACGTGGAGTTGTATGCTTTACGTAGAGCCACCACAAACATAACATTGAAACGACTACAACAATACATTGATGTACATGGTAAACCGGATAGTGTGTTGACAGACAATGGCACGCAATTCACGTCTCGGAAATATATGCAGGGTCTCTAAATGAGCTAAACATAAAACTTAAATACACAGCAATTCGGAATCCTTGCACTAATATTGCGGAAAGGTGGAACCGGCAGCTCGGAAACCTGTTCCGTATTTTTGTCAGAGAGAGACACACTAAATGGGCAAGATACATAAAAACAATCAAGTCGTGTCTGAATGAAACATACCAAGAGACAATAAAGATTACGCCATACGAAGCACAATTTGGAAAAAGGCCAACCAGGCATTGGGAGCAGTATGTAGACCCTATTGTGATCAACAATGAAGTAGTAAATGTAGAAAGACTACAATTACGAATGACGGAAACGGGAGTGTAAGTCCGCGACCAAGATTTCATAATTATGGGACCTAGAGAAATTCGATACGATGGTTAGAAAAGTAAGTTCGTACTAAAAACAATTTCGGTAAAAGAACTGTAATTTTATTAGTGACATACAAGTGAATTAGTACAACGCGAATGATAATTAAATAACGCTGTAATTTAGTTTTGCAAATACGCAACAATAACTTTATCATCGAGTAACACTACAAGACGAACTAAACTCGTAAGTAACATTAGTTCCAACCATACCGCAGTTGATAAATAATAATCAATAATGTCTGTGGAAGCGAATAACTATAATAACAATTAACGCGAACTAATTCCGAGTGAGTGAAGTTTGGTGCTGTGCTGTGTCTTGTGAGACTCCACGGGAGACCACGATACAATCCGCTAATCCGGAGGGAATTATCCCCGTTACGCCAGACGATCAACATGCGAACCGCACCATATGAACCTCTACCAGATTTGGATACATACCACAAGTAAACTTATCATGCCATAAATAGTCTTAGGTCCACTGTCTGTTCTCTTAAAGACCTCACACGAATTAACTAAAGAATTAAGATAAAATTTTCACTTTAAAGTTAATATCAGGAAGCTATGGAAGTTAAATTTATTTATGAGCACCGATTTTAAATGAATCCAGATCAGTAATTAACTATGTTATAGTACTTAAAATTTAAGAGAATAATTATTAAAAGTTTTTTTTAATTCTTTGAATATAAATTGGCGCCCAACGTGGGGCATTAAGTAATTAAAAAAAAGCTGCAAAAGCATAAGTGTTAAATTGGCTTTCCAACGCTGGGCTTGAGAAGGCTATAATCACCGCTTAATTGTTTACAAATAAATTAAAATATGTCAATCAATTTATGCTGAATATAATAAGCAGCACAAATTAATGTTATAACCTTATTACACCGAAAGCTTCAGACCGTCAACCTTCTAGCCGAGGCAGGAATACATAAACTATTACAATACGGCAAACAGATGTTTATCGTTTAGCTCGTTGCGTCGCGTCGTGGTGAATCTTCAACTGACCCTTTACGCCCGAAAAAGTCACATACATTCAGTATTGGTAAGTGAAATTAATATGATTAAATAGAACTTTATACCACGAACCGAGAGTTTTCTAATTGTTATGCTAAGGGTTCTCACGTACGTTGAATACATTATATTCTCACATACGACAACCTTGAAAACATTACGTGACGAGATCTTTTCTGGTTTCACAAAACAAGCGATCTTTTTCGCAGTCTTTGTGTGTCGGGAACATGTTCCCTGTTTGCTTTGGCAACCTTATTTTGCATTTAACATATTTCCTACACAGATCTGCCCGTTTTGTCTTCCCCACGCTCTTTTGATCATACGTGTACTCTGACCGCATGTGTTTATTTCTGTGGTCGTCTTGTTTTCAGTTATTAATAAAGTATGTTTCGAATGATCATTTCAGACGCCAAAACTATACTTATGGTTGATGTGTAGCTGCTCAAGTATAAAATAGGTGGAAGTGTCACAATATAACAACGTCAGCTGAGTTACTTTCAAAGTATTTATGCCTTCTTCTAACGCCGCATACTGTGTTGAACTAAACCAGTTTAGTAGCTGTAACCCTCCCAGGGATTACAACTAGTGAAATCGAGGTGAATCTGATATTGTTTTCACTTACTCGTATCACTCTACGTCTTTAGCCTCAATGGGCGACTTGTTTCGACCCAGACGCTATCCTTGTCAAGAGTTATGGAGCGAAGTCTAAATAGCAGTGAAGAGGAAGAAGACGAATTTCTAGTACTGCGGAGCTGTTGAAGGTGGAACACCGACTTGTAGTGTCACTGTACAAGCGCTGGATCTCACAGCCGAGCTGAAGGTAATCTCTTTCTTGCCCTAAAGTACTTTGGTTATCTATTTTGTGAGTTGTGCAACGGCTGGTAGCCCCTTCATAGAATATGTGAATCGCTCAATGTTAAAAGGGCATATTTACATTGCATCCAATTTTTTGAAATGTGAAAAATCTGTATAAGGTTTTATTACTTGATTACATAACACTGTACAGTCGTACATATCGAATTTCTTAATGTCATTGTAACACAGATTGAAGTATGTACTTACGTATTATTCACTTCTGCTAAAAGATGAAAATTAAAAAAAGTGTCAATTATGCCCGATTCGCTGAGCGATTCGTAGATTGGTAGAACATCTTGAGGTAGGGGATTCGTTGGCAGGCCAGGGAGAAACCTATAGAAACGGAACAGGTTTAGGAGGAAGATAAGAAGAAGAACTATGAGGCTAGCGGGTAACCGTCCGCTGAGGACTTGGGAAACAAAGTAATGTCACTCACGTGTCATGGGAATGAGAAAAAGAATCAACTCTTGAGAGCTCCTGTTGGCAGCACAAATACTGTTTCTACACCATACTTCAAAAGTGGACCCAAAGAAACATATACCAGAAAATAAGAAACTAATAGAAGCGAAAACAATATAAAACGTTCGTAGATAACCTTTACTCTTAATCTAGAGAGTATTCGGTGACAGTCTGACGTTTGTGAGTTCGCTTGAAATGATCTGCTTTTAGCATCAACAGTCAGAAATATCAACAAACTAATACTTACCTCGCCTCAGCTTTTAAGCACATAAAGAGATATAAGAATACGTATGTGTGATGTAAGCTTTCATATAGAACTTAGTAATCTTTTGTAAATGGATCGCCAAATGGCGGATTGCGGACGTTTGCGTAACTGATCTGGAAGTATCAGACGAAAACCGTACGTTTTTTACAATACAAACAAAATTATTTAATAAACAAATTTCAACACGAAATTATTTATGGATTATATGTAATTTCTTCTTCTTCTTCTTCTTCTTCTTCTGCCCTTTCAGGGTTAGTCAATTCTGCCTATTCCGGCTTCACCATCTAATCCTCGGTATTACCTGCTTCTTCTACCTATTGGATGATAATTCAACGCATTCTTTGGAATCCTTTCTTTCTGCATTTTATATACCTTATGCAACAACAATTAAGCAGAAAGTGATAAAATCTCGGGTGATACGGGGAAGTCGCTTTGTTATTTATGATGCGCCAGACTTATACGGGTACTAGTGAACTGTAGATTTGTGGACTGGTTTGATGGAGACTAGTTTATAAGTAGGCTTAATACCCCCTTCCAGTAGGCCTGTGTCTCCTAATGAATCGCAAAGTAAATGAAACGTCTAACAACATTGTCAGAATAAAACGTGCTTTGTACCTGAAAAACAGGTACTGTTGTCTTTAATAATCAGAAGTTTACGAGTGAGGTGATAAAACAAGTGCAAAGAAACCCACTAGATGGATTTTCTAACAAGAGGTTCTAGCAATACCTCCCGACGGCGGAGGATTTTAAGCCTATCGTGTAAACATTGGTTTGTCGGGCCACGATAATTCGCTTAATTTATGTAGAAGGTCCATGAATGTTCCGAAACATCCTGTAGTTGTATAATATATGTAGACTACATCTTTTCAGCCACATCAGGGATCCACAACTGGCGGATACGCCCGATGTACCCCAGATGGATTCCCTCCTTGTTTCAACCTGTCTTGCGTGGAACTGAAATCCCTTTCCTTAACCTTTCGTTTCTTCTGATTTCTCTTGATCAACACTTAGTCTTTTCGACCCCGATGGAGTTAGGTTTTGAGGGTTAAGGAGTCTTCCATTTTTCACACTTCATCTGTACTCACTAATCTTGTTCTCTTACTTTCTGTCATGCTACCCGGTAAGGACCTGGCCAGGGTTAGAAGTGGGAAATGGTCAATGATCCTAGGGGTGGAAAAGAAAAGTTTTCCAATGGCACTAGAGGCGGAAGAACCTAGGAGGTGGGTTTCTGAACGAAAATCAGAGCACGACCAGAAGCTCAAATGTAGGCTATGACTCCTATCAGTGATCTTACTCTACAGGACTCTGGGTATCGTCCTCAGAGGACATTTACCTTACTCAAACGTCTGAAAGAAGCAAGTCAGATGGAGATAATGTCTACGGACAGGGAACGATTATAAGTCAAGAAACTGGTATTAATAATAGGAAGTAAGATTAATAATGTGACAGATTGCTACCTTAATAAAGTCATAAACTTGCTATTGCATGTTGTTCGTAACGTTTTGCAATTAATTACTGTCTAACTGTATGTCACACTATCTTAATGCCAGTACACAAGGCTGTCGTTTGGAGTTATGAGTTCAAAGTTCTCAAGTGGCACAGTTAGCTATAAACAATGACTACATTTACGCTTACCAGTGGAACTGAAATTCCTCTGTGCGTGCGTGCGTGCGTGCGTGCGTGCGTGCGTGCGTGCGTGCGTGCGTGCGTGCGTGCGTGCGTGCGTGCGTGCGTGCGTGCGTGTGTGTGTGTGTGTGTGTGTGTGTGTGTGTGTGTGTGTGTGTGTGTGTGTGTGTGTGTGTGTGTGTGTGTGTGTGTGTGTGTGTGTGTGTGTGTGTGTGTGTGTGTGTGTGTGTGTGAGAAACAGTAACCAAACGCTTTAATGTAAATTAAACGTAACAGTAAAATTCTCTTTAATGTATCGTTTGCCGCTTTCCTCTATCACTCCGGTACAGTTTAGTAAAGAACAGGAGGGAACAGAGTCCTGCCTTACAGCCTTGTTTTGTATATATTTAGAAGGCACAATAAACAATAGTATTGATGTCTTACTAGGCACTTGTCCAGCCTGGACTAATGTGAATGGATAGGCTTCACAGTAGGAACCTTAGTTGTCAAAGTAATGTGTCTCTTTTAGAGGACACTGTTCAGGTTGCGACAGCTTTCCTCCCGAGCAGGTGTCTTTTGATTTCATGATTGCAGTATCCATTTGTCATCCTTATATTTGTCGTTACCATTATCGTTCTTAGCGTAGTGTTTCCATATTTATCTGTTCCTTTTGTATGTGTCCGTGTACATCGTCCAAGTTTCTGACCCACAAGTTACTGCAGAAAGCATTATTCTGTGTTCGCATCTTGTTCGTAACCATTCTGCGCAATTCAGCGTGTAGGCCTATGTGCCCAATGTTTAAAGGTACTTTCCAGATGTGCATACCTCCGTAGAAAATAACACTTATGGAATCCTATTTCCACTGAAAGAAGGTTAAACAACAATCCAGCTTTAGGGGAAGAAAAAATAAACTACTCAGAAAATATAAACGACATGGTTACCTTGCAAAAACACAAGAGAATCTTCAGAAAATCAATTATAAGTGGTAATAATAGTTTATGAGTTGATAACGAATACATAGTAACTGACAATATATAAGGGGATTTAGGCCGTCAACGTTGTCGTTCCTATTTCATTGTATAAACGCTAATAGCCTGTCGTCAGTGTACGACGGAAGCTATCACGGCCACAGTCAACATTGTATGAACGCTAATAGCCTGTCGTCAGTGTACGACGGAAGCTATCACGGCCACAGTCAACATTGTATGAACGTAATAGCCTGTCGTCAGTGTACGACGGAAGCTATCACGGCCACAGTCAATATTGTATGAACGCTAATAGCCTGTCGTCAGTGTACGACGGAAGCTATCACGGCCACAGTCAACATTGTATTAACGCTAATAGCCTGTCGTCAGTGTACGACGGAAGCTAACACGGCCACAGTCAACATTGTACGAAAGCTAATAGCCTGTCGTCAGTGTACGACGGAAGCTATCACGGCCACAGTCAACATTGTATGAACGCTAATAGCCTGTCGTCAGTGTACGACGGAAGCTATCACGGCCACAGTCAACATTGTATGAACGCTAATAGCCTGTCGTCAGTGTACGACGGAAGCTATCACGGCCACAGTCAACATTGTATGAACGCTAATAGCCTGTCGTCAGTGTACGACGGAAGCTATCACGGCCACAGTCAACATTGTATTAACGCTAATAGCCTGTCGTCAGTGTACGACGGAAGCTATCACGGCCACAGTCAACATTGTATTAACGCTAATAGCCTGTCGTCAGTGTACGACGGAAGCTATCACGGCCACAGTCAACATTGTATTAACGCTAATAGCCTGTCGTCAGTGTACGACGGAAGCTATCACGGCCACAGTCAACATTGTACGAAAGCTAATAGCCTGTCGTCAGTGTACGACGGAAGCTATCACGGCCACAGTCAACATTGTATGAACGTAATAGCCTGTCGTCAGTGTACGACGGAAGCTATCACGGCCACAGTCAACATTGTATGAACGCTAATAGCCTGTCGTCAGTGTACGACGGAAGCTATCACGGCCACAGTCAACATTGTATTAACGCTAATAGCCTGTCGTCAGTGTACGACGGAAGCTAACACGGCCACAGTCAACATTGTATAAACGCTAATATCCTGTCGTCAGTGTACGACGGAAGCTAACACGGCCACAGTCAACATTGTACGAAAGCTAATAGCCTGTCGTCAGTGTACGACGGAAGCTATCACGGCCACAGTCAACATTGTATGAACGCTAATAGCCTGTCGTCAGTGTACGACGGAAGCTATCACGGCCACAGTCAACATTGTATGAACGCTAATAGCCTGTCGTCAGTGTACGACGGAAGCTATCACGGCCACAGTCAACATTGTATGAACGCTAATAGCCTGTCGTCAGTGTACGACGGAAGCTATCACGGCCACAGTCAATATTGTATAAACGCTAATAGCCTGTCGTCAGTCTACGACGGAAGCTAACACGGCCACAGTCAACATTGTATAAACGCTAATAGCCTGTCGTCAGTGTACGACGGAAGCTATCACGGCCACAGTCAACATTGTATAAACGCTAATAGCCTGTCGTCAGTGTACGACGGAAGCTATCACGGCCACAGTCAACATTGTATAAACGCTAATAGCCTGTCGTCAGTGTACGACGGAAGCTATCACGGCCACAGTCAACATTGTACGAACGCTAATAGCCTGTCGTCAGTGTACGACGGAAGCTATCACGGCCACAGTCAACATTGTACGAACGCTAATAGCCTGTCGTCAGTGTACGACGGAAGCTATCACGGCCACCGTCAACATTGTATGAATCATAAACTACCGGGCTGTTGGGCCGTGGTCAATTGTTTATCGATTGATGCATGTTTTTCCACCCAACGGATACCTTCTTCAGTACTAAAAAATGTTCGGCACGGGATGGCAGGCCGAACATACCCTAAGCTGAGGTATAAGCAATGAGACATATTTATTTACTATTGAATTAGGCCTCTGGCGAGTGACTAAAACGTTTAGAGGAAAAATTTGGATGAATCGGTCGATCACGCCGCAGCAGCGCGGTAGTTTTTGATTCTTATAAAGCCTGTTCTGTCTTCATTGTAACCCTTCTCTGCGATGGCCTTTTCACAGATCTTCTCCCAATCAGTCTGTAGTCGTCTGTGTACCCTCTGATGTTCCATTCTGTAAAAGTGCTCCACCCACTGTCGTTTTCTTCCTTCAATTTCGTTGTTCATACAAAATATTTATTCGGTATTGTTATCTTCGTGGTGGGAGTTCTTTAATAAACGTTTTGCTTACTGAATTAACCATTCTGTGCAATTCAGCATGTATGTGCCGAATGTCTAAAGGTATTTACTAGACTGGTGATATCTCCGTAGAAAATAAGACCTACGAAAACCTATTTGCACTGAGAGAAAGTTTAGGCATTTGCCTCGGAAGAATAGAAACAAATGTCTAAGCAAACAAATTTAAGCAAGTAAATTTTTACATTAGAATAGAAAAATGCATTGTACTGTTGGGGGTGTTCGGATAGTGCGACAAAGAACTGAATTCGCTTACAATAGTCACCCGTTTGACTGTACACATTAAGTAGAGAAATTGTTTGCCAGCTGTTCAGATACGAGTGAGTGAGTCACTCCGCAGTTCACGCCGGGGTCTTTCACCTCATCCCCTCTCCGTCTTTGTGTGTGTGTGTGTGTTGTTATTTCTGTACACAACGCACAAATATCAGCTGTTTAGTCGCTCTGATATATGCCTTCTTTTATTTTAGTATCGGGCCTGTGTAAATGTTTTTGTCACCGGGGCATTGTCTTTCGCGAACTGAGGTAGCGTCTACGAATTCAGGTGTGTTCAGTTCGAACGAATTGTCTGCTTTCAATGTTTCTCGGAATAGATGTCAGGTTTTCCCAGCTATTTTAATAATTATAATTTAATTTTTCTGACGAATTTTTCGTTCTTATGAACTTTTGTTGGTCTGTGTCTATATTACTTATGTTCCTGATTGTCTCTCTTTAGAGTTTTCAACCGGTCGTTGATTTCAACTTTTTTCTTCGAGAGCGTCTTTCTCTCTCTTCCCTATTCCACAAAACATAAAGAAAATTATCTTGTTCTCATGACAACGCTGCATGTTGATGCCCCCTCCCCCTCTATCTACAGCATAACGGTAACTTTGTTTAACTAATTTCAAATATCTATTATATTATTATCGAAAAATTAGTATCTTGAAAGGATTCGAAAGCTGTTCGATGCATTGAACAGATTATCCACAGGGTTCATTGTCCTTAAAAAAAATTAATATTTTAAGAACTTAATAAACAAACTTATTTGTATAAACAAATGCAAATATTCGAAAATAACAATTCTAACTGTAAACAAAAACCACCTCACAATCCACATGATATATACAGGCTAAACTTTTCTCAATACATGACACAGTATATTAGAAAACATACGTAATAATATTATGTGTAAACAAACGCCAAAATCAACGCACCTTTAGTACAATAAAAAAACATCAACAAACAAGCAATCAAATATAACAAAATGGTAACCGTAAGCAATTCACAAACCACTAAACGCACGCTTCAATCACAACCATACATCCTTTCCATATAAGAAAAGGCGTAACGTTTCATAAAAATGCCCCAGACAACATTCGGTATTCGGTTTAACTTGGCATGTGATGTGCGACGAAATTGGCAGCACAGCGGTTGGGTCAGTCAAGCGGTTAAGGGGGTTAGAGAAGGGGACACCGTTCACCGTTTTGGTTTAACGTCACTGCGTGCTACATCTGAAACAGCGCACAGTACGTCTTAGCCAACCACACAGCGTAAGGACCATCAATAAGTTTTTCTGTTTTTGTACTATCTATAAACAACGATGAGTGTGAAAATAAAAACAATAGATAATACACAAGTTTAGATGACTACCACAGAATTATCGGTGTACTATAGCCTCAATTATAGTAACTTCCTGAACTACTGTCGTCTTACCACCTAGCTAAATGTTCTCCCCATCTCCATTTATTTTTTTTTTATTCCCTACTAATATTACTTATTTCTGGTTTGGTTACGAACATTTTTTATCTAATTCTCTTTTTCATTCCTATTGTTGTTACTGTTTTTGTTCAGTCATTTCTTCGCGACCCCATGAACCATATCTCGCCAAGCCAGTCTATTTTACTCTATCTTCTATATTCTTGTAGAAGAATATTTTTATAGGCCGTCTACCTACCTAGTCCTCTGCCGCCCTCTTCTACTTTTGCCTTCCACTTTTACCAACCATCAGATTCTTCTCTAGCAGTCCTATCTCCTCATTACATGACCAAAGCATCGGAGTTGTAGCTGTAATATTTTACTTTCTAACGAACGGTAGGGATTGATTTGTTCTAGAATTGTCTGGATGGTCATTTTTGCAGTTCACGGACTCTCACTATTCTTCTCCAGCACCATAGTTCAAAGGAGTCAGTTCTTCGCCGTTAAGCTTTCCTTAATGACCAGCTCTCGCAACCACACATTTCAACTGAAAAAAACATAGCTTCACAGGAGGAATCTTAGTTGTCAAAGTAATGTGTCTCTATTTTTGAGAACACAGTTCAAGATGTGACAGCTTTCCTGCCGAGCAGGTGTCTTTTGATTTCATTATTGCAGTATCCATTGATTTGCCATTCTTATAATTGTCGTTATCATTATGGTCCATTTGCATTCTTAGCATAGTGTTTCCAAATTTCTCTGTGCCTTTTGTATCATTTCCGTGTACATCGTCCATGTTTCTGACTCACATATCACTCCAGAAAACGCAAAGTGATTACAATCTTTTCTTTTTAAAACATAAGGTCAGCTTGTACGCTTTGCAATAGCGGTCATCTTTAGAAAACCACCCTCCTGATCTTATTCAGCTGATAGATTCTGGCATTCTATATACATTCTTTCTTATCAGTATTTTAGCCAAATATTTCACGAGACATATATTCCTAGTCGTTGTCATGTCGCGCCACTGTTTCTTAAGTCCTCGGACCCTCTCAAGCTGGCGCTTGTTATGTAAGATCTGACAATATACGAAATTTGGTTAGAATAAACAGAATCAGATGTCAGGTAAACGTGTAATTGTCTGTCTTGGGAACAAAATACCAAACTGAGAAGTTATTATGTAAAAGTTTTGATTATGTCGTAAACGAAATACATTAAGAGCGACAGTTGGGTACTAACGACTACGGCCGTTGCTAGTATACTTGCGATATGTCTGCCGCATAACCGTGCATACACTTGTTACATTCATTCCAACATATACTGTAGAATTAATTTTAAAAAAATGAATACAGGCTAAGTTTACTTTTTGAAATGATATTAACATTTACCCGAGTCGCTGTTAATGGTTATTTTATTAGCAATGGGTCGGCGTTAACATTTGTTTTGATTTCCAAGGAAGAGTATAGTTATTGTTTGCTTGAGAATATAGTCATTGCTAATGTAAACGAGAATATAATTATTATCATATTTATATCTAACTTATACACTCTTTAAACTTTAACTATAAACTTCAGTACCTAACCCATAAACACACAAACAAACAAGAAATTATATTTTATGTTTTGTTTTGAGGAACAGATGCCGTTAGGGCTTTATAAAGATACTCGTTCTTCAAGCAAAGGTTGCATAGTCCCACCGTTCTCTCTTATATTTAAGACAACAGCAGTCTATGAACAATAATCGGTAACAGAAATTTCTTAGTTATTCTCAAGGCGGTAAAATTCCGACACTGATCGCGTGCGTGAACGTTTGTTAGGCCTGTTCGTGCATTATTAAAAACTTTTTCTGAAAGCAAATCGCTTTTTTCAATTAAATATCGTTTATTTTATTTTATTCACATCGTTGTTGGGGTCACATAAATTTCCCCCTAATCAATCATTCGTTGTGTGATTAGTCAAACCTACTCTTATTTGTAGGCCTACAGTAATTTTTAAGGAAACCAAAATTAGTGGATTCAATTTTCACTCATTTCAATCTTTTTAAAAATAAACGCTGAGAAACTAATTCACTAAAACGACCGGTTTAATAAACTATTACATTTTTGAAAATGCAATCAACACTTCGACGGGCACCTATATCATGTGTGCTTACCAGCTGATAAGGTTGGTCTATGAAAAATCTATTTCTGTCAGTTTTATAATTTTTGTCTGTAGTGTGGTACAGCGGGAAAATAAAAAATTTACTCGGAGAGGCGGCAAATGTCACGGGAGGCAGGCAGCCGTGTCATATCAAGAATTCGGAAAACTCAAAAGGTTGTACACGAGAAGAGCAGACAAAAGATAGAAACATCCGCGTTCGGGGAGAACTGGGATCTAGAATGGCAATGACAGCATAGAGCGAAATTAATTTGCTAACGTATGAAACTGAAGCTTCAAAGCAGCATATGAGTTGACGAATACTAACTGGTACCTTCAATATAAATGCTGAAGTGCGACAAGGGGATGCACTATACACTACGCTGTTTAATCTGGTTTTGGTAGCAGTCATTCAAAAATTAGTTGCAACTTGGTATGTAGGAGTTGACACGGCTATTATCAGCAGAGATAAATACAGGACTTGAGAGAATTTAGTTAAACAAGATAGTGAGGCGCATAATAGAGGGCTGAAAATAAATGAGGGTCAAACTAAATATGCGGAAGTCCGAACGAACGCGACAAACAAAAGTCCAGACCTAACAATTGGAAATTATACATTTGAACATGTTTAACCGTTTTATTACTTAGAATCACAGATTACCCAACTAGCTCTTTTAGTAATTAAATAAAGTCCTGTACTTTAAGTGGAAATATGTGTTATTACGTCTATGAAAATCTGCTCAAATACAGGATACGTGATACCAAGCAAACAACTGAAACTAATTATATTTAGAAGTTTTATTAGACCAACAGTGACATATGGATGTGAGGTCTGACCAAGAATTTGGAATATTTGAGCGTAAAATCTTGTGAAAAATCTTTGCGCCTAGGCAAACTGAAGATGGGTGCTGGAGGATACGAACGAATTATGAACTGGATCAATTTAATACACGGTGCTTACATAGTCCGGTTCATCAAGACCAGAAGATTAGAAGAGGCTGGATCACTAAATGACAGCAGAATAGAGCCAGACTCGAAACCAGTAGGTACGAGAATTAGAGGAAGACCTTGGAAAAAACGGATAGATGACGCAGAGGATGATTTGAGAAGCATGAATGTGAGATGCTGGAGAAGGTTGTGTGGTGTGAGCACGAAATGGAAGAAAATCGTTAAGCAAGCTAAGACACACACTGGATTATGATGCCAGAAGAAGAAGAAGAATCTTATGTAGGCGTACTCATTCAACAGGGGGTATTTACGGGGGGAGAAGGACGAACGGAACGGACCCCCCCCCCCCGAAGGTCGAAAAAGTTGACAAAGTTGTTAAGTTCTTTAATTATTTTTTTTCAGCTCAAATATGAAAATGAAAACTACAAAAAAATTGTTAAAAATTTTAAGCCGCGGAGAAGATAGGCTTAGGTAAACCAAAAGCGTGTGTTGAAGAGGAGATAACAGAAAAATCGCCTAATCCCTGAAGTGGAAACGGAGAAGAAACTATTTTTAAGTTTACGTTTAAAGAATTAAAATGCCAATAAAATTACTGTGATTGTGACGCAATCGCAGTAGTAAGTGGAAGCTTGCACGCAGCCGCGTATCGCGTATTTTTGTCGACAAGGAAGCGATAGTGCGACATGTGAGCGGAGCGCGCGCCGTGTTATCGCAGAACTACTTGTTGCCACCAACTTTTGGCCGCTTTCCAGGTCACCCGAAGTATTTCTGTGTTATTATTCATTCGCCTTTCTTGACACACGTCGCTGCGCGCGTCGGTTCCTTCGACGCAGACGGACGCGTGGCTCTCGTGTTTTCCCCTTTTTATTGCTACTTTCCTCGCTCGAGTTTTCTGCGTTTCTATTTTTATTTTCCTGGAACAGCGATCCCAACGTCAACGTCAAGGGACCTACAAATAGTTTTAAAAAATATGAAAAAAACCACTTTCAGCGGTTCGGATATGACGTTTTTAGCGACAAAATCTGACCCCTATAGGCGTCCTCCATCGACGCCTAGACTGAGTTTGGCTTTCCTGATTGGTAAAACTAATTGTTTGATTGGGATTATTATTTGCCGGGCTGTTAGCCGTGGTCTACTGCTTGTGTTCAACACGGACGTTTGGGCCCCACCGTCGCACGGAGGCCACTTTCAGTGTCAGAAACGACTAAACAATTGGCACGGTGTCTGCCAGTACTGATAGTCTCTACCGATGGTGGGGCCCAAACGTCCGTCCTGAACACAAGTAGGTAGACCACGGCCAACAGCCCGGCAAATAATAATTCCGACAATGTTGACGTCAGCCATGAAAGCCTAAGGGATTATGTCTGAGTCAACGTAGGAAGTGTAACCACGGACGTCGAGTTGCGATAACTTCGGGGGGGGAAGTCAAAAGACAAAAATTCAAATATAAATTCACTGATGAGTAAAAGTTAAAATACTCAAATGTAAAAGATATTTACACACACTCAAATGTATACATTATTAATTGTGATGTTATTCAACATATATAGTTTCTTCTGCAAGTAATGCATTGCGTTTTTGTTCCAACACCGTTGTTCCTTCAGGTTAAAATCGTACTTCTTCCGTACGGCCTGTGGACAAGTCTACAACTTCTACGGCCTGTGGATTGTTGACAACTTCTTTAAGATGGTGGTAACTTTAAAAGATGACAACTTTGTTGCGTTTTTTTTTACAAGCAAATCTTTTTTAATTATTTATATGTATTATTGATGGGTGTTGAAACAAAGGTGTTGAAACAAAAACGCAATACATTACTTGCAGAAGAAACTACACTGAATAACATCACAATATTATTATATAATTGCTGAAAGAAACTTCGAGTTACCTATGTAGAAAATGATAAATTATTAGGATTGATTGATGGAATTAGGATGTTAGACCAGAATTCTGTAAAAAGTAAACATATAGGCCTATAGCAAATCATAATTATGTTTTTGAAAAAAAAAATATTGATATTATGGTTTGTTTCGCTAAAAAATTTCATTATAATTAAATAATAAAAATGCGTAATTAAAACAATTAATTAAACTGCCTGTAATTAAATTAATATCATTGTTAACGAAAGTTGCTTGAATTTCCACATTAAATTTCGTTAAATTTACAAAATTTCTCTTATATTATATGAAAACTAACGTACTAAAGGCGTTTAGTATATTATGGCGATGGATTAATGTGGCACAATGTTGTGACAAAGTATTGGCTGTACTTCCCCACTGTAACTTGCACTACATTTCGATGTTTGTAGTATGCAACAGTATCGATACGTCGCGCAGCGGAGATGTGTACCAATTGTAATGGACGTATCGCGTGAGGTTAGCTAAGAATGTTTTGATTGTTCAGTTTATTATTAAAACAAATATGTAAAGTACCGTTTACCAAATGGTAAAAGCTTAAGAGCATGATAATGTCTTTCAGCCGCCAGCTAAACGCAACATTATTATGGTTACTGACTGACTGATTGGTTACATACCTATCTACAGCTATGCAGTGTTGTTTGCTTGTTAGGTCTTTAATCTGCGACGGACGTTAGCACGTTAGCGGTCGCGGTTTTAGTTAACGATTCCCGGCTGGTAAATGATGACGTCATGCAGCGTGATGCGTTACAGAAATTTTCAAATGACCCCCAGCCATAAGACATTATCATGTCAAAATGTAAAGTACCGTTTACCAAATGGTAAAAGCTTAAGAGCATGATAATGTCTTTCAGCCGCCAGCTAAACGCAACATTATTATGGTTACTGACTGACTGATTGGTTACATACCTATCTACAGCTATGCAGTGTTGTTTGCTTGTTAGGTCTTTAATCTGCGACGGACGTTAGCACGTTAGCGGTCGCGGTTTTAGTTAACGATTCCCGGCTGGTAAATGATGACGTCATGCAGCGTGATGCGTTACAGAAATTTTCAAATGACCCCCAGCCATAAGACATTATCATGTCAAAAACTCATGGTTTGGCAGAATGTATCGTTTATCAAGTAAATACAATAAATGTAACAGAGTAACATTTGGTGACAATCGCAACACGCGTAAAATAAACATAGCTGAAAGCAAACAGAACAAAGCATTGTCGTGACTTTCCAGTGTTTTCTTCTTCTTCATTCATAAACATGCTGGACCTACATTTACAATGTTGATCATAATGTATTTATTTTGTGGTTATGAAATTGTATTTAAATTAACCTAATCTTGCTTACGAAAACATTACTTATTTTTGTTTACACAGACGCGCTGCTGCAAATCTGAAGAGACATCTGTAAGGATTGTATTGAAACTGTAAACACGCCATACATAAACATATCCAAATCACTGAAATGTGGTACGGACCAGAAAAAAACGAAAACCACGATCAGGTTTCGGCGACAAAAAAATGTGCAAAATTTAATGTTTAAAACGAAAAGCGAAGTCTGCCACACAATGGAGCACATGTATAGTAACCCTCAAGCGGTGGTCCTTTTTTCGTAATTCGCATTAAAAACCGAGTAGGCCTATTACTTTATAGGTGTACTGATTTTTCTGTGTCTTTCAGTAAGCCTGTTAACCTAACAAAATCAAGTTTTGCTGTTGCAGACCAAGGGTGTAACTTATAATATTAATCGAAACACTCCGCATAAAAATTAAATGACAATGGAAAGCAATTGCGACCGAAGACAAACAATTTTAAAGCTTAAAACAATTAATTAACATGCTTTCTATAATTTTACTAAAATTATAGGAGATATTCACTACATATCGATAGTCTGTTATCGCATAATTGAAATATTGAAAATTAGTGGAGTCACGGTTATTGGAAAAGTATATCGTATTTTCAGCGCTGGAGGGGCCTTGTTCCTCTTTAACTGAAGAATGAAGGGGCCATGGCCCTGCTGCCGTCTCAGACTCGAAATCGCGTTAACATTTGTGCAGCCTGTTCTGCGACTGCTGGGTAGTGTGTTGAACTGGTGTGACGTCGCCCAACTATTCCACAAGTGACTGAGCCCGGTGCGAAATCTCACGACTTTCTCTCTTGCCCTACTTTCCCATAACATAGTAATTAACGGTTAATCTGATTCCGTACAGTTTATTTCATGTCTTTCCAAATTTTTAGATATCGATTGTCATACGTCTATTACAAAAATAGCGTCTCTACATTGTGGTTATGTAATCTACTCGTTCAAATCTTACTGTGAACAAGTCGTTAAGCTAGAAATATTTTAGTTCGTCTATTTACGGATCTGACACGTGAAACGCATTTGACCATGTTCAGAACAAGCGACACCTCTTGGACTCTCCCTCCCCCTCCCTTTCTGCTCCTCTGCATAGCTCAGAGAGTAATACGCATACAATTGTCAAATTGGTCTCTCGTGAGCACTTCGTGGCCGACTGATAACAGCCGAAATACACAAAGGGATCACAGGATCGTCGCAATAGTCTCACGACAGACGTAAATTGTGTTTATCGACCCGAACACACGTCAACTTCTGACGTACTTCCACTAGTTTCCTGTACGCGCCGTTCTAACCTGCCTCCGTAATCGTGCTACAGTACTATATTTTGTGCAAAAAATGTATTTATTTTAGTAGCTTTGACGCGAATAAGAATAAACCGACTATAATATTTATTAAATGACGCACAAAGGTGGTGCTAGTGGGGGAGGGGCTGCTGTCGGGGTGCCATAGCCGGGAGGACGGCAAACAAGCACACACTATAAAAAATTGTTTTCGTTTAAAAAAATATAACCCTATACGTGATTTCTTTGAATACCAATTACCTGTTAGGAAACTCATTTCTATATGAAAAAATTATCGAAATGAACTTAGTATAACTATTTTTTTTTCTGTTAAAAGTAATATGACCAGTCAGCTTTGTAACATAAACAAAGTATTTAGTATTTATACGCAACCATCATTATCATGATTCATAATGATAACAAATTACGCTATCGCAGTTTCTGTTTGATACTATTCAAAAGCAACTTAATCTGAATATTGATAGATTTATTTGATTACTTTTAATGTAATTTTTCTCTTTAACGTTGTGTTACGAATTTTAGACATAGTTTCGAAAATGCGCTAAAAGCCTACACGATCTTTACTGCTTTACTGCTTTTTTGTGTTCTAAATTTTATATTACTATTTTGTATTATATTACTGCATATTAAATGCTGTACGACCCTATACTTGTTACAAATAAGTTTATACAAACCGAGAGCCGGTAATTTTTTAATATTGATTTAATAAACTTGTGAGCTCCCTGAGCCGCATAACTCACTCAGTATTTTAAATCAAATACAATTATTACTAGATAAATTTCAGTAGTATTAGATGATTTTTAATTAGAAAAATTACGGAAACCCGATTACTCTGCTAATCGTAATTTATTACTCTATTATTATAATATAACTTAGTAATAATACTTTTAAAAAATTACTCTATTATAATTATTACTCTACTATTATTAAAATAACAGCTGTAAAGCACGCAATCGTACAATAAAAAACTAAACATTCCGAACTACTGAATTGGTTTACTTTTTTAATTAAATCTATAATCATAATGCCAAAATAACAAATAATGTAGTCCTAGCTTTTATGTTTGTGTATGGCTCAAAGATATCTAAAGGCCTGTATCTAATCCTGTTCACAAATACAAATAACTGATAACACAACATATAAAGTTTTTTGTAACCGCAGCTTTGAAGGCGTTCCTAAATTAGTAAGGAGTGTTGATAGATTTAATTCTGTCTGAATATTAAAGATACTGAGTTTGTTCTCTGATTAAAATTCTCATAACCTCATACTCTTGACGATTAGAATTTTTTTAAATTTTTAGTTCCTCCCTTGGCTCTTCATGGTGCCCTTAAAGATAACAAAGTTTCATAACAACTGCTACATTCGGATTTACAGTAGATTAAAATTCCCTTTACAATAACATCCTGTTAGATTGTACAATTTATTTCGAATCTTTGATCCCTTATCTGTGGCTCGTTCTCATAAACTTTTGGATTTTTAAAACTGTTTACTATATTCAGATTTTAGTCAATGCATATTTTGCTAGCCCACATGGAATTTTGCGAATTTTTCTCAATTTTCACCCCCTCATACTTTGCCTTCCGTCACCCATTATGAGGGGGCGATCAATCTAAAAACAATAGGGCAATGTAGGGTAAAAGTGTGTACACGCATGCTCCAAGTTTTACGAAAATTTCAAGATGCATTCAGACTTACCTTGAAGCATAATCCAAATAGACAAACAGACAAACGGTTTAGTTAAATCTGAGAACGCGTTTCGCTCATTCAATTAAACAGCCTCCTTTCCGTGGTGATAATAATATACTTAAGTGAGTCTAAGTTTCGCTCAAAGACGCCTACACTTTTTAATGTGCACGTTGACGGTAGATAAAAATCTGCAACAAGATAAACCGTTTATTTTTAGAGACGATTTTTTTTTCAGAGTTCGAATGGCAAGTTGGGACGAGCTAAAAAACGCCCACTATAACTGGAAAACTTCCACTGACAAAACCTAGTCGATGGAATTAGATGTGGCCAAAACCCAGTGAGGACTAAAATAATTCTCGTGAATGAGCCAGCAGAAAAAGTCTGGCAGGCTAGTTACTGAAAACGCTGGTTCCGTCCACGGAAATAACATACGACAACGCGCTAGATAAGTGCGGCACTATTAAACGAACGTGTATAGGGATAACTCTGAACGAAGGTTGGCAGTGCCGTTCGGAACCACGTATGAAAATGGCTTCATACAAACGACTCTTGGAGTCAGTAAAAGGGTGCACAAGACCTGGGCATAATGTAAGAAAGGATTACAGTAACGTAGCCAAACAATCCTACTTAACTTTCGATGCCTCGCGATTGGCTCTTGAGTGGTAAAGAGTTGTACAGATGACCGGTCACTCCGATCCCCCCACCCTTAGCCGACAAGCTCCAGTCAGTTAAAGAGCGCTGGAGACTTCCGCCAGCTGTATATCGTATCACGCGTTGTCCGAATACAACGTGACTGGTATCTTCTTGGACGTGGAAGTAGAGTTTGTTGGCAGCGCTTCTAAGTCAGTAGGCGTTTCACAGGTTTCTTTGGTATGAAATCATCGGCCACCTAAATAAACCCCGGGACCATTTGCCAACTTTGCGGTGACACAGGAAAGTAGAACCAAAGTGAGATAGTGTTCTGGCGGAAAGAAAATAATAGAACCTAATATAATCTTAATACCGTATCAGCTTAAGTGTGCTATACTGCAAAAGACAAAAGACGTCTAGAGAAGCGTAGACAACAACAGCAGAAGGGGAAGTTAGTACAAGCTGAATACATAAACCTTGATATGGAGAATGCCGTCTCCTTACACTGTAATCGGACGCGTGTTTAGACATACTAAGGTTAAGTGGTTAAATTTCTCACTTCTGCAACCAGTGGGTACCTAAGCTAATGGAGGCCAGGAGCGGATTTCTTTCTGAGGCCCCCTCCCAAAAGACGGGTGTTTATAATCCAATTATCTTTAAGTAGTATATAGCAAAAACACTGTACTGTTATATGTTTATTGTCTAATTACTGTATTGATACATCTAGTTATGAAACTTTATAACAAGCTATAGTAATGTTTGAAATAAAAATCCACTTTCATATTGTAAATAAAAAGTTCAAAGAAATAACAGAAGTATTATTTATAGATTGCATTACATTTATTACAGTATTTTGTAATATAGGCCTACAATAAACTCATATACTGCAAAACAAATGTATCATTGCTGCAAACAATACTTGGCAATTTTTTTCAAGTCAGTTAGCAGTTTTAGTGCATAATTGTCTTCGATGTTCACTCAACGCAATATGTGATGCACCTTTTTTGTGAATTCGTTCATTCGAGTATCTGACCTGATTTCCGCACTCTGAATTATCCACTGTGTGGGATATTATTATTCTGATGAGAGGTTTTAAATAAATTGTTGGTCTCTTAAACTTAATTTTCCAAATCTGGAGGCCTCCTACAAGTGAGGCCCGGGGCGGGCCGCCCCCCCACGCCCCCTTTGTCCGCTACTGTCTGCAACTTGTCATTTGGTAAGGTTAGTTTTCTTCATAATTACAGTGTCACATTCATTCGTCAGTTTGGGTAGTATAATTTCTTCGTAATTTAAAATCCCTCCTTTGTAATTTAACCAGTGATTCCTTTACACTGGTTTAATTTCTGCTTTGGTTATTGTAAAACCTGCTACTAAAGAACACTTTTCTCGGTCGACAACACGTGATTGGTATTGTGAATACCAAATGTTTTGTATCGTCATTTTATGATGTGGTATCCTCACCGATAAAACGTTATGTAAAGCTTTCTTTTTACCACTGAGAGTTTCACTAAGGGTTCGTTGTTAACAAGTTAGTAATGTCAATAAAACGTGGCGATTGAAAATATCGTTAAACGAGCTTATTAAGAGCTCACGATAAACAAAATCATTCGTAATGCTTGTTCGAACGATACTGTATGAAGCAATAAACTGGAACTAAAGCTACCGCTCTGTAGCCAAATCGTACAAAGTCGTTTACTTGCTGCGTTATGTAATCGCAACTATGTAAATATTTTTAAATCGGCTGCCAAAACGTAGACTTTCAAGACCGTAGTGACGAACTGAAGCTGCTAAAAATAACAAAATTTAATTTTAGTCTTGCGAACTGTTGAGAAACCTTGGGAACAAACACGTCTCTCATCGGAATCCTACATTGTATCTCATCACAAATGTTACATTATATGATCATGTATGTAGTAGGCTATACATTAATAAATAAATGAACACTTTTTAACAAACTGTCGCATTTTAGTTTGAACTATTGAAATACGTATAACATTATCTGTAAAAATATAAGTAAGACTTCACTTGTGTTAAAATGTTTTCAGGCGGCGGAGTGGCTGAGTGGAAGAGAGTTCGCTTACGTGGCTGTGCCGTGAATTCGGCCAGTTTAACCCCTTCTATAGCTGTCTCGAATAGTCGGCATCAAAGCAACAGTTATCAGTGGGTCTAGTCGTAGCTCGACACTTATAGTCGCGTTGTTGACACACCTTCCTGTCCCACTTAAACCAATGGCCTATACTGACAGTAGAATAACGACGAGGCGACGGTTCGGTTTCGTTGAAGCTGCAGTTGCTGAATGCTAATTGTGGCAATGCGGAGTTCCCCTTCCTGTCACTATTAACAAAGCAATCCGATACAACTACTGGTAGGCCTACTACTGCTGCTCTAGTATACAATTTTATATCAACTGCTCCTCACGTAAACGGTCTAAGTGAACCAGCTATAGACCTATTTAGTTCTATACACCCACGCGCGCGCGCCCACACACACATAGAGAGAGAGAGCCTTATATAGGCTATAAGACTTAAAACATTCGGATGTGATAATACAGGAGAATGTTAAGTACGTAATCATTGTAAGGTATGTAAAGTCAGTTTTGTACAGTATCACGTACATTTCACAGGATTAGTGTCTGCATCAGCAGCGTAACTATGGGGGGGGGGGGTTGAATGCTCCACCCTCCAGAACTATTCAAAATGTCAGCGAAATGCCATAATCATTTTACCTAGGCCTATTCCTAAGCCAATTACATGTATTATAAAAATAACACTTATAAATAACTGTAGAAATAAAAGGAACTACAATACTTGTAAATTAATAAAACGACAATAATCGTTGTAGTTTTCTTAATAACGACAGTCAGTCAACATTTGGTAAATAACGTATATGTATTTGCAGCATTAAAAAGACAAACAAATACGCAGCGCCAGAAAACGTCAGACAAAAAAATTTATAAAATGTATTTATAAAATAAATATTATATATATATATAAAATTATAAAATTATATGGACGGAACAATAGATTTCTCATTTTTCCTTGAGTTCAACCATCAAGCTAGTCTCATCTGCCCCCGGTAGTTTACGCCACTACGCCACTCATTTACGCCACTTGTCTGCAAGGGTTATATTATACCAATGTTATAACGAAATTTTTTACCTTTGAATGTACATTCGGATTTGGTAGACATGATCTGACGTTTCCATTCAATGTCCTGGGAGACGCAACGTTGCGACAAAACACCTCATCCCGCATGATTTATAGCAACCATCAAGCTAGTCTCATCTGCCCCCGGTAGTTTACGCCACTACGCCACTTGTCTGCAAGGGTTACTTTATACCAATGTTATAACGAAATTTTGGACCTTTGAATGTACACTCGGATTTGGTAGACATGATCTGACGTTTCCATTCAATGTCCTGGGAGACGAAAAGCTGCGACAAAACACCTCATCCCGCATGATTTATAGCAACCATCAAGCTAGTCTCATCTGCCCCCGGTAGTTTACGCCACTACGCCACTCATTTACGCCACTTGTCTGCAAGGGTTACGTTATACCAATGTTATAACGAAATTTTGGACCTTTGAATGTACACTCGGATTTGGTAGACATGATCTGACGTTTCCATTCAATGTCCTGGGAGACGAAAAGCTGCGACAAAACACCTCATCCCGCATGATTTATAGCAACCATCAAGCTAGTCTCATCTGTCCCCGGTAGTTTACGCCACTACGCCACTCATTTACGCCACTTGTCTGCAAGGGTTACGTTATACCAATGTTATAACGAAATTTTGGACCTTTGAATGTACACTCGGATTTGGTAGACATGACCTGACGTTTCCATTCAATGTCCTGGGAGACGAAAAGCTGCGACAAAACACCTCATCCCGCATGATTTATAGCAACCATCAAACTAGTTTCATCTGCCCCCGGTAGTTTACGCCACTACGCCACTTGTCTGCAAGGGTTACTTTATACCAATGTTATAACGAAATTTTTAACCTTTGAATGTACACTCGGATTTGGTAGACATGATCTGACGTTTCCATTCAATGTCCTGGGAGACGAAAAGTTGCGACAAAACACCTCATCCCGCACGATTTATATTAACCATGAAGCTAGTCTCATCTGCCCCCGGTAGTTTACGCCACTACGCCACTCATTTACGCCACTTGTCTGCAAGGGTTACGTTATACCAATGTTATAACGAAATTTTTGACCTTTGAATGTACACTCGGATTTGGTAGACATGATCTGACGTTTCCATTCAATGTCCGGAGAGACGAAAAGTTGCGACAAAACACCTCATGCCGCACGATTCATAGCAACCATCAAGCTAGTCTCATCTGCCCCCGGTAGTTTACGCCACTACGCCACTCATTTACGCCACTTGTCTGCAAGGGTTACGTTATACCAATGTTATAACGAAATTTTTTGACCTTTGAATGTACACTCGGATTTGGTAAACATGATCTGACGTTCCCATTCAATGTCCTGGGAGACGAAGAGTTGCGACAAAACACCTCATGCCGCAAGATTTAGGGCAGTAGTAGGCCTACTCTTCTCTTCTTCTCAAGTCTTGCTTCCGTCTCCAATTTCTGTCTCTGACTCTCTCCTCAGTCTACCAGGTTTTCTCTGTGTCTGCGAATTCCACTCCAAGGCCTGCAGACTGCTGTTACTGATTGGCCTCCTACGGATTGTCCAAGCCGTTCATTCTTTCTCACTTTGAAAGTTTCTGTTTTCGGACTTTTTACTCCTTTCTTTCCTTCAAAAGGGGATACATTATTTGTATTTAATATTTACATCCCTTATTCAGAAAAATAAGGAGGTCAGCCTTTAAATAAAAGTAAGACTGCAGTCTGACTATTGGAATATGTAAACGTGTCACAAGGTTGGTTGCCGAGTCCACTGATAGTAAATGTGTGATTCATGTTCTGCTTAGATCTTATTCGTCCAAAAAATGCAAAACTGTAGGGCGTCCAGAGCTTCCTAAACCGAGGCGTATCCTAAGATTTAAACCAAGTCTGCTAAACATCTATAACTCATTAATTGAGACGGGTTGTTCACTTTAGCATTGCTGTTGGCTTGCCAGTCCAATGACATCATTGTAATTCTGAGAACGCTGGTCAGCCATAGTGATAAACCATACACGCTACACAGTGTATACTGTACTGATGTTCCAACTAGCCAACACGCGTAACCATCACGTGAATAGAGCGTGCTTTCGTTTTCACTGTCTCTCGGTTCGATGCATTGGGTATAGATTCAGTCTTCTAAATGTAAGGGTTACGATTCATTGGTAACCCTTTCCGGACAACTGATGGTAAGAATTATCCTTAAGAAAGTGATAAAAGTGTAGTTAGTAACTAAGTGTACTTAGCTATTGTAACTTAATAAAAGTGTTTTCTTTTAATATGTCCAATAAGTTTAGACAGAATGTTTTAAAATTTTAAAGACGAGGAAAGCATTTTGCCTAACTCCTGAAACGCGGAAGAAGAACAAGAAATCATGAAACATACGTACATTTGTAACACCAATAAATTAGCACTGAAACAGATGTACAGTTATTCGGTTTTCTTTGGAGATGACCATGTTTTATATCGTTTTCTGGTTGAACCACATAAAGTTTGGAGCAATACGGACGCTGAATTGTATGCTCACCAATAACGTTATAGGCCTATTAGAATTAAACCCAGGTGTATACTGGTAAAACTCGCCAGGCCGTTAGGCCGTGGTCCGAGTTGTCTGCAATTCGTTCCAAACGTTTCGCCGTATTCTCCATGACGGCCATCAACAGTAGCGCGGGAACAGAGATTTCGATTACTAAATTTATTATATTTCAGGTTGTTGGTCCGCGGTCGATTGCTTACATTTTCGTGACTAAACGTTTCGGGAGAAGCAAAAAAAAAAAACGGAAAACAAAACAAAAAACAAATAGGCCTAACTCCAGCTGACTTAAGCGAGCCAATAGTACTGACCAACGGGCTGTGCGCGACGAAGGGCATGCCCGTCGCCCGCTCGTACTGCGTCCCGAGCTTCAAATAGAGTTCGTGCCGCAGGGACCATAGATGGTTGTTGGCTGGATACCTGGATACATAGGCGTAACTTGGGAGGGGCAAGGGGGGGCACTCGAAACTTGTTAGGAGAATGTTTGACAGATTTTAATATAATATTTACGTGTAAAAAAAACAAAAGGCTGGAGACCTAATTAAATGGAATACAATGCCTGCCTTGTACACAGAGACTTGTTTTGGAACACCGTAATGAAATAATAAGCGCAGCTGTACTTCTAAGAATTTACTGTCTTTACTTTCCTCTCTTTGTCACACATATTCTTCTGAGTCATCATCTCTGTGCTCGGATTGTTTACTGTTTGATTTGAGATATAGCTGTTTCAGTCAGCAGAATTTCGCAAACACTACAGGCCAGTGTAAAAGAGAGCGGTATGGTAGGGGTAACAGACTCGGCACGGCAGTATGAACTATGAACAAAGCTGGCTTACTGTGCAACACGTTGATGGCTTTGTTCACGAATCTTAAAAGACGGTCGTTTGGAACTGTTATTTGTTAATGATTACTGATACAAGTGCGGTCGGTTACTCGGTCGTGTACGTAGTCCGTTAAAGTACACATCGCTTGTCTCTTTCTTAATTCGTTATTGTTGTGATTGTTTTGGTTTTTTGCGTTCCTAAGTTTCTTTGCTTAATTCCTTTGAAAATTGCCTGACTGGCAATTTGAAAATTTCTTTCTGTTGTGACTGATTCGGCTTACTGCTACTACTGCCGAGCATTTTGTGACAGTGTGCCTAAGGGAGAGGATGTGTTTACAAAAACTGGGTATAAGAATTGGAAGAACTGAAAGTGTTTATGTTTATAGGCCTACAGCAACGCCGTAGCTAGAAAAAATTTTCGGGGGGGGTTGTTTGGTTACCGATAGGTTTGGGGAGTATGGATATTCTTCTAGGAGTAGGAGTCAGACCTCCCAGATGCCCAGGAGTTTCCACTGGAAATAGGTATATTATTAAAAAAATACAGCAAACTCTCGATTATCTAGGCTAATCACCGGACAAATGCGCACGGATAGCTAAAAACACAGATAATGCGAGTTCGTGCTTTTTAATGCACAACGAAACTTTTAATAATAGGGAACATACAATACTGTTTGAAAATGCAATAATGTCAAACATTTAACACATTCAATTATCACTGTTATCAATAAGGTAAGCCGAAATAAAAATTCTTTACGTCTATTGTTGGTAAAACACTTGAGGTACAAAAACTATACAAGACGTCAATTAGCCATGACTGTTATCACAGAACAGCAACAAAGAACTGCTATTAAGTCGGCCTACATTGTTTGGTGTTTAATTCTTGAACAAAGCATGCCGCCAGGTCACTTGCAGACGAGAGACCGCTCGAATTCCAAGCGCGCAGTTCACATTATTCAAAATGCCGTGACGAAAATAAAGGAAATAAAATAATACAATAAACCTCAAGGATGCACAGATAACCAACAAACCGAATAATCAGCACACGGATAATCGAGTTTGCTGTACGTCTTTTCGTGTTTTTAGCAAAAACATTAATTTTATTTGCAGAGTATAGGTTACTGTTAAAAGGTTTATATTAAATTTGTTACAGGTGTGGCATTAATACATTGCAACAGTCTCAAAATCTTCAAAGAGACAAACTTATAAAACAAAGTCCAATCTTCTATCTTTTTTCGATGCAAATTTATTTATGACTTCATCTGTTGAAATGTCCCTGTTTCTGTGCGTGGACATCAACGCTAATCCACTGAGGCGACTCTGTCCACAAGAGTTTCTCAAGTAGGTCTTCGGTCTTCTTAATGTGGAAAAGGTACGTTCAGGTGTACAAGTGGTAACTGGCAAAGTGGAAAATATTTGTAACAGAATGAAGATATTCGGGTAAAACTCCTCGTTACGTTCTCCTAAAGCTTCGATAGCACAGGATGGGCGGTCAGTCTCATCCCTCTTCTCCCAAAAAATTCTCCATAGGTCAAACTCTGATTGTAACAGATCCAAATTAACTTTGTTTTGGTACAACTTCAAGCTTTCAGTGTCTAAAAAAGTAGTAGGCTTACAGCAAACGGATGGTAAAAGAGAGTTTAAATTTGCAAATACTTCTTTGTGATCAAGAAATCTTATTTTTAGCTGATTGTTAAAATCATCGAGAAGTCGAATGGCCATAGAGATGCGAAAATACTTTTCTGGGTCTTCCGTTTGTATGTTACAACGGTTACGTTGTGATGGAGTTAAACGGGGAAGCGTGATTTCCCCGCCAACATTAGCTAGTAAGGATTTTGCAGACTTGTATATAATGGAGAATTCACACTCAATATTCATGCGAATATTCTGAAAGAGGTCAACAATACTTTGAACGTGATCAGTTGCTGATTTCAAATCACAGAGAGGTGACTGAAATACCTTACACAAAGTCAAGGTATAAGAAAACACTTTGGCTAAGAAACAGAGACTAAGAACAAACTCTCCATTAAGCAGAGCTGTTACTAAAGATGAGGCTTTGGATGAGGTATCCATGTCTGGATCATCGCTTAAATCTTCTAACGTGGTGAGAATGGGTTTGAAAAGGTCCTTGAATTTCAAAAGACTGCTATGATTTTCAACCCATCTGGTCTCGCACATGGATGTTAAAGTTTTCTACTGGGAGTCAGATTTATTTGATTGCAATATACTCATTCTTTTAGGAGAGCTCTTCAAAAAAGTGATCGTAGTCTTAACTGTACCAACACAGTTTCTTACACTTTGTAAATTGCACGAGTGGCATAAAGCTAGATTTAACGAGTGGGAACAGCAATGGACATACAGAGCTTCTGGATAATCTTTTCTGATTAGTGCTTGCACGCCTTTGAATGATCCTTTCATCACAGAGGCACCATCATAGCCTTGCCCAACTATCATTTTGCAATCCAAACCAAGATCTTCCAAATATGAAGTTATATTCCTAGCTATATCTTGTCCGGTAGTATGATGAAGACGAACAAAGCCTAAGAAGTCCTCTTTTGACACATAATAATTATCTTCTTTTTTTGTATATCGTACACAGAGAGATAGCTGTTCATGTCCAGCAATGTCTGCAGTTTCATCTACTAAAATGGAGAACATATTGGCTTCAGTTATATCATTGACAATTTGCTTCTGAATAATTTCTCCACATATCTGAATAAGATCGTTCTGGACTGTTGGACTCATGTAAGAGGCATTTAAAGACATACTCTCTGTGTGATTGATCAATTTTCGGTCACCACATAGTATTCTCATCCTTAATAAAGCCCTAAAATTGTCATCATTAACGTTTTTTTATATATACAAATCTTTATAACCTACGGAGGAAATTCGTAAAATTAATAGTCATAACCCCAGCTCTAATTAAATATAATACAAAAAATATAATACTAGGCCTATACATTGATATCTCTAGCACAACTGTATGACATGTAGACTAGACATATAATGGAAAGACTCGTAAAAATGCAAACATTTTACCTACTTCTTACTTTATGTCTCTTTCTTGTACGTCCCTCTACAACTAAAGCAAGCACAATAATTCACTAATTTATTGAAGATGAAAAGCACGTCATTACCAAATGGCAACACACAAACTGTAACCCACGTGGTCAAGATATTCACAGAGTAAGTTCGGCACCTTCACTTTCCATTGTTTGAAGGTCGGCGGCCAACAATGATGAGGGCTGTCAAGTGTTAGCCACGTGGTTTTCCAAGAAACTAGTGGTTTCCTTCCTACAAAGGCAGCTATGTACTCACGGAAGGAAAAAACGCACAGTTTGCTTTTTGTAGATGCAGTACCAGAAACACAAAATAACTGAATTATTGCACAGTTCCTTTTTTATAAGAGCATTTTTCATTATATTTTTATTTACGTTTGTTTTTATCCTAAAAAATTTCTATTTTTACCTCAACATTTCGGGGGGGGGGTTCTAATCCCCCCCCCCACCGCTGGCTACGGCCTTGGCCTACAGTATATTTGTTCTAGGTAAACATAACTGGAAGTACAACTTATGAAGATAGGTTTGTTGATCATTAAACAATGAAATTGTCCCTTGTTTTGCTAACTCGTTTACGTAAACTTTCTAATTTTGTATATAATATATTTTATTATATAGATGGTCACTACACACTTGAATTTATGAAGCTTTACCCTGTCCCCCCCCCAAATTAGGCTCCAAGTTACGCCCATGGCTGGATATTAGGGTGTGGCCTGCTACCGGCCGTGGGTTTTCAATTAATTACTTAATTGAGGGTGAGTGTACGCCGATGCCGGGTCCAAAATTCACCTGGCTTAGATTGGTAGCGACCGAGGGCGCTAATGAGGTGGTTGCCCTGGAATCGGGCGGTACGGCGATAGAACTTTCGGTGTCCGTATAGTGATAACTAGTACGTGTGCTCCCCGATGTGCAGAATTCTCTCACCATTTTCAGCGAAGTATATTTATTTTGATAAATTTTGTTATTATATAATTTTTCAGTTATCAGAAAAGTTACGAAACTCCCAATTATCCTATTCAAAAGTTATCGTGAGACATACTCCAAACAGGCGGACAGAAAGTAGGCCTGTATAGACAGACAAATGACATATTGTCGAATTAAAACTGAAAACTCGCTTTTTGTTCAATAATGAAAGATCTCAGGGAAGAGAGGAAGAGGAAAGAAAGATATGATATGTTGACGAATTGGATGATGGGACGAAATTACAGAGGTGTTAAAGACGAAGACGGACAGCTGGCGAGAGAATCATTATTGGTGGTGACAAGTCACTACTGTTGTTGCGCACTTTTTCAAGTATAGGTACACTGTACCTAATCAAGCGTTTGAATATAGGCCAGTGGGAACGACAGATCGTGGAAGCTCCTGGAAAAATGGCCAGAGACTATGTGAAGTCGGAACGGGCTATAGCCCAAGCCATGTAGTGAAGAAGAAGAAGAAGAAGAAGAAGAAGAAGAAGAAGAAGAAGAAAAGAAGAAGAAGAAGAAGAAGGTACACTATGTGTAAGTGAGCGTGTAACGTCAGATCATGTGTGTGCGTGATGTGACACAATTGGATCGATAGGAAATAGGCCTAATTGCAGTTTTCTTCGACTGTCAACATTTCCTGCTTTGTATGAAACATGTTTGCTTATAAACATTGATTATTGAGGAGAATTCGAGCGTGCACGCGCGTGGTATCTTATATTGATATACCACAGATATCTTCAAGTAGGCCTACTTGCGTATCTAAAATTACAGGTAGTGTGTGTGTGAGACAGAGTTTTGTTTATTCAGTCATGACACAGAGCTAATTGTTAACGCGTTATGGTGTTTGTTTCACGCAGTGTGCTGATTAGATTAGATAACGTTTGGACAGTCATATTTATATTTATACTTCCCTGCTTTGCATCTATTTTTAGTTTCCACATTTTTTTAATAATATGCGTTTCGAATTTCCTATTCTACTGATAAAGTTTAATTAAAAAGTAGGCCTACATTTACATTAGTTTACATAAAAAATAAGCTAATAAACAGACACTGGGGGAAAACAGAGAGAGGCGTAGAAGGTAGCCACTATTATCAACCAATCTGTGGAGGACAAGGTTGTGTACATGTGTTTCTTCAACAACAGAAGATGGAAATGTACGACAATTTCTTAAACATGTCAGTTATTTAGAATAAGGAGGTATACATTTATTTTGATTTATATAATTGCGTCACTAATAATAATTTAATACATTAAGAAAATTATTTAGTAAATTGTATAGGTTTTATATATAAACAAAACTCATACTTGTAATTATGTGATTACTCATACTTCCTTTAGAACTAAACAGTTAGTAATCGAGGAAAAGTACTCAGCAGACTATAAGAAGGCGTATATTAAGCTTTTAATTGTTACATTACAAAACTAAAAAGATTCGTAAAGACTATTCGGTGGGCGAAGCTGCGATCTTTTCAGGAAGCTCTTCTTCTACGCTACCAGAGATTATTCACTTTGCCTGTTCCGACTTCGCGGGCGGATCCACCAAGCAATTGTGGGGAGGGGGAAGACTTGACTTTGGGGGAAGGGAATTATGAAAAGTTGGGCCATTCTTTAAAAGTCTGTAATATAAATGATAGGATTGAGTGAAGATAAAATTATAATGTGTTTATTAATATACGAATATCGAAATGTATCTGTCAGTTTATTATTCTTTTAATAATATTCACCTACAATTTAAAGTACACACTACTCATTCTTGGTATACAGTCTATCATACAAAGCCAAATTAACATACTGGTAAGGTAGAGTTACAATTTAAAATCATTTTAGAATAAAAGCATGAATCTAAATAACGTGATATGAATTTTGTGCATACTCACAATCACAAAAACCATTCTACAATCACTAAACGTCTGAAGTGACCACGTGGGGGAGATATCTCCAACCCCCCCCCGCGAGGTCCGCTCCTGACCGATTCCAAAGGCTATCTTTTCATCTCCTCCTAGGCCTTCTAATACTTCTTTGTCTTATAGATTTTTACTCTAAAGCCACTTTTAGAATTCGTTCTGTCTTCAATTTCCCCTATGTCATCCATAATATTGCTGACTCCCAAATCTTCTCCTATAACCACATTCTACATTATATCCAATAGACTACGACCCTTAACTTTCCGCGAAAAGGAGATCTTTGATGCCGCAATCTTGCTTTGCCTTCCTTGCTTCCCTGAGAACGCCCAGCTTACACATAGATACAGTAGGATAGACTTAGACAAGGTCTTATGAAATTTCATGTTAAGGTGGTTTCTTCTTAACCTTATGCTGAAAAATTTTCGCATGTCATGTCTTCTTGGCGACATTTCTATCATCGATACCAATTGAATACGTCACAAAGTAAATTAATTGACAATCGATATGTGTGTTTGTTGTGAAATTAAATTGGAGCAGGTGAAAATACTCGGTATGAAAGACCATTCTGTGAAAGACCACTGGATTATTGATCTGTTCTTTACGTGCACGTCGAAATCGTCTATGAAAATAACAGACGCCAATTTAATAGCACACAGTCATCACTAAAGATATTTGATTAATAAAGTTGTGTTAGTGGTTATAATCACAAACAGAAATAACACTGTCGTACACCAATATAGTAAAAATTCACGATTAATTTAAAATAAAAGGTAGAGGCCGGATAAGAACATTAGATATAAGAAAATAAATAGCACACATAGAATGTTTCTAAAATGAGGGCAAATAACTGGAAACGGTGAGTGACCGCGCCCGTATAAAGCGATAGGACGAGATGAAAAGCGTGTTTACCTACTTTGTTGTTTACGTTTGAATTATTGAAAAGAAGAGGTAATGGTTTTGATAATATAATGCATATCATAACTATGCTGAAAATAAGGTTATAATATAGTTAAAAGTAAACGAATGCGAAAGGTTTTAAAGCATTGGGTATAGAAAGGGATGCACACCCCCATCCCCACACAAACACCCAGAACTTACTAGAAATAAATGTAAAAATACCGACACATGTGACTGAACCCGGCAGTAAGTTAATAGCCAGAAGGTGAGAGCGTTTACAAAAGTATGTACGCGCTGTAGAGTAAGTAGAGGTATAAATGCACTGTCTAGTTCCAGTAGGCCTATTGTATATTTTAGATCTGATGATGAGCTGTGAAGTTTGTAAGTGCTGGTCGAAAATTTTTACTATAGTGGTGTGCAACAGTTTTATTTCTGTTAAAGATATTTGCATAGTCTCGGCAGCAATAAAAGTTTCATTTGTTTCAGCATCTCTGGTTTCATTCAGATTTTCCACGTATTGATAAATGCCCATGCCGATGCGGCTTTAACTTTCCAGTAGTTCCAGTAGGCCTATTGTATATTTTTAACAGCGCCGCCTCCTGGCTGTGAATACCGCAACTAGCGGCTGGTGGCGCGTTGTACTAGCCATGCAACCGTCACATTGCACACAACAGCCGCGCGGTACGCCTTGGTCCTTTCAGGGACTGTTGAGCGGAGGTTTTTATTGTATATTTTAGATCTGATGATGAGCCTTGAAGCTTGTAAGTGCTAGTCGAGAATTTTTACTATAGTGGTGTGCAACAGTTTTATTTCTGTTAAAGATATTTGCATAGTCTCGGCAGCAATAAAAGTTTCATTTGTTTCAGCATCTCTGGTTTCATTCAGATTTTCCAAGTATTGATAAATGCCCATGCCGATGCGGCTTTAACTTTCCAGTAGTTCCAGTAGGCCTATTGTATATTTTTAACAGCGCCGCCTCCTGGCTGTGAATACCGCAACTAGCGGCTGGTGGCGCGTTGTACTAGCCATGCAACCGTCACATTGCACACAACAGCCGCGCAGTACGCCTTGGTCCTTTCAGGGACTGTTGAGCGGAGGTTTTTATTGTATATTTTAGATCTGATGATGAGCCTTGAAGCTTGTAAGTGCTAGTCGAGAATTTTTACTATAGTGGTGTGCAACAGTTTTATTTCTGTTAAAGATATTTGCATAGTCTCGGCAGCAATAAAAGTTTCATTTGTTTCAGCATCTCTGGTTTCATTCAGATTTTCCAAGTATTGATAAATGCCCATGCCGATGCGGCTTTAACTTTCCAGTAGTTCCAGTAGGCCTATTGTATATTTTTAACAGCGCCGCCTCCTGGCTGTGAATACCGCAACTAGCGGCTGGTGGCGCGTTGTACTAGCCATGCAACCGTCACATTGCACACAACAGCCGCGCGGTACGCCTTGGTCCTTTCAGGGACTGTTGAGCGGAGGTTTTTATTGTATATTTTAGATCTGATGATGAGCCTTGAAGCTTGTAAGTGCTAGTCGAGAATTTTTACTATAGTGGTGTGCAACAGTTTTATTTCTGTTAAAGATATTTGCAAAGTCTCGGCAGCAATAAAAGTTTCATTTGTTTCAGCATCTCTGGTTTCATTCAGATTTTCCAAGTATTGATAAATGCCCATGCCGATGCGGCTTTAACTTTCCAGTAGTTCCAGTAGGCCTATTGTATATTTTTAACAGCGCCGCCTCCTGGCTGTGAATACCGCAACTAGCGGCTGGTGGCGCGTTGTACTAGCCATGCAACCGTCACATTGCACACATCAGCCGCGCGGTACGCCTTGGTCCTTTCAGGGACTGTTGAGCGGAGGTTTTTATTGTATATTTTAGATCTGATGATGAGCCTTGAAGCTTGTAAGTGCTAGTCGAGAATTTTTACTATAGTGGTGTGCAACAGTTTTATTTCTATAAAAGATATTCGCACAGTCTCGGCAGCAATAAAAGTTTCATTTGTTTCAAAATCTCTGGTTTCATTCAGATTTTTCAAGCATTGATAAACTAACCATGACGATGCGGCTTTAACTTTCCAGTAGTTCCAGTAGGCCTATTGTATATTTTAGATCTGATGATGAGCTGTGAAGCTTGTAAGTGCTGGTCGAGAATGTTTACTATAGTGGTGTGCAACAGTTTTATTTCTGTTAAAGATATTTCCACAGTCTCGGCAGCAATAAAAGTTTCATTTGTTTCAGCATCTCTGGTTTCATTCCGATTTTCCAAGTATTGATAAACTGCTAATGTCGATGCGGCTTTAACTTTCAAAAAGAGAACGATCCAACAAAAAATAATTCCAACGGTATCCATTTTCCGTCCAACCTAAACTCATTAGTTAAAGAGAGACTGGAAACCATTTGCTAGGAGCCTGCAGTGTTTGTTTTGAATAAACGAGAATGACGAACGCAACAATTTCAAAATCCGAAGTAATGCGATCGTAAATCGTTGTTATTATTTGTTGTTTAACAGAAAAGCAACGAGTACACTGACGCGCACACTGTGAACAATAATCGACCTTAAGTGAGGAAAGAGTTTTCGACCTTAACGACGGACTATTCATGTCCATCACCTTAATATAGATCTCGTGCATACAACGCTGAGTTACTAAATCAGCTGTTTCAGTGTAACCTTTGTTTATAAAGCGTGAAGGCCACTGCCCCTTACGCAAAACACACACACAAGTGTTTATAGTCAGTAACAAAACTGTACTCCCCGGATCGGAAGCCTAGGGCCCAGAAGTAGTAGCGTGTCGGTTTGAAGAACGAATAAATGTAAGCCTCCATAGCGGCAAAAGCCTGATTAAATGTGACCTGAGTTTAGATGAAAAACGTCGTGTGTTACATAAATAAACAGAAATCTCAAAATACGTAATTGTAAACCAATATGTAATTAAAGAGAAAAATTGTTTAAATAATGCATATAAATAAGTGTTTATTTTTATAAATGTAACATTACATACCCGAACTTGTAGGTAGGATAAACATTTATTTTCAAATGAAATTGAACGTTTCTGATTTTTAAAAGCCATAATAATTTTTAAAAAAGTTGAAAATTGATACAAAAAAATTTCCAAACATAAATTTCACTGTTGCACACTACTAAATACAAATTCCCGATTAGCGCTTTCGAGCCTCTTGGCTCATCACCAGAGCTGATCTGATGATGAGCTGAGAGGCTGAAAAGCGCTGATCGGGAATTTTATATAGTTGTGTGCAACAGTGTAATTTCTGTTTGTGATTATAAACACTAACACAACTGTATTATTTCGAAAATTTTTCATTTATTTATACATTGGATTTATTAACAGCTGATATATTTTATAGCCATTACGTACGGGTATCACTATATAAATTTATTATATTTGATTATTATTGTTTAATGAAATTAAGTAATATATTTATATGTTCAAGCATTTTTCTGAATTTTATAATAAATGTATAGGCCTACAATCTTTAGTTACACGAACAAAAACAATCGATAACTAAATGACTTAATTTACTATAGAATCAAAACTTATTGTTTACGTCTGACAGATCGCCGGTCAGAAGTACGACAGAAATAAACGGGCTATATTATTGAAGCGAAGTGACCTCATTCTGACGTTTTCTCTGACCCCCTCATCAGTATTACCGAACAATGGCATACAGAGCAACAGAACCTTGACCAGAGTAACAATGCCAACACTCCTCCAGCTCACACACACACACACACACACCGCTCTAATGTAGCAGGCAGCGGCAATTGTTGTTTGGCGATGACGCAGATCTGTGACCCACCTCCAACACTCGAGCAACGCATGATCAGCACGCACCGAGCGCAGGGGCTTGGCCTCAAGCCTTGCACGTGAACACTGCCTTCTCTATTCACTGTTTCTTTGTGTCTGTTTACACCATTTAGCAAGCCTGTTTACACATTGCGTTAGCGGTTTTTGCCTCATCAAACAGTAGTAAAAACTAAACGTGTCTACCCGCTGATTATGTTAATTACCTGAGCACACATATTTTGCTGTTTATAACAAAGTGTGCTTCAACAAATACGTTAAATAATAAAACAAATAACAGACTGTTCCTAGAGTGACTAACGTTTACCGTTCAAAGTTATTTTAAACCAGATCGGAAACATCTTTTTGCACCTACACATTCACATCATTTAACGAATACATTCGAAAACCTTCGTGCAGCATTATTATATAAAGCGGAATAATTCTGTACTGTAAATTTCATATAGTATCACAAAGATAGAATCAAGCTATCCCGTTTACACTGTAGCCTAAAACAAAATGATATAAAACTACGTTACAGATAATAGGCCTACAGTAGAACACTGTTCTTACACTAATGTATAAGAAAATAATTTTAAAACGCTAAATTTGTTTAAAATAGTATGTCAGCAAATTTTATTTTTTGATATTTTCTTTTTTAAATGATACATGCAATTTACGTAAGTTAATGTTGTTTTGTGATAGATTTGCGATGCAACAAATCTCTTTTCTCTTCTATAATTTTGCATTTATTCTTTTCATAGGACTGTAAACTGATTTATTTCTATTTATACCTCCTTCTGCCTTCCTACGGTTAATCCATAAACAAGAAAATCCCCCGCCCGCCCCTCCAATAATGGAGAGTTGACTGTAGATGCTTAGCGAATGTCAGCCACGGTTTCAGCAGACTTTTATTAAATAATTTACATTTTAAGAATTTTATTTTTAATCTTACAAATCATTAATTATTGGTAGATATTTATTGTAGTTATCACAAAATTAAATATAAAAATGCCAGTATTTAATTGTAAATAAGAAAAAAGACGTACACACATTTAGACATTTAACGCATCTTACTATAGGCCTATGTCTTTAATGGTAGATAGACTTACAGTTTCCATTACGTCAGTCAGAAGAAGAAAGATATTAAACACTGTACATTTACACAAAATAATGTGTCCTGTTTGTTCCTCAGTGACAGTACCAAAAGGATTATTAAACAACAAGACAATATTTTTCAGCATTCCAAATTCTTTAAATTTTATGTTAAACTCGTCAATAGTTTCTTGAATATTCGCATCAAATTCCGAAAAATCAAGCGTTTTATCACTTTTAAACACTTCTACTATTTGCCGACACCATGAAAATGAGCCAATTCATTTATCTCCCAAAAATATTTAAAGTTTTAAATTAAATACAAAATCCAATTATATCCAATTGCAACTGGTTTTCCCCTTGGAGCTCCAGATCTAGTTCGTTAAGACTGGTAATGTGTATTAGAAAAGGCAGTTGTTTAAGGAAATCCTTACTTTAAAGGTCGGACAAGCGCGTCTGTTTTGTCTACCCAACAGTTGTGGCAGGATGAAGCAGTCTATTTGTAATATGATGAAAATAAAAGAGAACTCTCGTAAGAACATATTACATTAAACAAATAAAATTAAATTTAAAGTAGGATACTTTTATCAGTCAGTGAAACATTTTTTAATTGGTTTCTCCTGCATGACCATTCTCAGTTAAAACATTTTTTTATGATTCATTTACTTATTACTACTTATAATATAATGTGTAATATTATATGTTATGCAGACGAAGTTATACTAATAGCAGAATATCGGTATGGAGAACCATACATGACTTCCATGTTCTAAGATTTATATTTAAAATCATATTCGAAATGAAATATTTCCATAGAAACTACGTCTTTCTACTTATTGCTTCAGCATTAACCACAGTACTGTGGTCACTAACGTATACCACCTCACGTTTTCGCACTCGATTTTCACCGATGATGGCAGTCGATGGCACTGCCGAAAAGTCTGGTTTTGCAGAAAACATTGGACTACGGCTAAAGAGCCCGGGAAGCAATTTTAACAAAAAACTACTTCTTTGTTGCCGATAACGTAGTACACATATAAAAAATTCTCCCCTCCACCTTCAACTATAATTTTTAATAATAGAAAATTACCCCCACCCCGTTCACCTAACTTCTTCATTTATAGATATTTCATCTACGTTTCTACAGTGGATTACTATGAGCTCCTTATCAGGATACTTTATTTATAAAAATTAAGTACTTTACTCTTGTTAAATCATAAAATGTTTCAGGTAAACTACCCCTTTCTCTTAACCGATCTTCTCCAAAATCAACAGACCTTCCTTCCTCTACAATTCAGCGAAGCATGCAAAAAAATATTTGATTCTGTTTGAATGTGCGGCAGTTATCGTTCATCATTGAAACATTTCTCTTGTTACAACATAAAATGTTGCAGGTAAACTACCCCTTTCCCTTAACCGATCTTCACCAAAATCAATAGACCTTGAGCTCTCTGCAACTCAGGGGGTGCAAAAAATTATTTGATTCTCATTGAATTTTCGGCAGTTATCGTTCGTCATAAAAAAATTACCCTTTTTAAAACATAAAACGTTGCTGATAAACTACCCCTTCCCTTAACCAATCTTCAACAAAATCAACAGACCTTGAGTTCTCTTTAGTTCAAAAAGGTATGCAAAAACCTAGTTGATTCTGTTTGAATTTACGGCAGTTACCGTTCGTCATATAAAAAATTACCCTTGTTAAAACATAAAATGTTGCTGGTAAACTACCCCTTTCCCTTAACCGATCTTCACCAACACCAATACGTATTGAGAACTCTACAATACAGGGCTGTATGCAAAACATCATTTGATTCTGTTTGAATTTGCGGCTGTTATCGTTTACTATAGAAAAAAATGACCCTTGATAAAAAACCGTTGCAGGTAAACTACCCCTTTCCCTTAACCGATCTTCACCAAAAACGACAGGTCTTAGGTACTCTACAATTCAGGCCTGTATGCAAACAATTATTTGATTCTCTTTGAATGTACGGCAGTTATCGTTCGTCATAGAAAAAATACCCTTGTTAAAACATAAAACGTTGCCGGTAAACTACCCCTTTCCGTTAACCGATCTTCAACAAAATCAACAGACCTTGAGTTCTGTATAATTCAAAAAGGTATGCAGAAGAGTAGTTGATTCTGTTTTAATGTACGGCAGTTATCATTCGTCAAAAAAAAAATTACCCTTGATAAAACATAAAATGTTGCTGGTAAACAACCCTATTCCCTTAACCGATCTTCACCAAAACCTACAGGTCTTGAGAACTCTACAGTTTAGGGCTGTATGCAAAATATTATATGATTCTGTTTGAATTTGCGGCTGTTATCGTTTGCCATATAAAATACCCTTGATAAAACAAAAAACGTGTCTGGTAAACTACCCCTTTCCCTTAACCGATCTTCACCAAAAACAATAGGTATTGAGAACTCTACAATACAGGGCTGTATGCAAAAACGTATTTGATTCTGTTTGAATTTGCGGCTGTTATCGTTTACCCGTTTACCATAGAAAAAAATTACCCTTGATAAAAAACCGTTGCAGGTAAACTACTCCTTTCCCTTAACCGATCTTCACCAAAGACGACAGGTCTTGAGAACTCTACAATTCAGGGTTGTATGTAAAATATTATATGATTTTGTTTGAATTTGCGGCTGTTATCGTTTGCCATACAAAATACCCTTGATAAAACAAAAATGTGGCCGGTAAACTACCCCTTTCCCTCAAACGATCTTCACCAAAAACAATAGGTCTTTAGTACTCAAGAAATCAGGGCTGTATGCAAAAACTTATTTGATTCTGTTTGAATTTACGGCTCTTATCGTTTGCCATAGAAAATACCCTTTTAAAACATAAAACGTTGCTGGTAAACTACCCCTTTTCCTTAACCGATCTTCACCAAAACCGAAAGGTCTTGAGAGCTCTACAATTCAGGGCAGTATGCAAAACATTATTTGATTATGTTTGAATTTGCGGCTGTTATCGTTTGCCATAGGAAATACCCTTGTTAAAACATAAAACGTTGCAGGTAAACTACCCCTTTCCCTTAACCGATCTGTACCAAAATCAACAGATCTTGAGAACTCTACAATTTAGTGCTGTATGCGAAACATTATGTGATTCTGTTTGAATTTGCGGCTGTTATCGTTTGCCAAACAAACAAAGTTACCCTTGATAAAAAAAACCGTTGCAGGTAAACTACCCCTTTCCCTTAACCGATCTTCACCAAAAACAGTAGATCGCGAGTACTCTACAAATCAGGGCTGTATGCAAAAAATTATTTGATTCTGTTTGAATTTGCGGCTGTTATCGTTTGCCATAGAAAAAAAATCTACAGACACACACACAGACACTTTTCGAAAAACGACTTTTTTTCATGTTTTGAGTGTAGTACAATCAGAATCTGCAATAATCTCGAATACGATTTTTTTTGCCATCACCATACTTCCATTTCCTTAAGGAACATGGAAGTAAAAAGAAAATTACAAAGACTTGCGTATAATTTTAACAAAGCATGCCAGAAATATAACATGAAGATAGCGGAAGAGAAAACAAAATCAGTTTGAATTTCACATGACCTCAGTTAGAATTAAGGGGTAAGCTTGTGATAAGTGGCAGAATAATAGAACAAATAATGCAGATAGACTACTTAGGAACAAGGCTTACAAGTAACAATAGAACAGGTGAAGAAATAGAACATGCGCCTCAAACAAGACGGAAAAACTAGGGTTTTTAAAAGCACAATTCGTCCAGTAATATCCTCAAACTCCTCAAATACCTCAATACAGCAACAAATTAAAGAAAACGACAAACTATAGAAATTACTGTATATGGAGGGTACTAGGAAAGACAAGATACAATAGGTTGCCAATTAATAGTATCAGAGACACGTGTAATGTAACAGATATTAGTTCTGTTATGAAAGAAGAAGGATATGGAATGAGCACATATCAAGAATGGATGACACAAGGATAGTGAGAAAGGCAAGAGATAGTCAACCAAACACCAAGGGGAGCATTGATCTGCCAAGTAAGAGATGGAGTGACAGCATGTAGGACCGTTGTTATAGAACAGGACAGAGTCCTAACAGGGAAGTTAAAGAAGAAGAAGATTTACTTATTACAGTAAAGAGAGTAATTTTTAAATAGGTTTCCAAGATAAGGCCGCGGGCGGCCAGTTGGTATCCACTGCGCTAGAACCTCAACTCTCCTACCACAATCAACAGTGTCCACCGCGTGTAGGACACACTTCAGTTGGAGGGCTAAACCGCTCTTTTTTATACCTCATCTTGCTTCTTTGGACCTTTTGCGGCAAAGGTGAGTGATTTTTTAAAATCTAAGTAGGGCTAGGCATTAGCAACAAACCATAACAAACTGATGATGTTCCAAAGTCGTATCTGGTCAGCCGATTATAAACAATTAGCTCCACCTATTGTCTTCTACACAGATGCAGTTATAAATTTTTGTTCGCTTTTGTTCAACATTATTCGCTTAAACGTAACAACCACCACAAGCGGTTAGTGGTTACAACTGATAATTTCTTTACAGAAAACGAACTAATAGTTGACAACTATAACGAATATAAAAAATCAAATGCGCAAGTAATAATAATAATAATGCATCAGTAATTACATTATTACAAAATGTTCATAATAAATATTATGATGCAATAAAATAGGGACTCCTTATGAAATAAAATACAATGAATCTCATACTTTGCGTGTTGTATTCGAATTATCTTGGTCATACATCGGAGGATATTAAAGTATTCTAGTATCTACTTAAACAGTAGCACATCTTTTACCCAAAAAACGTCTCGTCGCATAACTAATTTCAATTCATGACTAACGCAGGTCATTGTGTTTTATCAAATGCTATGAAAGTCTTGATTGCGTGACCATACTGTTGCGCAACTTCCAGTCCAGCGGGGCGAGGATTAAATGTCGTCCTGCAGTTACCGTTGCCAGTCCTGTCTTTACAGCCCGAGGTTTACGATCAACGTACGTGAAAACATTACCGCACTGATCGAACACCGTAGATAAAAGATATTGGAATTCAACAGACCAATAGTGGGTGTGGCACTTGGTAACGCCTGTGTGATCCAGAGGTCTCGGTTCGATTCCCGGTGAACACCATAAATTCAATACACCAGGTAATCTCAAGCAATGAACGTGACAAGCAACTTTAGACACAGCAGTTCTAAATAAATCGGTGGAGCTGCAGTTGAACCAGAGTCTCAAGTTCATTAACCAGGAAGTGCGCCTTCTTCTCGGATTCTTTTTCCCTTGGATCTTGCCCTGTACAATAACTTGTAAAAGGTTATATCTTGCTTCACGCATTATGCGTCCCAGGATATTCTAGTTTTCTGACTTTAACAGTATTAATAAATTTTTTCTTCTTCTGTGTCCTCCTCGTCACCTCAATATTAGAGACCTTATCTGTCCAACTTGTTCCTAAAATTCTTCGATAAGTTCACATTTCGAACGCATCCAATCTATCAGTGACGTTCTTATTCAGAATCCAAGCTTTCATTCCATGCAGAAAAACTGAGATCACGTAGCACCTCAATATTCGAATCTCTAGACACAGACTTGGGTTTTACTGGAAAAAAGTCTGTGCAACTTAATAAACGCTTGTCCAATTCATGATCTGATCTCCTCAGTGTAGTCGTTTTTCTCGTTGACAACTGTTCCCTTGATAAATACTTATACTTTTTCTGTCAATTCTCCATTATCTCTAAAATTTCCTTGGAGCTGTTGCCGAAGTTGCTGCATGTTATTCTTTTGATTTCCTCATCAACATGTGGGATTTGTGTGTCGTCATGTATAGTGTTATTACTGACATACTACGGAGCGTTCGGATGAGTTCGCAGGACATTTGATTGGCGTCTCTGTTGATAGATGGACGGGTGCAACCCCAAGCTGGACTCCGTATGACCAAACGTCTATTCGATGACGGTCTGTAGTTTGTTTTGCACAGACAATTTCGGTTTACTTCCAACAAGTCTGTAAAATTGTTGGAGTTTAAATTTGTTCTTTGACTTTTCAGTTGTAACGTACGGCTTCTAGATAAGTTTTTAATCTAGTATTATGCCCAGGTAGGCCTACTTGATCCCATGGAAGCGGAAGCGGAATGTCTTTACCTGCTGGGCACTTGAGGTGACGAAGTAAGAGAATGTATCTTTCTTGTAGATCTTTTCCCGTACCATTAAAGCTGTTTGCCTACACTGTCATTCCCAAACCATTTCGAGGGTACGCCTATTATTCCATATATTGATACCTAACTGGAGTAAGCAAATGAGTATTTGTGTGTTGGCGGGGGGAGGAGTGCTCACTGACACGTGTAACTTTGGTACTATAATTATTTTACCATTCAGACTTTCTTTAATAATACTATTATTGGTTCAGATAAAGCGATTTTGTCTGATTATTGTTAACAGTTTCTAAATAAGCTTTGAATACGTGACAAATATAACAACACTGATAATTTTATTCTTATCTCGCGTGGCGATGTGCTTGTAGTTTATTTTAGATTTTAATAGTGTGTCAAACGTAATGTTGTAGCTAGCTGTTTACGGCCGGCGGACATAGGCGGACACGCCCTCTCGGTTTGTTTGAGTAATTGAATTTTGACAGTTCTGTAACTGTTTTGTAACATACAGTCAACTCAGTTTGTAGCAAACTTCTTGGACCTGATTCACTGTAACAGAAATGCATGTGTTAACTCAGTCAGTAGCAGAAAATGAAGTACATTATTGTATCTGAAACATGTTTTATAGAATGCATAAAGTGCATTAGTTTATTTTAGATAAACTGCATTAACTAACAAATACTTGGTCCAGTGGCGTAATTACGAGGGGGATCAATTCAGCGAAGTATCACGACCACTTATTTTGTAAATAAGGTACCGACGTATTTGTAGCATTAAAAAAAAGAGAGAAAGAGAGAGAGAGAGAGAGAGAGAGAGAGAGAATTACGCACGCGCCAGAAAACGAAGGCAGAGAGTATTCATCTACCTTTATCTCTTTCACCCGGACACAACTCGCCCTTACAGTATTGTTACGACATCACAGAACAGTCTACGTGTTTCTCGAACGATCCAGTGGAATACGGCTAAATGTTGTGGCGTACGTGATTTCAACATGCGCTCGCGAGACTTTTCTGGAAGCCGCCAGCCGCCAGCCGCGCGGGCTGTGTCAAGGCCGCAATTAATTACGTCGTAGTGTAGGGCAACGCGCAGTATGGAATAATCTAGTATTTCGGGGGGGGGTATAAATACCAGTACTCAACGACGTTCAGTTTCAGTTATAGTTGCGATATATTACAGTGCGGTTCGAGTTTATTGTCGGGCGATACTGTGTGCGTTCAAGTGGTTATTAGTGAAGTTTTATAATCGGGCAGTATATTGTAATACAGTTGTGTTTTAATATTAGTTGACATTTATTGCGTGTAAACAATTTTTATTTGATTTGTTGTAAGAGACTGTGTTGTTAATTACGAACTGTTTAACTGTGAAAATTAAAGCTGGTGATTAGTGACTTAATTGGTGTCTTCTATTTTGTTTTCTACTGTACCTACGACGATCAAGTAGACCGTCGTAACAGTATCATAATTCCTGTAGTCTAATATCTCTATTGTTTGAACCGTCGTATTTGCTCAGATAAACTAGCAGTTCTTAACTCTAGCTCGCGAAAATGAGAAGATTTTATTGCTGGATTTTACATTAAAAATAACGTACTTTAACACGAAATATAAGTTGTTTAAAACTTCTTGGGACAACATCCTTAAAGTAAAGTGCGAAGGACTAATAAAACTGGGTTTTTCAAATTTTCTTCAGAAAGACTCGTTTTCACAATGTCTATTAAGAATACAAATTTAGAATTAAAGTGCTTCCTAATGACTAGTAGAGGGAAACTAAGGGTTCTGGCTCACAAAGGAATGCCGCCTTTCTTAAAAAACAATAAAAAACACTAAAAAACATGATCTAAGAGATGACGCCGCCACCGCTGGACCCGCAGCATCCCAATGGACCACAGCACAGCGAATTTCCGCGAATAAATTTTTTTATTTTTTTTATTTGATTTTTTTATTTTTTTTATTAAATTGATTTGCATATCAAGGGGGTGGGATGAGGTTCAATGGACCACCAGCATCCCTGAATATAATTTTTTATTTTTTTAATTAAATTGATTTGCATATCAAGGGGGTGGGATGAGGTTCAATGGACCACCTGCATCCGTGAATATAATTTTTTATTTTTTTAATAAAGCTGATTTGCATATCAGAGGGTGGTGGTGGGTGGGAGGTTCCAACTCGATGCATTATAGTGTATATTAAAATATATGATCAGGTGTACCAACCTTTGCATGAGTTCAAATTTGTTGTGTGTTATAATGTATATTAAATCTATATGATCAGGTTTACCAACCTTTGTATTATTATTATTATTATTATAGTGTATAGATATTTTATATGAGCAGGTTTGTCAACATTTTCTGTGGAGGTGGGGGAATTCAAATATGTGTTATATAGTGTATATATTAAAATATATGATCAGGGTTACCAATCTTACATTATTGTGTACAGAGCAGATCTACCAACATTTTTTTCTCTTCTGTGGTGGGAAATTCAAACTATATGGTCATGATTGTTACTCTCTCTCTCTCTCTCTCTCTCTCTCTCTCTCACATTTGAATGTAAGTAAAACTATCTCACTCTCTCTTGTTGTCAAACGTTATGTTCAAACCGTTTCTCCTCTCCCTCTCTCTCTCTCTCTCTCTCTCTCTCTCTCTCTCTCTCTCTCTCTCTCTCTCTCTCTCTCTCTCACTGTGTACATCGAGTAGAGTAGTCGGCGTGATGTGTAAATAATTTTAGCTCTCTCTCTCTCTCTCTCTCTCTCACTCGTTGTGTATGTCTCTCTCTCTCTCTCTCTCGTTGTCAAACGTTATGTTCAAACCGTTTCTCCTCTCTGTGGTCATTACCGCCCATGTATATGAAATTAGAAAGTTTATATTTATTCGACAAATATTAACGCCTCTCTCTCTCTCTCTCTCTCTCTCTCTCTCTCTCTCTCTCTCTCTCTCTCTCTCTCTCTCTCTCTCTCTCTCTCTCTCACTCTCACTCTCACTCGTTTCAACTGTGCAAGGTTTCATACCGTTTCTCCTCTCTCTCTCTTACCGTGTACATTGAGGAGTAGTCGGTGTGATGAGTAAATAATTTTAGCTCTCTCTCTCTCTCGTTGTCAAAACGCCGTCTTCATTTTTCAATGTATTAAATAATTAATTAATAATTTTATAATGCAGTCAGTGTGATTGATCCTTGTTAGAAATATATATATTTGGCAAATATTAACTATGTATGTGTGTTGTTGTCAATGAACTACTTACCTATGTGCGTGTGTGCTGTTACAGATGACAAATCCATACGTTAACGGCTTAGCAATCTTCAATACGCTCTTCTTCATGTGGTACAATACTTCTGTTTTATGATTTCAGTTTACACACACATAGGTTCAGTGGTGTATAGCGAAATAAATTAAAATTATACACACATGAAAACGGTGGGGGTTGAAATTCATACAAATCTTCTGATGTAACAGTTCCCACAAGTAATACAGTTCACAAAAAAATTAATTGTACACATGTTCAGAGGTGTATAGTGAAATAAAATAAAGCCATAATTTGTTTAAATGATTAAATATATTTTAAAATTCACAATATAAAATTGATTTTTTTTTTGAAAAGTTTATAAATTCACAATTCATAATTAAATAAATACATTATAAAATTGATATTTTTTCGAAAGTTTATATATAAGTGTATCGTACTTGTAGGAGAAGCAACCTGCAACATAACAATACAACAACATTAAAATCATGTTAATATCACACACACACACACACACACACACACACACACACACACACACACACACACACACACACACACACACACACACACACACACACACACACATGTATAGTTGACGGAATCAACGCTTTACGCGAGTAACTTCTTAAATTATGTGTCATTCTCTCATAAGTTAATGTCCATTCATCAAAACTTTGTAAATTAGAATCTGCACTACATTCAAACACACGCACACACAGTGATAAAAAAATTAGTAATGTAGGTTGTTACCTTAACGAGATACATGCAGAACTAGTGCTGTTACAAAATATATATTAGGAAAGCCCACAGACTACTAGAAATAGTTATCGCCTGAAAAAAAGAAACCACACATTACGAACTAATATGTATAAACACAAATATCGTTACAATAATAATAATAATAATAATACACAAACTTACGTTTACTGCCGTCCGAACTGAAGTGTGAGGAGGCAATAACTATTGATATCACAGTGAGGATTTTTGTTATTGTTTTTGTTTTTAACAGGTGGTGTAACATGGAATTTTAGCAGGTGGAGGAGCAGAGTCGTCGTCGTCGTCGTCGGCACGTATCCGATAATGACCGTACGCAAGTGTATCACGGCCATTGTCTAGTATATAGCGCTTATCATCATACGGTGACAACGCTTGCTTATTTACACGCATCGTGTACAGCGTATGATGAACGCTACGTAAACACAGCGCACTGACAGAAAACTGACAATGATCAGTGAGACACTTGCGATACATATCGTGTCGCAGACTCCTCTTAATAGCAACTCGAGGTACACCTTTACACACACGTTTTTGACACTCATTGCTGGGTTCTTCGTGGGCCACAAGGAACGAATAACATTTCGCTCTGCGACCTACGAATTCTCTAATAGGACGACCACACGTTTCATCCTTGAACAGCCCGACAACCTTTTTGTTCTTAAGGCTATAACAAGGATGAGACGTAGGGTAATCCGAGGTGTCAAAAACGTGCAAGTCCTTCTTCATATCTGCATACAAGTCGGATGTTTGAATAGTATACATCAGACTGTCTGTATCAGTCATTAACAATCTAACGTTGCGGCCGTACTTGGCGACAGCATAACGATAATGAAAGTCGTACATTATTGTTTTGCTAACGTCAAGCACCGTGAAGCCGACATACACGGGACGAGAAAGAACGATGGATTTTTTACGGAGTGAGAGCCCCACCAGATCGTTCGTATAACGAATCATACGTTTTAGCCTAGGTGTGGAAACTAGTTTTTGAAGCCGTCGTTCATCCGAGACTAGTGCAAAGTCTATATGTTTCCGTACGTTCTCCAGCGACTTACCGTATACGGCGTTGTTCATCAGTTTGAAAAGGTCTTTTTCAAAGCTGTTGACGGCTGCTTGCCTCTTGCGGGTGTTGAAATCGATAAACGGTTTCAACCAAGCGCTTTGCTTAAAACACAACACCCTATGAGTCGCTTTCAGCTCTAAACCAAGACTTAAATACAATTTCAAATTTCGATAATGGAGAACGTAATTTTGTTTGTCCTCCAAAGTTGTTAACAACTTCTCTGCGGATGACCCTTATTCGTTATACGATGATCTGTATATACTCTCGTGTAAACGTTTGCAAAAGGGAGAAAGGATATCGTGTGTTCCGCGCTGGCGCACAGGTGCAAGCGGGTAGTCGGAATGCAGGTCGTGTAAGGTATTAGGATAGTGTAGGTTGACTTCAAGGATGTACCCGATGTCAGCATCATCACTCACATTACGTACGTCCAAGGACTCGATTTCGTTACGATCGAGCCATCGGAAGTCTGCGTAAGGGAGTGGTTGCGACATGGCTGCACCGTATAAATTGTTACAGTCCGTATACAGAATGAAGGAGGTCGGTTTCGAAACATCGTACTGATCTGGAATCAAAGGATTGTTAGCGACTGCATGACGGTTGGATATCATCGCGCAGCCTCCGCGAATCCCAGACTCGACGAACAGATGTAGATTTATTTCCGTCAACAGCTCTAATTCGACCCCTGTCATTTTTAGCATCGCGTTCCAAGCGAGTCCGGGAAGCGAGTAAAAATGACATGGGTCCAAGCAGTAATCACGTAAGGCCATGTCTCGAAAACTTTCAAAGACATCGGCCAGCAGCATTACGTCTGTCAACAAATACAAATCATGGTAATCTCCAAACGTACGCAGATTGAATGCACTCCACACGTTTTGCGCGTGCTCGTAATCTGCGTCCGAAATAGATGATTCCATCAACCGGTTATCAAAGTGTTCACGAGCGGGTAGACTTGTTTCGTTGAACCGATCAATACTGTCAACGTACGCGTATGGGTATACCCCCTTGCGTACGAGCAGATTGGTCTGTTCATCGAAACCCCGTCTAAGCATTTCCTCTCTAAGCAAAGGAAATTGGCTCCCGGACGCGGACAGATTGGTAACGAGTGTGTCCAGAGAGCGATTAAGAAATTGAAAGGAGTCTACGAACCGCAAGGGACCCAGGGAGAACGACACGTAACGCTCGCTGGATGTCGCAATGCAGGATACGTGTTCGTCCCTATATTTCCCCAAACCCTGCATTAAATGGTGACAGTCGTAGCCACGAAGGTTATGAAAGAAGGCGGGGATATGACGAGGCATCTTGTAGCTCAGATTACAGCTATTATGGGCTGCTCCCAAGAATTTCCCCGTAAGATGGCAATGATTGCGTACCTTGTCATCGTCTGTCAAAGGGCGCTCACACAAATGACAAACGGTGGCGTTAGTGAACGCAACATTGTCATCATCGGACATAATTAATTGTACGTTATGTCGTACTACCTTCATCATATCCGCGGCGTCTTTCATCAACCACGAGAAGAAAGTGTCTACGACGTTTTCACCCCGATAAACTTTAGTCTCTCTCCAGAGGCTGTGCGTGTGATCGACGATAGCATAGGAGAAACCTGACGGGATATGCATCGCTTCGTATGATGTGGACGATACAGGAGGAGAAGTTATTTTCTGACGGGCACCGCTGCTATCGACGGAGTAGAATTCACCTAACTCGTGCACTGTCGTCGGGACGTTGTTACCAGGTGAACACGATTGAAGCGGAGTGATGAGGGACTCGAAGTCGGCGTAGACGGTGAAGGGTACTTTAAGACAGTGCGCGTAATTTTTAAAGGACATAAACTTCTCCTCCTCCGTGGGCATTTTGGTTTTCTGCTCGCCGTAAGGTGTGCAGTAGGGGAGATGATCGGACAGACCATGTTCTGTGGTGAAACGATGCAGGCAGTAGTCACAGTAAAATGATTTATTGCTACATTTTGTAAGGGATGATAACAATCTACTCATGTTACTGATAAGACAGTAATGTTTTCGGCTATTTGTATCGGTCAGAAGCAAAAGATTAATGTGATGCGACCTGTCCTTATTCGTGGTAATTCTCAGTGGGTAAACCTCATTTTTTGATTCATTTTTGATATTGTCTTCTATATCATAGCCGAAAACGTTTATAGAAATGTTAGGATTCTGTGCTTCAAATTTGGAAATGGACTTTAACGAAACAGGGTACTCGATACCGGACATATTTAATGTGTTTATGAATGGGATGTAGTTTGAAGCACGGTCTTTATTATGTTGTTGAGGATGTATGTGGGCTAGAACAGACCACAGAAAACACATTTCATCTCGGGGGTTCTTGATGTTGACTACTGCCTTAGTGAGTGAGAGTTTTCGCGGGGTTGGAAGGTAGGAGGACGCTGCTAGAGGCTGGTACCGTCCAACAACCAGTTCCAGCTTCAGTACAGCATCCACCGACCATCCGCTCCCGTCACGGGTAAAATTAGATATGCTATTGAAGATTTTATCGTAGGATTCATCGAGTAGACAATTCAACTCGTCGCTGTCGTCCGTGAGCAACGTGCGACAACGTCCGTGGAAGACGGCGTCTTTCGTTACCTCTTTCTCCTCACCACTGTCACCATCTACCACGGTTTTGGTAAAACGTATCCTGCACGCAATATGCCACTTGATATTGCGTAAACGTGCCTGCTCTGCCTGAATATCCTCAAGCAATAAAGGACGTGCCTCGGTCATTACTAATACTATGTCATGATCCGACGCGTCGACGTTCACTGGAAGGTAGTCGAAAGTTGTGATGCACCCTCGGACACTACTGTTCCTCTCGATATAAAACCGAGTCACAACTGAAACAATAGAAACATGAGTATTATTAACCAAGTAGGAATGATAAATAACGTGCACACAAATTCATGTTTGTAGTAAATAAATAACACTTGTCGGGGTAATATGTCAGTTTATTACAAACCGTGAAGATGTCGGCTACTCCTGATTTTAGTATTGAAAGTGAAAGAATAAAATCATTCAAGTATTGGGAAGTGACGTTTATCAGCCCCGACGAGTTAGCGTTTGCGGGGTTCTACTTCTACCCTAGAAATTTCTATGTTTGTGGGCATAGTATGTCATTCGTAGACGATAGAGTTAAATGCTTTTGTTGTGGAATTGAATTAGTTGATTGGAAAGAAGGTGACAAACCTATGAAGGAACATGAAAAATTTTCATCTACATGTCAATTTCTAAACGATGTTAAGAGTGAGACTTTTCATACACACCAATAGACATAGTATGACTCAAACGTTAATTCGCATCAGCAAGTTTGCACGCTACATAATTACAAAAAAAATAATTTCTTAACTGTGACAATTGGTATTGAACTTTTTACCTTGTTCAGTCTGCTCCTCCCCACGTTCCTGCTGAAGGTTAGCCATGATCTTCAAGAGAGAGAGAGAACGAATGAATACTGAAAAACAAAAGGTACTGTTATAACGCTGGTATTATGTTAGTGTATCTTAAACGTTTTATATATCAATTTGTAGCACATGAACGTGTGGTAAGTAAGACGTTGTTGCAAGTGAGTGTCGATATGTGTGCAACTGTACTAAAAAAGCTGTTATGCGCATGCGCAAATAATTCAAATGCACTTACGTAGATGACTGAAAAAGAGATGATTTACATAATACATGTACGCTTAGACCAACTATTCGTTAGATCGAGAAAATTAAGTTTATTTTCGCACACGCACACGCGCGCGCGTACGCACACACACGCAACGCGCGCGCACACACACACAGACGCACACGCAACGTAATCACACACACACATACGACGTGCACACGTTTGGGTTGAATCATGTTACGTTTGTTACATGTTGTGTCGCACTGACCTGATATTTATAGATGACTTTCATACAAAAGCAGATATCAGATTTAACTAATAATTTCATGCTTACAATATACAACCTATGTACACAAACTTATAAAGCATCAACCTATATATCCTTCGTTGGGTTGTAATTATTATTAAACAGTAAAAATGCTTAGAATGAAAATATTTGACACACACACGCACACGCAACGTAATCACACACACACATACGACGTGCACACGTTTGGGTTGAATCATGTTAAGTTTGTTACATGTTGTGTCGCACTGACCTGATATTTATAGATGACTTCCATACAAAGAAGTGTGATATAAAAAGTACAGTAAGAATATATTTCAGAAATTGTAATTTGATCACACACACACACACACACATACACATACATGTATTAAATCAATAAATAATGCACTTGATAAAATTATGCTGTACACTTACCAAACTAACGTATGTTGACTACACAGGAACTTGTGTGTATACTGAGACGCACAATAATACAAGCAGTCTTTCAACTATTAAAACTGCTGTGATAGATTTATCAACGCACGCAGGCAGTCAGTGTGAAACCGCTAAAATTCAGTTATACCTAAAAATATATATCTTCAATTAGAAGTGTAATATAAAAGGTACAGTAGAATATATTTCAGAAAATTGATCACACACACACACACACACACACACACACATGTATTAAATTCAAATATATATCTTCAATTAGAAGTGTAATATAAAAAAAAAAATACGGTAAGAATATATTTCAGAAATTGTAATTTGATCATACACATACATGTATTAAATTCAATAAATAATGTTTTAATGCAAATAATTTTTACGTTTAAATAAAATCTGTACATACAATAAAATTATGCTGTACACTTACCAAACTAGCGTATGTTGACTACACAGGAACTTGCGTATACTGAGACGCACAATAATACAAACAGTCTTTCAACTATTAAAACTGCTGTGATAGATTTATCAACGCACGCAGGCAGTCAGTGTGAAACCGCTAAAATTCAGTTATACCTAAAAATATATATCTTCAATTAGAAGTGTAATATAAAAGGTACAGTAAGAATATATTTCAGAAAATTGTAATTTGATCACACACACACACACACACACACATGTATTAAATTCAAATATATATCTTCAATTAGAAGTGCGTTAAGAATAAAAGTACGTTAAGAATATATTCAGAAAATTGTAATTTGATCATACGCGCACGCATACACACACATGTATTAAATTCAAATATATATCTTCAATTAGAAGTGTAATATAAAAAAAATACGGTAAGACTATATTTCAGAAATTGTAATTTGATCATACACATACATGTATTAAATTCAATAAATAATGTTTTAATGCAAATAATTATTACGTTTAAATAAAATCTGTACATACAATAAATTATGCTCACTCACCTGCGTATGTTGACTACACACAGGAACTTGCGTATACTGAGATGCACAATAATACAAACAGTCTTTCAACTATTAAAAATGTAGTGATAGATTTATCAGCGCACGCAAGTAGTCAATGAGAAATTATCGCTAAATTTCTTGCGTATATATTGGTCTCTGGTGGTGGGGAAAGCAGGTGTTTGTTTTGGAAGTGAATACTTTCTAATCCATAATTACTTGCGGTGGTGCTGCTAATGAGTGTCAAGTGTCAAATTAGAAAGTGAAAGGAGGATTTAGCGAATACACAATGGTTTATTTCGTTATAACCCTCTGAACATACATGCAATTAGTTGTATAGTAATCAGAAATGTGTGTGTGAAAGAGAGAGAGAGAGAGAGAGAGAGAGAGAGAGAGAGAGAGAGAGAGAGAGAGAGAGAGAGAGAGAATTTAATAGTTTGAATTTCTTACCACAAGGTAAACTATATTTTTTGAGTCGTGGGTTGTTTCCGAAAATTATTATTTAAAACTGATAATTGTTCTATTAAAATCTTAGCGCTATATACTAGACAATGGCCGTGATACACATGCGTACGTGCCAAATTAATTGCCGACGGCGACGACGACTCTGCTCCCCCACCTGCTAATATTCCACGTTACACCACCTGTTAAAAACAAAAACAACAACAAAATTCTCACTGTGATATCGTTAGTTATTCTCTCTCCACTCTTCAGTTCGGACGGCAGTAAACGTAAGTTTGCGTATTATTATCATTATTGTAACGATCTTTGTGTTTATACATATTAGTTCGTAATGTGTGGTTTCTTTTTTTTATATAGTATAATGGAAAACGCTGCTGTAATAATTGACTTTCACTGCTTTTATGATGACAACGGCAATTATATAGTAAAGGAGTTGTCGGTTATGGACGTAACACGTTTTGCAAGCAGACATTGGATTTTCGCCCCGCCTGCTACAGTCGTTACGAATTCGAAATACACTAGAACCAACTGCTGGTTAACGACAAACTATCATGGCCTGAGATGGAGTGAAGGAGAGACACCGTACGACAATCTTGTTTCAGTGTTAACAATGTATACGAACATATATAAATATGTGTTTGTGAAGGGTCTTGAGAAAAAAAGTTTTTTAGAATCGAAAATAATCCATCATCATATAATAAATCTTGATGACATTGGTTGCCCTAAAAACATACCATATCTATTCCCTGGTACGTTATGTCTTACACATTGCAATTCTTCTTCTACATAGTGTACAAATCATAATGTGTACGCACTTAGAGAGTGGATAATTAATGATTTTTCTGATATACAAACATTTTTAATGTGAGTGTCTCATTGCATTGTTAATTTCGTTAGGTAAACTTGTATATGGCTGCAGGCGATATCTATTTCTAGTAGTCTGTGGGCTTTCCTAATATATATATTATGTAACAGTCATAATTCTGCATGTATGTACATGCAAAGCTTCAGGGGATGAAAAATTTCCTGATAACTACCACCACCATTACATTCCACTAGTCTTCTTTGTAGTCATTGTTTAGTTCCGCCTCGTTTGATACAGACGTCTTCACTTCTAATAATGTCGTTTATCACAAAATTCAATGCAGTTTCTGCTATTGAGTACAAACGGTGTGCAGAATTAACAGTGAACAAGCAGTATCCGATCGTTAACATGGTGCATGTGGACACAAGATATGGGAAGTCTGTGCTTGTAACGTTGGAAGATGGTGAGCACCGCTATCGTGTATATCTACCTAAGAGATATGCTGGCGTCTTTACAGATGAAGAACTCCGTCATATAGGTCACCCAGCGACCTACATCTCGTGTTTCGAGGCATGAGGAACCAAACAGCACATGTGGAAATAGTACCTCGTTAAGGTAACAAACTACTTTTAATAAACAATTTTTTTTTATCACTGTGTGTCCGTGTGTTTGAATGTAGTGCAGATTCTAATTTACAAAGTTTTGATGAATGGACATTAACTTATGAGAGAGAGAGAATGACACATAATTTAAGAAGTTACTCGCGTAAAGCGTTGATTTTTGCATTCTGCCAACTATATCTGTGTGTGTTATATTTAACATGATTTTAATGTTGTTGTATTGTTATGTTGCAGGTTGCTTCTCCTACAAGTACGACACAATTATATATAAACTTTCGAAAAAATATCAATTTTATAATGTATTTATTTAATTATGAATTGTGAATTTTATATTGTGAATTTTAAAATATATTTAATCATTTAAACAAATTATGGCTTTATTTTATTTCACTCTACACCTCTGAACATGTGTACAATTGATTTTTTGTGTGAACTGTATTACTTGTGGGAACTGTTACATCAGAAGATTTGTATGAATTTCAACCCCCACCGTTTTCATGTGTGTATAATTTTAATTTATTTCGCTATACACCACTGAACCTATGTGTGTGTAAACTGCAATCATAAAACAGAAGTATTGTACCACATGAAGAAGAGCGTATTGAAGATTGCTAAGCCGTTAACGTATGGATTTGTCATCTGTAACAGCACACACGCACACAGGTAAGTAGTTCATTGACAACAACACACATACATAGTTAATATTTGCCAAATATATATATTTCTAACAAAGATCAATCACACTGACTGCATTATAAAACTATTAATTAATTATTTAATACATTGAAAAATGAAGACGGCGTTTTGACAACGAGAGAGAGAGAGAGCTAAAATTATTTACTCATCACACCGACTACTCAATGTACACGGTAAGAGAGAGAGAGGAGAAACGGTATGAAACCTTGCACAGTTGAAACGAGTGAGAGTGAGAAAGAGAGAGAGAGAGAGAGAGAGAGAGAGAGAGAGAGAGAGAGAGAGAGAGAGAGAGAGAGAGGGCGTTAATATTTGTCGAATAAATATAAACTTTCTAATTTCATATACATGCGCGGTAATGACCACAGAGAGGAGAAACGGTTTGAACATAACGTTTGACAACGAGAGAGAGAGAGACATACACAACGAGTGAGAGAGAGAGAGAGAGAGAGAGAGAGCTAAAATTATTTACACATCACACCGACTACTCTACTCAATGTACACAGTGAGAGAGAGAGAGAGAGAGAGAGAGAGGGAGAGGAGAAACGGTTTGAACATAACGTTTGACAACAAGAGAGAGTGAGATAGTTTTACTTACATTCAAATGTGAGAGAGAGAGAGAGAGAGAGAGAGAGAGAGAGAGAGAGAGAGAGAGAGAGAGAGAGAGTAACAATCATGACCATATAGTTTGAATTTCCCACCACAGAAGAGAAAAAAAAAGTTGGCAGATCTGCTCTATACACAATAATGTAAGATTGGTAACCCTGATCATATATTTTAATATATACACTATATAACACATATTTGAATTCCCCCCCCCGCCACAGAAAATGTTGACAAACCTGCTCATATAAAATATCTATACACTATAATAATAATAATACAAAGGTTGGTAAACCTGATCATATAGACTTAATATACATTATAACACACAACAAATTTGAACTCATGCAAAGGTTGGTACACCTGATCATATATTTTAATATACACTACAATGCATCGAGTTGGAACCTCCCACCCACCACCACCCTCTGATATGCAAATCAGCTTTATTAAAAAAATAAAAAATTATATTCACGGATGCAGGTGGTCCATGAACCTCATCCCACCCCCTTGATATGCAAATCAATTTAATTAAAAAAATAAAAAATTATATTCAGGGATGCTGGTGGTCCATTGAACCTCATCCCACCCCCTTGATATGCAAATCAATTTAATAAAAAAAATAAAAAATCAAATAAAAAAAATAAAAAAATTTATTCGCGGAAATTCGCTGTGCTGTGGTCCATTGGGATGCTGCGGGTCCAGCGGTGGCGGCGTCATCTCTTAGATCATGTTTTTTAGTGTTTTTTATTGTTTTTTAAGAAAGGCGGCATTCCTTTGTGAGCTAGAACCCTTAGTTTCCCCATGAGATTTATTACCTTTAATTTGAATAACAGTTAGTCAAGATTTAATATTTTAAAATATCCGCTCTTCCATATTTTTTAAACCCCCTATACTTCATGTTGGTTTACTCAAACAATTTGAGACGTAAAGCATTTTTCAAGTGTATTTATAAAATTATATGGAATTATAATCTTGAATTTCTCGGTTGTCCAGTGGAAAATGGGGAGTCCAACCTTCAAGCTAGTCTCATCATCCCCCCCCACCCCACCAGCAACAACTTCTAGTTATGCCACTGGATTGTGGTCAGGGGCGGATAAAAGCGCGTGGTGTCATATGCTGCCATCAATCTGGTGCTCCATCGATTCAAAATTAAATCTTTTATCCATTATTTACACTGATAAATGGCATACACAATTTCAGACGCTATCAATTATTTTATTAACCTCTCAAATTACAACAATTATTTAGCTAAATAGTGATTACAATGAGCGTAGTAGTACTTATGCTTAGAAAATACTAATCGATCATTTTTTTCTTGATTTTGCCTTCTTGTATAATTTCTTCTAATCGAGCGATCCTAGTATTTCGCTTTCAATATTCAACCTTGCTATCGAAGATAATCTCTCATCTCCTGCAGTTGAACTAAACATATCTTTAATGCGTTTACAGAAAATAATCTTTCTAATTCGCAGTTAGCTATTGGAATAGTCAAAAGCAGGTTATAAGCAATGTGTATATTCGGAAATACATAAATCATTTTACAATCAATAAATCAGTTTAATACTTTGAGCGGACAAACTGTAGTATCATTGAATCTACCGTCTTCATTCAAACGATATGGAAAAAAACCTCTTTCCTGCAATTTTACTCGTGGCACAAAATGCTTCATTTCTGTTAGAAGATCGTTATTCAAATCGTTCCAGCAACTGTAGAGCTTTCGCTTGATTTTTCAAATCGACACTCTCCATGGTTAATAACTGTGTAAGAAAACCAAACAATCGCGTTAATGTGATCATAAGCTTTGCTTCGCTTAGTCAATTCAGCTGAATGGTGCCCCATCTGACAGCTGAAGCCCTGGTGCCTGGTGATGCAGCATACCCTAGCGTTATAGGTAATCCGCCACTGATTGTAGTCTATATAAGAAACAAAATAATTTCACAATTTGAAACAAAATAGTTTTATTAAAAGTGTCTATTCAATGTGGCTAAAAAACGAAATACGAATATCAGAATATTAAGTACGTTTGGCTTGCGGTACCACAAATACTGCAGTGTCTATAGGCCTATGGACTTCTGCTTATTGCATATTGTTCTGATAAATATTTTCTCTGTTCCCTTTTCAAGAGTGCTCGCTCTTTCCGCACTTGATTCTACATTATTCTTAAAGTCGAAATACGTTATAGCAGTAGTAACATCTTCCAAACACTTTGGTAAAGATATATCTGGATCTAATAATAGGGGCGTATTTACGGGGGGGGGGGCGAACAGGACCTGACCCCCTCTAGAGTGTCGGAAAAAGTTAATGAATTTTGTTAATCTCTTAATTTTTAGACTATTTTATTATCTTTGTATAGCTGTGTACGCTAATATAATAGTAACTCTTTTTTAAATAAACAAACAGGTTTATTACACAGCATTTGTGTATATGTTTAAATATGAAACATAGGAAAATCAATTCAGTCAATAAGTATCTTGTAAACAATGTTTCAACAACGCATATTTTTATTGTGTTACTAAGTTTACTTTAATTAATACGATTGATTTCAGGATGTTATCACACTTTTGTCAACCTCTTTAAAGACAATAATATTGATTAAACGACTCAACCGGACCCCTCCCCCAAGGGCAAATTCTAGATACGCCACTGTTTAATAAGAACGGGAGGAGTAATGAAAATTATGGAACTTCTTCAGTGAATCCACAATATTTGTGAGATCTTCTCCATTTCGATGATATTATCAGTCAACACTATTAGAACACTATTAATTGTTATTTCTGTGTAGAATGGAGAATTTGTTTTCAAGGGAACGTAAGTGCTTACGACCGATGCTCAATACCTACATACAGACTCTGGACTACAGTTTAATAGTCTGTGGAGTTTTAATGAATTACTAGCAAAAGCATGTAACGCCAAAACGTAAAGAAAATAATTTTTTTTTTTGTTTGAAAGAAAGACAGGCACCATCTGGCAGCGTGTGAAATGACATTGACGAATGGGAGAAACAATAAAAGGGTATAATACAATGGATGTAACAGCCTTCAACGTCGACGTACAGATGTCTAAAAGTATCATAAATCTAAACAAAAGCAGATGTTCGGCAGAGAGAAAATTTACCAGGAAATACTACAGAGGCGTGTGAAACAAGTTAACATGTGCAGCCAGAAGCATGCTGAAATCAAGGAATTGTTCTAAAAGAAAGGCAAACAATCGCCAGAATGAAGTACAATGAGAATTTACTAAGAAAATTATACGACAAAGGCTAACGTACTAAATCAACGGAACAACTGAATGTCACTGAAAGAGATCCTGGCGAGTAGTACAATTAGAAATAAAAAGAGTGCCACACATGAGAAACTTACGTAACATGCGCATCTGGACGAAGTAAGAAACAAAGGGTGTCTTGCTAAGAGGCATGAAAAACGCCAGAAAGAATTATGACTATAACATGTTGAAAAGACTACAGCAGGGATGGAACTAATTAACAGATGCAGTTGCAAGCTGGACAGAAGGAAGGATGTCACTGTCAAAAGGCGTAGAACAATACCAAAGAGATTTATGATCGGACATACTGAAGCAAAGGGTAGCTGAACCCAGAGTAAGAAATTGGTGGGAACAGAAATCGCCTATCAGAAAACAGCTTGGAGTATAGGCGGGTTTCCTGAAGGGAAGTTCTTGGAAATCCAGAACGTAAAACCAATGAACACGGAAAAGAGTAACTTGTGAGAGTACTAGGAGGGAATTTTCTCAAGAAATATAGAGAAGAACCAATGGAAACGAAGCAGGAGGACGAAAAAGGACTTAAGTGGGGAAAATGTAAGAAAGTAGTGGGAAAAAGAAGAGTAGGCAATAAATACACAGAACGAAGGTGAGATCGAGGAGTCTTTGCTAAAATTTCTGAAGTCGATGACTAAAGTTTCGGAGAGTCGGTGGAGTCCGTTATAATTGTTACGAAGTCTAACTTAAACTTCGTGGAGTCGAGATTAAGTGTTACGGAAATTCGGTGTTAAAAGTTCGGAGAGCTTTTACTTAAAATCACGTAAGATTATCATGGATAACAATCTGTGAAGTGAGAACTGGAATTTATTAGTTAATAACTCGTCAAAATAAAAGTCCGTATCTTATCATGTATCACGAACGATATAGCTGTTGAAACGGGACGATTCGTTACGAGATATCAGTGATCGTAACCGAAGTAAATAGTAAACAAAAATTACGCTAAATTTAAAATTGGGAATTACCGGTTATCAATAGAAAGAGTAAAATAATGAAAGTGTATATGTGCCAATTACTACAAGAAAGAGTCACATTGTTATGCACGCAAATGATTCTGTGTTCAACGCAGTCGACGGAACATCTACATCTCCATATGCTGATTTAAAGAACCAAAAGGGAGAGCACATAATGACAACGCGCCGTAGTTTGTGGATAACGTACCAAGAGTAAAAAAATTTTATGTATGAATTTTAGTTTACGAAATCACCTGTCTGTCACTCTAAAAGAATTCATGTAGAGAATTTTATAAGATAGGATGTTCTCATTCAAAACTTACGTATAAATTTTAAAATCAAAGTGTTAGAATAAAGAGAATTAACTACAATTCAAATTTAAATGAATCAATTTAAAATTATATGTCGTAATGAAATAAGTAATTAGTTATAAGAATTAATTCATATTTTTATAACACTCAAAAGAATATTGAGATATTCAGAGATACTGAGATATGAAGAGATATTTTATAATTGTTTATTGATAGAAATCATGTACTAAAATAATTATTGATAATCATTTGTTACGCAGAATAGAAATATGATACTAATGACAGTAATCGTTAAACGTAATAAATTTAATGGTAGACAGATAAACACGTCTTGTTTGTTTATTGAAGATACACCCTTTGAAATTAATCACTAGAAATTAGTTTTCAACACCTTCCGAGTAAATATCGAATACTAGAGTCTCATAACATTTGATTGCATAATTGCTAATATATAAATTATTACCAATAAAAAAAACCCTGAGATCGTAAGCAATAAAAATAAGAGTAACATTTGGCACCACATCTTGGGGCTATTAGCATTACATTTGACGCCGCAACTAGTGGGGCATAACAAAATATAGTTATATTTGGCACCACAACATGGGCTATTTAGTATAACATTTGACGCCGCAACTAGTGGGGCATAACAAAACAATAGTTACAAGCATGCATTAGCACCGATACCGATTTCGTGTAAGGGAAGGAAAACGGTTTCCCTTGGCTTCCTGTTGGGTTAATGAACTCTTGGAAATAGGAACGGACGATGTGTGTGTGTCACGGCAGAGAGGGGAGCGCCAACGGCAAATGATTTCCCGAATACTGCTAAGTTTTTTAATAATAAATAATATGGCGTGAAAGATCAATAAACATGTTTTTACCAGTATTCCAGTACTTGGCGGCAAGACCTAATACTTAGGGCAAGCTCGATCTGCGCCTCATTTTTATGGCCGGCAAAAGTTTCGATAAAGGGTCTAATAATCCTTAGCATGATCTGTGCTTCGTACATAGCAGGTTCTGACCATCGGGGGAGTTCAAAAACCTAGTTTCACGACTATCCACCTCCTTGTAATTCGTATTTCAAGAATTAGTCGCGACAGGGTAAACCCACAAAACAGGTTAAATATCTGATATTTAAGAGAAAGTTTATAATTTTATCAGTCACTGTTGAGTTGACATTCGACCATTGTGTATCAAGTTTGTGTAGTGAACGATAACTTGATAATTTGTGTCCTCGATGAAAAATGTGTTAAGTCAGCGAGGAAATAATCTAATAGTTCATGAAAAGTTCAGATTTAGAAAAGTGTTTACAGTGAAAGGAAGCGAGGAAGACTGCTATAGGTGTACAAGGTAAGACTGTATACTTTGAAAGATGGGACAACTATTTCAAAACGAGTTAACGACCATAATCATGATCCTTTGCCGTGAGTGTAATTAACATAGAAGCCATGTCTAATTCCATTAAAAGAAAGGTTGAGAGTATAGACGAAAGACCGTCAAAACTTGTACGGTTAGAGATAAATAGAAACCCCGAGATAAGTCGCATGAGGCCCACATCATGCTGTCCCTCGCGGAATTCTTTTGGGTTCGAGGCTCAATACCTAGCTCACCGTCTCTGTTGAGGCGCAGATCGAGTGAGCCGAATACTTGTGCCGTGCTGGCAAACGGTATTGCGGGCAACTGCTAGTTTTTAATACTACTTTTGCAGGAAAGCTTACAAATTGTAAGTCAGCGGTCCTCGAACTTTTCAAGTCCGAAATCATCATCGCAGGACGATAAAAAGATAAAGACGTATATTAAGTACACTAAAGGAAACTATAGTTTTACTATTTTTCGAAAACTAAATTGCTCTACCCAGATAAGTTAATTAGAAATAAGACAGTTTCTACTTACCCAACTAGTGTGACAGCCGGTGCAGGCCAATCGGTTTTGCATAAGCTGGTGTTTGTTGGAGCCGCTGGTGGTTAAATTTTAAATCAGAGCGCATGTTCGTGTCTATTCCTTTAGGCCTAATTTGCTTTCACATGAATCAAGGAGAAAATATTTTGTCACATAAATATGGTCTAGAGAGTGGCGTGAGGAGCTTAATGCTGCAGCCGACATAATTTACCTCTTAACGATATCCAAAACGTCATTAAGTTTCAATTTTAAAAATTTAGTTTTAAAAACAGAATTATAGCTGACATCGCACAATTGATCTCGTAGTTTTACTGACAACGTAGTTGAACTTTAACAAAATTTAGGAACTGATTTCGAATCGTATTAAAAACTGCTTTCAGTCTCATTAACGACGATTTAGAGATGAACGTGGGATCTTAACAGACACGTCACTTACCATACCAAAAACCAACTTTCAGCGTTCATAATACGTACAGTGTCTAAATTTTTCTGGGTCGCTTGTGCTCATTGCCGAGTCCGATAAAAGAATACTGCGATACTTAAAGTCCTGAACAGCTATTGTAGATCTTTCGTTGAAAAACTAAGTACAGAAGAACTGATAGGGATATTTCAAACAAAATTTATCAGGAGAAAAATGGTAACCATCAGCTAAATACAATATTGTGGAGTGACAAAGTAAAGAAACGAAAACAATCATATAGGCCTACTGGTGAACTGCAGAATTCGCTCATTATTTTAAAGCAAATACACTTATTATAACAAGAATTTCAATATTAGATAATTTTTCAGTTATCAGAAAATTTACGAAAACCCGATTAGCATACTTTTTTATTTTTTTTTTTAGGAAAGTAACACTTGTACATCAGACAATTATACAATAAATATTACAATTTCCGAGCTATTGCATTGATTGTTTACTTAAATTTATAAGCATAATGACTACATTTCAAATATTTTACTGATAGTATTTAAGTTTATGTATGTTTCCTTAACTATTTGTAGGTACATATCTAGTGCTTTTCAAAAAGATACATAACTGGTAGCATTATGTAAACGTTTTTTGCAAACAATAGCTTACAAAACTTTTGAAGGAGGTCCAAACTTTGCGGGGGATGTTCAGAGACATTATTTTGGCAAATTATTAAAGATACGGAGTTTGTATTGTGACTTCCATTTTTACTCCGTGGTCTCTGTAAAGTAACAAAATTTTCACTTCTAAAACCCACAGGAATTTTGATTTGGATTTTAAAAAACCGCAATGATTTTTTAACTTTTAAGTCACTTTGTTGGGCCCCGCGCCCTAAAATTTTGAAACTTTTAAAACTGAACACTATATTCAGATTGTGGTTAAAATTTTCTTTAATTTGATACCCTGCTTCGATTTTTATATATTTTCAAAATTTTGACCCCTTACTTTTCCTCCGCTCCCCCCATTTTTGGAGGTATCAGTCTCGAAAACAGTGGGTGGTAATGCCACGTTTTACTAAAGCCGGTTGATGCATTCAACAATTATCATGAGACACAGGCGAAACAGAAATACAGACAGACAAATGTCAAATGGTCAAGTTAAAACTGAGATCTCTCTTTGTCCGTTCAATAAACTTATTCCTGGGAGTATTTCAGTCCCTGGCTGCGAAATTTGTAAGCTAAATAAAAGGAACAAAAAAAATTTTGAAGGTAATGGAGACGAATAACTGACGTTTACTGATATTCTTTGAGACAGCTGAAATTTCAAAGTCAGATCACAAGACAAACCGGAAAGTCAGGAATATTGTTGAGATACATAGGAATATCCCGGACATGGTACCCCCCAAAAAAAACCTTAGGCCTATGTCGTGTGACCATCTCCACAGGATGGATAATCAAAGCTGGCAAAAAAGAATATGGAAATGGTTAGGAGATGAAAAATGAAACATTGCCGAGAAGATCGTAGAGCGCTTATAGCCAAGAAACGATGGCAATAAAGGGCCTGTTGAAGTGGCGCGAAGCACGCAATTTGTGGCTTGGACTGTCGAAACCTCGCGTAGACCCATCACTGTTGAAAGAACTTATTTGTTAAATCAAAATGCTCATTTATGAGGCCACTTGGGTGGTTCGGTCAGATTGCCCGGCGACTTGAGATTTATTGTCTGTGACGTGAGGCCCGACAACACTCGGGATCCGCGTTATCTGTAACAAGGTGTTAACGCTTTTACTGCTTGTTTTTCTCACAAGATTCAAGTCGTAATCAATAACAGGATTATATGTACTTGTTGGAGTACATATTTATACTATTTTCAGTTACTTCTACCCCACGTCTTGGTGGCACACGGCTGGCCTTGTTACTTCAGGATTCGATTACACTATAATCTCGCACTTATATAATTTACGTAACTTATTGTCTGATTATGCCACATAAAATTTCATATATTAATTTGATTCCGTTACAAAATTTTAAAGTTCTAACCTACTCGGTAAATTTTCTTAATTTTTGGTAAATTATTAAATAGCATTTACAAGCAAATTGTTAGTAATATTAGGATTTACAAGACGACAGTGGAAATTACAGTAACGTATGGTGCGGAAATCTGGGAAACTACAGAACAAGCAAAACTGAGACTTAAAGCTATGGTAATGGGTTCTGGCGAAGCTGTTGTGCACATACGTACATCACGTGCCCGCATACGCAATGACGCAATTAGAAAACGGGTGGGTGTAGGTACACCAACAACCGATACAATAGAAGCAAAAAGCCTACGATTGTATGCTCACGTGCAAAGGATGAAGGTGGAAAGATGGTCAAAAAATGTTTAAGTGGACACCTCTAGAACGAAAGAAGAAGTAGCAAACCAAGAAACACTTAGAAAGATGGCTTATCAGCAATGAGCGGAAGGATCCTCGAGAATGGATCGAGAGGATTGGAGATACAACAACTTTAGCGACTATGACGCAAAAAACAACTTTAACGTTGTCGGTACTACAACTATAGAAGCCTACTAGTATGCTCGCCGAGCTGCAGAACTCGCTTACTATTTTGGACGAAGTACACTTGTTATTAGGTAAATTTCATATTCGATAATTTTTCAATTATCTCGAAAAATTACAAAAATTCCGATTACACTGCTATTTTTGTGATAGTAAAATTCTAATTACAGAGCAAACCATCATATATGATAAGCACTAAAAATTCCAAACATTTGGAATCCATAAAAATCCCTTAAGTCTAACACCTGGCCTGTTATAGTTTTTTAAAATTATTGATCCCTTTTTGAGCCCTGTGATCCAAACATTTGAAATTTTCAAAACTGTACACTGTATTCAGGGTTTCCGTAAAATTCTGTTTAATTTGATACCCCACATGGAATTTCCGATTTGATCAAAATTTGTACCCACTTTCTGGGCGTTAGTGTCCAAAAATTTTGAAATTTCCAAACCGCACCACACTCCATTCAGATTTAAGTTAAACTTATCTTTAATTTGATACCCCACATTAATTTTTGCGATTTTATCAAACTTTTCACCATTTTTTGGGCCTAGTCCTTAAAATTCTCTTTAATTTGAAACCATAGACACATGGACTTTTTCGATTTTCTAACAATTCTGATCCCTCACACTTTTACCTCTAGTCCCCCTATTTTTGGGAACATTACCTAAAAAACAATAGTGTTCCGTAGAGTAAATATATGGACGTATGTACTGTTTTATGAAATTCGGTTGATGCGTTCAAAAGTTAGCGTGAGATATTCAGAATTCGCGAAATATTATCTGAGAAGGGGGGAGGTATGGAATTCAAACTATACGCCATTGTGGGTTGATATTTCACAATCGGGTAAACCCAAGATTTGATCGTCCCAAGATAAGTTGATCTCTGTACTCCTCAGCTTGGTACTATTGTGTACTGCTGCCCTCCACCACGAAGGTCATAGATTTTGATCCGTCTTGTTGTGCGGCATCAGATCACCTTTCGAAGTACTTGGCTCTTCACTACGCTTTACGGCTTAGCTGGAGAGAGGCAAAGAGCTCCTTTGGAAGTGGAAGAGCTTCTGGCATCGCTTCGTCCGACCTTGGGAATCTGTGGAAGACCCAATGACTAGTCAACCCGAAAAGTCACTTCCTTTCCAAACTCATTCAGATTTTCCTAATATAGTCGTCGGAGGCTGAAATATTTCAAAAAACTAAGAGTTGTACGATTATTCTCGACAGTGAACTTCTTTAGAGGAGGAAGTCTTCTTTTAGTGGAGAACTTCATTAAGGCTTCAGATCTCCAATGTGATGGGAGCTAATTCGAAAAACCGTGCAGTCGTTCGCGGCCTCTTTCATTTCTTTTTCATTGCTCTCTTAGTTCTCCCATGGTGCGGTCACTGGTATAGATCTAAAACTTTTAAAGCGGGTAGCGTGGCACGCATCATAATTACGAAAATATCGGTATGGAGAACCATACATGACTTCCATGTTCTAAGATTTATATTTAAAATAATTTACTTGAATTCGGTTAGATAATTTCTAAAATAATATCCCCCACCTAGTAAATAGAGTTCTCTACAACGCAGGCACATATACAAATATCGGTATGGAGAACCATACATGACTTCCATATTCTAAGATTTATATTTAAAATCATTTTCGAAAAAAAATATTACCATAGAAACTACTTCTTTCTACTTACTGCTTCAGCCTTAACCACAATACTGTGGTCACTAACGTATACCACCTCACGTTATCGCACTCGATTTTCACTGATGATGGAAGTCGATGGCATTGCCGAAACGTCTGGTTTTGTAGAAAACATTGGACTACGGCCAAATATCCCGGGAAGGAATTTTAACAAAAACTACTTCTTTGTTGCCGATAACGTTGTACACATTAATATAAAAAATATGCATAAAATTAATGGCTTGTATAAGTTAATGATTGATCTCCATTAAGTAGTGCTCAAGTTTCCAAAGTTTTAATATTATGATGTCCGTAATTAAAACATCAGAGCAGGTTTAGTGTGTACACCGTGGACAAAAATTTTCAACATTTCCTATTGAGCGTTGCTTAGAGTAAAGCTGCGAATCTACAGTGTACGTTTCACAGAACATACACGCGGAAAAGAAGGAGCGCTCCGAAGTCACTCATGGACCCTCAGCATCTTGCAGAGGGTTCATTCCCTAAAGACGAAAAGTCTGTCTATGAATCGTTCCTCTGTAAACACGTGCAGTTACACTGCCCAGCGATCCACAGGAAGCAAGTCGCTATCCACGCTGGACACTTTTTCGGCTTGCACGCGTTATGTTGGTATGGGTTTCGGCACTTTCCATTTAAAAAGCGTGCAAATGTAAGAAAATAAACATGAATGAGGCCAGAAATAACGCGAATTGTGTGTGTGTGTGTGTGTGTGTGTGTGTGTGTGTGTGTGTGTGTGTGTGTGTGTGTGTGTGTGTGTGTGTGTGTGTGTGTGTGTGTGTGTGTGTGTGTGTGTGTGTGTGTGTGTGTGTGTGTGTGTGTGTGTGTGTGTGTGTGTCTTCCCTGCCTTTTTATTGCTGTAGTCATAATAATAAAATGGAAACGTAAACATTACATAACTGAGATATGGTTGCCTGCCACGAACGATATATTTTCTCTCATACATGATTTACATTAAAATGAAAAAATTATAATTTTATTGCCTGGCAACAAAATTATTTTATTTTTAACAATTACCATTGTTTGAAAAAGTTTAAATGAATTTTCAAGTACTTTACTGTTGTTAAAACGTAAACGGTTGCCGGTAAACTACCCCTTTCCCTTAACCGATCTTCACCAAAAACAATACGTCTTAAGAACTCTACAATTTAAGGCTGTATGCAAATAATCTTTTGATTCTGTTTGAATTTGCGGCTGTTATCGCGTGCCATAGAAAATACCCTTGTTAAAACATAAAACGTTGCAGGTAAACTACCCCTTTCCCTTAACCGATCTTCACCAAAAACAATAGGTCTTGAGAACTCTACAATTCAGTGCTGTATGCGAAACATTATTTAATTCTGTTTGAATTTGCGGTTGTTATCGTTTGCCAAAAAAAAAAAATCTATAGACACAAGACAGACAGACAGACAGACAGACAGACAGACAGACAGACAGACACACAGACACACAGACACACAGACACTTTTCGAAAAACGACTTTTTTCATGTTTTGAGTGTAGTACAATCAGAATCTGCAATAATCTGGAACACGATTTTTTTTGCCATCACCATACTTCCCTTAAGGAATATGGAAGTAAAAATTATTTGATTCTGTTTAAATTTGCGACAGTTATTGTTCGCCATAGAAAACAAGACAGAATTTTACGTTTGTGTCTATAATATATATTTGACAAGAAGCAGAGCTAGATATGGTGACAAAACATCAAACAAGTGGATGCTTGGGTTCTGAAGAAATTACGTATCAGCTAAAATGGTACCCCCATGTCAGGTGGGTGAAGACTACCCTCAACCTTCGTGAGGAAAGTGAGGAAAGACTGTACTTTTGGGTAAAAAGTTTGTAGGTCGAACGAAGAGCTGGCCAAAGGGACCTGTTATCTGATTCCTATAATGAAATTGAACTCTCTCTGCGAGTTATCGGCCGAGGGTGAATGATGTCCATAGTGTTATCAAAGTCTTTCCTGTCAATAATGTACTAGCCATTTTTCTTTTTTAACTACTACCCTGGATGAAAAGTCTGTCTATGAACCGTTCCTCTGTAAACACGTGCAGCTGGCCAGCGATCCACAGGAAGCAAATCGCTGTCCACGCTGGACACCTTTTCGGCTTGCACGCGTTGTGTTGGTGTGGGTTTCGGTACTTTCCATTTAAAAAGCTTGCAAGCGTAAGAAAATAAAAATGAGTGAGGCCAGAAATAACGCGAATTGTGTGTGTGTGTGTGTGTGTGTGTGTGCGCGCGCGCGTGCGTGTGTGTGCGTGTGTGTGTGTGTGTGTGTGTGTGTGTGTGTGTGTGTGTGTGTGTGTGTGTGTGTGTGTGTGTGTGTGTGTGTGTGTGTGTGTGTGTGTGTGTGTGTGTGTGCTGCCTGCCTTTTTATTGCGGTAATCACAATAACAAAACTTTGGAACGTAAACATTGCATAAGAGAACATTGCATATGCTTGGGTGCCAGGAACGATATATTTTCACTTATACACGATTTAAATTAAAATGAAAGAATTAAAACTTATTGCCTGGCAACAAAATTATTTTATTTTTAACAATTACCATTGTTTGAAAAGTTTAAATGAATTTTCAAGTACTTTACTGTTGTTAAAACATTTTTGTTTTTAAACATTACCTGCATGGGATTTGCAGGTAAACTACCCCTTTCCCTTAACTGATCTTCACCAAAATCAATAGATCTTGAATCCTCTATAATTCAGGGATGTATGCAAAATATTTGATTCTGTTTGAATTTGCGGCAGTTGTCGTTCGCCATAGAAAAAATTCGACACACACACATTTCGAAAAATGACTTTTCTTCATGTTTGAGGGTAGTACAATCAGCATCAGCCCTTATCTCGAACACGATTTTTTTAGCCATCACCATACTTCCATTTCCTTATGGAACATGGAAGTAAAAAAGGGACTGTTTGGAATAGTTTTACAGGACGCAATAATTTCAGATCGCAGCTGACCTAACGGAGAAGCTGAGAAGTTAGGGACGTAGTAATGTCTTACAGTCATCTGTTCTGTAACCTTGTAAAGTAGTTGCAGCGTTTCTTGTCATATTCAATCTGTCATGCACTACTTTTACTGTTTATTAATTGTCTTCATTTCAAATACAGCACTCTCCGAGACCATGTCGACGTACGGATGCGTATGTTCGTTCATATTACTGGGTAAATTTCGTGAACGTTCTAATGCTTTGGAATACCACTTTGCATGGGATTTGTCGATTACACGAACACTTGTGATTCAGTCGATACGAAGCTACAGTAAAACTCTTTAGAAGAACAGCAGGAACGGGATGTTTGAGATATATACAAAACTATAAAATTCACTTAAAAAATTGGATGCGGTGTTTCAAGTAAAATGTTAATAGAGAAGAAGAGTTAAGGAATCGTACATTATCAACTGACCTTACCAGTGTTAGAAGATGTGTTCAGGAGTTTATAATGGAAAAACAGAAGTAAAATAGACAGAATACATAGCACTATTTCAAATTTGCAATTTATAGATGAGTACTGTTGTTTCTTGAATATGGAGTCTAGACGTTTCACCGACTTTAGAAAGACATTTGATAGAGTGAATAGGGACAGACTGTGGGCAACAATGGCAAAGAAAGGAATTCCGCAAAATCTCATTAGAGTCATTCAAAGTCTTTATGTCGAAAACAAAAACAAAATCTTAATTGACTCAGGAAAACGGAGCACAACTCTTAGTGTGTGCTTGATAAATTGTGGAGTACGACAAGGAAGACCATTGTCTATAAATTTATATATACACGATGTCATACACAGTATTGGCAAATGACCTTTCCAGAACATTTTGTGATCGGTAACTTTCCAGTTGGCGTTTTTTTGCTGGTGACCAGGCTATACTGTCGACCTCGGAAGCCACTTGTAGATGGCTGTACACTCATTACATCCAATCTGCAAGGATTTAGGATTACAGATCTCTCTACATTGAAGACCAAGGTAATAGCTTTTCATGGAGCTGATCCCATACGACAAATAGTTTTGTAGATGGTATTGTTCAGGAGCAGGTCAGAGTCACTGGGCTATAATGTGTCTTACATTGCAAACAATGACGTTGTGAATAAGCTACGTAAGTTCAACCATATGTGTGTGACCACCAGGAGAGCTCGTAAATCAACGAGTGAAGAAACACGCCTGAATTTCTACTAGGTTGTCACGCCTGAATTCTTCCTCACACTTACCCTATGGGTCTGAGAATTGGATTTTAATGAAATCCTAGACCAGTCGCATGCAAACGGCCGAAATGAGATTTCTCAGGCACGTGGTAGGATATAGGCCTTCTATTCAAGATCGGGGAAGAAATACAGATATACGGCAGAAACCGAATATTATGGTTAGGCCTATACTCCATAGGATTGCGCAATATCAGTTAAAATGGCTGGAATGTCTTAACCGAATGGATGACTGCCGCATGCCCAAACAACGCTTGAATTGTAAGCCGAAAGGACGGAGAAGTGTATACTACTGTCACTAGAAATAATGTCGACAGCGTCAATGCTCCTGATTTTTAGGCACGGACAAATCGCAATCAGTGTCTCTTTCGACATAGAGTTAAGATGTCGTAACACCTCGACGAGCTTGAGTGGTGCCGTCGGACGGATTGTGCAGACTGTCCGCTGACGTAGGAGAGCGGTAACCGCACCCAACTGTCGCAGTCGCAACTGGTTAGCATCTGACACGATATCAACGATAGTGTTGCCATCATGGAGGGGGCGTTAGAGAAACGGAACAAGTCAATGACCCGATACGTTATAAACGATGGCGTCGATAATATTGGTCCAGGAACGGCGATCCTACCAAGTAATAGCGATCTATTATTAACATTTTAATTATGCCACTGCAGACCAAAATTTGACCTGCAAAAACTCTTCTTATCGTTGGGATCTTGTCATGTTCAACATGTTGTCCCGCTGCCTACTCCTTGGACTCCCGACTCTCCTCTTGGTGTTTGGTTTGTAACCGCTGCTATTTCTCATCACCCTTGTATTGTCAATTATTGAAATGTGTCAATTTTATAATCGTCTTCTTTCAGCTACCCCAGAGTTTGTATCCGATACAGTGAATATTTCTCTTATATCATTTTTTGACAACTATCGAACCTTGACTTTCGCAGTAACCTCCATAGTAGACAGAGGCTCGGGGAAGTCTTTCGTTTTGAAGCCCCCAGCTATGATTATTTTATCGAATGGGTATACATTTTACAATTTTTTACTGACAAGTACTTAAACATTTCCCCCATTATTTATAGATTTTAACGAAAAAAAGAAAACTAAGGGGTATAAAACGAGAAAAATTTAAGTTTTTATTCCCTTATAATTAAGATTTATTGAAATTAATTTATATTTTCGAGCCTTTAATCTGATATTACGTCATCAAAATTCAAAGAAAAATCAATTTGTCTTTGTGGAGATAGTGGCTAAGATGTCATCCTTATTCAGCATTGATCTACGATGTTTTTTATTAATTTCAGTTTTGAGAAACTTCTTTAATACGAGGCCACAGGTACATAAATTGTTAAAAAAATATTTTAAGATGAGACATAGCTTGCGAGTGGATGCTGTGAAGTCGCAATTGACAATAAAGTGAAGAATTCCTTGGCGAGGGCAAATTTGGAATGCTTTCCTCGTTACAGGTAACACATTCACATGGATGAAAGCAACAAAAACGGTTCAATTATAGAATATAAAGTGGAGATGAGGAATCTAGTGAAACTCTGTTGAAGAGATCCGGAGACGACCGCCCCTGTCGCTTTGTCTGCCACTGATTACGTAGGCCTATAGAGCTGTAGTTGTTTCTGGATTGCCTGTGATGCATATATATCAGCAGTGTTGTGCTTTGTATACTCTAGTTGTGCTTCTTAATGTGACTACCGTATGCTTGTGTTCCATATTCAATTGATGTTCTATTTCTACAATCGCTTTTGTAATTCTAGTTCCTGGATGTTCTAAATGCATTACTTGTTCTATTATCTTTTTCTAATAGTATTGTTCTACAATACTATTAGAAAAATAGTATTGCGATCCGCAACGGCTTTATATTTTTTAATTTCTTTTTCGTGATTTGAGACGGACGATGAGAGAAGGGAACGACAGTTGTGAATATTTTTCTTGAAATGAAAGGAATGATTGATTTGTAGACTTTCGATTTACTATATAGTGGGAAAGGGATGGGTGGTCAAGCGACGCAAGGGCGGTAGTGTGGGATAGAAGTGAGCTTATGGGGGGGTCGTCGAGCAAGGCTCGGGGGCTTTTATGTCTTCGTGGAGGTGGGTCTTCGTCTGTACTAAGGCGGCATAGATGATGATAGGACGAGGTAGAGGTTCGTGTGAACAGTTTGAGCCCAAGGAACCTTCAACCCTCGCCCGATAGCCTCATTCTAAGTCCATCCTGTTCTTCTTCAAGCTTATACACTTCATTATCTTCAGCGTAACCTTAAGTCGTTATCTGAAGTGTGACGTGGTTTGTTAGCGTAACCAGTTGTTAACTGTTTACAATAATAAAATTAACACAGTTTTAATTTAACAGACTAATATCTTTAACATCTTTGCACGCCGTGAATAACCAGTATGTCTATATAGACTACATTGGCCGGTTAAATTAGGTGTGACACAGAAAAAAATAAACTGTTGACTATTTATTGGGTATGTCGGAACTACACTTCAGGTTTTGGTCTTGTGAATTCCATTAACGGGTGAGTTTTGTAATCGAAACATTGGTAATTTAATGCCTACGCCGACAATACACTGATACGAATGCAAAGTAAGCTTCGCTGCCGAAGTTTCCGAAGGACCACAGCAGAGCCGATAGTCGCTAGACCACTGGGTATTTCAATTCTGTTCTGTTATTGCAATTTAAGGCGCGACAGACAGAAATGAGTACGTAATGGTTTTGCGCAAGTCACGGCCGCGGTTACTGTACTATTGTACTATGGACAAATCACGCTGCATGTCGTCTACGAATGGTACACACCGCCAACTGAAAACGTGTCAGATAACAGTTGCACAATATCTCAAGGTCAGAGGCGCACGATCGCTAAGCCCAAGACGTGCGTTTCAGACGAGACGTCGCAACTCGACGGAATTGGGAAAAATTACGTGGTCAACTGGGGTCAGTTGAAACCTCTTAATTAACATGATTATATAGTTGAAAAAATAATTATTGCTTTTTTTACAGCCATTACGGTAATTGCGACAATTAGAACCAAGCGGTAACAAGGGCAAGTCTATGAAGGCTAGACGTCACCGGTAAAGAAAATATTACTTACGAAACTAAATCTTATTACCATGTAAGCTAAGCATGTTCACGTAACTGTGCCAAGTAAACAGAGTACAGACTAATTAGGCTATAGGTAATTAAATCAATCTGTCCTGTGTCTTTCGTTCGTCCTACGTCTACTTCGGAGTACTCTTGACGCTGTCCAGGATGCACTTTTTGTAAGCAATCCTTCCCGGCAACCTAAACTGCAAACAGCCCGACTAGGACAGTCGACTGGCTACCACAGCCGAGAGGGCACTTAACGGGACCTACACAAAAACTATCTGGACACGGACAACCCCCCCTCCAAGTAGTGGTGATAACCTCGACGTAGTACACATATCCACTGCCAAGAGTATTGTCACCAAGGATGTGATCATATTGAGGGAACTGTCGTCCGACCACTGTACCGAGCCCACCCAACACACGATTGAGGCATGAGATCGGTGACTAGTCGACTGGAACATTATTTCCGAGTTGGTCCACTGGACTCTGCCCAGCACATCTACGAGGCAGTCGTCGCGTTCGACGAAGCCGTAGCTTCTTCGGTCGAGTAGTACTGGCTCAATCTCATGCCCGGCTACCACGAGAAAGTCAGCCTTCTCGCTCTAGAGAAGAACAGACTTCGAAAACGGTGGCAGAGGATGTGAGATCCGGTCGAAAAAACCAACTTCAATCGGGCGGCGTCGTGACATGCAGGCTTTCCGGCAAAGTTGCTGGGACTTTGTGATCGCGAATATGGCGATGTTGACTAAACGCCAGTCCGTCGTCAGGATAACTTCTTCGTTGACCGAGAAAAGACGCTGTCCTCCGCTCCAAACCAGCATTGGGTAACCACTTGCGAGACCGGAGACAAGTGCGAGTATTCGGCCGAGTGTTTGGAGCGACAGTTAACTCCAAACGTGCCCAACGACTGGGACTTCGAAGAAGAGCTAGAAGACGAGATCGAGAAATACCTTAACCCGAACTCAATTCCGCGGAAAAGATTTGGCAACGGCATTTATTATTTCGACCTCATAAGGTCATTGAATTATGGACAAGGGAGCTCACTTCTTGGCCGACCTGTTCAATGCCTGTATTGTCTGATCTAATTTCTTCTGAAGTGGCGCCAGGCGGCTGACACGATGATTCTGAAGCCGGGGAAAAAACAGACTCATCGAGCACCTCCGTCCGATTGGTCTGTCAACAGTCATTATGTCGATAGTCATCAACGTTGAAAGGTTTTGAACACTTGTTACACAAGCGTATGACCCCCACCCCCACCCCCCGTGAATCATTTAAGGCAGTTAAACGTTCTGGTGCCCAAGCAATTCTGCTTTTATACAGGGAACTCCTCAAACCATCAGTTTTAGGAGTGTGTTGAAACTATCACAAAAGGCAGCTGCAGAGAAGCTAATCAAAGATTTTACGTATTATTACAAATGACCCTTGGAGCATAGTAGGCCTAAATCAAAAGTTAGGCCTACATGTTGATCTGAAAATACTTACTCTGACTAAAGAGGTAATCGAATATAGCTGTAATAAACATAATGAAAAATTATTCTCACAAGAAACGCTCTATTTCAGTTCTGATTACAAGTTATTGACAGAAGATTACTGTAGACATAGTGAGTACTTCGAACAGTATTAGCAAATTCGAACAGTATTTCGAACGTTGCCCATTTCAGAAAATGTGAGGCCAACCACGTACTTGGGCACCCCGTAGCGCGAACTTTAAATGTTTGTGATGGTCTGTACTGTCCGTTTTATGACAAAATTGTAATCATTTATTATTAGATAAATTTCAATTAGATAATTTTCTCTTATCAGAAAAATATGTATTACGAAAATCCCTGTCACTCTAATGCTATTTTAGTAAAATATTTGTAAAACAATCAGACAATACAGACTAAAATTTCCAAATTACTACATTGGGTTTTTGGTTAAATTTATAACCATAATGTCTAAATGACAAATAATAATGAAAATGTTTTGCAAGGGTGTTTTTAATATTATGAAATTATTAAAGCTACAGCTTTTCCATACTGAATAAAACTTTCATAACTTTATGCAACACTCAGACTTTTATAATTTTCTTAGTATTTTAACTTCTAGTTTTTGGTCTGAGATGCCCCTAAATTCAAAAAATTTTCAGAGTGCTCTCTCTATTTGGATTTGGGTTAAAGTCCTTCTACTCTGATACCCGGCACGGATTTTTGAAATTTTAAATATTTTGATTCACATTTTTTGGGAACTGGTGTCCATAAATTTTAAAATTTCCAAAACTGAACACTGTATTCAGATTTTAGTTAAATATTTCTTGAATTTTGGTTTGATATCGCAACAGGGATTTTTGCGATATTTTCAAAATTTTCCCCCCTTACATTATTGGCTCTCGCCAACTATTTTTTTGGGGCATCAATTATTTAAAAAAAATATTGGTCTATGGGGCAGAAGTATGGACATGCGTTCCATGTTCGTTGATGCATTCATAAATTATTATGAGATATTTCCCAATAGACAGACAAATGCGAACGGTCGAGTTAAAACTGACAGATAAAAATTTGTGTTTCTGGATATAAAATTGTTATCCAATACAGAATGCCAATAATGCTAGACTGTATCCAATACAGAATGCCAATAGTGCTAGACTTTATCCAATACAGAATGCCAATAATGCTAGACTGTATTCAATAAAATACCACCCGCTTTTTCTGATGTGAGAGAGGTATTACTGGAAAGCGCCTTTCGTCGGCCATTTGAAGTAGTGGACTGGAATATTCGTCGATTTAGTATGCGGTGAGACTCGTATTAAAAATAACCTAGTCCGGTATCGTCTGATTACATCTACTTCGGAACGCTCGTTTAACACCCCCCCCTCCTCAGATCGCGGATCGAAAATGTTCAGAGCCAGATGATTCTGGAGTGTTGGCTAGCCCCGATGCAGCTGATCCGGCCGGATTGATTGATCACACAAACATAAAATATAAAACAAATTGTAATGTGGGAAATGTGGCCCAATAGTGCTCAGAGCAAATCGTCCTACTTGGAGAACGCCGTGACGGAGGAGCTTGAGACTGCACGGTGGCAGGAGTCCTACTTAAGATTACACGAATCGCGACTCGTGTTTTGCAAAACGTCAGGTATGTAGCGGATACGTGACAAATGTTTATTAAACACTGAGTTGCTACTGAAATGAGCATAAGTGAAATCTGCAGAAAACTAAGTGATAAAATGAACGTCATACGTATTATGTAGGCTATCAATATGCAGACAGAACCTTGACGATCCAAACAAATTTGTACCGGAGGGTGGGGGGGATCTCGATGTACGATTGGAAACGTTTTAATGAAATTAATTTTTATTTCGCCATGTCTTGGCGGGGGGGGGGGGGGTATACGTAACGACGCAGAAGCGGGTACGTCATGCGCTGATCCTGTGCACGGCAGCGCGAGGGTTATTGACCGAAACTTCCTCTGCCACACCCGGCCTGTGTGTGTAAACACTGTCAAGGCCACGACTAAAAATAGTTATGACATAAATGCACGGCGCAATCTATTTTGTCATCTGTAAAAAGTGCTTGTTTATACCTGTTTGACTTGTTTGGAGAAATTATCCATCAAGTTGTTACATTCCGTAAGGTAGAATCCTCATAAAACTTCACCCCCTACAGATCGTTCCAACAAATGTATACTCTTTCTTACTTAGATGTGTGTCTGCTAAGGTGTAATTGAATACAATATGATACAGTACATACAGTATACAGTCTTTGTTTCTGATTTCCTTTCAGAGTTTGCGTTCCTGTAATTTATAAAGCAAATCTCTCTGAAACCGTTCACCGTCAGCTTCAAATTCTTATCAGTCATAAGTACACACCCATATAGTCGCGTTTTTACCGCTTTCCTGTACCACTCAAAGGACTGCACTGACAGCAGAATAACGATGACACGACGGACCATCTTCGTTGACGGTGATAAGCTGCAGCTGCTGAACGCTAATTATGGCAACGTCGAGGCAACGTGGATAAGAAATCGACTTATCGCTATGCTAACGGGTAAGTCTAATTGGCGTACACGGACAGTATCACTGTTCTGAGAATATCGTTGTCTCATCAAAACGCTCCGCAAGTAAACGTTACGAACGCGCGAGCTATACATATGTCGTGTCTATATAGGCCTAAAACAGCGTTTTCAGACGTCCCAAATATATATAGGGGTTCATGTTCTTACAGACAAATTATGAATAAATCATAAATAGAGACATAAGAAATCATGATTTTCAGACATCGAACTGACATCTGAATGATTTTAATCCATGTGTAAAATTTGAATCCATTTACACACGAATTGATTTTGATTTGGTTTCCTTGCAGATTACTGTTCAAAGAAAAGTACATCTGGTTTACACTACTTAGCTTAATGACATATACAGTATGTATATAGAATATAATTTACTATAACCTTGTATGGATGTCACAATGAATAATTAAAATAATTTAGCTGCAAATAGAAAAAGTCGATTATTTCAGTCGATTCCAGTAAAAGATGTGAAAAATATTGTGACGACGCTCTCACCGATCGTCGTATGGTACAGTGGAAAACAAAATACAAGACACTACTGAAGTCACTAGAAACCAGCTTTAATTAATCACAAATAACAATTTGTAATCAACAAGGTACTCTCTCTACAATAATTTGTCCACATGCAATAATAATGTCAACGATTAAGAGTACCGCACTAAATACAACACAGTAATCACTTTTCATTAATCCTCAACAATGACTCGATCCACACTACAGAATTTGCTCAACTTAACTGAACTGACAAAGCCAGCCGCTATTCCTTTTATAGGTCACGCAGGCAGAGGTTCCAGAACAACTTTCCATCCTTTCGGTGTCGTCAGCATAATTTGCCTATTTACAAGTGCTCTCCAGAACAATCTGGAAGGTACTTAAGTGCGGCCTCGACTGAAACGCTACACCTGCTCGGCTAGCGGAGAAACGGGTGGAAGGACGTTCTCGACTGGTCGAGACAGTTCCGTAACAGTCGTTACAATATTAAAATATCGGTATGGAGAACCATACATGACTTTCATGTTCTAAGATTTATATTTAAAATAATTTCGAAATGAAATATTTCCATAGAAACTGCTTCTTTCCTCAGCCTTAACCACAGTACTGTGCTCACTAATGTATACCACCTCATGTTAGCGCACTCGATTTTCACTGATGATGGCAGTCGATGGCACTGCCGAAACGTCTGGTTTTTTAGAAAACAGGACTACGGCCAAACAGCCTGGGAGGAATTTGAACATTGTTTGTTGCCGATAACGTATTACCTATATAAAAACTATCCCCTCCCCATTCAACTATCATTTTCATTTAGGCCTATAGAAAATTACCCCTCCTCCTTCAGCTACCTTTTTCATTAATAGATATTTCATCTACCTTTCTACAGTGGATTATTATGATCTTCTTTTCAGGATACTTTACTTATCAAAATTAAGTCCTTTACTCTTGTTAAAGTATAAAACTTGCCGGTAAACTACCCCTTACTCTTAACCGAGCTTCACCAAAATCAACAGGCCTTGAGTCCTGTATAACTCAGGCACATATGCAAAAAATTATATGATTCTGTTTTAACTTGCGGCAGTTATCGTTCGCCATAGAAAATATCGGTATGGAGAACCATACATGACTTCCATGTTCTAAGATTTATATTTAAAATAATTTCGAAATGAAATATTTCCATAGAAACTGCTTCTTTCCTCAGCCTTAACCACAGTACTGTGCTCACTAACGTATACCATCTCTCGTTAGCGCACTCGATTTTCACTGATGATGGCAGTCGACGGCACTACCGAAACGTCTGGTTTTGCAGAAAACATTAGACCACGGCCAAACAGCCCGGTGAGTAATTTTAACAACAAACTACTTTTTTGTTGCCTATAACGTAGTACACATAAAAAATTATCCCCTCCCCCTTTAACTATCATTTTCATTTATAGAAAATTACCCCCTCCTCCTTCATCTACCCTTTTCATTAATAGACATCTACCTTTCTACAGTGCATTATTATGACCTTATTTTCAGGATACTTTACTTATCAAAATTAAGTACTTTACTCTTGCTAAAACATAAAACATTGCAGGTAAACTACCCCTTACCGTTAACCGATCTTCACCAAAATCAATAGGCCTTGAGTCCCTTACAACTCAAGCACATATGCAAAAAAGTATTACACACACACACACACACACACACACACACACACACACACACACACACACACACACACATTTCGAAAAATTACTTTTATCATGTTTTGAGGAGAGGACAATAAGAATCAGACCTTATTTCGAACACGATTTTTTTCGCCATCACCGTACTTCCGTGCCGTGCCGTGTGTGACGCTGCTACGCTGTCGGCGCGGGTTCAATTCCTGCCAGGGGCCATCTGATTTAGATACGACCGTTCCCCCTCGCAAGGTGATGGCAACCCAGCGAGAGGTATCCTGCGCAGTATAAACCCTCCCCCCCCAAAAAAAATGGCCGTTCGGATCCGGCGTTAAACTGTAGGTCCCATATACCTGTGAGAGACTCAGTATCACACGCACCACGGATATATGTGGGGAGGGTACTAACCAGTCGAAAGACTAAAGGACTACGAACTGAACCGTACTTCCATTTCCTTATGGAACATGAAAGTAAAAACAATTTTTCATACGATTTGATCGTACTGACATCAAACTGCTTCAAAGAAAGAATATTACCTCGAATGGATTTTAAGTGGTCTTAAACGAACAAATGTCTGTCCAGCCTATAAAAGATGAATTGTTCTGTAATAGATGCTGCCAACACATCAAAGAAGATTAAACTGCTTAACACAGAGTGGCCTGCACCGTACTCTGGCAAAGATTAAATTATCGCAAATTACAAGTAAACATTATTAATTATTAATTATAAAAACAGTTCTATAATAGTAATATCAACCTTCTTCTTCCACACTAACAGGGATCAGGCACTTTGCCTGTTTCAACCTCAAAGGCTATCTTCGAGATCTTTCGCTCTACAGGCTCTCATTCTAACTCTGCTCTTGGTATTCTTCTCTTGGGCATTCTCTCTACATGCTATTTCTAACAGTCGGTGTATCATCCATAATGCTCCTGACTCCCAACTCTCGTAACCACATTCCTCAATATATCCAAACTACAACTCTTAACCTTCTGCAACGGAGACACCTCCGGCATCTCAACTGATTTTCCTTGCTTCCCTGTCGACACCCAAATTTTACATCCAGGATGTTAATAATATGCCTACTTAAATTCAACAAAAATTTGTAAATTGTATGCTTTAATTTTTATTACTTTTATTGCGTTTTTGTTACATCAAAGTAATGCTGTCTCATGTTCCGCTTGCATAAAATAAAAAAAGCATAATTTATGGCTTAACGAATCCTTAATACCAACTTCTTAAAGCGTGGCAGCGCTGTCTTACAGACAACGCACTCGATTCATATAACCATAGTCTTATTATTTCTTTTATGAATTTGCTAACTGCTATAATTTTTTATTGTTCGACTAAGCTTTTCGTCATTACTGACATCTTCAGGTCTTAAACAACGCCTGAAGATGGTTGTTTAAGACCTGAAGATGTCAGTAATGACGAAAAGCTTAGTCGAACAATAAAAAATTATAGCAGTTATCAAATTCATAAAAGAAATAGTAAGGATGGCTGCTAATTTAAACAATACGAAGCATAGTCTTATTACTTAGAAACACAAAACAAAACGCAGCAGTCTTATAGTTACAAATTTTGTATTCATAACAATATACGGACAAACAAAATAGACCTATATAATTCAACAATGACTGCAAATGTCTTACATACATATTTCTACTATACGGCTGTCTCACGGCCAGCTTACTGTTAATTTGGCTCATGATTAATTATTGTTCCATGAATTTCTGTTGTTATTTGTTTCATATTTATTAATAATTGAACATTGAAAACTGACCCACTCATTCATCCACTCACATATTTCTATTTGTTTTTAATAAAGTGTCACATACGACTGCTTGCTATAAAATTTAGTATGTCGATAAGGATAATAATATGCTAAAATGTTATAACTCTAGGCACAGACATATAATAGAAATTTAGTTCTGGCCAGGAAAAAAAAAACACCCCGTCAGAAATAAAGATTTCAAAAGAAAAGTGTACTCATTTAGACTATGAGACCCCCCCCCCAAATAAATAAATAAAATATTACACAAAGGTAAACGTCAGAGAAAAACTGCCCAGAGGTTGTATATTATCATAGCAATTCGAATTTCATTTGGAGCTGCGTTATGTAGCTGACTGGAACACAACGTAGACCAGTCTCCGAGTTGTCTGCCTATTTTATGCCTTTCCCATTTTAATTTTCTGTCCATGACCCATGATTAATCTTCAGATAAACTGTCGTTTTATCAATGGCACCGATAAGAAGGAATGGCTCATAACAGAAATGATCGACTTCGACAAGGATGGACTCTTCACATAACTGATTGTTTGATTGTTATGGTGGAAAGGAAGTGGCAACTATCATATTGTGAGTAAAAGTAGAAGAACAGCATTGCCACGTCGTGCTACACAAACAGTACAACAAGACAATGGGTGTCGTCTCAAATAGCCAACATTTGGCAACATATGAAGAGACGGTAGACGGTGACTGGCCAAGGGCCGTTCTATTTTACTCCGCCTACACCGTGTACAATCCTATTCCAGTTTTATTCGACCTATACAAAATTAGCGAGTATTTCCGTGATGCAGGGATATTTATCGGAGGAAATTAACTATTACACGTGAATCAGACTTGAACTTTCAGTAGAATTTAAACAGCAGATGCAAAAATCATCGGTGACTTGGTCAAGCGCGTTACCGTAGAATTCAATCCGACGGTCAAAAAAAGAAAGTAATTTTTAAAACAAAAAGTTGCTTAGGCATTCGTTGCTTATGACTCCGTGAGTGTGCGAAGGGTCTACTAATCCTGTAATCACCTTCTCTCAAAGGACAATTTTTTTCGGTCAATACTGTTTTACCTGTTGTTTATTGAACACGTGGAACTTCCCATATCATTAGCGAAGCCAGGAGTTTTCCCGGGAGGATAATTATAGACCAGGATATTTGCGTGTTGGTGAGAGTTTTTGATGATGATAGGAGCGGGGTAGTAGACATTCACCAGTTTTGGCCGACGGCTTTTTATGCTATATCACGGCCTCAGCGGTACTGTCTGCCAGCGTATGGGTACTCATTGAGAGGGGGTAGGGTAAACTCCTGTAATCCCCTTGGCTACGCCACTGCTCCTCATAATACAAGCTTAATTACGATGCCGCGTTCTCCGATAGCACCGACGTCAGACGATTCTGGTTTCTTCATAACAATCTGCAAAACTTCGGCAACGTAACGTCTAACTATGCAACGCGGTGACTTTATTTCTCGGTCTCATTTGTATAACATTCAGGTACAAAACCCCCGATACGGATGCGATTCTGTTAGCAATTATAACACGAAACTGATTGGACGGAGAATGGGAAACTGGGCTTGGCGCTTGGTAACCTAATAGTAGCATATTTGGCTACGTTTGTCCAAGCTTATACGAATCCAAACGAGTCACTACCATAAACGCAGTTACTTCTTCTTCTCCTTTCCAAGCATTAGGTCATAATATAATCCTGTTCCGGCACCCATCTGATCCTCGGACGACCCACGTCTCTTCTACCAATGGTTTTATAGTTCAGTGCCGCTTTCGGCAATCAATCCACTGTCATCCTTTGCAGATGATCCCACCATTGTCTTCTGTAAATTGAAATAATTTCATTTATGTCCTTTACTTCGAGTTCTGCTCTGATATCTTCATTCCTTATTCTATCTTGCAATGTATAATTTAAAGTTTTTAGAAGAAACTGCATTTCAGCACTCTGAATCTTGCCGCTTTCCTTTTTTGTTATGACCCACGCCTCACTCGCATAAATGAACGTGGGTATTGCAATTGTCTTATAAAATTTAATCCTTTGCTGTGTCTTGTTTTATTTCTAAGATTTCTATGAATCGTACCACAAATATTCCTAAATTTATTTATCTTTTCTCTTATATCATATTCTAATTCATAGCTTACTGCCCAGCCGAGATATTTGAAACGGCTCACTTCTTCTAAAGTGCTGTTGTTTATAACTGCCTTAATTCTCACTGAATATTTACCTTTAAAGGCCAAGGAAGTTACTTTTACAGAATATCACAAAATATTTCACTTGGCACAGTTTTAAAGTATATATATATATATATATATATAGCGTAGGCTATGTATTCTGCTTTTATGCGATTCGTTAATAACTACACTGTTTTTCGGTTTAACACACGTCTTTTTTTTTAACCAGAGTTTTCGTCCGCACTACATTTGGCATCCTCAGTAGCTCAACTGAAACATTGAGGATGCCTCATCGTAATGTGGGCGAAACGTTTAGTTTTAAGAGAAATAAAACGACGTGTTTTAATCGCTTCTAACTGAAAAACCACGGCCGGTAGCAGGCCATATCAAGAATACCACGAGTCTTTTGGTATCCGCGGTTGGAGATCTACAAACAGCTTGGAGCGCAGCGCAATAGCGGGGGACGGGCTTGCCTTTCGCTTCGCAAAACCTCTCTCCTGCTGATTTAAACCGAAAAACAATGTTTTTAAGATATATACATTAGTATACGCAATTTTACTTGCAATAATAAAATTCTTTGCTGGTACCGCCTAGACGCTTTTGCGTTACGATGATCTTCAAAGATAAACCTGTCCACTCCGAGACAAATTGCAGTGACGCGATGACAAAATTAATAACGTCTCCTCATTTACTATAGTAATTTGGTTCCAAATGTACGCTGTTTACCGTTATTTTCTAATTGTAATATTTTTATGGAGGGGTCCAATCGGAACGAAGATTTCTTATAAATAAAAAGAAAAACTGAAAAAGTGAATCATGGGGTGGAATTTCCTATCACTGTCATACGGATGTCATTAATAAACTATACATGAAAATGCGGTCGTATATTTGGAGGTGATAAATAAACTGTCTACATTCCATAGATTTGGTCCTAACTGGCTTGTTCCGAAACTCTTCTCTTCCTCGGAATCCGACGTCCCTCTTTCCGTACTGTCTGTATTTTAAGGTTGCTGCTGATAAGCTAACAGCTACGTTCGGCTCAAATGTTCACATCATCTCCCCTGAAAATATTTTATTTAAAGACTGGATATCTTACTTACTCCTCTCTGATTGTCGCGTTTCTTTTCGTATTTGGGAGGGAGTAGCCGTGGGCACTTCTCAAAATCTTCATTTCACCAGCCTCTTACCGAGGATCCACAACTCCTTGGCACAGCTAATGCTGTCTATTTGTTGGAACATGCGGAAGTCTTTCCTAGTTTTATTCTCAAATTACGATTCACTCTCTGCAGACAGTTTATGAGCCCAGTCACTGCCTCAGTCAAACGAGATGTTACGGACCAAATAATTAAAGTGACAACTGCTCCAAAGTTTAATCGTCCAAAAACTATTTTTGTCGTGATAGGATATTTATCACTACATGCTGCAGTCTTTGGTTTATCAGCAGAGACAGGTGATATATAAGTTCTAAATAAAACAAATACTTCCAGCTGCTGGGATGAAGTTCTGAGGGACAAAATGAAATTTCGCGAATTATGTAAACATGTGATTAACTTGAGAAACTGACATTCGAGTCGAGTTGAATATCTGTAAGCTTGAAGGCGACTGAGAAAATAGAATGTACCGTAACAAGCAATTTGAATAATAAACGAAGTGCAGAAGGAGAGCCGTGTAGCAGTACTGTCAAGAAATAAGATGAAGTAGAATGTACACAACGAAAATTTATGACGAACGCAACGCAAGGAAAGAAACGAAAAGCAAAATAAGGAAGCAGGTTTCCATAAATATCCAGTAACTAAAGAACGCGTTTTATGGACACTTGACTCCAATGAATCCGGAGACATTAACAAAAAGAGTGTTGGGTATTTTGGGGGTTTCGAACTATTCATTGGTTCATATAAGTTAAGAAGAATTAGCAGAAATAAACACCTCGCAAGAGGAAATTTTGGACAGGGATAGATTTCGAAGGAGCATTAAGGAATTTAATGGAAATAGGGAAGAACATATAAAACAAATAAAAACTGGACAGGAAACAGGAAGAAAGAACATAATGAATGACGAGGAAGTGGCGGACAAAGGGGGTGACGGGTCGGGAACCTTCGCCCGGTTTCCTTCAACTTTGGGGGAGGGGTCTTATATAAGTGACAACAGAGTTTCACTAGAATCCCTTATAACCTGTAATTGAACACGTTTTATTGTTTTTTTGACCGAGAGAGCGGGTTACTTGTAACGAGGAAACGATTCCGAATTCACCTCTTACGTCGTAGAATCGGAAACTATTCCGAACCCATTTAATATCATACAATCAAAATTCTTAATAGAAAAGCCTTTGATAATGATTTTAAATCGGCCTTGTTTTCGGTGATTTTGATAAAGGACAAGTGGTCCAGGAAATAAAAAGATTTTAACGTCATGCTGCGCTCTATTCAAGACAAGTTAATGCTCATCCGAGGAAGTTCTTCAGTTTATTGTCACATAGGACTTCACTTAATCCATTCTCATCCTGTGGTTGATCCTACAATAATTTGCGTGCCTGTGGCCTCGTGTAAAAGGTCTTTCGAAACATAAGTCAATCAAAACGACGACTGAGGAATGAATGGTCACTTGTCTGTAGGAAGAGAAACGTATCTTAATTATAAGCGAACGAAGCTTTGATTTGTCTCCTTTCATGCGTCATCTTTTTGCTATTTCGTTAAAAATCTATAAATAACGTGTAAAATATTTAGGTACGTACCGTCCCACCTTACTCTTTCGAAAGAAACGCCCTGGACCTTGGTTAGCCTCTGTCTACCAATGCATGAGGAGGTATCGGAAGAACAAAAGAAGAGAAAAGAGGGAAGATCATGTGAACCTATGTCACAAGGTCCATAGCTGGCCATTGTCGAAGTAGAAAATAAATTAACAGTCCATTAACGAAGACTATAACCTTCAGTTCGAAGATATGACTATCGAAAAATATAAAATAAAAACTCATTAATAGCAAAGAAATGGATTGTTGAGGGTGACGGTAGGTCCAGAAAAGGGTTGACGAGATACGGCCGGAGAAGAGAATATTTTATATGGAAATTATATCCATAGTTTTTGGTATCGAGGCCACTTATGTGTATATAAATAGTAAAACAGTTTTACCTTTTTCTTTTCCGTCTGGAAAAGAACTTCACCAAGGGATATTCCTGATGATGGGACATATGTCCCTAAACGCGTAGAGTTTCGTAAAGGATAAAGGCCACCAGACGGAAAAGAAAAAGGTAAAACTGTTTTACTATTTATATGGAAATTATATGTTAAAACGTTGATACATTGATCTATAGAACTAAGCAGCTGATCCGATTGCCAGAACACAAGTGTTTGGTACGGACAGATTGCCAGAACAAGTATTGAAGTGCCATAAAGGGAGCAAGAAGACCAATGACCAGCTAAAGAGAAGACATAGACAGGAATCTGATTAGATATATCTTGAGAATAATCTACGGAACGACCGATGAAGATGGATATTACAAAGGAGTAATGTCGGAAAACTTTATCTAAAACAATCTGTGATTATAGGAAAAGCCATCAATGGAAAAGGAACATTAATCATTTCAAAGGCAGGCACTAGAATAGCTACCAGTCAGCAGGTTGATTGGCAGGCCCACAAATAGACGGATCACCGGAGGGAGGTGTCTGGCGCGTGCCACTAACAAGTTTACGGCCAGACGATTCTCACAAGTTTTACTATTTGTTTTGGATTTTTTGCACCGAGTTATAATTTTAGACGTAAGCACGCGCCCCTCGTGTCCGTTTCACACGTGTTATTGAGTCAGTCACGCCACGGCAGCAATTATAGACTGTCCGTCATTCCGACATTCCCTTGGCCTTCCCCATCCTTGAACCGATCGCGTGCTCTGACACCTTAATATAATACATGAGGCGCTCTTTAAACAAATAATTGTGCTCGTTAATCAATGAACGTAAGAAGGTCCATACAAAACGAATATTTTTTTTATTTTTTGACTGTGAAAATTCGTATTTATTTATTTTAGGTCTTCATATCTAAAAATCAGGAATTCAGGTGGAGCACTGGCCAGGCCCTGGATTCCCAAACGGGAGTTCGAGGTTCGTAAACTTCTTGAGGTGGACCGACGTTAAATCGGATCCTGGTACGCTAACGGATGCTGCGCCATATCAGATGGAAAATTAGAAGCGGTATAAACTTAATAATGGGCACGTTGCCCGACTTTTGTACCATGGGGTTTCGTTAATGTAGTCGGACCTACGTTCAGAATCTTACGAAGATCGTAGTACGAGTTTCTACAACACATTGTACGTAGTGCTGTAGTCGGTGCGTAACAATGCACTCGAAAGTTGCGCAGAGGGCTGATTAAGGCGTGCTATCCTGACAACCATCAGCCTCCGCACCTGACTTAGATAGGCTTATTGGGTCAGATTGAATAGTCAATTATACTTATTTCTAATATTCGTACTATGAAATCAGTGGCGTATCTAGAATTTGGCCTTGGGGGTCGAGTCGGCTTCATACAAAAGAAAAAAAACAGTAAAGACTAATAAACATTACTGCTTGTAAACTGTTTGAAAACGTGTGATAAAATTCTGAAATAAATTATTCCATTAAAGTAAACGGTCCAGCCCCGTTCGTCCCACCTCGTCCCCGTAAATACGCCCCTGCATGAAACAAAGATAATTTGCCACCTCTGTGATATTCCCGTAGTTACTTCAATTCTATTAAAAAATTAATTGAATCTTAAAGCGAGCAGCCGATTTCTGAACTATGAATGCTAGCCGATAATAATAAAGGCTAGGTGGTTAGCAGATATTTAAAGGCTGAATGATGAGCCAATAATTGTAGATCGAATGTTTAACTGATGTCTGAAATTCGAAAAATTAGGCGATATCTGAAGTACAATGGTCAGCCCCTACCTGAAACGTGAATGGTTAACCGATATCTGAAGGATGTGGTATCAGAAGGTCTAATAATTAGCCCATCTCTAAAGAATGAATAGTTGCCTATACCAGTGGTGTAGGCAAGGGATTACAATCCCCTCCCAGTAGGTCAGTCGCCAAAAAAAAGGTATAAGAAAATTTTGCAGTCAGTCAGAACCAGTTCGTCTAGCGGCCTTTTTATATGATATGCACATCATGCTATAAGTGGCGAATACTCTACCACCACCAATCCTTGCTTATTATCAATAATCCTTCTGGACCGTGGTTTGCGCTGTTACCTGACATCCAACGTGATTATCCGAAACACCCTAGGCCCGTCTCCTGAACGCCACCATACGGACATTTTTCAAGGAACTCTACCGCCGCTCTGCCCGTTTGGACCCGACCTCGCCAATCGCTCACCTTGACAGCAAGGTTGACAGAAAAATGGGATTTAGGATAATCACACTTCGCACTTACATTACTTACATTATGTACATTTTTGTATTATTTCACGATAAGTCTACATGATTCCATTCAGAAAATTTTGTTTTCAAGAAGTGCAATTTAGAAACATAAGGTCGATTTAACTTTATTACTTTTAAATGTCAAATTTAACATTGCGACATACTTTATCAGACTCTTGTAGTAGGAATATAGGGAGGGAATAACTCAATTTCAAATTTTAATATTCACATTTGTATAAAATGAAAAAATGACAGCAAACGTTTCTTTTATTCTGTTTTTCTATTTCTTTAATTTCAGGGTTCCAGAATGTCCTAAAACCCAAGTTTAGAGTCCTAATTTCTATCTTGCTCTGGGGGGAAAATCTGGACCCCCATCTTTCTGGAAGGAAACATCCTCCGGATTGGATATTCTTCTCTTGGATTCCACGCCTCCAATCCAATATGAATCCCCCCCCCGAAACAAAATGTAAGCTACGTTCCTGCTCTGAGAATGTGTTGGAAAAAGCAATGTCACAATGTCAGCACTGTTTTACAAGAGCTTATCAGGTCTCGGCGACTTCTGAAAAAGCAATGGTCCCTCGCCCTAACTGAAACTCAGCGTTCTTCTTAGATATCGTTAGGAGAATCATCGGCGCAGTATGAAGACACCTTCACGAGACTTTCATCGGCATGTTTACTTAATATTCTTTAATTAGAGATTAGCTTCGACATTGGCGATGGAATAAATAAAAATTAAAAAATGCCGCAGAAATTTATCACTTATTTAAACGTCTTTTCATTTCTACTGTCAATAGTCCTCTGGTTCATCTTTCCTTTCGGGTAAATCCTCCACTATCCATCAATCCTCCACTATTCCATCGTAATTTTTTTGCCGCTTGACGTTTCGTTCCCTGGAATTTGAATCATCCTCAGAAGCTGTGGTTGAATTATCCTTTTGAGAGACCTAACAACCGCCACTCACAGCTTCTGAAGGCAATCCCAGATTTCAGGGATCGGAACGTTAAGCGTACGATGGAATAGTACGAATAGAGGATTTACCCGAAAGAAATCACCCTTCGTTTAGAGGTTTTAAAGAATCTTTCCTTTCCTTACGTGTACGTACTTAGAAGTCGTGAATGGAGAAGTCAGCGTCACGGTTGATGGAAACAAAAATAGAACAGAAGACAGTACGTCTGGTCTGGAAGATAGACTAACAGTAAGACGGCATTCTTCGGTATCAGGTGACTGTGGTCTCAGTAACCATAGCTGTGATTTAACTGTAACAGTATACAGTACCAACATCGGTCAGTTATGCGCTCAGAGAAAGCAAGCGTGGACGTGAACGCGTAGACTATTAACACAGTAAATCGTGCAAGTGTAGAGAGAGATGAAATCGTAAAAATGTATGCTAATACAAAAATTTTAAAGATACACAACATACAACACAACGGTTGTTGTAGACGCTTTTCTCTCGATTCATTCCTATTATCATATAGTTGTTAACCAATGTTCCTTGCCACCATACCGAACACCAGGATTGCACGATTTTCGTGGTCACCCTCGCGTTCCTTTCTGAGGCTTGCTTGGACAGACTGGCGGCCGACATTCTTTGTCTGTATATTATGGATACTTCTTTGACAACCGTATTATTGTGATGGGTGATGGTTTGTTCGCGTCTGCCGTAAAAACGATATACAGTGGAAAAAACGTTTAACACGAAAACGCTAAACTCAAAATGTCTCTGGTCCCGATCGTTCTAGTTTACAATTACAGTTTGTGCGGTTTTACCTATAAAACATCGGTTAACACGAAAAATTTTGTTACAATAATTTTGTTCCTGGCTTTCAATAGTTGCATAATAAATAAATCCATACATGCACGCCCACAAAACAGTTCAAGTTAAAAACTGTGAAAGTGATGAGGGTGCCTACGAACTTGACACGGAAAATAACAGTGAAAATGTACGAGTGTTTTCCGTTACCGATACGCTTTCGTTGCTGAGCCGTGTTCGTCAATATTTAGAAGACAACTCAGAAAGTGAAATGTTTGACCGTATTGATAAATTAGAACAATTTGTTGAAAATAAAGTAGTGTAGAATTGTGTGCAAAGAAAACAGCGGATAATTTTTAAAGTAATTGAACACTGTCACTTTAAAATACATACTACATTACTGCACAAGAAAACCTAAATCGTAAGTCTGAGTGAAGAACAGCTACAGTTCGTATAAAATTTAAAAAAATTAACCATATCCCCTCCCAAAACAAAAAGTATTCAGAAGGATTAAATAAAACGTTTATACGTAAGTACCTTCTGCATATTCTTTATTGCTTTATTTTACTACGTAATACGGTAAGTAAAATACTTACAGTATTTTAAAGCTATATAGTGTTTCAAAACTAAACTATACTTAAAAACTATACAGTATTTGTTCATGTATCTCATTTGATTTCACTTTTTGTCCGTTCAACACGAATTGTTTACACGAAAAAGCAGCTGTTCCTCGTTATTTCGCGTTAAACATTTTCCACTGTAGTTGCTTACGATTTCTTCCAGCGGCCAAATACAGTACTTACGACACTTACAGGACAAACGCACGTTTGAGGAAAACAAACGATTGCACATGCCTTCAGGGAACACAAGGATACGGTACGTAACTCCGCGTTTCGTCTTTCGTGTACCGGCCGTGCCAAACTAGCTACAGATGCAAGCACGCTAGAACTTTACGTTTGTGTGTACCTCAGCCTGTTGGAACACGTCAACAAGGCTTGATTTAAAACAGGTGAAGGGCTTGACGTTATGAGGCACAAGGGTCACTTGAGGGACAAGAAAAAATCGGTTCAGAAATGAAATCAATGACTGGACTAGAAAAGTAATATCTTGCAGGCCTATATAGGAAAATTTATCATTTCTTAAACAACGTGATAATTTTGGTTAATTTTTATATACTAAAACATATTAGAAAAATAAAGTTAGTTTACATTTATACACAATTTTTTTTTTACTATCCTTGACCATCGTGTAAACTTTTTTTAAGATTATTAAAATTAATTATTATATTCTATTTCACGTATTTAAAAATGTTTATAGGCAGGCAAACGACCACGCTTTTATAATAAAATATGTCTGTAAATTGTATATCTTAGATCACGAAAGTTTTTAACTTGCTATAATGTAATTAATATTTATTGTATAAAGCTTATCGATAGAAATCAGGCAAAAGATAATTCCTAAGCTGCGAAAAATGTTTGTAAAATTTGATTCTAAGCTAAATATTCTTTAAGTAAGTCGTAAAAAGGGAGCTCCTAAATCGAATTTTTTAGGAGTAGAAAAATTATTACTCATTTATTATCATGAATTTTATTAAATTAGCTTTTACTTTTACCTTACTTTCAAATCGAACGATAAAAATAGACCGTTAACTTGCTATAATGTAAAATTAATTTTTATTTTTGTTTCAGAGCTTTGTGTTGAGTCACCAAAACGTTCTGCATAAATAAACAAGTAAGTACTCTTGAAATGATGGTGTAACATACACTATAATAATAATTTATTTATCACAAAAATTTTAAATTAAATGAAATATAATTTTATAAGCTGCTTAAAACATTTGTAGACTTTTGCTTTAAATTAACTATTGAGTTAATCGTGAAAACCAAACTTCTAAATCAAGTTTGGGTGGGGGGAGATGATTACTTTTGATCGTGATCGTTATTCAGTCAAATTTCATTGTACAAAGATGAAACAAATTAAAAAATTAATCTATGAACCAATTTTAGAAACAATGAATAATTTTATAGTTTATTCTTAAAATTTTTGTCGTTATTATGGTTTACAAAAATCCGATTGATTGATTGTTTGTTAATAGTTTTATTGAGAAACCACAATTCCACCTCCTCCCTCATAAACAGCGATCCGTCGCCATAGAAATGTAAACTTTTTCAAAATTAATTAGTAGAACCATACTTGACTTTTTTTACAAATTTTATTAACTTTAGAATTAATTGGGGGGAAAAGACTTTGGTGACATGGGCTGCAAGGTAGCCGCTCCCTGCTCCCTGTAACTATGGAGCAGTAACCTCAGACGTGATATCAAGCAGTGGTAGATCTACATCAAAACTCCGACTACTCGCTACATCAACTTGCATAGCGCTCCGTATCGCGTTGCACAGCTTCAGAGGGACAGCTACGCATGACTGACGAAGTAGAGGATTTATCAACAGATCGAATTGTTGGCAGATCACGATAGCAATCATATGTCCACGTCCTAAAACTATTTATCTTCAAAACAGTTTCTTCTTGATAATTACACGGGCGTGTGTGTACGAGAAAAAGATAGGGAGATAGAAACTAGAAAAGAAAGAAAAAATAAAATGACAGGTCAATAACTGAAACTTGCAAAAATCTTGGCCGTTGAACACATTAGTAATTCGGACACGTCCACCCGATCTGCATGTGTCATCAAACAACCGCTCGGCAGCTGCCAAATACCAGTCAAACAGCAACTACAATATTTCTTTGTAGTTGTCTGCACAATTTGTCATAACGAGTGAACGTTTTGCAGCTGTTTGGTCACGGTTAATAAACGTTTCATTTGCATCTATTATTAGCTGACGTATTCCCACGCCCACCACAAACGACTTGTGGGCGCGCGTTTTCCTTGACTTGTGGGAAATTCAGTGCACGGTGAACCTCTGTCTCCCGAAGGTTTGTGACAGCTGTTGCTTGAGTTTGTAGTAAGCACCTATACTAACTCGATGTTCCTTGATCTCGATTTTTACAAAAACCATGACACTATTGTTTTTTTTTTCAATTCTGTTGGCTGTGCTTTATTTTTAACGATTATCCGATACCCTGGCTTCTTGAACCTTCAAAATAACAACGAATGTACTATACAAGCACGAGCTTTGCTACCGAGACGCCTGAGAATGGGGGGGCTACTGAATGAAAGAACGTGTTTGTATTGGTGGCGTATTATTAATTCTTTAAACATCGTTCAGTTGTTCAGAAGACGTATTTAATGGAGTACCGGTATTCGTACATTATGTGTTAGTGATTAATAATTTTAATTTGTTGAATATTTTGTTAAAGGGTGTTTTCTTATTTACTACGAATATATTTATGATATTAGCATATCGTTTAATTATTTTATCGTTCGTTGTCAATTACTACGCAGTTAATTTAACCTTAATAACTACATATTTATGTGTAGTTCCGTTAAATATTAAAACAAATTTGCGAAAAAGTAACAAAACAATAATTTGTTCCCAAAGTACGTGAAATTATATCGTTTTTTTATTGACAAATGTGATGAAGAATCAAGGAAATAATGCATATTTGTATAAGGTTAAAAACGCTACAGGGAGAGCAGCATATTGCAATGTAGTTTCAGACTTCACAATTTAGAAAATCCGGAAAGGAATTAATACGCGTATTAAATTCTGGAGATTTGTGCTCCACGTTTGGATGCGCCAAATATTAAATTCTGGAGATTTGTGCTCCACGTTTGGATGCGCCAAATATTAAATTTTGTGTGTGTGGAATTTATAGCTCCACGTTCTGGTGACAAACATAAAATTTTTTGTTGCTGGGCGCCAGAGATAATTAGAAATCTCAGGGGGTTGTTAATAACAACTCTTATGTTCAGATGCTAATTAATAGATATTATATTTACCCTTTTTAATACATTTAAATATATATAACATATGATGTTATCCGCATTTCAATTTGACAGGCTAGTTACTTCTCAATTACTACTAACTTCTTATCCTTAGTTAATCATTATAAGAAATTCGTGAATACAGTTAATATCATTTACTGTTTATAACCACTTAATTAGTCCATTGACTATGGTTTCAGATTATGATCTTAATTACACACTAAATATTATTAATCATCAATAAAAGATTAATAAACAAATATGAAATATTATTTATCATTAACAAGATATTAATGAGACTAGAAAATCTCTTTCTTTCTCAACATAAATAAACATTAATCAATAAAATGACTTAATATCTAACATTTCAGAACTATCCAACTATCATTCAAAATTTATATTAAATATTTATACTTCGTACTCCTATTCTAAGTCGTAAGATATAAAACTCTACAGCATCTGAACAATTCGTCGGTTCTTTTAGAATGAAACGGGTTAACTGAGTAGACAAATATATTACATGCAATTATTTGATTATAACGTTTAATGTGACACAGTTACTTGAAATAGCTTATCCGTTCCTCCGTCTCGCTCGTTCCACACTTTACACATCACAACACAATTTGTATTACTCTGCTTTTTATCGTATCCACCACACTCGCGATAATCATTAGTCTCCACGTCCTCCGGAACTCTGACTTTTCATACGGTCGCGCACATAATAAATAAAACTTCTTCGCACTTGATGCCGCGCACAGAATAAATAATACTACTTGGCGGTTGATTGACGATTGGCTAATTTACTGTATGACTGAGTAATTAACTAACTAACTGATTGATTTCACGGACTGACTCCCTTTACGTTCCTGTATCAGTTACCTTTTATAGTTTCACCGAAACTTCCCTTACTGCCGCTACTCTTAAAATTACCATCATTGGCTGAGATTCGAACTTGTTGCCGGTAAGTTTGAAATTGACCAGTAACCACTCGAAATAACTTCGCGCGCAGAGGTGACGCTTTTTGTAATTGGTGAGTTCTTATAGACGCGAACTTTTTGCCGCGAGACCGTTTTCTCGTTAAAAAAAGACATCTGCTTTCTCCACCACCCTCGTTTATGACGTTTCACTCATTGTATTTTGAAGGCCGTAAACACCCTAAATCTAACGGTACTGCCTATTTTTTGCTGTTTTTTAGCAAACAAAGAGTTTTATATCTTTACGACATAGAAAGTTGTACTTACAATACAATTTTACTTTGGGTCGGCGCCAATGTGTCGCCTCGCCCATACACACCTCTCACTTATATACCAACTATGCAGTATAATTCTTATCTGTATGTTTATTTATTAACGATACTAATATTAATATTAATAGTTTACATCGAAATATGTAATTGATCTATGTGTGTTTTACTATACAACTAGTTGTAACCGATAGTGTTATGTTACATTGTTCCCCGAAAAGATTTATCCACAATTGTACAACAAAATTTGGGAAAATCATTTTGTATGCCTCTACATATAGATTTATATATATATATAGTCATTTAAACGAGGGTTTGTTTATTTTACCCGCACTGACCCACTTTCATAGATCTGTTTGAAGGTCCCCCTCATTGTCGACTTTCACTTTCCCCTCTTTATTTGCCGATGGTCGGTCATTCACATCTTACTACCCTAACTACTACTTATTGTTTACAAATTTCGCTTACTGACTATTGATATATGACTGACTCTATTATATTTACTTATTACTATTACATTAAATTTTTTTTTTCTTATCGCATTAAGGAATTTTAAATTTTTTGTTGATTTATTACATTCCCAACTCCCCGGAACTCATGTAGTATTGTTTTAATTGCCGAACATTAAATATACCTCGTACTGTGTTAGGTTTGTTGACCTCTGAGATCTCGTATGTAGCGGCTCCCTTAATGCTGGTTACCTCATATGGTCCTTGGTACAACTCACAAAATTTTGCTGTTATTTTATTTACTGCGTCTGAAATTGTGTTTGTCCTAACCAGGACTAAGTCTCCTACCTTAAACTTTAATCTATTACTTTCTTCATTCTTCATTTGTGCTCTTTGTTCACCCTTTCTTTTCATTTTTCGATATATTTCCTCTTGGTGATTCTTCATTTCTTCCTTTCCTTCCGATATAATTTGTTATTATTCCACTTATATATTTTCAATAGTTGCTTATTATTATTATTTTGTAATTGATTTATGATATTCTTCAATTTCTGGTCTTTCTGCTGGTGTTGGGATATGTTAATGAGCTGATTTTTCAACTGTTTGCTTATTCTGATATCTACAGTACAAATCTCCAATTCTCCTTCTCCGTCCTTTCTCATCTCCTCTTGCGAATCCACTGGGTATCGACTCAGTATGTCAGCTACAACATTCTCACTTCCTTTGCAGTGTATCACTTCGAAATCGTACTCTTGAATCGCGAGTATCCATCTCGTGATTCGCGAACATGTTAACTGGCACTTCTTCATGAACGTCAATGCTTTATTATCCGTAATGATCGTGAGTGGACGTCCTAGCACATACGTTCTGAATTTTATAAGACAGTGGACGACGCTCAATAATTCTAGTTCCGTCGTAAAATAGTTTAACTCGGCGCCTCGGAATACTCGGCTAGTAAATGCGATTACCCCGATTTGTCCGTCGTCATCTATTTGATAAAGTTGTCCTCCCAATGCGTATTTACTGGCGTCTGTTTGTAAATAAAACCGCTTGTTCGGGTCAGGATGTCGCAACATTACTGTATCTACAAACAGTTGTTTCACCCTTTCGAATTGTTCATTTATCTCTGGAGTCCATTTAAATCGTACCCCCTTCTTCAATAACTGTAAAAGTGGTCGTGTCTCCTCAGCATATCGGCTGGTAAACTTATTATAGAAGTTGGTCAACCCAAGGAATCCCTTTAATTGCTTTGGGTTTTTTGGCTTCGGAAACTCTAAAATTGCCGCTACCTTTTCTGCTGACGCACTGATGCCCTTCGTTGATAACTCGTACCCTAGGTATTCTATTTTTTCTCGGAAAAACTTCGATTTACGCAGGTTTACTGTGAGGTTCGCTTTCTTGAGATCTTGTAGTAACAACTGCAGGTGGATGAGATGTTCTTCTATGCTTCCAGATACGCACAAGCAATCATCAACGTAAATAATCGTGAACTTCTTCACCCTTTCTGATAGCACGTGATCCAATTCCCTTGTTAAGCTCGCCAGACTAGTTTTCAAACCAAACGGAGTGACAGTGTATCGATAGCAACGCCCCTTATATAAGAATCCGGTGAAATCACGGCATTCTTCTGCTAACGGCATTTGCCAGAAGCTACTCGTCAGGTCGATACTGCTCATCACTTTGATGTTTCCACAGCTCGCCAACACTTCATTAATCGGCATCGCTCCTTCATAGTCTGGAACAGTCACGGCGTTGATTCTCCGCGCATCCAGGCATAGTCGTACCGACTGATCTTTTTTGATGACGGTTACGATCGGATTAATAAATGGACTTGCAGCTCGTTCGATCACTCGGCACGCCTCCATCTTCTTGATTTCTTCGTCTACGGCTTGTTGATATTTTAGAGGAATTGGCCAACCTTTCATACAATATGGTGTGGTATCTGTCACAATAAATTTATGTTCATACCTCGTAACCCTTCCTGGTTGCTCCCTGAAGGTCTGGCGGTTTCTTATCAATACTTCCTCTAATTCCTTCTTCACCTGCGTCTCGACTCCTGTAATTTCTTACATCTTCTCACGAATCATCTCCCCAATCCGCTTCCCTTCTTGATCAACTTCTATAGCTAGAATTTCAACATATTCAGGTGCATCTTCCCCTGCTTCATGTCTATTAAATGTTATCTGGTTCTCCTTTAAATCAATGACACATCCACTCTCTCGCAGCAACCCGATTCCAATTATGCATTCCCGGATTAGATCAGGTATTATTAAGAATACCCCGTTACGACATTATATTTCATGCAGATTTAATAATTGCATAAATTAATTATTCCATTAATTATATAAATTTTTATCTGTATTTATGATAGTGTTGTCGGTACGAACTTTGTCGTACTTATGTGTATTTAGCCCTGTAGTTGGACGCCATATACGGCTGTATATGTAGTTTGTTATGCCCCACGTTCTTTGGGAGCCATATACGAATGTATATTTATGCAGATTTATTTGCATAAATTAATTAATTAAATAAATTTTGCTTATTGTCCCGCGTTTGGGCATCATGTACAAATATACATGTATTATGCAAATTTATTAATTGCATAATCTAATTGAATTTTTAATTGTATAAAATTTACTCTTGGTTACAATTATCTACTAGAATTTGCTTCCTCGTGTCACGTGTTGGGACACCATATGCAACTGTAATATATTTTATGTTTGTCTCTACTTGCATAGATTAGTTAAAATTATTCAAAGGAGTTTTCATAAATGTAAGTTTTTATTACGGATCTTGTTTACTGCTCCAGGACGGGCATGCCATATCTGATGATACACTCTGATATCACTGAGCCATAATACGCCCCGCGTGCTGGAGCACCATATGTAAACAGGCGTTTTGGGTGAATAACAATCATCTGACTCAGACACTATTAATTTTCGTAAACAATACAAATTTAATTTTTATAAACGATACAAATTTATTATATGTTTTCAATATCATTTAAATACTGAATAAAGTTGGCGTTTCTAGACAACATATCAAATACACAATGCTGTTATATTATCTCTACGTTATGAACATCTACAAAATCAATAAAGACTAATTAATTAATGACCATATAAATTTCAATATATCCTACTCTATGGATTCATATTTCTCAATTTGCGTTACTTTTGAGCAATTAAATATATGTATATTCAACAATTAAATAAATGTATATTCTACTCAGTGGCGAGTTCTTTTTGAGTGGCAGGACAGTGGCGACCTAATCTAATGTTACATGAATGATAATAATTTACTTGTTGTTTGTATCCAAATTGCGGTGATTAACTGCGTCGTACCTCTCCTCCTACGAAGAAATCCAGGCTGAAGATACGCCAATTAAATTACACTTGACACTTCGTCACGACACTATTTGTCCCACGTTTTATCCGGATACTCGCATGAACGATAATGACTAATTGCGTTAACTCGAATATGACTTCATCGTCTAAAACACTTTGCGTGTAGGTTCTTTGTCACTTTTGATGTACGCGTGCAATAGTTTATGCTGCGTTTAACTAGAGCGATTGTACCATTTATACTGTATTCACAATGCAAATATAATTGGTTTTAATTGCATTTTAGTGAGTTAAGAACGTGGCACAATCTTACTATATTGTTTCATGTCACTTATGTCACGGTAATGTGATATTGTCAATACCTTATCACTCGCATTAGATTCATAAAAACGAGATTTTTATGATCACAAAGTCTGATCGTACTTAACTCGACGTTGTCATAGTATTTGGTCACGGGTTAGTCCTACAGTTTTACATAGTCTCTGATACACTCCCGAACAATCTCTCTGCTCGTATCAATACACTTTGCTACCGTCCATCTGAAAGACTTTGGCTGGTTTATACCGAAATAAAATTGACTGACAAAAATTAGAATACGACCGAACTGAGACTGAACTCTCCAAATCGACCGAACTGAGATTAAAATAGACTGACTGACTGATTTTTATAGACTGACTTAAATTGTTTGAAAATTGGAAATCGACTGCACTCTTCTTCTCTGCGAACACCTTATTTTATTACTTCAGCAACACGACTCCCTCCACGGATGTCATACCCTTACCACAATCACTGTCATGATTGGTTTCTCGCATCAGATTCTGCGAAGGCTCCTCCTGGATACTCCGGCTGGGGTCACTAGTCTACTTCCCATTCGCTCTTCACCCTTGTCTCCATGTTGACGTCTTCTTTACACCCGCCTTTGCCGAATTCCTTGCTCTTGATAGGTCAGCCAAGACCCCTCTCTAAAAGTCTTGCTGTCCACCATCTCCCCGTATGACGACGGACCAAATTACACGGTTGTCTGTTATGTGATTGTCTTACGTTCCCAAGTGTCCTTTCTAAGCGATTTCCTTTCCGCACATGTGTGTACCATAACCCGGGTGTGTCGAATCGCCGTATTGTCCTCGACTTCCCTTGTTACGTTCACACGCTGATGGTGGTCATCTTCCAGGAACTAACATCTGTTCTGCAGCCTTACAAGATGCTCCGTATGTCGTGCCAGTAAGCAAGTTTCCCGCTGTGCAGCTATATATAAGTTCCTTTGTACTTAACTGCATCCGCTCTTAGACTGCTTTTGTGGAAAATGTTATGTCCATGTGCAGCCGCTAACTCACACGTATACGTCGAAAATGTTGGCGTCCCCTTAGTACACTCCTTGTCGGTAGTTGTGATGAACTGACACCGTCTTTTGTTTCTTTGTTATTGTCGCCACTTGCGCTTATGTCGTTCATCCATGTCCAACATCTGTTATGTGCCAAGGCGTTGTCCTTCTTAAATCATTGTCTAACGGCGGCCGTTTGGCTATACCATGCATCACTCTTGACAGTTGACGCCCGCTACAGTGCCGTTTACGCAAAAAAAAATTCTCTGCCGTAATTGCTTTACAGAGTCCCCAATTTGGGTTCATTGATAAGTCCCGAATCAAGGAATCGCAAATTAATGCCCTTGCTGAAGTTTCATCAATGGTCATTCTTCATTGAAAAGAGTGTAGTCACTAAAGATCATCTTCCACATGAAAGAGTGTAGTGTCACTTACCCTTTCCTCCCCCCTTTTTCAACACTGTCTGTCATTATTACACCACTGTCGTTCATAACCTTGATACTGAATTTATTGCTCGCTTGTTTGAGATTATGAATCCATTTACAGATTTTCTAGTAATTATATGGTTAAGTTAATATTCATTTACATGTTCTATATCTACAAAATTCCTTCCTTTTAGGAAAATAAAGTAAAAGAATATTCTTTTGTTGCTAACTAGTTATCACATTTTTTTCGTTTTGGTTTTTAATATTTATATGCATTACTCCTAAATAATCTATTGGCTAAAATTTACATTTTGTTGACAAGCGTTCGACCAACTTGGTTACAACAAAAGAAAACACAATAAGCTTAAGTATTAATGATAACCTATTCACTCTAATTATCCTTGGTTAGGTTTTCCAAAGATTATATTACAATTTGATTTACGCTAAATTTTACACATATAAACAGTAATACTGTACTTCTTATGCGTATCAAAAAAAATTTTCTTCCCCTAAAATTCTACAATTTCTCAACAAAATCTCATTTCAATTGAACAAAACTTTATTTACATTCCCCTTTTGTTTGAACTTGACAACTATCACACTATAATTCTCATGAAAGTTTTTTTACGATTACACAATCTATAATAAATGATTTTTTTTTTTATTTTACATTCTTGTAATTTATTACTGCTTGTTGTACATTCCAATAATTTATAGCTAATTATTTCAAATGATTAAGTAACAAACCTTTGTTTACTTCCTCTTATCGATTACTATCTTATCACGTACATTATTCAAAATTTTACCATGAAACAAGACATTTAAATTTTTTACAAATTAGTCTATGATTTCACTACTAACTATTACACAATGACATAGTTCTTGATTTATTTACAAAGACACTTCTATCTCTTAGCTAAGCAAACTTGAATGGTTTGTTTTTTATTACCGTTAGAGGCGTTACGCTTTCCTCTAACTTCTCCCCACTTAGCCGTTGAGTAGTTTGTCTTTTCCCTTCTTTACGTAACATAAACGCACGTCTTGTCCTTAAATAATTTGATGTATTATTTATCACGTTGATTTCTTTCTTTAATCTCTTTCCTTTCGGGAATGATAAGCTTTTAACTGTCTTATGTTAAATCTGCCGCGTATTTTCTGTTCATCGCTGCATTCAACCAAGATATATGTAGCTTCCCCTAAGACCTGTTTCACCTTATAGGGTCCACAATATAATTCACAAAATTTGTCAATTTTCTTCTGCATGGCATCCGATTGGCAATATGTCCTTACCAATACTAGATCTCCCAATTTAAATTTGGTAATTTTGTTATCCTCGTTCATTTTCTTTGCGTGTTTCTCTCTCTTCAGCTTCATCTTCACGAAGATTTGGCGGTTGTCCGTTATGCTATGTTCATGTATTTCTTGGTTTAAGTACTTTTCCCAAACGCGTGCTGGTCTCCTACCAAACTGCGCTTCGTATGGTGTTACTTCAATGGTGTCGTGATACGTTTCATTAATGCAGCTTTCGATTGTTGTAATGAAACGTGACCACTTAGTGTGTTGTTCGCCGACGAATATACGGAACATGTTTCCTAATTGTCGATTAATACGTTCGGCAAGGTTGGCGCACGGGTTGCGAATGGCAGTGTACTTCGGTTGTATTTGAAGTTCACTCAATCCTTCCACCCATTGTTTCGATGTGAACTGCGTCGCATTGTCCGTTAATATTGCTTTCGGTTTTACAACTTCTTCGATGTATTGTCGGACTCTCCTGATAGTTGCGGCCGTTGTTGCCCTTCTCAACGTGTATAACTTCACGTATTTTGTAAAGTTATCAACCATGACGAAGATGTATTTGACGCCACCCGTCGATACCGGTAACGGTCCGTAATAATCCCCGCTAATGAGTTCTCCTTTCTCTGATGGTAAAATTGGTATCGTTCCGCCAAACAGATTCCTATTTTGGCTATCCTTGCAACGTTGACATTTGTCACAAGTTTTTACGTACTCTTTGATTTTCCTTGACATTTTGTCAAATGTGAAACTCTCCTGTAACAGTTTGGTACATTTCTTACCTCCTAAATGGCCGTACATCTGGTGTATTTCGGAGATGATTATGTCCGTAATACTCTCTGGCACGTATAATTTCCATTTGTTCTTACACTTTCTATACAATTTGTTATCAACATACTTATAAAACTTACACATATCATTTTCATTACCATTATCTAGATTACCTATAATAGATCCTAACTTCGTATCCTCCTTCTGGAATTTTCCTATGTCTCTTATCATACTACATACGTCTTTCTTCATTTTCATAGTTACCTGATTTATCTGGTATTCAAAGTTCTCATCAACTTGGTCCTCTTCCGTTGCATCTTCTGGATATCGGCTGAGTATGTCGGCCACTACATTCTCTTTACCTTTACAGTGAAGGATGTTAAAGTTATATTCTTGTATGGATAGGATCCACCTAGTTATCCTGGAGTTGTTTAGATGGCATTTATGCATGAAAGTGAGTGCTTTATTATCAGTTATAATCGTTAATGGTTGACCCAAGATATATATTCGAAACTTCTCTAAACATCTGACAATGCTTAAGAGTTCCTTTTCAGTCGTGAAATAGTTCTTTTCCGCACCCTTAAAAGTTTTACTCGTGTAGGCAATTACACCCACATTCCCCTCTTCATCCAACTGATACAGTTGTCCACCGTAGGCGTATTTACTCGCATCGCATTGAAGAAAATATCGTTGGTTGACTTTCGGAAATTTTAATATAACCGTTTCAATAAATAAATCCTTTACTTCCTTGAAGCATCGATCTAGTTCTGATGTCCATATAAACTTTTTATTTTTTTTCAATAAATCCAGTAATGGTTGAATCGTTTCTGCATACTTAGCAGTAAATCTATTATAAAAGTTAGTCAATCCTAAGAATCCTTTCAATTGCTTCTGGTTTCTCGGAACTGGGAAATTTCTGATCGCAGCAACCTTTTCTTCTGTTGCTTGAACTCCTTCTGTAGTTAAGCGATACCCTAGGTAGGCGATTTCTTGACGAAAGAATTGCGATTTATCGAGGTTAATCGTTAGGTTTGCTCTGCGTAGATTGCTTAATAATAAATTCAAATGTACCAGATGCGTCTTGACGTCGTTCGAGTAACAAAGACAGTCGTCAACATAGATGATTGTGTTTTCCTTCACCGGATCTTCAAGTGCCATGTCTAGTCCTCTCGTCAGAGCGGCAGAACTGGTGCTTAATCCGAATGGTGTTACTGTATATCTATAACATTTCCCCTCATACATGAAAGCAGTGTAATCGCGACAACATTCCTTTAGTGGCACCTGCCAAAAACTGCTGGTTAAATCCACTGTGGACAGGTACTTCATTCTACCACACCTTGCTAAAATCTGTTGGATAGGAGTTGGTCCTTCATAGTCGGGAATGGTAACACTATTGATTTTTCGTGCGTCCAAACACAGCCTGACGTTTCCGTCTTTCTTTATTACGGCGACCATTGGATTAATAAATGGGCTATTTCCCCTCTCAATTACACCGTGTTTCAACATTTTGTTGATTTCGGCATCAACTCTTTGCTTGTATGCAAGTGGAATTGGCCACCCGCGTTGGAAATAAGGCGTGTTGTCCGTTACTTTAAATTCATGCTGATAGCATTCCATTCTCCCTGGACTCTCCCGAAATAAACTTTTATTATTCATTAAGACTTCTCTCAGATCTTCTAACGTTTCCTCATCCACACCTGTTATGTTGTCCACTTTCGCGTTTATTTTCTTCTCGATTTCATCCTCTTCTTCTGCTTCTACTACTTCCATGTGTATAATGGGTATGCTGACATTTTGTTCTTCCTCTCTTCCTCTAAATTCGACGACTCCCTTTTCCACGTCAATCAAACATTTTTCATCTTTCATAAAGCTAATACCTAATATACAATTTCTAATTAAATTTGGAATAATTAAAAATACGCAGTCTATCTTGATATCACAAATGTAAATGTCACATAAGATTTGTTTCCGTACAAGCTTAGACTTACTACCTACTGCACTAATAATCAGTGTATTAGTCATGCTTAATTCCTCATATGGTTCTAAATAATGTTTATTTTGGTTGAACCATTCTTCTGATAACGCATTTATCGCGCTCCCAGTATCCAATAAGGCAAGGACCGTAATATTATTATTGAACTTAATTAATATTTCTGGACACTTAGAAATCCGTTGTTCGAATCTTAATTCATCTTCATAAGTTAATTCATTTCTAAGATCTGGTAATAGTATGTTGGTTTCGTGAAGTCGGTTCTTGGTCAGTACATCGGCTATCTCATTGTATGGTAGGGTTAATTTTTTTTTTCTCTATCTACGTCGTTCCCCTTACCAGTCGAGGTCGACGCACCGTTGTTTACGAATTCTAAGGAATTTATGGGCTGTCGGTTAGTGTGTCGTCCAAACCCCTTAACGTTGCGATCGTTTTCACTTTCTTTGTTCGGCAAATGTTGTTTTTGCTTCCAGCTGACACCCTTATTGTGAAATGGTTGGGGTGTGTTTGTTGCTTCCCCCACACCTCGGGCATTCACCTTCTCGTGACTCCCTACAAAGTCATTATCTCTAGTTGTTCGCTGATTAATCGTGGCGTACTCTGCAATCAATGATTCAAGGTTTTGGATTGAATTAATACCCCTTGTCACCACAGCAATTTCAATATTCTTACCAAAATGGCGCGCTATCTTTTTGATTAGCTGACGATCAGTGATAGCTGGCGTTAATTGGCGACTTTCAAGAAGCTTGCGCTCCATATATTGAATTGCGCTCAGATTGCCCTTCCAATTAAATCGACCAAATTCTAGGTTGTCCCTGACTGCGTCCTGTCTCTCTTCTCCCCAATACTTTTGTGTGAAGAGGTCTTTAAATTCATCAAAGTTGCGGATTTGGTCTCGTATCACCCTCCACCAAATCGCGGCGTCTGCTTCTAGATGTCGACCGATCCATTTGACATCGTCACTTGGGTAGAATGTGTTCTGGATTTCGGTCAGTTCTTTGAGAAATTCGATGGGATATCGGTCTGTGCCGTTGTATTTTAATTCGTTGTTATGCGGCCCACCTGTTCTTGCGGTCGATCCGACTTCTGCGTTGGCTAATTGACGCTGTAGTCGTTCTTGGCCTTCTTTAACTTTGGCGATGTGGTTTCTTAATTCTTCTAGCCGTGTCTCCTTCTCTTTATCTGTCTCACTGATTTTCTGTACAGCCGACCGTTGTCTGTCATCTACTTCTACGATCTTCTGTTTTAACGAGTTTACTGCTTCTCCTTGTTCTGTCCGTAGTCGTTCTACGTTGTTCATGACAACTCCTTTCAATTCTTCATTCCTGCTGTTGGTTTCTTGAATATGTGTGTCTAGTTTGTTATTTATTTGGTCTACTGACTTCTGTGTATTATTAATTGCTTCTTGCCATTCTTGTCGGTCCTTCTCTCTCAATTCTTTACTTTCTTTGGTATGTCTTGTTAATTCATTCTTCAACTCTTTCATTCCACGTTCATTCTTTTTCTGTAGCTCGCTAATTTTCTCTTCCCATTTCTTGGTGTGTTCTTGCAATTCTACTTTTATTTTTCCAATCTGTTCTTCGTTCTGTTGTCTCATTTTTTCGCTCATTTTTTCACTCATTTTTTCGCTCATTTCTTCATTCTGTTGTTTAATGAACTCGAGCAATAACTGGAAGTTCATCTCGCGAGGTACTAACGATTGTCCCCCCGCCCTTGTAGTCTCGTCGGCGCTGGTGTTTTCACTCTGCGTCGTATCTTCCTCACGTCCTTCGACGCCTAGCTGGTTGTTCACGTCGAACTCCATACTATCTGAATTATTGTTTGTCATTTTCGCGCGACTACGCGTAATCATTCAAGTATGCTTAACTAAGACTATTTCTACTACTGACTTACTGTCTAACAATTGTTTATAGCCACTGCCTGTCCTCAGCCTACTCACTTATAATATTTATTATTAATTATTCGAGCAATCGCTTCGTGCAATCGCGTTGGGCGCCATATACGACATTATATTTCATGCAGATTTAATAATTGCATAAATTAATTATTCCATTAATTATATAAATTTTTATCTGTATTTATGATAGTGTTGTCGGTACGAACTTTGTCGTACTTATGTGTATTTAGCCCTGTAGTTGGACGCCATATACGGCTGTATATGTAGTTTGTTATGCCCCACGTTCTTTGGGAGCCATATACGAATGTATATTTATGCAGATTTATTTGCATAAATTAATTAATTAAATAAATTTTGCTTATTGTCCCGCGTTTGGGCATCATGTACAAATATACATGTATTATGCAAATTTATTAATTGCATAATCTAATTGAATTTTTAATTGTATAAAATTTACTCTTGGTTACAATTATCTACTAGAATTTGCTTCCTCGTGTCACGTGTTGGGACACCATATGCAACTGTAATATATTTTATGTTTGTCTCTACTTGCATAGATTAGTTAAAATTATTCAAAGGAGTTTTCATAAATGTAAGTTTTTATTACGGATCTTGTTTACTGCTCCAGGACGGGCATGCCATATCTGATGATACACTCTGATATCACTGAGCCATAATACGCCCCGCGTGCTGGAGCACCATATGTAAACAGGCGTTTTGGGTGAATAACAATCATCTGACTCAGACACTATTAATTTTCGTAAACAATACAAATTTAATTTTTATAAACGATACAAATTTATTATATGTTTTCAATATCATTTAAATACTGAATAAAGTTGGCGTTTCTAGACAACATATCAAATACACAATGCTGTTATATTATCTCTACGTTATGAACATCTACAAAATCAATAAAGACTAATTAATTAATGACCATATAAATTTCAATATATCCTACTCTATGGATTCATATTTCTCAATTTGCGTTACTTTTGAGCAATTAAATATATGTATATTCAACAATTAAATAAATGTATATTCTACTCAGTGGCGAGTTCTTTTTGAGTGGCAGGACAGTGGCGACCTAATCTAATGTTACATGAATGATAATAATTTACTTGTTGTTTGTATCCAAATTGCGGTGATTAACTGCGTCGTACCTCTCCTCCTACGAAGAAATCCAGGCTGAAGATACGCCAATTAAATTACACTTGACACTTCGTCACGACACTATTTGTCCCACGTTTTATCCGGATACTCGCATGAACGATAATGACTAATTGCGTTAACTCGAATATGACTTCATCGTCTAAAACACTTTGCGTGTAGGTTCTTTGTCACTTTTGATGTACGCGTGCAATAGTTTATGCTGCGTTTAACTAGAGCGATTGTACCATTTATACTGTATTCACAATGCAAATATAATTGGTTTTAATTGCATTTTAGTGAGTTAAGAACGTGGCACAATCTTACTATATTGTTTCATGTCACTTATGTCACGGTAATGTGATATTGTCAATACCTTATCACTCGCATTAGATTCATAAAAACGAGATTTTTATGATCACAAAGTCTGATCGTACTTAACTCGACGTTGTCATAGTATTTGGTCACGGGTTAGTCCTACAGTTTTACATAGTCTCTGATACACTCCCGAACAATCTCTCTGCTCGTATCAATACACTTTGCTACCGTCCATCTGAAAGACTTTGGCTGGTTTATACCGAAATAAAATTGACTGACAAAAATTAGAATACGACCGAACTGAGACTGAACTCTCCAAATCGACCGAACTGAGATTAAAATAGACTGACTGACTGATTTTTATAGACTGACTTAAATTGTTTGAAAATTGGAAATCGACTGCACTCTTCTTCTCTGCGAACACCTTATTTTATTACTTCAGCAACACGACTCCCTCCACGGATGTCATACCCTTACCACAATCACTGTCATGATTGGTTTCTCGCATCAGATTCTGCGAAGGCTCCTCCTGGATACTCCGGCTGGGGTCACTAGTCTACTTCCCATTCGCTCTTCACCCTTGTCTCCATGTTGACGTCTTCTTTACACCCGCCTTTGCCGAATTCCTTGCTCTTGATAGGTCAGCCAAGACCCCTCTCTAAAAGTCTTGCTGTCCACCATCTCCCCGTATGACGACGGACCAAATTACACGGTTGTCTGTTATGTGATTGTCTTACGTTCCCAAGTGTCCTTTCTAAGCGATTTCCTTTCCGCACATGTGTGTACCATAACCCGGGTGTGTCGAATCGCCGTATTGTCCTCGACTTCCCTTGTTACGTTCACACGCTGATGGTGGTCATCTTCCAGGAACTAACATCTGTTCTGCAGCCTTACAAGATGCTCCGTATGTCGTGCCAGTAAGCAAGTTTCCCGCTGTGCAGCTATATATAAGTTCCTTTGTACTTAACTGCATCCGCTCTTAGACTGCTTTTGTGGAAAATGTTATGTCCATGTGCAGCCGCTAACTCACACGTATACGTCGAAAATGTTGGCGTCCCCTTAGTACACTCCTTGTCGGTAGTTGTGATGAACTGACACCGTCTTTTGTTTCTTTGTTATTGTCGCCACTTGCGCTTATGTCGTTCATCCATGTCCAACATCTGTTATGTGCCAAGGCGTTGTCCTTCTTAAATCATTGTCTAACGGCGGCCGTTTGGCTATACCATGCATCACTCTTGACAGTTGACGCCCGCTACAGTGCCGTTTACGCAAAAAAAAATTCTCTGCCGTAATTGCTTTACACCGTCAATGCTATACTGACCAATCTTCACTTCTAACAATAATTGCTGAGTTATTTGTTGAGACTTTCTACCGACCGCTCCTTTTACTATCATATTCGTTACTTTTAATATATTTAGTTTTCCCATCTGGCATTTGTGTTTGCGATACCACTCTGCCGAGATTGCATTAATTTGGCTATCTGAGTCAATTAAGGCGACCACCGGTATCCCATTTATGCATATGGTTAGCTCTGGGCATTTAAATTTACGTGCCTTGTTAATTTCTAAATCTTCTTCTAACAAAGCGTCCCTTATTTCTATGAAAGTGGTGCTAATTTCTGAATATTTACAACTTACATCTACCTTATTTCTAGTAGTAAACTTACTTAGTTTTTTGAACTTGTTGCTGGGGTGTCAACAACCTGTGAAGGTCTTTGTGTACCGCTCGTTCCGGCAATAGCGTTGACCTGAGCTTCGTAAACACGTTTGTTTTGTGTTTTTGCGCTCTCTTTCGGCTCGGGCCCATTTGTCTGCCTCCACCCTACTTTCTGTCGATAAGTCGGCTGTCTGTCACTTTTGTTGTGATGCCAAGGTCGACTCTCGTTCTCATGCTGTTCCGGTTTTACCGCTACCTGCGTCCTATAGTTGTCAGAACTATCTTCCTTCTTATTACGTAACGTCGCAAATTCCATTAGCAACATTTGAAATTCGATAATATTTTCTACTCCTCTTGTAATGCATGCTACTGCTATATCATGGTGGTAGTGTCGCGCCAATTTCCGTATCAGATGTCGGTCAGATATCGGTGGTATCAGCTGTCGATTTTGGAGTATGCACCTCTCCATGTATTGTACCATACTAAGTCCACTCTCCGGCCGATATCTTCCGAACTCTAATCGGTCGCGTACACCCTCTTGTACCATCTGGTTCCAGTATTTAGCTATGAATGCGTCCTGGAATTTATTGAAGGTGTTAATATTATTCTTAACCAATTTCCACCAAATGGCAGCTTCTCCTTCTAAGTGTCTGGATACCCAGCTCACTCCTTCGCTCATGTAATATTCTTTATGAATCTCGTCCAGTTCCTTGACGAACTCCATGGGGTATTCCCCTTCTCCATTAAATGTAACGTTCTTGAGGTGTTCTGTCGTCATCTCACGTTGCATCGGTGACCTCTCCATTTGTATTATTCTTGCTCGCACGTCCTCCCTTATCTGCGTCAGTTGACCGTCTATCGAAGTACAATTGTTTTCGTATAACTCGGTGAGTTTCTGGATCTGCTCTCCATTCTTTTTGTTATTATTATTGACTTTGGTATTTAGGGTTTTTATTTCTTGAGCTACTACGATTTGGTGCTTTCTGAACACTTGGTCGCTGTTTTCTAAGTGCTCCTTCACCTCTGCCTGGATCGTCTCCATTTCCTCCCTGACGATCTCCTTTGTTTCGGCTCTTATCTTCGTTGTGAACTCCTGGTTTTCTTGTCTTAATTCAGTAAACTGTTGTTCTACGTGTGTTCTGTGTTCGTTTAACTGTTGTGTGAATTTTAGTTCCATATTCTTTTCGATTTTGTCGATTCTTTCTGTTAATTGTTTTAACTGTTCATTGTTTTCTGTGACTTGCTTATTGTTTTCTGTCAGTTTTTGTTCTAATCGTCGACTGTTTTCTGTTATTTTTTCTGTCAAGCTTTCTGTCATTTGTTGTAATAACGTTACTATATCTATATTTGTTTGTGTTTGTTGTACTTCGCTGCGGACGTCTTCTTCTCGCAGTCCCCTTGCCTCTGAAAGAACCGTCGGGGTCTCATTGTCGGTCGATTCTTCACCTATTCTGGTCTCTCCCATTTGGTTGTTGACCTCGAATACCACCTCATTATCACTATTATCCCCGTTATTCGTTGCCATTTCTCTTTTATGATTATTATTCAATTTAAATTTCCTTAATTGTCTACTCTTACTACGAGTTAACATCTACTTACATTTACATATATCTTATCATTGTCTACCCCGTTTCATTCTACCGAGCTTATTAACTGTTTATTAAGTTACTAAATTAAGCTCCAGCAGTTGGGCGTCAAATATTAAATTTTTTGGAATTGCACCACGTTATTGGCGACAAATATTAAATTCTGGAGATTTGTGCTCCACGTTTGGATGCGCCAAATATTAAATTTTGTGTGTGTGGAATTTATAGCTCCACGTTCTGGTGACAAACATAAAATTTTTTGTTGCTGGGCGCCAGAGATAATTAGAAATCTCAGGGGGTTGTTAATAACAACTCTTATGTTCAGATGCTAATTAATAGACATTATATTTACCCTTTTTAATACATTTCAATATATATAACATATGATGTTATCCGCATTTCAATTTGACAGGCTAGTTACTTCTCAATTACTACTAACTTCTTATCCTTAGTTAATCATTATAAGAAATTCGTGAATACAGTTAATATCATTTACTGTTTATAACCACTTAATTAGTCCATTGACTATGGTTTCAGATTATGATCTTAATTACACACTAAATATTATTAATCATCAATAAAAGATTAATAAACAAATATGAAATATTATTTATCATTAACAAGATATTAATGAGACTAGAAAATCTCTTTCTTTCTCAACATAAATAAACATTAATCAATAAAATGACTTAATATCTAACATTTCAGAACTATCCAACTATCATTCAAAATTTATATTAAATATTTATACTTCGTACTCCTATTCTAAGTCGTAAGATATAAAACCCTACAGCATCTGAACAATTCGTCGGTTCTTTTAGAATGAAACGGGTTAACTGAGTAGACAAATATATTACATGCAATTATTTGATTATAACGTTTAATGTGACACAGTTACTTGAAATAGCTTATCCGTTCCTCCGTCTCGCTCGTTCCACACTTTACACATCACAACACAATTTGTATTACTCTGCTTTTTATCGTATCCACCACACTCGCGATAATCATTCGTCTCCACGTCCTCCGGAACTCTGACTTTTCATACGGTCGCGCACATAATAAATAAAACTTCTTCGCACTTGATGCCGCGCACAGAATAAATAATACTACTTGGCGGTTGATTGACGATTGGCTAATTTACTGTATGACTGAGTAATCAACAAACTAACTGATTGATTTCACGGACTGACTCCCTTTACGTTCCTGTATCAGTTACCTTTTATAGTTTCACCGAAACTTCCCTTACTGCCGCTACTCTTAAAATTACCATCATTGGCTGAGATTCGAACTTGTTGCCGGTAAGTTTGAAATTGACCAGTAACCACTCGAAATAACTTCGCGCGCAAAGGTGACGCTTTTTGTAATTGGTGAGTTCTTATAGACGCGAACTTTTTGCCGCGAGACCGTTTTCTCGTTAAAAAAAGACATCTGCTTTCTCCACCACCCTCGTTTATGACGTTTCACTCATTGTATTTTGAAGGCCGTAAACACCCTAAATCTAACGGTACTGCCTATTTTTTGCTGTTTTTTAGCAAACAAAGAGTTTTATATCTTTACGACATAGAAAGTTGTACTTACAATACAATTTTACTTTGGGTCGGCGCCAATGTGTCGCCTCGCCCATACACACCTCTCACTTATATACCGACTATGCAGTATAATTCTTATCTGTATGTTTATTTATTAACGATACTAATATTAATATTAATAGTTTACATCGAAATATGTAATTGATCTATGTGTGTTTTACTATACAACTAGTTGTAACCGATAGTGTTATGTTACACGCGTATAGAAAATTTTTCGGATCAACTTTTAAGTACTCCAGAGAAACCAGACCGTATCACACTGTAGTAAACGTGGACGAGTTTGACAAATGTGTAATCAGAAGAATTATACATGATTTTTACACAGTGCAGAAAAAGTGCCGACAGTGGCAAAACTTCTACCCGTGGCGAAAGAAAAAATATTTTTTCCGTGGCGTAAAATTTCATTACGAAGAATAATTAAGGAAATAGGGTTTATGTTAAAAAGATTTTATAATAAAAGAACTGTACTATTTGAAAGGCCGAAAATCGTTATTAGTTGAGTGTTCTTTATATTGCCATTAAATCCGTTTAGGTAGTGAATAATTACACTTTCTCAACTTAAAACATTTTATTGGCAGTTAATAGTGATCTGAAAATATTAAGCGATAAATGAAACAGGTAAAGATAAAGCGTAATGGTTATGTGCAGACAGAAATACCCTGTGAGAGACAGTCAAGGCACACCGAAACTATGTTAAACGTATTTTAAATGTGTAGTATTACAGTGTGCGTGCGGTGGAATGGCATACGTCATAACATTCCTTGGTCGGTAGGAAAGCTCGTGCGCCAGTAATACATGTTCCATCATTTTGTTGATGCACACGGTCTTTCACTTGTTCTTCCATCAGGAAGTAGGCGGTCGACTGTTCCGGTCACACCATATCACCATACAGCCACATCACCTTTAACTATTTGTGCAATTGTGCAATGATCTTCTATTGACGGATTTCCTTGGGAAACCAGCTATCCAGCATCCGATTCGAAAGAATATTCATCTCTATTTGTTCTCCGCAATACGATCTTGAATACCAAAACCTTTCATCTTCTTACTTATGTCGTCACTGTAGAGTGTATACCTTCGCGTGCAGACATTAATAGATGTAAAGAATCTCATATCCGAATCGTGTATTCTACTAAGGTTTTTTTTTTAAACTGAACCGAAGTGTCAGAATCGTACAGAAACACGTGGCATGGTTACGACCTTACGACCTTAATAAAATTTTGACTGAATCATGGCTGAATCACCACATACAATTATTGTTTTCCCTTACTCACATGTCTCGAAGGATTGTTGCATGGTTCGAAATAATTTTCTTCGTCAGTGGCAGTTCACGGTGAAAACATGATGTGAGTCACTCTTTAGCGTAAACACTTTTCTCTGAGAGGGATCAGCTTCCTCCGCTATGTAACATTTTTGTATTGCCGGAATTTCAAGGAAATTTCAACAAATATCTTGAAATAACTCTAAACCTGGAATTATAAGAGTTTTTAAGCGAAAAAGGGGGGTAATGTTTCCTGAACTTGGGATGGTCGTTTCAGCCTCTATACGTTTAAAACCGTTTAAGCCATACTAATTAAACCAACATCAAAACGTTCCTTTATATTTGTATACGATTTGAAGAAGCGGGCTCACCTGTTGTACATAGTCTGGCTTTTGTGGCAGGCAGACGACCGCGCCAGGCAGATTCGGGGATTACGCTGTACAACCGATTACCGTCGGTCCTTCGTCTTCCCGAAACGTCAACCTCGTGTGCATTGCCCTTCGCCCGCGTCGGAGTTGACGATCCAGCGTTCTGCGACGCGACGTTTAGATACTAATGAGGAAAGGCCGGACGGATAGTGCGCCTTGGACCTGTATAGCTTACTTTGCTAGGTTCTGTCTCGGATTTACAAAGTAAGTGTCCCTGTAACAAACGCCACCTCCACGAGGTCCCCGTCTCCGTCCTCGTCCGAGGTCTTGTAAACAAAAGTTTATGTTTTATATACCATAGAGATGAAGTGCGTTACTCTCCTGAATTGAAAGTCACTCTCCGTCGCGAGACATTAGCAGTGAACGGAGAGCGTGGATTCGTCAATTTCTCGTCCCTGTACGTGGGGAAACTGTCGTATTTTTCGATGACACTAGGACAAGTAAGAACTCGCAGGACTTACATGCTGCGAAGGATGAACGACTTCATTCACCTTAAACGATTGTCATCAAACGTTTCACCTTACGTTTGTATCTTCGAAATGTTATGGCTTCTTCAGAATTTCGTCGTCTAATAACTAAAAGCACATATAAAACACACAGATAAAAAGTTACAAATCGCACAAAAATACTGTAAAAAAAAATAACACTAAAACGTTTGAACCGCTTACAAAACAAAAAAGGCAACAAACCCAATGATACCACCTCAACAACAAAGCCGCATTCTTACCAACAAATAGCATATTCGTCCAAAGCATAAATACATCACCAAATAACTGGCGAACATCGGTGCCGATAACCACACAACGTGGCTTTGAAAGTAAGATCTTGATACAGCTACTGAATAATATGAATTCACATCGTACTCGGTCTGCCGAACGTTGGCGATCACTCCTCTCGCCAAACGAAAAAGCTCTTCTGAGCTTTGGATCTCGGTCCACGCCCTTATGGTTCTTAGCCAGGAGAGCTATTTTATTCCAATACCACGACAGCTCTCCATTCTTCCTTATAGGATTAATTAATTGTAAAAGGCAGTATCCCTCCTTACAACGTGACAGAGATACGCGATTCCTTTGCTTTTAATAGTGTTTAGCAATACACGCTGAGTGTCCTCTCCCTGTCGACCCAACAGGTCCAGCGCGTCCATTGTAGTTGTGCTGAGGATCCGTGCCTCCATTCCATACAGAGGGACTGTCCAAACGTAACACCTGACCGTTGTCTGACGTAACTTGATGGTCGCACGAGTATGATCTCATTTTATTAAAGACAGCACGGACAGCTTTTATCCTGCATTTGACATCGCTGTCAAGGTCTAGATATTCGGTGATTACTTTCCCAGGCTATCTGAATTAAGCGACACGTTCGACATCCCAGTTAAGGTCATGACTCTGTAAACTAAATACCATGAACTTCGTCTTTCTTACATTCTGTTGATGTCCTTGTTTACATTCTCGTGATGTTCACGAAATTAGACTTGTTTCGGAAATTTCGTTGAGAAGTAGTTGCAGGTCCTCGACGGATACAGCCAAGATGACGGTATCATCAGCATATTTGAGGTTGTTAACACTGACTCCATTTACTTTTATCTTGAGGTCTAGATTAATTCAGATATACGTCCTTATTTATTTATTCATATGACTTTTGTATTATTTCTTTAATATTTATAACTATGTTACATAAACTTATAATATTTCCTTACTTGGAACATGTTTCGAGAATCAAATAATTTTCCCATCCTCAGTCATCTTAATTTTGGACCTTGTTGAATACTTGTGTTTAGGTTGGTTGCAGCTAAGGCTTCCTGTTGGCTTTTATATTACAATATATATAATATATTTATTGTATATATTCACAATATATTATAAAATTTATATAAAACTTTTATATTATATTTATAAACATTGTTAATATTTATATTATATAAACATTTATATTACTTACTCATATAACGTACGACAACTTTGTGGCTAAAGCATACAACCGTCGAGATTAACTTAAAAGGTTCATGCTAAACTTATAGGTCAGCCCTACAAACATTAGCAGCGATCTTGAGAACTCATCCCCACACAATACAAGTTCACAAATGGTTCTCATATTTTAAAAATCTAAATTAAAAGACGCGTTAATTCTGTAAAGTGAAAACAGACTTAAGTAGAAACTTGAATTTGAAATTCAACTTAAAAGTAAACAGTAAATTTGAAATTCGTTTCTCAATATGTTCAATGGATTTACGTAACCATTAAAAAATGAATAATAAAACGCTGCTACAGTTGAACCAGTAAAAGAAAATGATTTCTAATTACGAGAGATAAATCAAGTGTCAAACGGTTAATAATCAGCGTGATGTATTGGACATTAATTAACGGAATGTGTGACGCACACTTGTGACGCCTTACTGCAGTCGTCAAGGACGGCGATACTTTATGTACTTGTAAAGTTTTATTATAGTTGTTATATAGATCATGAAGATTTAATCATGCGGACTGCGTAAAATATTTTACGTACCCGATTTTTGAATGACATTGCCTATTTACCGTGTGGGCTTCAGTTGAAAATAAGTTATGGCTTTCGTAAACTTTGTCCCCATCTGTTTCCATTGAACTGAGCGCACGCAGGAAATGTTCGCTCGCTGATTAGTCTGTCGGTCACTTTCCTACCCCTCTTCATTAACGTAGATAACGATGCAGGTAAATGTATCTTGTCCTGACTAAAAGAATAAATCTGTTTCACATTTCACTACCATTTTCAGTGTACAAAGTAACATAAGATTTCTGGAACATATTGAAACTAATGGAACCGTCTAGAACAGACGAGATCATCCTCCATCAGTCCCGCCGCTAGTCAAGCAGGTGTAGCCTTAGTCAAAACCGCTCTCAAGTATTTTCCACAGTACTCTGGAGAACACTTGAATTACGCATTAAGTGGCGTACATTACGTATGGAAAGTTTATTCTAGAAGACGTACGCTACGTATAAAAACCCATAGCAGCCGGCTTGTTAATCAGTTCGTTTAGCGATTTTGCTTAGTGCAGATCGAGTGTTTCTCGAAGTATTGTGAGAAGCGTTATTGTGTTATAATTAGTGTGAAACTATATTATTTGACATTATTATTGTGTGTGGACAAATTTAACTGGAATTATTGTTCGAGCTGATCACAAATTTTTATTTGTGAGTAATTAAAGCTGGTTATTAGTGACTTCATTGCTGTACCATACGACGATCAGTGAGACCGTCGTACCAATATTATCTAAAACAGGAGAAACCTGTCGACTTCTAAGCCATCAAAGTCAGTTGATCATTTTTATGTTATTTGTCGTCCACACCAGACCTACACGTTGCTCGAATCCTACTAAATTTATGAATGAAACTTTGCGGAGAGAACCGGTTATAAATTTATAATAAACGTTATCATATAACGAATTATTGCGTATTTATAACGCAGAGAACCCGCGATTGACGAAGGATTATTGAACGAGCGAAGCAAGTTCTCAATTTTAACTCGACCGTTTAGCGTTTGTCTGTCTGTCGATCTATCTATCTGCTATTAAGTGTATGTCCCATGACAACTTTTGAACGCATCAACCGATTTTTGTAAAACTTAGCACATGTGTGTTCACACCTTCACTCATGGGACAATTTTTATTTAGATTGATCCCCCAAAAATAGGAGGGCGTGAGGAAAACCTATAAGGAAAAACGTGTGAAAAAATTGCAAAAGTTAATGAAGAATGTCATATTATTAGGGAATTTAACCAACAAATTAATATTATATTCATTTTTGACGTCAGGGCCCAAAAAGTGGGTGAAAATTTTGATAAAATCGCAAAATTCATGTGGGGTATCAAATTGGAGTTAATTTTAAGTACATCTGAATGTAGTGTTAAGTTTTGGAAATTTTTAAATTTGGCACCCCAGGCCCCAAAGAAGAGATGAAAAAAAACTTTTGAAAAATTTGTGAAAATCTACCAAGGAATCAGACTAAAAGGATTTGTAATCCAAACCCGAATGTTTGGAATTTTTAGTATTTATTTTATGATTGTATGCTCTACAATTGTTATAGTACTAAAGAAATAGTAGAGTACTCGAGAACTATGTAATTTTCATCACAATTGAAAATATCTAATATCAAAATTTATGTAAATTTATAATAATAATAACAATAGTGACCGAGTTCTGCTGTTCAGCCAACATACTAGTTGTATTTGGTTTTATTCTAGTAATTTAAAAGCTTCTATTAGGCCTACGTGCTATCATGCCACTTTTTTTTCGTTGTGTTAATTAACGTGCTCTCGTTAGTGTGGATACTTTTTGTGATAATCGGGTAAAATAGATCCGGGGATTATTTTAGTGACGAGCGCTGTCAACTACGATGTTAGTTGCGAACGTCAGGAGAGAGAGCGAGAGAGTGAGTGAGAGAGCGAGTGCCAGTGGTGGTGAAGTGACAGCGTCAGTTGCATAATTCAGAATGCAGAGGCTGTCAAGTGCACCAGTGGAGGCAATGCTGTATAAATAACATAGCATTCTCTCGCTGCACACTGTATCACACACAATAGCTATTAATTATCACCTTTTCTACTGTTTCCTTATATTTTACATTTTTCTTTCCAAAGTTGTTAACGTTTAAGTTTAAGTATGTTTGTATATTTACGTTCAAATCTTTCGGCCAATTTTCTAGGTTTTCAGTCATTATCTTGGGACTTTATATAAATTTGTAACTTCTTTTAAAACATTTTTAGACTATAAAAAGGAGCTACACCAGCTACTTCTTCATCATGGCTGTACCTCTTATCTAGCTTACTTATAACTTTCAAACGAAGAAAGAGCGTAAATTTTCCGTTTTCAGTAAATAAAAAAAGGGTAATAAAATCCTGTCCGTAGTGATGTCTGTTTAATCTTTCGGTACTGTAGGAACTCGCCACGGATGAGCTTCAGTATAATGTGTTTTTCGTGATAATTGACATTCGCCCGAAGACAAGTCACGGTCTGATCTGGGGACAAGCCCCTTTCAGCCAAAGGATAAAAAGAGTCAGGGGAAACAAACGCCTGTGAGGACCAAGCGTTGAGAAGGAAGAGGCAGAGAGAGAGAGAGAGAGAGAGAGAGAGAGAGAGAGAGAGAGAGAGAGAGAGAGAGAGAGTGTTGTGGGGTGGGAGACAGACAGAGATTGTGTGTGTGTGTGTGTGTGTGTGCATGGTTATCTAGAGCCACAAGGAGTGGGCCAACAGTTGTCGCGTCACCGTAAATGGACATGTAAGCGATAAAGCGTCTAGATGGGACAGCGTCCGGAGCCGATCTAGTAAAGGAGAGAACGATAGGGCAGTAGATCACGCTAGCTGAACAGATTATATGATTGTAATATTTGTCTTTATGTATAATGCTGGTTGCCATCTTACTTGGCGTGGGATTGTGGGCAAGATGAAAGTCGAGGGTCTACTTTAGAGTTCTGGAATTACACTTTAGTATTGGAAATAGATGAAACCATTATCACATTTTCCTACAGGTTGCTGTAGTCCTTGGCCTGGAGGAGGGGACTCACATTTCGGTTGTAAAGTGACCATGTCCTTGACTTCGTGCTACTGAGACAAAAACTATCTTGTCCTGCGGTTCTCATCCCATGCAATAATTTACAGAATCTGCTCAGGCTTCGCAGTCTTGTGAAACCCTCTTCATGGCCGTGTAGATGGGACAGCCGGCGTCCTCCAGTGTCTGGTAGATGTATGCCTACTCCAGCTTAAATCTGTCCTTGGCGTTCTTACCCTCCAATGCCCTCCACGATGGTCTTGAGTAGGCTGTCATGCCTCAGAATGTGCCTTATCCGGCTCTCTCGTCTTGTCTGTAACGTTTCCCACAGGCTCCTCCATCCTCCTCAACACTTCATCGTTCGTTACTCTGTTCACCCAGGGAATCTTTACCAATCGCCGGTGACACTAAAACTCAAACGCTACTACTCTTCCCCGAGTGTCCGACTCTCACTACCACGTATTAACATACACACATGGGTTTTCGCCAGGTGTTTTCTGAGGTGCATTTCAATGTTGAATACAGAAACATTTGACACTAGTGAATGTTTCATTAGTAACAATTTACGGAAATTGTTCTTACAACGTCCATAGTTATCTGAATAAAGACGAGATAAGCTTAGAGTAGAGATACCGTCTACTTTCTACCGATTATTGATATACCTTGATTGCACATTTTCAGTTGCGCTCAGTAGCAGTCGCGGTTTTCAGTACGTTTTGATTTCTTGACGAATTGATTAGCCTACCGTTGAAGAGAACCAACCAAATCCTTTATGTAATGTCTTTGCGCCTAATTACGAAAATGGCGTATGTGTTCAGAATTGTTGCAAGAGTATCTTCTTCTCCACAGCTACCGACAAGAAGAAAGCGTAGAATGTTCGGAGCTCTTTCATAAACCTAAATGTGAGGAGGATTTCGTTACGAAGTTAATGTGATGAAGTTGAGGATACTGAACGGTGCTAGAAGTGGAAAGAATCGATTTAAAAAAAAAGCAGGATATAAATTATGTTACAAAATAATCGAATGCTATTCACTGACTCTTTTGTTGTTTTATCTCAGAATCTTACGCAAATGCATTTCCTTTACCTTAAATGTATACATGATTTGGTTGTAGATGGCATACATAAAGACAGAGGAATACGAGAAGCGTGTACTGTAGTATTGCTTACCATTGTAAAGTTTTAAGAATATATTGAAAAATCAGAACTTAATTATAATTTTTAAACAATCTGAGTCTCAATTTATGGTACAACATACATGACATACTGTTATTTAAATAATGAACATTAACATGATTATTGTGTGTGAGTCAGACCCAGTGGCAGGAGTCCTAAATGAGACTCGGGACACTCCACAACTCGCGACTCGCGACTATGATTATTGGTGGGAGAAGAAGATTGCAACGCTAAAAATTGTGGATGAGTGTTCACTTTAAGAATCTCGTCAAAGCTCTTAAATACGATCCTGGATTAAACACCTTTACTTTCGATAATCTTATCGCTACAGATGAGGCTCACATAAGTTATAAATTTGCGGTCGTATAGTCAATGCGACCTGCCATTAGTGATCTTCCTGCCTGCAGGTCGTGTCACTCTTCTAACTAAATCTTCGCTACTCGAAAGAACAGTGACTCAAGAAACTGTAAAGAACTGTAAGGCTTCTAAAGGACTGAAAGTTACAGAAGTACGAATTCGTATTTATTACCCATCGGGTATAAAATACATGTAACGTTTTATATAATACTGCTAGACACGCGCGACCCACCTTACACACACACACACAAATTACGTAATGCACATATGACAGAATACCTGTTCTGTCTGTCACCCTTCACACTAGTATGTTTATATATTCTGCGAAAGAAGGTGTGTCAATTTCAAGGTAAAATAAATTATCTCAATATTATACATGATCATTCATTCATATCTTCACCGTAATCTCTGTCTCCCCCCCCGTTTCCCTCTCTTTCTCTCTTTTATAAAATTAATGCTATTTTAGATATACACATCAACTGTATTTAAACTAATCCCGGATATGTTTTGTCGGGCACCAAATCGTACGCCCATCGTTAGTCACGTTTGTTTGTTTACTTCTTGTCTGTGACTTACAGTTTAAAATACGCCCAAAACATGTTACAGGTAAGTTAAATACCGCTAAAGAGTATTCAGTAGGTATTATTAACAATAGTCCTAACAGACACAAAAATTTCAACAGTTGTCAGAAAAAATGCAAATACTTTTATTGAATGCTCTTCAGACATGTCCATTAGTAAAACTAATAAAACTAATTATCAAAGGAAGGCCACAGAATTAAGATGGTTTGTTGGATAAGGCGATCTCAGACAACTGGGAGTAAGAAGGTGGAGACAACGGCCAGAAGACAGGGAAGAATGGAAAGCTGTTGTTGCGGAGGATCATAGCTCCATGGAGTGAACGGATGAATATGAACCCGCAGTAAGATATTTTTAACATTTTTACTTTGATTGCTCTTTTCTCAGGGTTTATAAAATAAAATGTAGACTTATTCTTATAAATAGTTTTTCGATTTATTAACAATTAGTTATGATTGAGTATCATATTTATCATTGACACATGACTTATGCAATCTCTAATCAAAATATAAACATATTCATTTTCATAAATCTTATTTTCATTACTCATATTAAATGCTCTAATAATTCAAATATTGTAATTCTTATTTTAAAAAAACTTTTAATAATTATTCTCTTAAATTTTAAATACTATAATATAGTTAATTACTGATCTGGATTCATTTAAAATCGGTGCTCATCAATAAATTTAACTTCCATAGCTTCCTGATTTTATTTTTTTTTAATTGAAATTTTATCTTAATTCTTTAATTAATTAGTGTGAGTTCTTTAATTGAACAGACAGTGGACCTAAGACTAATTATGGCATGATAAGTTTACTTTTGGTATGTATCCAAATCTGGTAGAGGTTTATATGGTGCGGTTCGCATGTTGATCGTCTGGCGTGACGGCGATAATTCCCTCCGGATTAGCAGATTGTATCGTGGTCACCCGTGGAGTCTCACAAGACACAGCACAGCACCAAACTTCACTCATTCGGAATTAGTTCGCGTTAGTTATTATTATTGTTATTCGATTCCACAGACATTATTGATTATTATTTATCAACTGCGTTATGATTGAAACTAATGTTATTTACGAGTGTAGTTCGTCTTGTAATATTACTTGATGATAAAGTTATTGTTACGTATTTGCAAAACTAATTTACAGCGTTACTGAATTATTATTCGTGTTGTATTAATTCACTTGTATATCACTAATAAAATTACAGTTCTTTTACCGAAACTGTTTTAAGTCCGATATTACTTTGCTAACCATCGTACCGAAAATTCTCTGTGTCCAATAATTATGAACTCTCTGTCGCGGACTTACACTCCCGTTTCCGTCAAAATTTTAGTTAGAACTCTCGAGCGCGCCTTTCTCACGTCCCTATATGGAATTCAGAATCACTCCCACTAATTTCTGATTTTTCTACGCTGTGTTCTAATTGGTTCTACTTTACCACCCTCCAGATCTAGGGACCACCTATTTTTCCGAAAGCACCTCTCTGATAGGATTTTCGATTCCCACCAGATTTCTTCCTTAGGTCACTATACTGAGGTCGTCGTCGCTGCTAGATACTGTAGCAATAAATTCTTGACTGTCGCTTTTTTTGGAGTATACAAAAAGGAGTATACTTTCTCGTCAAAGTATTGTTTTCTGCACTTGGTCGTTCTAATGGCATCAACTATTGTCACTCAAGGGCCTCACCAAACTTCCTTTGTAGGTCCGTTTTTTCTTCTATGTTTCCATCAGAACATCTTTCCTTAAGTTCGGACATTACACCCGAGCTTTCTCTCTTCTGAGTAAGGTCGAAGTCCTGTCGTTGACCGTTAGAGTCTTTCAATAACGTATACCCTTTTTTGTTTCACTATATACAGCTGACGTGTATACGTAGTTTGGTCTATTGTTAATACTTACATTTGGTCTTCAAATGGGTTCGTTCACGTTTTTACTTTTTTTTCTAAGGATTTGAGGTAGTTGTCAAAAAACTAGCGTTTCTTAGTATGGAGAGCGATGAACTCTGTCTGCTTTCCGTAAGCGCGTTGGAGATGTTACATGTTTTTATTGCCTGTCAATCACTTCTGCGTATACCCTAGCTTTCACTTCGTTGTGTACAAACTTCTGCTTTTAACACATCAATTCCCTGTCACGGCGCTTAATGATACATCTCAAATCAAAATATGAAATTTTTTAAAATTTCTGATTTTGGCGTTATATATTCAATAAGACATATATAAAAGACAGGCCTACTAGCGTGTAGTATTAGACGTTAAAGATTTATAACCAACGAAAGTGTATGTGCCTACATACGCGTACACACACTGTTTTGTATACACTTACAAAACAGACGTATGTTATTATTGCTCTAGGTACATGACATATGTAATTCATAAACATTTCTTTTTAGTAGACTCTTAACAATAGCCTGCACACAAAAACACACGCATACACAATCTAAGAAAAAGTTCGTTAAGATTAGGTATTTAAAAGACGCCATTAAGTAATCTGAGATAACTTTTTAAAGCCTCAATGGAAGAGGCAGAAGGTGTAAAAACTGACTACCCACTGTTTACTGCTCTAAAGGCATCCGAATTTTTACAGAATCTCTACATACACAACACCTCTTTCGACTTTCATAGTTCTTCTTCTTCTTCTTCTTCTTCTTCTTCTTCTTCTTCTTCTTCTTCTTCTTCTTCTTCTTCTTCTTCACTCCATGGCTTGGGCTATAGTCCATTCTGACGTCACAGAGTCTCTGACCATTTTTTCCAGGGTCTTCCACGATCTCTTGTCCCCCACTGGCCTATATTTAAACGCTTGTTTAGGAATACGCGTATCTACCATGCGTTCCATATGGGACTTCCAATTCTGCCTGTATTCTTTTATTCTCTCCAGAACCGACTACAACTTCAGGTCTTTTCTTATGTCGTCGTTTCGTAGACGATCTCTCAAACTACATCCCGTAACTGCTCTTAAAAATTTCATTTCTGAGGCCTATACTTTTGAAATATCTTTTTGCAGGAGAATCCATGTTTCACATCCATACATAAAGTCGGCACAACCACGACCTTATAGAACTTTAGCTGTGTCTCTCTCTGCCTTTTTATTCTTCAATAGTCGTCTTATAGTTCCACAGGTGTAACTAAATTTATTAAACTTTCTCTCGATATCGTTATCCTTCCTATAAGAGATGATATCTCATCCAAAATAATTAAAATGTGATACCTGCTCCAAAACACTATTATCAATTAAAATTCTTGTTCTTACAGGTGGTTTCCTTAGGAAGTCCATCACTTTTGTCTTAGTATTTGTAATCTCAAATACATTCATAGTTCTAGATGAAAAAATATACAACTTCATTGGCTTTGCTTCGCAATCTTTGCTTCTCCTCCTCTTTTGAACGTGGATCGTTACCAAATAACCTCCTATTGTGGAAAAATCTTACTTTAAAATAATAGTAATATTAATAATAATGCTCATTTTGTAGTAATGCTTTAATATAATAATGCTCGTTTTTGTAGCACCAAAGTAGCTTAGGAGATCCAGGCAGAGTAGGCCACGTACGCCTTATTGTCTAATAGACACTACCAAATAGATGCCACTCTCTCTCTCTCTCTCTCTCTCTCTCGCTGCTCTCTTATCTAGATATGCGTAGAATACACCCAGATTTCAGGATAAAAATATCCGGCAGCGAACAGAGAATATGTTGAGAGTCTGAGTTTTTTGTTATTACAGTAAATAAAAGTTTAGAAGACCTTTTAATTTCTTTTAATAGAGGCTTCCACATTCCTCTGACAGCCCTTTTAATCCCATTTCAGATGCGTGTATTTTACTTTCTTGTTTCTTGGTTGTCGTCCATAATTCACACCCATAGGACAGCATAGGGATTGCCGTAACTTTGTAAAACTTTAATTTTGTATCTCGACGTACCTTTTTTATAACAATACGGTTGATTGCCCCACAAATCGTATGCAACTCGCCTTACTTAGCATCAGTATCATAATTCCTATCATAGCCAATATCATTTCCTAAATACTTAAAATGGTTCGCCTGTTCTAGAATTTGATATAATTAATTTATATGGTGATTTAAATACTGTCCATCTCAATTAACGAAACACAAAGGCCGACTGAAAAATGAGAAGTATCGGTTTTGGAAGCAGAACGTCACTTCAGTTCATTTAGTGTGTTAGTTGAACGAACGTAGTTTGGATCACGTCTGTTAGCCTATCTGTTGAGAAATGTCTCACGATAACTTCTGAATTCTTCAACCGATTTTCATAAACTTTGGTACGCGTTCCCATACCAGACCCGTATTGTTTTTGAGATCGATCCCCCTCCACAAAAAAAAAAACAGGAGACAGAAAATAAAAGTGGAAGGGCAAAATTTTGAAAATAATCGCAAAAATCGATGTGGGCTTTCAAATTATAGAGAATCTTAAGCAAAATCTTGATCTCTTGTTCATTTTAAAGCTTTCAGAATGATTTTACGATACCAGGGCCTAACGATCCAAATTTTTAAGAAATTGTAAAAATCCCTACCGGGTGTCAGATTGAAGGAAATTTTAACCCAAATTCAGAATGCGTTGTTTACTTTGAAAATTATTTATCGTTAGAACCCCACGGGCCAAAAATGGAGTTAAAATTTTTGGAAAAATTGTAAAAGTTTATGTGAGGTAATGGGGCATCAAATTATTAGGAATTTTATTCAAAATACAAACTCGGTATCTTTAATAACTTGTTAAGATTAAGAACTGTCAATACTCCTGTGAATATTGGACCTTCTTCAAAAAAATTTGTAAGCTATAGGCTATTTCCATAAAATCTTTACACGTTGTTATCAGTTATGCATATTTGCGAAAAGTAATCCATATGAGTTACATGCGTCTATGGAAACATACATAAATATGTCGTGGGGTTATTGGTAAAGTTATTCAAGTCCACTTAGGTGAATTTACGGAAAACTGAAATTAAAGTTTATGAAGTCCAATGATAAATCATACAACTGATTTTCAAGGTTAATTTTGATTATTAATAGGGGTTTTTATCGATCACATAGCTGTTAAGAAATAAAAAGAGAAATTCATAAAAATGTCATGCAATGCATTTTAAAACATCATTAAAACTTGGGGACTTGGGGTAGTTTTACTACTAACCCCACGATATGTTTATGTATGGACGTGTGGGCATCTCCTAGTGGTGTTTTTCGACTAACGCTAAATGTCATACATACGACAGACTTTACTAACAGCTTTAAAAAAATAAAATTTATAATAATAAAAGTACAGATGAAATGGTAAGACATGAAACGTTTAGCGCAGATAGTAGTGGGAGTAGGGAAGGCAGTGCAGGATGTGGGATGTGAGGTGACCAACTATGATACAAAACCATGTGATACACCATACATGTCGTTGTTCTGAACAAAAAATAACTGGCCCGAAAACAACGCGCCAAAGCTATGCAATATGCCCAGTAAGATCTTTTGACACAGCGCAGCGCAACCAGTCGGCCGTTCCATGTCTAATTATTTTAGCTCTATTTCGTTCAAAATAGTGAGTTCTGCAGCTCAAGGAACTTCATAGTTATGTAACACCGCAAGTCATTAAATTTTGTTTATTGTTCCCCTCAATCAGAAATAAGCAAAACGCTTAACTTATTTACTATTTTCTATACACAAGCTAAAAAAGTTAACTCACTTTCAGTACGTTATCAATAAGTTACACGAAGGTAATTCTACTTGAAGTCAGTAAAATTTCACTGTGGACAGGAAAATTCCGTTAGGTGGAGGAAGTTCCGTTACTTAGAAGTTCTTTGTTCGGAATTTCCCTGTACTTCGTTTGCTGTAATATTTGATTACGCAATCAGCTGTTTTATAGTTACACCGTAAATGTTCATTGTTTACGTTTTTCTTTATTATAATTTATTTTTTGCTTAATAATATTTAACTTTACTATACTACTGCAGTAACAGAATAAATAATTATATGGCTTTAAACACACACAAGTCAGTGGTGTAACTGCTCCTTCTGTGGGTGGGTGGGGGGTATAGACAAGGTTGGACTTCCCATTTTCCTTAGGACAAATGAGAAATTCAGGATTCTTCTCATATAAATTTGTGTGTCTCAAAGTTTCTGAGTAAACCAACGTGAAAAATAAGGATTGAAAAAATACGGGAAAGCGCTGATTTCAGAACATTCTGTCTTGATTAATTGCATTCAAATTAATGGTAATAAATCTCATGTCTTTAGGAATCACTTAATTTCTAAATTTCGGTTCTTAAAAAAATCTTTAAAAATGAATCTTTCTGAAGATGTTTTGGAAACCCCGTATTTATAACTTCTTCGCACTTTAATTTAACGATTTGTCCGAGATCGTTCTAAGCAACTTACATTTCGTATTAAAGTACGTTATCTTTTATGTAACATCCAGCAAAAAAGCTTACTTTTCCGAATTAAACTCAAGAAATTGTCTGTGTATCTGTGCAAAGACAAAGGTTTAAACCGCAGACATGCCAGACTAGAGGAGTCATGACACAGACAACTCTGTAAGGAGAAGTGTGTCTGCGCGATAAAGGTAGATTAACTGGTTCTGCCTTAGTTTTCTGTCGCGTGCATACTTGTTTTTTAAGGCTGCAAATACGTACGTTATTTACCAAATGTTGCGTGATTCTTATTATTGAGAAAACTCTATTTTATTAATTTACAAATATTATAATTCGTTTTATTTTCACAATTATTTTTAAGCCTGATTTTAACACGTGCAAATGGCTTAGAAATAGGCCTACGTTGAGTGGTTGTGGAATTTTATTGAGATTTTTGATAGCTCTAGGAGGGATCCCCTATGATCTCCCTAAACTCTACGTAGTTACCTACTGGTACAAATGTAACAACAACAAAAACAACTATTATCAACTTCTTGGATTTCGTTGTCCATGACGTGTCCGTTACTTAACTAAATATCACTATAATATTGACGACTCGGAACACTAAGTTTTTTATAAGTAAAAACGTAAAGTTTTACCTTACAGCCTAAACCGGCTTTCACCTATAGAAGGCTTCATCAGAGGCTGTCGTTAGTAGCGCTGCTCGTCTTGTTGTTGGCGACGAGATAGTGTTTCGAAAGATTGAAGCTGTGTGTGTGTGTGGTGAGATGTGTTCGAATAATGCGTGCGATTTGAATTGTGTCTGTTCGTTTAGGATGTCGTTTTTATTTGTTTTTGTGTGTTTGTATATTTCTAATTGTTCTAGAGTGCCTAGTTTTCGGCCTTTTGTGTGTACGTGTAGTATGTTCATGTTATTGTCGATGTTTTTATATGTGTGGTTTGCTTCAATGAGGTGGTTTGCGAAGGTAGATTCTGTAGTGGTGTGGAGTGCTTTTGTGTGTTCAATGTATCTCTGTTTGAAGCTACGTCCTGTCTGCCCTATGTAGAATTTACTGCAATTTGAACAATTTAGTTTATATACACCGGGTAGATCGAATTTGTTTTGTGCTTTGGGCATGCGTTTTGATAGTGTGTGTTCTGTTTTGTTAGTAGTTTTGTAAGCGATTCTGTATCCTGCTTTTTTGAATTTGTGGGCAATTTTTTCTGTTTGTTTGTTGATGTATGTTAGTGTTATGAATTTTTTGTTTTCTGTCTTTGTCTGTTGTTTGTTTTGTGTTTTGTGTAGGAGTTTACTGACTATTGTTCTGTCATAACCGTTAGATTCTGCTAGATATTTTATCGTGTTTAGTTCGTCTTTGTAGTCTATTTCATCTAAGGGGATGTTGTTAAGTCTATGTATCATGGTTCTAAAAGCAGCTAGTTTGTGTTGTATTGGGTGATTGGAGGTGTTGTGTATTAGTGTGTCAGTTGTAGTTGGTTTTCTGTATATACTGAATTTGTGCCTGTGTTCTAGTTTTGTGATGGAGAGGTCTAAGAAGTTTATGGTATTGTTGTGTTCGTATTCGGCAGTGAAGGTTATGTTTTTATGTATTTTGTTTATGTGCGTTAGTAACTGTTCACATTGTCTTTTGTTTCCCCTGTATAGTATTAGAATGTCATCAACGTATCTGTGCCAATATAGTATTTTATGTGAGTGTCTGTCATTGTTTGTGAGTTTTTTTGTTTTTTCTAAGTGTTGGAGGAAGACTTCTGCTAGAATGCTGGATATGGGGGAGCCCATGGGTAGGCCATCGTTCTGTGTGTAGTATTTATTGTTATAAGTAAAGTAGTTTTGTTTTGTGATAATGTTCAGAGTTTCTGTTATTTCATTGATAAGTTCGTCTGGTGTGTTGTTCTGTTTGAGTTTGTTTTGTAGGATGGTGATTGTTTCAGAGATGGGGATGTTTGTGTACAGGTTTTTAATGTCAAAGGAGGCTAATGTGGCGTTATGGGGGATGTGTATGCCTTTTATTTTTGTTACTAGGTCAGTGTTGTTTTTTACTGCAATGTTGTTGTCTATTTGTGTGTGTTGTCTAATAATTTTGTCTAGATATTTTGCCAGTTTGTGTGCAGGGGCATTACGGTAGTTGATAATGGGGCTGATCGGAATGTCTTCTTTATGGATTTTGGGAAGGGCTTGGAGTGTAGGTGCTGATGGTCGGATTTGTTTCATGTAGGGCTTTTGTTTATGTGTCATAATGTGTTTGGCTTTGTTGACTATTTGTTTTACTGAGTTTTGGTATCTGTCGGTGGGGTCGTGTTTTAGTTCTGTGATGTTGTTCTGTTCTATGAAGTCTTGTACTTTTTTGTGTAGGTTGTCTGTGGGGATAATTACAGTCGTGTTGCCTTTGTCAGCTTTTACAAATGTGATGTTGTGTTTGTGTGCCTTTTCCCTCAGTTTGATGGCTGTGTGTATTTCTGAGTTGTGGTTGTTGTTGTCTGGTGTCTTATGTACTCCTATTGTGTTGTTTATATTATGTCTTAATGTGTCTTGATGTTCTGGTGCTGTGTTTTGTATATTTGTTTCTGTGTCAATTATGAGCTTTGTTAGTGTTTGGTTGTTATGTTTGTAATGTATGTTATGTTTTAGGCCTTTATCAAGGAGTGTTTGTTCGTTTTTTGTGAGTGTGACGTTCGTGAGGTTTACTGTACGTGGGTAGAATTTGTGCGAGGGAATTAAACCTGACACCAATCAAAACAGATATATAAACAGATATCGTGTGTGTGTAGCACAGAACGATGGCCTACCCATGGGCTCCCCCATATCCAGCATTCTAGCAGAAGTCTTCCTCCAACACTTAGAAAAAACAAAAAAACTCACAAACAATGACAGACACTCACATAAAATACTATATTGGCACAGATACGTTGATGACATTCTAATACTATACAGGGGAAACAAAAGACAATGTGAACAGTTACTAACGCACATAAACAAAATACATAAAAACATAACCTTCACTGCCGAATACGAACACAACAATACCATAAACTTCTTAGACCTCTCCATCACAAAACTAGAACACAGGCACAAATTCAGTATATACAGAAAACCAACTACAACTGACACACTAATACACAACACCTCCAATCACCCAATACAACACAAACTAGCTGCTTTTAGAACCATGATACATAGACTTAACAACATCCCCTTAGATGAAATAGACTACAAAGACGAACTAAACACGATAAAATATCTAGCAGAATCTAACGGTTATGACAGAACAATAGTCAGTAAACTCCTACACAAAACACAAAACAAACAACAGACAAAGACAGAAAACAAAAAATTCATAACACTAACATACATCAACAAACAAACAGAAAAAATTGCCCACAAATTCAAAAAAGCAGGATACAGAATCGCTTACAAAACTACTAACAAAACAGAACACACACTATCAAAACGCATGCCCAAAGCACAAAACAAATTCGATCTACCCGGTGTATATAAACTAAATTGTTCAAATTGCAGTAAATTCTACATAGGGCAGACAGGATGTAGCTTCAAACAGAGATACATTGAACACACAAAAGCACTCCACACCACTACAGAATCTACCTTCGCAAACCACCTCATTGAAGCAAACCACACATATAAAAACATCGACAATAACATGAACATACTACACGTACACACAAAAGGCCGAAAACTAGACACTCTAGAACAATTAGAAATATACAAACACACAAAAACAAATAAAAACGACATCCTAAACGAACAGACACAATTCAAATCGCACGCATTATTCGAACACATCTCACCACACACACACACAGCTTCAATCTTTCGAAACACTATCTCGTCGCCAACAACAAGACGAGCAGCGCTACTAACGACAGCCTCTGATGAAGCCTTCTATAGGTGAAAGCCGGTTTAGGCTGTAAGGTAAAACTTTACGTTTTTACTTATAAAAAACTTAGTGTTCCGAGTCGTCAATATTATAGTGATATTTATTATCAACTTATTTTAGATATGTTGATGATAGGCCTACTTTAAATATCTGCCAAAATATAAATATTTAAATATTTATACATTACAGGCAATATACAAAATAAAATAAAGTTCATTTTACAAGAATAGTCTGGTAGTAAATTAAACTGTTTAGGCTTAAAAATAATCAGAAAACAAATTTTCGGTACTCAAATTTTTAATTTTCAATGTACGTACGCAGTGGCGTGTCTAGAATTTGGCCGGGGGGGGGGGGTGTCCGGGATCGGGTCGGCTTCATACAAAAGAAAAACAAGTTAAGACTAACCAATATTACTAGCTTTACACTGCCTGAAATCTGTCCCATTTAAGTACACGGTAATAACAAGACACTTATTGACTGAATTGATTTTCCTATTTCAAACAAACGCTAATGCTGTGTAATAAACCTGTTTGTATATTTAGAAAAGAGTTACTACTATATTACTGTACACAGCTGATATAAAAAACAGCCTAAAAATTAAAGAGACTAACGAAATTCTTCAACTTTTCGACCCTCTGGGGAGTTCCGGTCCCGTTCCCCCCCTCCGGAATTGCGCCACGGTACGAACGTATAGAAAACCGTTTCAAATTAATTTGACAATATCAAATAACCACATAACCGTGCGTGCTAATGTAAAAGAATGGCTACATTATATTTTTTAACATACCGAGAGCTTCAAATTCCGTCAAGTTACAAATAAAAAGAAAAAGAAAGACATTGTCAAACAACGATGGACAAGAGACATACTAAAAACTACCAGTTTGTTACAAATTAAAAATAAAACGGAAAAGACTGCAAGCAGAGACCTAATGAAGTTATATCTAAAAATATGATTACTATAATATTATTTAATATGATATATATAATATTATTTTATAATAATAACTTAAAACACACTATCTTGTCTGCATGTATAAAATTATTTTGCCTAACTCATGTTCCATTAGATTATATCCAGCTCTGGTGCTCCACATATATTCAGCGAAACGCCAGTTAGATAATTTTATACTAGGATAAGAAATTAGTTTTCCCAGTAACGTAAGTGCTCTAAAGTTTGGAATTTAGGGTTAAAAATCGGCAACACCTACGTATCGGTATCGTAAACAAAAACAAAATAAATATAATTATGTAAGTATTATATTTGTTTTTGTTTACACACAAGAGAGAGAGAGAGAACGCGTGAGAGAGAGGTGAGAGGAGAGAGTTGCTTGGCAAGGTAGTGCAGCTGAGTGAACACGCTGTGGTCACGTGATCGCGGCGTGTTTTGTGGAATTTTACCGCGATTACGCACAGCACACACCTACTGCCTCTCCCCTCTCCCTCCCTATACCACTTATTGTTTGTCTGTCTTTGCTGTTTACTGTGCCAACGTTTCGCCTCAAAGATCTGCTTCCTCCATCTTCGTTTACAAAGTATCAGTACATTTAAGATAACCATATTTCTATATTATGTTTCTATATTACGAAATTGGAGCATTACTATATTCAGAATCAGGATATGAAAGAAACAAATTATATACTTAAGTATTCAAAAACCTCTTGAATGTCGGTGTTGCAGTACCGACATTGTTACTGGTATTTTTAAATGTTCATTAGGCCATCACTTTATCGCACATTATTTTATAAAATCTGTAGACATACCGTAGTTGACATTGCTGATTAAGAGTGTGTAAGCGTTTAAAGTGACAGGTGATCACTCGTCTATAGCTATTCATGGATAACCTTACCAGACATTTATTGTTGGGAGGTCAGCTCCGTATATTTACACATTGTCCAAACTGACCGAATCTGTACAACTTTTGTCGGTATTTTTAAGTTAATCAGTTCAGTACAGATCAATGGGATAGCCAGAGGTTTTTTTCGCAGAGGCGTGAGTACTACCTGTCCCGCCTCGCCATATAAAGATTCTTTAAGTTACTTTTAGTTCGGCAAAAACATTAATAAGTAAAACGGTTTAATGTATGACACTACCAAGGAAGGAATGAAACATTAACTACTCTGCGATTATAAACTTAACGTACCGAAATGCATACACTAAACACTGTAATAAAAATTTTCAACTTTGCTTTAGTAAGTTATTAGATCTTCTTCTTTAGCACTACAACCTAGGGTTGCCAACCGTACTATATAATATAGTATATACTATATTTTCATATATGTACTATATACTGTTAAAAAATACTATACTGTACGCAAAAATACTATATTTTGAGTCTGACGAAAAATTAAAAAATTTATTTATACTTTTTTTTGCACATACAGACAAATTAAGAAAAAATACGAAAAGGCCGGCAATAAACGATTTTTTAGCTTGAGTTATTTTTTAAATTGGTGAACATGCAATATCGAAACGCAACGAACTGTCACTGTATTGTCAACATTGTCTGTCAGTCAGCATCCTAACCTCCAAGTGCGAAGAAAAATTAAGTTGTATTTTGCTTGTTTGCCATCGTTTATAGAAATTGTTTTGTGAAATATAAAAACTAAGACGAGTGAGGACGAAATGAATGAAAGTTACGAAAGTTCTATGCAGACGCCGCCTAAGAAGCGTAAAGTAGAAAAAAAGATTACAAAAGTATAAGTTAGAATGGGAAGATAAATTTGAGTGGATAAGTAAAGATCCTAACGATGATTTCAATGCAAAATGCAAAACGTGTAACATTACTATCTTTATCGGAAAAAGCGGAATTGACCAGGTGAGTACATAATATAAGAATATCCATTGCATTTGCGTGGCATGAGGTATGGCTAGAGAGTATGGACTGTGTGTGTGTGTGTGCGCGCGCGCGCCCGCGCCCGCGCGTGCGTGTGCGGTATTGGTGTGACTTTTTAAAGGTGTTGGTTTTGTGTTTGAAGTTTGTATACTTATTAGAACTTTACTGAACTATGGTATTGTCTTGAGCTATATATGCTAATGTGTTTGTGTTAACTCAAGTTGGTGACGGTTCTTAATTACTTGCATTTCAGCTAAAACAACATAATGAGACTCAGCAGCATAAAAATAAAACCAAGTTTTTGAAAACAACATCCGTTTTAGACCGGTTTTTAGTTGCACCTTGTTCTTCATCTACAAATTCTTCTGATAACAAGATAACTGCTGCTGAACTAACTTTAACTTACCACACTGTTAAACACAACCTTTCATATAACAGCATGGATTGTAATGTAAAGCTTAATAAGACTATTTATGCTGATTCTAAAACTGCATTAAACATTCAATTGGCCAGAACCAAAATGGAGGCATTGGCTTGCGAAGTACTGGGCCCATATGCACTGCAAAAAGTGCTGGAAGAGATAAAAAATCCTGACTTATACTTTTGTTTACAGACTGATGCTAGCAATAAAAAAACCTTGAATTATTCCCCTTGGTAATACAATATTTTAATACGGAACATGGCATCCAGAATAAACTTATAGACTTTTATGAAAATTCCAAGGAATCAGCCAATGACATGTTCGAAGGTATTGAAAAATCATTATCTGACTTAAATCTTTCATTCAATAGAGTGTCTGGTTTAAGTGCGTAATACTAATGCAAACTTTGGCATTCACCACTCTCTGTACAAAAACATAAAAGATACAGTTCCACATCTGATTAAAGGAAATTGCCATGCACATATTGTGCACAATTGTGTGAAATACTCAATGAATGTTTTAAGAGTAGATGTTGAAAGTATCATATTAAAAATTTACAGTCATTTCTCAATGTCTGCAACGCGTAGGGAGGAACTTAAACAATTTGTTGCTGCGGTGGATGGTGAATGGCACGAATTGAAGCGCCATGTTGGAACCAGATGGCTTTTCTTATTATCATGTGTAGATAACATTTTGATTAACTGTCAGCCTATATATAATTACTTTCAAAGTTTAGATGATGATAACTGTCCAGTGCATATTCAAAATATTTTATTGATGAACGAAATTGAGGGAGACAAAAAATTGCAATGCTATTTAAATTTCGCTAGCCACATTTTGCATTTGTTTAATAAAACAATTAGCAAGTAGTTCTAGTAGTTATTTCCAACTACTAGAAGGAAATAAAACTGCTGTCTTAGATTTATATAATATCATGACTAATTTTAAAACAGAGTTAGAGCAACGTAAAAACGATAAATTTTTTGGTTTCAAAACACTTCAAATTTTAAAAACTATGGAAAATGAAAAAAGTAACATTGTAATAAAAAAATTTGAATTATTCATTGAAAAACGTTTAGCTTACTTAAACAAATGGTTTAATTTTGATTCTTCCAATTGGCTGTATTTACTAAAAAATTATAATTTGAAACACGATATCTCTTTTGATTTATGTGTGACACTTATTGAACAGCTATCTTTGCAAGAAAAATTAAATATTCAATTTGATGAGCTTTATTCTGAAGTAAAAACAATAAATCAAATCCTTGCCGTAGCAAAAGTCTAAGATGATTTTATGAATAAAAATACAGACAAAAAGTGGCAGCATATATTTCAAAACAGTGACAGTCAACTGACAAATTCCTTAAAAATAATTTCATATCTGCTCTCTATCCCTGCCACTTCTGCATTTACTGAACGAATTTTTTCAGTCATGAATGTGAAGTGGCGGGACGAGAGAAACAGAGCTAACTTGAATCTAATAAAAAATGAATTATTAATATATTGTGATTTAGATCTTGATTGCAGTGATTCTTATAATGTTTTTTTAAATGATGCCAAATTGTTAAAGAATGCAAAAAGCTCCAAAAAATATAGTTTTAAGAATAAATAGTAAAAACAATGTGTCTTTTTTTCTTACTCCCGTAGAATAGTATATTTTCATGCAATGTACTACATATTTTTACACACCTGTTCATGAAATACTTTTTTTCACCTAATAGTAGTTGGCAACCCTACTACAACCCAACGTGAGCCGTAGCTTCCAACACCAATCTTTTCTAAAGTTTCCTATCCATTGCCATCTCACTTTGTACGGTCGGACTTGTATTAGGCCTACTACATGATATTCGATTACTCGTATTCAACTGTTCTTTTTGACCATTGTCCCGCAGAAGGGGTTGAAAATTTCCGTCATTCTGTTGATTCGGCCTGTATCAGTGTGGCCTCTCAGAGCTAATTGTTGTCTTCCACAAAACCTGACAGCTTGAATAATTGGTAGGAGTTTCCCCTATTTTGCCGCCTCATTTCTCATAAGCTGATCTACCTGAGGGTAATATTTTCTGCATTAGGGTACGCGTAGGTTTTCCGATTCCGATAATCCGTGTCGACCGGCGTGATAGATAAGTCACATATGTTAGACGAGATTGCGTACAGCAGGCATGGTACACGCGCACAGGTAGTCTGACTCAGACGGTTTCAGAAACCAGCGCCGAGGCGAAGCGTTCTGCACGTGGTTTTTCGTTTGAGTTACGTTTCTTATTTTCCTTATGGATACGGAAACACTGATTTCAAAAGTTTTAATGAAATCTGAAATTTGGAGCTAGAGACTTAAGGAATATTCCAACCGGGTCGTTGTAGGTGCCTGTTGGCAAGATATATAAAAGGAAATGGGTGTATTGCAGGTAAGCTGATAGAGATTACTTTCATAGATACCACTTCTCTCTTGTTCCAGTTTTAAGCTAAACAAGCAGCAATGAGTAAACACATAGCTGCTTCACTGCTTAACTCGATGACTGTGACTGAATCTGTACTGTTTCGTCGCCTATAATCTGCCTTCACTATACGACCCTACCTGCGCCGGTTATCGGAATATGACAATCTGTCTCCACTCTACGCGTACCCTTAATCTATACAGACAACTTATACTATTCGTTGGTCAAGGTCCTACTTCTGGGAGGGGGGCTGCATCACTTCAGCTCCCTTTGGCTAAGCCATTAAAATGAATAACTTATAACGACAATTTTAAATAATTTTTTTTTTGTAAGTGAACATAGTAACTAGGGTCTGCTGACGACTTGACCAAGACATACGCAGGCACTGTACCATGTGTCGCCCAAGCAAAGGGAAAGCAGGGGAGAAGAAGGACAATGCCTCTGTCATAGCAGCTGTTCGTTTAAGAGATTTGCGGGTGGCGAGCTGGACATAAGAAAAACAAAGGAGTAAAGTATCACTAAGAAATGACAAAGAAAGGCTGACAGGAAGCTATAGGAGAAATAATAAGCCACGTGTGTGGAGCTTAACACCAAACGCGGCGTTACATTGGTCACAATGAACAGGAAAGGCTCAGACTGAATGGCGACAACACGGGTGAGCAATTAACGAACTGCGGGACGTACAGTTTTACCAGAATGGTTCAAAGCTAAGGAAATCCTGCAGAGCAGATGTGGCAGCTGTAAGGGATACTCAGAAACGACCACACTGGCGTGAGAATAGCAAGAGGAAGCTGATAGACAATGCGAGAATTGGTCACGGGTAAGCAGCGATACACATGTTGAACAAAAGGGCAGATGAGAGGCCATGCAGCAATTAAGAGAACTTTGTCTGAAAGGCCGGACGCAAAGAAAAAAAGGTGATGGACAGGCGTTCAATTTGGTCATCCGCCACAGACTATGGGTGGAGCCAACCAGGAACGTTTAGGGTAGGAGATCAAGAAGCCTATCAGAATCCAGAGTTGAGGAAGGCGTTTCTACAAGAAGAGGTTGCCAAGGAGACGAGATGGAGGAACGAATGAAAACCATGTCAGAAGAAAAACCAGGGTGTTAAGGAGGAGTTTTCGTCAGAAAATAATTGAGAACCAATAGAAGCGAAGAAGTTGGGAAGAAGAATTGGGAGTAGAGAAGGTAGTGGGATTCGGAGTATAAACTTGAGTGTTTAACGCGATCGAGAGGCTTATGTCTTATGTTTGATGTCTGATGTATCGGAACTGTCTTGAGTGCGGAAGTCTTAGTCAGAGCGGAGTAAAGTTGTAACCGTAGAAGAGTCGGCGTGAAATTATAAGTGCGGACAGTCGAGAATCGGAAGACGGTAATGGGACTTAGTGATTAACAGACATGTCGGAGTACGACTTAAAATCTACTTAGTTTTGTTGTCTAGAATTAATATCCTAACCAAACGTAACCAGACGTAAATACGGTCTGAAGTGTCGTCAAAGTGTAAATGATAGACATAATGTTGTAATCGAGATAGTTAAAGAGAACCGGAAATATGAACTAAATACGGTAATTAAATGAGAGACGAATATAACTACTAACGCCCATTAAGCATAATCGAATGGCATATTAACAAAGTTAGTCCGCGGAAGAACAGTGCGAACTAAAAGAGAGCATCCAATACTTAGTATAAATTAAAGAAACCGTTAACGTACTAAGAATAATTAAATGACACTTAAATATAAACAATTCAGCGAAAATGGAGTTATCGAATAACACGTGTTGAAATTAGATATTCCAATAACGAGAACTAACCAAAGAGTTATATATTGTAGCATAACAGATAACCACTAAGTAATAATTCCATTATGATCATAAATAAATTTAAATTACATTAACTAAAAAGAAAATTTAAAGGAAAATAATTGAATATCGAAGGCAAATACCACCATAAAGGAAAAAGTAAAATTAAATCATAAAAATGCAACAAAAAAGTATCAAGAAAATTAAATCCGAAGAAACTAAAATAAAATCAGGATGATACCCAGGTAGGATAGGAGCAGGTAATAAAGAAGATACCCCGAACCAAACAACGGACATAATAAAACCAACTTACCTTGGAAAACCCAAGAAGGAAGAAGTGAAGAAAAGAAGATGTAGGATGGGAGAACTACGAGGAATAACCATGAAAAACCTATTACTAACAATAACAAACCCCGAACCAAATTTTAATGTCACCCAAGAAAGTATAACACCCCAAAACCTCATAGAAATGTAAAATAATTATAAACAAAAGTGTTTAGTAGTGGAAATAGAAGTGCACCAACTAAAGTTATTATGTAATAAAATAAACAAATCTTCACAGTCCTTTATAACTAAAAGTTTGGTCTTAGAATATTATAAAACTCAAATATAAATCAGACCCAACAGTGTAAGTGAACCAGTGCAAGTGATTTACATATAATAAACTTCAAGTAAAGGTGTAACTGTTACTTTAACTATGTGCTATTAAATAACTTTAATGTTTTATATAAATACAGAGATGACATATCATGAAGTATTATTATGAAAATATTTCTAATGTTTCATAGAAAAGGCCACCGGCTATCAAAAAACATTCTTTGAAATGTAAATGATAAAGAGAGCAGGTGGGGAATAATTACTGTGACAGGGATTAAAATGTAATACACCATATAAACAGAAAGGACTGCAATCAAATTACGTTTAAGAAAAAATAAAAATTAAATGGCTAATTATGTTTGTGTTTAAAGCCTATGAACTCCACATTTCAAGGTGGTGTATAGAATAAGAATTATAATTAATATAATAATGTTTATTATGTATAACAGTGTTAATACAGACTAAAATGCCTCTGTATGTATACCATACTAGTTTATAAAATGTGTGTTATGTATTTCTAAAAATAGTTAAAACTAAAATGTCTAACTTTAAAGACTAGTAATTAATTTTCAATATTGTTTTTGTATTATGAGCATGAATACAATGCTACATGTTCCAATAGTTATATAAGGAGATTTTATTTAATATTGTGTTAACTTTAGAAAGTCAGAAGGGGTATAGAATTAGTATTATTCAAGAAACAGTAAATGTAAAACCATAAAATCTAGGCCAAATAGGAAATTCCAATAACATTATAATTGAGTAGGGAACTTAAATAAACCAAGTAAACTAATGAGATTTATATAAGGTGAATCAATCACCAACTACTATAACTAAAACTATACTTTAAAAGAATAATATAAAAAGAGGTATACAATTATTAAAAAATTTGCAAAATGTAATACCTAACAATTTCAGAGGAGGAATAGTAAATTCATGAATTATAACTAAAAGAATGATCAATTAATAAATTTGTAAGAAATTAAGGAAAGATAAAGATTTATATCAATCTGAGTTTTATTATAATCATATTTATAACACATAAGATGGCTAAAATTTTGGACAAGAACAGGAAGCAGATATTGAGCCTATATTTCCAAAATGACAGAAATATAACAATTTTGACAAAAAACTTTATAAAGATGGACTATTGTATGTCAAATTAAGCAGAAGGAGTTAAAGAAACCAATTATATAATTAATAGTTCATGAAAGTAATCAATAACCAAAATATATTCTGAATATAATGTATTGTAATCACATGCATAGGAAGTGAATAATAATTGAAACGATACTTTTCTAATATTAACTTGGTAAGATATTTCAGAAGACGAAGGAAGTAAAACAGTTCTTAATTAACATTCGAAGCGAACGGTTGATTTAAGCTCGCGCTAAGAACCTATATAGCGAATATTTTAATGGCGTGTACAAGTTAAGCCTATCATGCAGTGAAAAACCGAGAGTTACCGAAATTAGTACATTAAACTTAAAATCAATGAACACAACCACCACAAACAGTGAAAACAATTAATACGGAACAGAATATTAGTGAAATAAACTAATAAAACTATAAAACACGAAATATAACATAACCAAACGAACTTCACATTTTTCGACAGACACGTAGACAAAGTGAACACACCTAATACAAAACATTTAAAGTCAGTGAACACAGAACACTTAACCAGGACACCTATAACAACCCAATAGATATTCTTCAATATTGCGGACACAAGGAAGCAGTTGTAAAGGCATCTTTATTGTAAGAAAATTTCACTACGCCGATTCCAGTTTTACCGAACAGCGAGCAAGCCGCCATTTTGAGAAATCCCATCATGCAAAGTGTCCACAAGGAATGAGATCTGTCGTCACGGCATTGGTTTGACTTTTCAATTTTATAAACATTATATATAATAAACTAATTTTGTAATTATTAATTATTAAGATTTATTTTGTGAATGTTGTACTTTCTATACTAACCCCTTCTCTGACTATTATAATTATAACCATAATATTCAAAGAACCATTCGAAAATATTTATATAATATAACTTGTATTGATAATCGATTACCCCTGTGAAAGAGTCGAGCTTTATCTAATAATCGATTTTAAATCGATATTCTAACAAATAATTGTCAATAAATAATAATAATTCAACTATCTGGTTTTAATTTTATTTCACACGTTAATATAAGAGTTTTAATTAACCACAGGACTAACAGAAAGTTGACAATTACTCAAGGGGAGTAATATACTTGAGAAAGAAGAAAATCGCCAATCGATTAGTGAAGTGAGACAATCTTATTAACTCCAGATTTATTTACAGTGAATCAGAAGCGAATTTATTGACATAAATAACTTAAAGAACTTTAAAATTTCAACGAAACCTCATTACAAGAATTATTATTTAAATTATTGAACATTAAAACGAAACATAAAAATTTTTTTTTTGAAAATTTTTAACAAATTACAATTTTTTTTTAATTATTTTTGTACAGAACAAAAATAATTATTTGTAAACACCCGTCTAGTTACAATATGTGTCGGAGTGCGAGAGAATAAGTGATTTGTACAAGTGTCTTCCACGAGATGATAGTGTCATCAACAAGGACATCAGCGAGCCTGGAGAGAGAGAGAGAGAGACAGAATAGCATCGCAGATGAATCTCCGCAGTAATAATGGAATAACATACCAACAGTAAAATAATATATACATGCATTACTAATGTTAAGTAAAACACCGTCTGTTCCTCTAAAAGAACTCACGAATAATATTTAAAGAGAATAATATCTATTAGCTATTCATGTTAAATTGACAAAACAACTTTCAACAGATAATTTTAACTATATCCAATAATTATGAATCCATTTATTAGGAATACTTTAGTGTAGCATAAAAGGTTATAATTATGATTGTTGATGTTTAAATAAGTAACTATAAGAAAGAGATTATAGGAGAATAAGTAAATTTTGACATAAATAATAAATGATATATTAATGTGGTATTTCATATTGCAAGATAAATGTTGTGTTTCTTTTCAGAAATCATGAAAGTGATATCAATGGTAACAAATGCAAATAAATTAAGTTAATCTCGTAAAGTCTGGTGTACGTTGTTATTTATTTGAAAGCACCTAAGATGGAATACTAATGATATCAATTATGAAAGATTAAAATTAGTATATAGCATCAAAGAAATATTAACAACGCCATCTAAATCGTACATATCTAATTAATACCTTATAAATAATTAATAACAACCAAACAAGTAAATTATTATTATATTTGACGCCCATAAAGCCGGGCAACACAAAGTAATTGTTATATTTGGCATCCCATCACGGGACATTAATTAACTAATATAACAGTAGTGTTATAAACTGAGTATCAATGTGAATAACCATCAATGTAATTATCAGCAGGAAGTCAGAAGATCGTTTAAGTTACATATACTTACTTTCTAGGTCACACAAACCGTAGCGACTCCAAAATGAGTCTTTCTGAATAACAAATTGGTAAACGTTTAAGATCGTAAGAGCAAAATCTATCATGCCCCTATGGCTTAATCAAAATTGTCCAGTTTTTGTCATTCCTCCGAAAATTCTGATGTCTACAGAATATTTTCACTTACTAACAGTTAATGGGCAAAGGAATGAAATCGGTTGAGTCTGGACTCCATTAAATGGATAATAAGAGTAAAATGGAACTGAAAAGAATATATGAATATTTTTAGCTAAATCAAGTGTTATTATTTTAAATTTGTGTAACTTTTACTTTCTATTATATATCAGATATTCACAATAATTTCATTTCAAACTGTGCGTTTATATAAGTAAAACATGGGCGCATGCTGAATTTTATTTCAGTTTTCAAAAAATAGTCAAAGGGATAAATATAGTTTCCGTATTTTCTTTAGGAACATAGAATTATTTATTATTTGTTGTTATAAGTAACTTATGTTTAAATTAAAATGACAATAAAATTGCACAGTATTACAGTTTCCACTACTGACCAAAACATTCCGGGGCGCGTTTTGAAATTCTTATTTGAAAAACGGTACTTATGAAAACGAAAAGCGAGACACTTTTGTCCCGACTCTCACCTCTAAAAATCGGAACACCGTCATATAAAAAAGACTCTCCCCGCTTTACTGAATGTCAGCTAACCTCAGGTCTATGGATGCAAGAAATAAAAATATAACAAATACTTTAACTTACAACCGTTTAAAAAAATACTCTGGACATTTGGGAAGCAGCCTTGGTCCTCAGTACCTTCTATACGAAAATTTTAAAACATTATTTTGTCATCTTTTTATTATGCTGTGTAATTTTTTACTCAAATCGCAAACAATTATAGTAATGACAGGTACGAGTTGATTTTCATCATCAACTCCACGTTTTATGTATTATTACGGTTCTCAGCTTTTTCGGCCGACCTATGTTTATCTTCTCCTTTTGCTGTAGGCCTATATATTCCTGCTTTTAAAAGTAATCTATTTCCTTCAATCTTTTCCAAATGTTCGGTCCACTTAATTCTGTTTTCTTTTATTGTTTTATTTAAATTAAATATTTAAAGTTTTTCTCTGATAATTTCGTTCCTTATCGTACCTCTCCTGTTGTCTCTTCTTAGTAAATTCATCTCTTGAGCTTCTATTCTTCTCTCTTGTGCTTTTCTAATATCGGAGATTTCACAGCCGGACATAAGCGCCGGTACTGCTAGCGTTTTATAAAATTTCAGCTTGGTCTCTTTTCTTGTTTTATTTTTAAGTTATGGGCCGATTGTTCTGCATATGTTATTAAAACCTCCTAACTTTCGGTCCAGATCGTTACTATAATCATAGGAAATATCTCATCCTTGTTTTTTACTCTAAGACAATATTGTCCCTTATGAGTTCCACTCCCGAGAAAGTCATAATTCTTGTTTTAGCTATTGATATTTTTTAAATTATTTCCAGTGCTTATTTCTTGTACTTGATACAAGCCTGTTTGAAATTCATCTTTTGCCTTTTCGATCACAGTCAGGTCGTCAGCATATAAAATTAAGTTTAGTATGGTGCTATCACCCAAATAAATGCTTCCTTTCTAATGTTCTTTGCAATTCCTTGCAACGTGATGTTCTATGTAGCTGTCAAACAAAGTAGGCGATAGGCCACAACTCTGCCTTACACCCTTGTAAGGTCTGTTTATTGCTCTTAGGTGGTAGACTTCCTGTAAGGTTCATAGTTTTCCATAATTTTTCAACGAGATACTTTATATAATTTGAAATTAAATATTTTAATTTAAATTTGAATATAAATTTTAGATATTTAAGCTCAAAAATAATATAAATATTTGTTTAAAAATGACTTAATTAGTAGAGTCTCAAATTTATCAATTATTCTTAAACGCTTTTGAACCTACGTATTATCTAGGCCCTGTTACAGAAATTTAAAGATCACTTTCCAAATAAATAAAATTACATTGAGATAGATTACCATTTGGCTTTTTTGCATTTGAAATATTTTTCCGTGAAATGAGGAGCAAGCCCATTGTCACAACCCACCACCTGGAGGACCAGGAAGATTTCTGTCGGGGCCTTCTACCCTTAGCTGACATGATCCAGTTTTCGAGCGCCGGAAACTCGCTCTTCACCCTCTCTTATCTGCAGCATAACGCACACCCACTGTACGCCATACCCCCTGTAGTCACGCGACCCAAAACTGGATCTTCGGGGACGTGAGAGCAGGATTTGTTGGCAGAGCTGAGTCTAACCGAAGAAAACTGCAGCAACAGGAGGTACTGGCAATTAGTCATCTGACAACGTCGCAGGTCGTTTTAACCCGAATATATATACATTGTGATAGATATAAATTATATAGTAAAATAATTTCGGACAAAAAATTTTACTTTGATTACTGAAAATTAAGGAACACTACTTTTAATATATTAATTGATACATCTATAGGGAGGGGCTATTGATATGTTGCAGCGTATTTCGTTTTCCATAGTACGCCAATCGCAATCCCGTCATTCCACAGAGGCAGGTATGAAGTTTTTATAAAATTTTCAAATACATCATTATTTGTTTTAGATTAAACTAGTGATTTCCAACTGGCAATGTGCCCGCGACACCTTTCATGCGGTCTTTCATATTCTTACCTTGGGAAACCAATTTAATAAGTACTCTGTTTACTTATTAATATTACTTAACGTTAATTACTTTAAAATAATTAGATTAAAATTACTTTAAAATTTTTATATGTTCTTTGGAAAAAGGAATTGACTCATTTTCAAGCAGAAGAGTTTAAAAATGGTGAAATACATGATTTTCTTGTAAATAGTCAGGAAATCAGACACGAATTTAACATAAGATGATGCAAAGACTTTGAAATGCTGAAAAATATTGTCTTCCTGTTACAATTCTTTTCGTGCTGTCATTGAAGAATAACCGACGTTCAACTAGAATTGTATGATTTTGCAAGCTGATCCCTTCCTGCAAGCAAGAAAAGGAAAGGGGCCAGTTTTCTTTAAGATGCTATCTCGTGAACGATTCCCAAATCTAGACAGGAAATGACGTTGATGTTTGGAAGTATATATTCACACGTGACGGCGTGTTATCCATGAACCGCTGCAGATGTCGCCTCACGCATTCTTCTCTCCACCTACTGAGTTAACAACTAGTCGATGTTGTGGACATTTCTGCAGCTGATCAACCTCAGTTTTCACATAGAAGATTTTATGCAAATTTACTAGTGTGCAGAACTAGCTCAATATTTTGAACGAAGCTGCTTACATTTAAGATTAGATACGTTTTGGTATTAGATAATTTTCCAATTATAAATTTTGCGAATATCCTGATTACCCTACTATTATTTTTGTAGTAAAGTAACAATTGTAATCATGCAATAAACGATAAAAATGCCAAACAATCGAATTGTGTTAAAATTTCCTTTAGTCTGACATCCCGCTGAATTTTTACAATTTTTCAAATTGTTGGTCCAATTCTTGGACCCTGTGGTTAAACAAATGTTGAAATTTCCATTATATTTCCATTTGAACTGTACATTATATTCAGGTTCTGGTTAAAATTCTCTTTCATTTGATGTAGGCCTACCATACGAAATTTGCGATTTTATTAGTCTTATGCGCCACATTTTCCGCCGAGGCATCCAAAATATTGTAAATTCTAAAACTCAACAGTACGTTCAGCACTCTGTTTAATGATATGCCACATGAATTTTTGCCATTTTTTTAAAACCTGCAACGTAACACTATCGGTTACAGCTGTTGTATAATAAAACACACTTATATCAATTACATATTTCGATGTAGACTATTAACATTAATTTTAGTAATGTTAATAAAAGAAACATACAGATGAGAATTATACCGAGTAGTCGTTATATAAGTGAGAGGTGTGTATTGGCGAAGCGACACATTGGCGCTGACCCAGTGTAAAATTGTATTGTAAGTACAACTTTCTAAGTCGTAAAGATATAAAACGCTTTGTTTGCTAAAAACAGCAAAAATATGCAGTACCGTTAGATTTAGGGTGTTTTCGGCCTTCAAAATACAAAGAGTGATACGTCATAAACGAGGGTGGTGGAGGAATCAGATTTATCTTTTTTAACGAGAAAACGGTCTCGCGGCAAAAAGTGCGCATCTATAAGATTCACCAATCATAAAAAGCGTCACCTCTGCGCGCGAAGTTATTTCGAGTGGTTACTGGACAATTTCAAACTTACCGGCAATACGTTCGAATGTCAGCCAATGATAGCAATTTTAAGAGTAGCGGCAGTAAGGGAAGTTTAGGTGAAACTATAAAAGTAACTGATGCAGGAACTTAAGGAGTCAGTCAGTGAAATCAAAAGAGACAGTCGCAATCAGTTAAAGTCAGTGAAATCAGTTGATGCAGTCAGTCAAATCAATCAGTTAGTTTGTTAGTTACCCAGTCGTTCAGTAAATTAGACAATCGTTAATCGACAGTCAGAATCAAGAGTCGGAGAATCAGTCAGTCAAGCGGTATTATTTAAGTTTCGGAGGACGTGGAGACGAATGATTATCGCGAGTGTGGTGAATAAAATAACAGCAGAGTAATACAAATTGTGTTGTGATGTGTAAAGTGTGGAACGAGCAAGGCGGAGGAATGGATAATCGAATTCAAGTAACCGTATCACATGAATGTTGTAATCAAATAATTGCATGTAATATAATTGTCTACTCAGTTTAACCCGTTTCATTCTAAAAGAACCTACGAATTGTTCAGATGCTGAAGAGTTTTATATCTTACGACCTAGAATAAGAGTACGAAGTATAAATATTTAATATGAATTTTGAATGATAGTTTGATATTTCTGTATGTTAGATATTAAGTCATGTCATTGCTTAATGTTAATTTATGTTGAGAATGAAGGAGATTTGCTAGTTTCAAGAGTAACTTGTTAATGATCGATAATCTTTCATATGTTTATTAATCTCTTGTTAATGATAAATAATATTTCATGTGTTTATTATTCTCTTATTAATGATAAATAATATTTCATGTGTTTATTAATCTCTTATTGATGATAAATAATATTTAATTTGTAATTAATCTCATAAATCTGAAAGCATAGTCAATGGACTAATTAAGCGTTCGTAAATGGTAAATGATATTAACTGTATTCATGAATTTCTTGTAATGATTAACTAGGGATAAGAAGTTAGTAGAAATTGAGAAGTAATTAACCTGTCAAATTGAAATGATGATAATATTATATGTTATATATATAAAATGTATTCAAATGGTAAATATAATATCTTTTAATTAGCATCTGAACATAAGAGTTGTTATTAACAACACCCTGAGATTCCTAATTATCTCTGGCGCCCAGCATTTTATACTTAAAATTAAAAATAACAATTACAAGTGAAACCCAAATAAGTCATATTTGGCGCTCCAAAAAGTGGTGCAAGTGAGAGAATTTTTTATATTTGGCACCAAAACGTGGAGCTATAAACCAAGAATTTAATAAACCTGACGTCCATAAATATTGAAATTTAAAAAAATGAATACTGCATTCAGATTATGGTTAAAATTTCCTACACTTTGATACCCCACATGGGCTTTTGCGTTTTTTCACAATTTTCACCCTTCTCCACATTTTTTTCTCCCCCTTCCTATTTGGCGGGTCAGTCTCAAAAACATTAGGGTTCTGTAGGGTACAACCCTACATCCTACCCCCTACCCGTACCCGTACCCTACTTCACGCAAGCCAAGTTTTAAGAAAATCGGTTGATGTATTCAACAGTTGTCGTGAGACATACCCCCATATAGATAGATAGACAAATGCCAGACGGTTGAGTCACATACGGACGCCAACCGGTATCTCGCTTGCCTTATGCCGATGCCCTCCTACTTGTACTTCTTCTTTCGGAATCTGTTTCCAGGATCTTTTGACGTCTCTGGGCCACCGACATACTGGAGACAGCCGAAAAGTAAGATGTAGTTTCCTGTTTTTCCTTATTCTTTCAGTCTTTTGCCACCCAGCTAAGGTTCTTCCACGATACTCTGTACATCATCCACGATAATCCTACAAATAATCTCCACTATATTATGTCACGTGTACTAAATTGTGCCACGTATACCATTCCAACGTATCCAACGTACAGTTACTAGGTACGCTAGGTAGTATATACCTACACTATTGTAATACTGCATATATATGATGTAGATTAGGTAATCACAAATACAGGTAATATACGAGGGTCAGTTGAAAAGTTCGAGGAGCGACATCCGTAGCTTAGCGGTAAAACTAAAATTTTGGTGTGGTGCAAGACTTGTATTTTATGTGAACTGTTAATTTCCAAATCTGTCTATCAATTTATTCATTGTTTAAATCATGGTTTTATTCTAAAATTACTGTAAACTGTAACTGAACCTTCACAGTATGTTAATTTTTATTTGATACATACCATAAATGAGTAGTGTGTATTTTATTAACTGTAAGTGAATATTATTAAAAGAATAGTGAACTGACAAACACAGATATGATTTGAAACTTGTACGTTAATAAACTTATTGTGCTGCTAAATAACACTGTATTTGTTTATGTATTACTCGTGCCTATGTTTTACACTTCAAACCTTTAAAGAATGGTCTAACTTTTCATAATTCCCCCTCCCCCAAAGTAAACAATCCTCTCCCAACTTGCTTGCTGGATCCATCTCCGTCTCTTGTCTTTACATATTGTAACGATCCGTTTTATTGGTGTTACAAAAATAATAATTACGAATATGTGAAAATTTTGTTTAAATTTAATTTATAAAAATTTTTTTCTTTTTTTTATTTATTTATAATTATTTATCAGTTTATTATTTATTAGATTATTCCTCGTTATTTTTAATTACTTTCTTATTTTTATTTTCTTTGGTTGTTTATCAAAAATTTGTTTAATGCGTTAAATAGATTATGAAATATAATAATCGATTAGTGGTATTTGGATATTTAGTGATTATACTCCTTTGCGATGTTATTCTCTTCTTCCTTGAAGTCCAGGGTTCAAGTACTACCTGAAATTCTTCTAAATATATGTTCACAAAGAAATAAAACTCAAAAAATGGAAGGTTTAAATGAATTTATTAATCTTGTTGCGATTAATCGACTTTGAGTCGAAATACTGTTTCACAGCTCGAAAACTCTATCTCAGGTCGTTCGGTTTATCTTATTTAAACTATTAACATTTAAATATTCATTGGTTCTTTTAACTGTTATCAAAAGTCAGAGAAAGGGTAATGCTGAAAGATACAATACTTACAATTAAACAGTTCTTAATGATAAAATAGAAATAAGATTTATTATAAAAATGTTATTAAAAATTGAATTGTTCGAACCAACAGCTATGCATAGGCTGACGTCATCACAGCTGACGCTCGGGTATAGGATTAAAGATGGCCGCCTTCTTGCTACGAAGTTCACCAAGATTCTCAAGTCGATTCTCCTCCAAATAAATATTGATTCATTATGTGTCCTTCATCATACTAGTAGTGATTAATTTTTTTCGTCTTAGAGTGATTATTCCTTATTAGTGGTCCGTTGTTTGGTTCGGCAATAGGTGTTTAAAAGTGACCTCGTTCAAATATCTCGTCCGGTAATGTAGTGGTAATATTCACATCAGCAAATTCTGAATTAGTGCCTGGATTGTTCCGATATCTTGATTACAATTTCCAATCTCCCTACATGTAAAGGTTGGATTTCTTTTATTTGACTTTAGTGTTATTAAATCATATTTCAAATTTCTCTTTTTTTTTCTTTTATAGGTTTAGTTCATGTCAAATTATATTTTTTATCTTTTTGAGCTCTCTCGTTCTGATGTGTTCACCTCGACGTTTAACAATTAACTCCTAGTATTTTTCTTCATCATACAAAAGGTCCTGGCTGATTTAATAGTAAATTTACATGTTTTCAGTCAGCTGATTGAAGCCTCAAGTTTGTTTTGTACCAAAGAATTGAATTTTACATTATATTATAAATTACATTTTGTTTATTATCTATTATTATTTAATTCCAATTATTTAATCAAATTTCTTATTTGATTCTGAATAATTTAAGACCATACATGATATATTTTATAGTATCTTTTAACTCAAAAGTCTCATTTGCAGTATATTTGTTTGTAGGCCTTAATTAAATTACCTTCTCCCACATTAAATGGTTTACAGTCTATGTTATATTTCCATTAGTATTAAATAAGATTACTGGTTGAATTCTTATTATTTGGTTTCTCTAATTCTTAGTAATTTTATGATTTACTTATCTAATTTAAATACTATCTTCAATTTAGGCTTTTCTTCAGACTCCAGTGTCATTACACTTTCATTTTTCCTAATAATCTCTTATACATTCTTTAATTCTTTTCACCAAGTGTTGTTACATTTATTTACCAAGTTTCATTCTTATTTACTTTTAATTTATAATGTTGAGATTTACAATTTAGCCTATATTTTTATGTTAGTTCATTTACAAAGTTTATTATTCTTTCAGCTTGCTAATACCCTTTCTGACATACAATTCTAATAAAATCTTATCAACTAAATTACAATATTACTCAATTACAATATGGTTTTTGATTAACTGATACCATTAAAACATAATAAAGATATCAATTGAAAAATAAATCCAATCTCAAGCATTCAAAGCTATGAGTTCAATGAACTGCTAACACAACAACAAATCTATTTTTATTTAAATAATTTCTTAAAATTAATTTTTATTCAGTCCTTTGCTGTTTTTGTTTTAATTTAGGGATTTACCCTGGTTTCCCTCATTATTCACTATATTCCAAAATCTGATTTCTAGTCAATTTATCTAGTCATTGGGGAATAAGGAACATCACTTAAATGGGATTATTGTTAGTCACTTTTTCACACTCAAAATAAATTATCTTTGTGCACTTTCCATCATATATCTAATATTTTTACTTATTTTTAATTTACATAGTTTTTATTCTATTGTATTTGTACGTTTCCTGTTATAAATTTTTGGGGTTTTTATTTTTATTTGGTACTGTTTTTTTACTAGTTATTTCTTTATTCGGTGGTTTTGTTTACATGTGGTTTTTTTCTTAACTGCTCCTATTCTACCTGGGTATATTTATTATATAATTTGGACTATCACTTAAGTTGGTGTTAATGAATTTGACTTCTTTGAATTTAAGATTTCAGTTTACTTTTGTTCTTGTTTAATTATTATAGTACTTTTCTTTTTTGCCAGTTTAGTTTTTTATCCTATTCTTGCTTATTTTTTGACTTATAATAAGATGGATTTTCTGTCATGCTACAATATTCATCGATGGAATAAACAGTAGCATTTAGAATAAATAAATAAGGATCACATATATTATTTTTTTACAGTTTTTGGTTTTAAATTGTTTTTAGTAAACAAATCATACACAATTTTAAAATGTGAATTTGAAACACAATTATGTTTTTTTTTTGTATTAAGTACAACGCTAGCTTTTGTTTTTATTGTAAACGTTTTATCGATAACCTCAAACTACATTTTTATTACATTCGGCATCTTTTCAGTGGACAGTTGTACTAGCTTTTTATTAATTAGTACAAATTGTGAAAGTAAAATACATATAAGCCTATATTTGTAACATGTGTTCAGTCGGCTATATTTTATCATAAAATTCCATATCCATGTTACAGGATTTGTGTTTAACAACAAGAGCACATATTGTTCAGTGCCGTATTTAAAAGAATGCGGTTATTTGCGTGCCGTCAAATTAGCTGAGCGACACTGTAAATTATATTCCGCTATACGCGAACCTCTACAACGCGAATTTTAGGAACCCTGTTGTTGATAACTCGAATCTTATGTCTCGAAGTATTCGAAAGTTCGAATTTTTCCAATGAGATCCAAGTCATCGAAGTTCCACTGTATCAGTATTGCATTATTTCTGTCTTCACGTTCAAACGGTTATCTGTCTGTTTCTCATCGTGGCCTACAAACCTGCACTCAAGTGCTGCCTTACTTATATCAACTAGACTTACTTCTTATCTGACCCAATTATTAAATTTCCGATCACGCAAGGAAGTATGTTGAATTTGCTTTTATATTCGTATCTTTCTTGGTAAGAGAACAGGTTTGTGTACCATGCGCAATCCAGTATGTGATACTGACACTCCAGTACCATGTTCTTCCGGAGTGCAATGTTCGTCATACACTTTAGTTCGTAAAGTTTATGTGATATGTACAATTATATTGACCGGAAACCACTACATAGAGGAAAATGGTGACAGAGCAGGTGTGGGGAAATAACCCGCTAAACCAAAAAGATTTACTCTGCCGTGTATATAACTTATGGGTCTGAAACACGGGACATAAATCGAAGACATTCTCGAAGGCTTCGAGCGGCGGAAATAGATTTGTGGAGAAGGTCTTGTAGGGCAGCCAGGATCAAGTGCATTAGAAACGAGGATATCAGGAGACTACTTCATGTCGATAAGGCAACTTTATACAAAGTGCCTCGTTTGGAACATATCCCTGATGATCGCTGGTGCAAAAGTTATTAGACTAGTTTCGGCCTAGAAGACGGAAACAGGGTAGTCAGTAAAGTTACTGGGTCCCTAGGCTGAACATGTGGTGCGGGCCCCCCCAACTACCGGGGGTCTGGGGGTATGGAATATTCCCCAATAAATCGAGGGGTCCGGGTCCATCCCCTGGAAATTTTTTAATAATTTGTCTTCCAAAACTGCAAATAAAATCATTGTTAAGTGTCCAAATAAAATTGGGATACACTTTTTTTTTTGTAAATTTTCAATATTCTGTTAAACAATTTAACGGTTTCAAAGTATTTCAATCTACAATGGCAGTCTCCAGTCTATGAAAATAATAATAAAAGATTCCACTCGTTCTTGTATTACATTCAAAAGACCCTAAACAGAATAAAAATGTAGGACAAATAAAAACAACTGATTTCCAATTGGAAATATATTTACTTACATGTGTTGCAGCAGCTGAAATTATAAAAAGGGGTCTTAATCGATCTTAAGGGATTTGTAATATTTCTGTCAAAATATAATGAGTCTCAGTACAATGAGCGCAGTTTAAGATGAATTTAAAATTAAAGTGCGCACTGTTGCCTCACTCTACTCTATACATGGCTCATAATACTACCTTTTCCTCTAATAACTTCTACTGTTCTCTGAAACACGAACCAAATAATTTTTATACAAGTTGACTGTTATTTTTTTCTTTTTGTTTGTGGTGTGGGCCCCTAGGCTGCAGCCTGTGTAGCCTATGCTTAAATCCGGCACTGGGGGGAGGGATAGATTGTGGAATAAGGACATAGTCGATGAGATGAACGAAAGCTTGCAGCGCGGTGACTGTACAACAGAATCCACTGGTGTGGAGACGCAGTAGCTGTATTGGCACTGGCACTCGCTCATGGGTAGATGGATTGACAACCATTGATGATTATCAAAGAAGACTTACATATTTATTTTTGTAGAGCGCTTTCGAGGACTGGTAGTACACCCTTCATCTTATGTTTGCCAAACTCTGTCTTGGCCCTCAGTGCTCGGCAACCATAATGTAAATAAAAAATAAAAGTCGTAAACAGTTATAACATAATAACAGTATTCGAAACAAACAAATACATCACCATAAAGCACCTAACAATAACCGAAACATAACAGGTATATGTGAAATAGAATATTATAGACGAAATAAAGTGGACGCGGATCGGACAGAAAAATCGATTAGACCTTGAACACAAGAAAGCTTCTATCAAGCCAAGAATAATATAAAAGCAACCTAGCATTACATGCCATTAACACGTCATTACCTGTTTCCAGGTACAGTCAATATTTAACTCACTAAATCACTACCAAAATGGACAGGTAGTGTGTGTGTGTGTGCAAAAATCATAAAAACAATAGACTAATACGTGAACAGACACAAATAAACACCAAACTCAGCACTATAAAATTAATTATTTAAAAATAATAAACTAACTATACCACACACACACACACACACACACACACACACACACACACACACACACACACACACACACACACACACCACAACAACAACAACAACAGACCAGGTAAGCAAGAAGGACTCCTGATCAGTTTGCCAAGTAAAGAGGCAGACAGAGTTTGTCAAACACTGAGGAAGGAGTAAAGGGTCTATCAGCTTCCCCGAACGCGCTCTTCAATAATAAAATTTCCTATTAGCACAATAATAATAATAGTAGTAATAATAATAGTAATAAAAATAATAACACATATAATGATAATAACAGTACTTCAAGAACGATGAACAAAATTGTAGTAAAAAAGCGTGAAACTTAAGTATACATAGGAAACTTATCCCTACACATAGGGATGGTGTAGCGGAGTTTATGTAATACGCGTATGTAAACTTAACATGTCAAAAGCTGCCCTTGTCTGGTCTTTATCCTTCTGGTCATCACCGAGGTTCAGCTTAACCAGTAATTTGTTCTAAAGTTGACCATCGCTATTGGTCGTCATCTCGTCTTCCCATTATGTAGGCCTATATACACGCCCATATCCTGAGACGCGGTGTTGAGATTGACCGTCATAGTTTGCAGGTCATCTTGGTTGCTGACTACCAATAGGATATCCTCGAAACTTCTTAGGTGGTTAAGACATGATCCTTATTGACGCATTTATATTCACAACTGAGTTCCTTTAGAAATTTTTCCAGAAGCCATCGGACCATCTTGATGTCTTGATGTACGCCTCTTCTCGTAGCCTGCTTCCGTCTTTTCATAAGTTATAATGTCACTTTGAGGAACTTGGAGAGGAGCTATCTTGAAGCTTTTGGCATGTGGTGTTGGACGAGGGCTTAAGAATATCGTGGGCGATGACGACGACGAGGTGGTGAAAAGAGTGGATGAAAGAAGGATTCTGATTGAAACCATGCGGAAAGAAGAAGCAGAATGGTTGGTCATCTGCTATGCCATGCAAATTGGTTCACCACCTGATCGAGGAAACGATTCAGGGATGTAGTGGGAGGGGAAGACCCGGATAAGAGTATATGGATTAAATGAAAGGAGGAAGAAATCATGTAGTGATTAAAAATCTGTCTTTGGAAGGGAAGAAATTGCAACCCCAGCAATCTCTGGGTTGAGGAGAATAATAGATGTATATATATATATTATTGTATAAGATAAGCAATTTTTTATATGGAATTCAGTTAGCGAATGTTGTTCTCACATCTGTAACAGAGTCCGACGCAGGGGTGCCCACAGCATGGTGCAATGGTGCAAGTCGCACAACTGGAATTTTTGGGAGGGATTTGTAGATCCATTAGACTGAAGTCTCATGCTTCTATCATGTGATAGGAACATCTTAGAAGATATGAAGAACAATGAGATAATTGATTCTTTTGCTAAAACAACCAAAAATAGACAATCTCTGTTGTTGAATAACTGACTATAGAACCAATGTAAACTAAATCAATGTTCATATACATCTCACTGTATATAGGCCTATACAAAAAATAAATTCTGTTTCAAAATTCAGTAAGATTTTTTTGTTTTATTACTAAACCTTCCCTGTCATTAGTAATCATCTTTTTCTTGTTATAATCCCTTGTTGGAAATAGAAGTTGAATTTAAGCCAGTTGCGTAACCAGGGGCTCAGTTACAAGCATCATAAATCAAACAAATCAGTGAAGAAAAAGAATTCAATTACGAAATCAAGTTAGATTGTCTTGATAAGGCCTAATATACTACTAATTATATTTGGCTAGGTTTGACCAGGCTTTTACATTTCTCATAATTTAGTTACTGATTAGGAATACTAGAAAACCTTTTGGTATTGATTAAAGTATTAACATTAGTTTTTTATTCCAATAATTGCTTAAATGGCTTTAGTTATTCAAAAAGTTTTGGATAAAGCCCCAAGATCCACCGTTAACTGGGCTTATTCCATACCCCCGTATTGTGATCCTCCTACCCATGAAATCAAATTTTGGGGGGATTTCGGAATACTTGGGGCACCATGGCCTTTGGGTACTTCTGGCCCGACGTGTACACAAACGAACTGAATTAAATTTAGTATTGCGGGATATTGATTTGTTTGCACGAATGAATTGTGACGGACTAAAGCCATGCTGCACGGTAGTGAGTAGTCCAACAATTAACGCGCAGTGAGACTATTCAGCAATACAGTTTTACATACCTGGGAACGGATCTGAATAATGCAAACCAAATATCGACAAGAGTAAACCGAGAAAATGCTGCAAACCGAGCATACTGTGCAAATAAGAAACTCTTGAGATCCAAAATAATCTTCTGGTCTACTAAATGAAGCCAATCAAAACATACGTATCAGAAGCTTGGGTCCTTTTATTTAAACAGCAGATATTTTCGCACTTTGAACGGAAAATTATAAAGAAAATTAATGGCCCTGTGATAGACGGAGGAGTATAGAGGGTGAGGAACAACAATGAGATAGGATGCATGTTTACATTGGTATCCAAGTCACTTGTATGAATAGAAGTACTTGGATTCACAAATTTTTTTCAACCCTCCTTGTGACTTCTTTTTATATTGATGATGGGTTTCAGAGCATGTGCTTCATCACAAGATCTTAAAATATCCCTCATAGGAGGTCGTCATCGGTTAAACATCCAATACCAACTGCGCTGTATACGCGTCAGTAGGTGCGTTTGGTCGACCGATGAATATAGTGTCGACCACGCGTGACATTCTAACTAAAATCTGATTATAATATCAAATCTTGGAAGTTGAAAATTTAGGGACGCTAGGGCCCATAAAGGTGGCAAAAATTTTACTAAAATCGCAAATTCTATGTAGGATATTAAATTAAAGAGAATTTTATTCAAATTCTGAATATACTGTACAATTTAAAAAAAAAAAAAAAAAAAAAAAAAAAAAAAAACTTAAATGTTTGGACCCACGAAGCCCGAAAAAGGGATAAAAAAATGTACAATACTCCATCCGGCCGTCAGACTAAGTGAAACTGTAAACTGTAACACAAATCTGAATATTTAGAAATTATAATATTCATTGTACGATTGTCTCCTCTACAATTATTATTTTACTTAAAAAATATATTAATGTAATAGGGATCGTCGTAATTTTTGTGATAATTGACAAATTTCTAATATCGAAATTTATCTAATAGTATGAATCGTCTAACAACATGATTTATCTATCTACTCCGTTCAAAGTAATGTGCGAGTTCGACAGTTGAGGGAGCTGACTAGTTTAGCTTAGGTTAGGTTACGTTAGATTAGATTATTATTAACAAGACCTGTGTTTCTCAACGCTTATAAACGTCATTTTGAGTTTTACGTGGTGTTTTTAAATGTGCTTTTATACGTGCCGAAATATAAAATTAACCTTTCGGGTTGCATGGTAGGTATGTCAGTTTAGCAGGAACGTTTCCGCCTCCTGGACAACGACGTTTGACCGCTATATATATAATCAGTTCTGCCGCTATAAATAGACATTTTGCAGTAACTTGCTGACTGTTTGTTTGCCCTAATGGTCTGGTCATTAACTGTTGTAAGTTCGTGTCAGTTCAAAAGTCGATTAGCAATTTTGTTCCGACAACGCGTATCAGCTTTCGACAACGAGTCGGAAACTCCGCACTATTAGTGGCCACGTCATTCTGGTTATCACCGCGTTATCACTGAACATGCTCGCGCCCACTGTTACTATAAATAACATGCATATTCTACAGATCTCTGAGAGCGTTTAAAAAGATTGAAAAATGTTGAAATGTATTTAAAAAAATTGTTCTATAAATCAGAAAAGTTGTACTGGATCGTTCTGTAGACTGAAACGATCCATCCCCCTTCAACGTTAACTTAATTCGATTTTATTACTTCCAAAGCCACACGTTTCACACATTCTCTGAGTGTGACGCGTCCTCAGTGGCTCTAATAAACTACTGCTGAAAGCCACAATGTAACTCCTGAGGATGCCCCGTCGTAGAATAGGCGAAACGTTTGCTGCTAATGAAGTCAAATCGTATGTTAACCCCAAAACAGTTGTTTGTTTGTATAACGGAACATACGAAAGTTTACGGGTGAAACTGATTCGATTTTCTAACGTTATATGTAGTATATTTATGCTTTTTAGTTGCAAAATAACTTCAGGACTAACAATCTGATAAAACGCTTTGACGCTACATGTGTGAAACACGGATTAAAAACAGACTAGAATGGGATTGCCTTTTAATAATCTTTAGTATTTTCACAAAGAAATCGTTTTTGTCACGTTTATATGATATACTAAAAACTCGTTTATCCGAATCTGATAGGACCGCGCCCGTTTCGGATAAACCGATACTAATAATAATACATACGAAAATACAGTAATTTTATTTCATAATAATACAGCAGTCGCATTACAGTTGTTTATTAACATAGGATTGTTTTATGTGAACTGTTATTGTGTCACCTTCGGCTTCTAAAAGGATGCAGAAATGTACTGTGACAATATGTAACAGTATACAGTACTTTATGTTTACAATATATGAACATAATACTTTATGTTCGAAAATCCGAACAAATCGATAATTCGGAGTACCCCTTATCCCAATTAGTTCTGATTGTTGACTTTCTACTTTAAATCACGTGGAATCGCTTGTCTACCCCATTAAATATTGATTATAGCGACAGGAAAATGCTTTTGTGTATTTTTAAAATTTACTAACAATTGTTTCGGATAAACGAGTTTTTATTGTAGGCCTACATAGATTTTACTGTAGTCCAGTAACTACAGAATTTACAGTAGTCAAATCCATTTCAAATCACACAAATATAAATAATTTCTTGCTTAATATTTTTAATTTTCTAATTTGTTGCCCAACCGTTCCTTAGTATTTTAAGATTGAACACCATGGTTTAATATTTTTTTTTATGTTTTACGGAAAACTATGAAGCTTCCTTATTTTCAAACCTATCATAATAATTTCAAAACAAAAATGGTCTAAAGTTTTGATAAATATGATAAAATACTTTTCAAAAATTTTTTGTAAGGAAACCTTAAAATTTTTCAGAAAAAATTAATTTTTGAACACGATAATTTCTATGAAGGAAATGAGCTTCGTCTTAAATAATTTTCTCATGCACAGGCCACTTAAAAACTAATTGCTGTAGGCGCTTTAACTTAAGAAGGTTTTTCTTTTACATGGTTGTTGTGGTCTCCAAGTTTCATGTACAATTAAATTGTTAAAATTACCTTGTGTATCCAAGTTCCCTTCCTTACAACTTCTTTTTTTATACACATCCTTAGGCTTGTTATTCTTCTTCTATATTATATTATCCATGTCTACCTTCTTCGCCGGAAGAATCTCTTCTGCGAAGCGTGCCACACAGTTCCAGATGTTCTCCCCTCGAAGCATCCCTACGACGATGTTATCCGGGGAGATCTACCTAACATTCTCTTGTAACTATCTCCTGTGTTGTTGCCATCTGTCACAGATGAAGAAAGTATGGCTGATATCGTCCGCGGCTCCCTGGCAGTACAGGGTCACTGTGACTTTGTCTTTCAAACATTCTTCAGATGAGATCGAAAATACCGTGTCTAGTCAGAAACTGGGTAAAGTAATAGTCGATCTCCGCGTGCTTTCTCTCCGCCCACGGAGCACCTGTTTGATGAGCCTTCTTGGGTGTCTAGCAACCTCGTTATTCTGGCTCCCAAACTCTCTGCCAGCTCTGACAAGAAAATTTTGGTCTCGGTCAAAGAAAACGGAGAGTACAGAAGAGGCCACAACCAAGGACAAGTGGAGAAGATAACGGACACAATTCGAAAAAGAAGAAGGATACTTTCTGTAGTCGCAACACGAATTAACCCAGAGCGATTGATCAAATGGATTTTTGCCTACTTTCTACGTTAGAAAAAGCAAAGGGTCTGGTTTCACCGAGGTGGAAAGGAATCTGCAAGAAGTGGGCATCACGCATAAATACATTCAGGAACGTGACCTTCTTCAGAAGAAACTTGGAGAGCACACCAGTTTTCCAGGAAAAGTCCAAGCAGGGAACAGGCAAAACGTGGGCTGAAAGAAAGAAAGGAAGAGCAACGAAAACGAATGTAGGAATCCTGGGTATAACGGTTAGAGCCCAAGGAAGTAAAGAGTTGAATTAGGCCTACGTGATCCATAGCTGGCCGGGAAAAATATTAATAACAGTATAGTAATGTTAGTAGCATTCAGTATTAAACTGTCTCTCTCTCTTTCTCTCACTCAGATTATTCAATCTTCTGCATCTGGTATATTGATGGTCCTGGCTTTTATTTTACGTATTCACATCATTATTTTGTTATTTTCCCGTCCTTGGTTTGCATCCGAAGATTTATGGCCTTCCATCTACCGTCTTTAATACGTTCTACGATACTTGCAGTCCCGTTTTAACCGTGCCACTCTTCGTAGGATACCTTTCTTCTTTGACTGATCCACTCTAGGGGTACATCCATGGGGGTCAAAATCAAGAAATATTTTCCCCCAAATCTTGAAAAAATAATTTTTGCAGTCCTGTTAAGGACAAATCGTTTCACTTTCCTCTAGTAAGCCTTTACAATGAAAAACTGATTACAAATGAAAAGTCTGTTTACCTTTGATAGACGAAGTTTGAAAAAGAAACATTTTCCTATGTTTGTTCCCCCCCCCCTGGCAGTGTTCTTCCTCAAAATGATTTCGCCCTTTGTCACTCCTTTCTTTTCCTCTCTGTCATTAAAATGCCTGTCATTAATCTTTCTATCGGCCTTGAGGATTTAGTACTGTTATTAGTTTTTCATATTGCACGGTATTATTGCAAATTATTGTCGCGAATTGAGTTATACGTACGTGTCGAGCGTATGTTTCGATCGTAAGACACTACGAAACAGTGCACGTACAGACACTCAGCGTGCCTGGTGTAGCGTCCACCGTCAGTTGTGCACTTTTAAGGGCCTGCAGTATTTGCACATGCGTGCGTCCACATACAAACGGCCTGCCAAGCTCTCGTGTCCGGACTGCTAAACACACCGTAAATCAAGTGTTATTGTTCGTCGTCAACACTGGTTTAAAATTATCTGAATTATTTCATTCATTATTTTTTATGGTAACCTCGACAGACAGAATTGACGCTATGACTATTGCTGCAACTGCAGTGAAATACATGTTAGTAGTAAGTGAGGAAATTGTGGAAGAATTAGGTAACGGAAGTCGGTTATCTAAGGTTAACGATAGTAAGCTATGGATCCGTAGGATACAAGTAACACGCTAAATTAAAAATGCTAACATCATGTAAAGATGTATAAACGATGTTTTTAGAGTTTAGAGATTAAAACAACAATATTAAAGAAAGGACCTTCGCTTCTGCCGACTAAATACCGATTTCATGACTGTTCCTAACCATGCATGTCTCACGTCCATATAATAACGCTGGTACCGCCGTCATCTTATTACGTTTCTAAACAAAACAAAAATCTAAAATTAAAAATGACGGAACTGAAAACCATTTGAACTACCAGAGAATTTAATCAGTAAGTACGTCCTCTGTCTAGGATTTATCATATTTCTTGTATTATATATATTGTAACCTCACGTGTTACAATGATATATAATAACTTATTTTCCCAAATGGTTGCTGTCAATCTGTAATGTTTATTATAAAATTATAATATTTGTAAATGTACTGAATGTAGGCCTACCGTTGTAGACGCTAATCTGTACCTTTTTTTTTAATAAATTGATGAATATTTTTCAACTTGTTGTGCGCCAAATTGTTTAATAAAATAAACAATTAAAAAATTAAATAATCTCTTTCTTCCTTTCCTTTATTTAAATTAACTTACCTCGTTAAATTATTCAAATCAATCTTAGTACCAAAAAATAGATGGTGCCAACTTCGTTTCTTTGGTTAAAGAAAAAACTAACATTCGTTATACAAAAACAAAAATTGTTAATTACCAAAACAATAATTATTCATACAAATTATAGGCATCAATAATCTTTTATTTTCTTTAAATTCCTTATATTTTCCTTTAAATCAAATTAAATAACTTTCATATTAATTATATTTGTCCAGGCTAATACAATTTTTTCGCTCAGTTCCCTCTTGCTTTCAGGCAAACGTATTACTGACAAATTATTTATTTTATAATGATTTGGGTTCTTTTGACTACAAAAATGTTAACGAAAATACTTTTGTGAAGTACAAAACATCACAAACACAAAGTCAATTATAACATAAGAATACAGTAAATCAAATATAGTATTACAAATAGTTAGTAATATTAACAGTGTCCGTTTATAGGTTATGTGGTTTTGAGGAGTTGATTATCCTTTAATAATTATAAAACACAAAGAAATAATAGTTCAAATTGAAATAATTATAAAAATATAATTGTCTTAGTTCAGTGATAGTGTATCTAATAATGTTTAAGTGTAGAAAGTGTAACAGTGAATTGTAGGTAAACGTTATTTAATCGTTTTCTAAATGTAGTACCTATTCACTATACTTTCCTTTTTATTTGCTTTATACACTTATTTAATCACTTTAATATGTTTCTTCTTGTTTAATATCATTTTCCGTCTTCAATAATTCTTCGTTAGGTCTTTCTTCACCTAACCCGATCTTCGGTTCGATTCCGGTTTCAATTTCTTTCTTCAGAGTATTACAGATTTTTTTTCAAGTGTACTGTATGGAATCTAACAAAGTACTAACTATTTTTTGTTTAAATTTTGGGTCGTCAAGGTACAAAAGTGTAAAATTCCCATTGGTGGAAATTTATAACATTGTTATTGATGACATCACCTTCTAGGATTAAAATTTACAAAATTATTTATAATTGATATAATTTTCTTGTACTAAGCACTAGCTTGAAGTTATTAGTACCATTAAACAGCTCTTTTCTTACTGATTCTTTCAAGATCTTACATGACCAGTTTCTATTCATTAATCCAAAAGTTACAATTTCAAAATTTGGCCTATTAAATAAATTAGGTTTACAGTAATCTTTTTTGATACCTAACTTATTACTGTAGTTGTACAAATAAATTCATGTTAACATTATACATTTAGACAGTAATGGTTACTAATAAGAGCATTAATTTTTACAAAATCTCTTGATTGGGGTAGGCCTTATAATGCCTAGTGTTTCTTAACGTATAACTCCTTTTATATAACAAATTCTCTTAATCTTGTGAACATTTAACATTTGAATATAATTACAATGGATAAAATTAACTAATGCACAACATTTAATTGTCCATAATTAGCTCAAAACACTGTATGGCCCTTTCCTAGCCTTCTAGGTAAATGTTAGTCCTCAGGTCATAATAGATGTGCTGAGCCATACAAAATAATTATTCATTATGAACTTTTTACCCATGCATGATACTTTTAAAACAAACAGATATAATCATTACATTAACTACTATGTACCTATGCTAAATTATATACATCAAATGTTCTTGTTTCACCTATTTTTCAGTATAGGTTCTCATATTGTAGCCTTTGATAGGACACATTATTATTTCCTTTACCATTAATAATGATTATTTTCATTATTATTCTTTAATTATGCTACTTCATGCTAGTTAGTATAATGTTTATTTTTTTTAAACACAATATAGTTCAAGTAACATCACTTTTCACATTACTTTCATTCTATTAGAACTTGTTACAATTTTTTCACCATATCATCAGTAATTATACGTCTATTAGGTAACAGTCATGTTCTGGCAATGTTTATGTGCTTTATAGTCACTATCACCTATTATTTTTAAATTTAGGTCAATATTATTTTACTGTTCTCCATATTAGTTCTACCAGTTACGTTCTTACTACTATTAGTTCATTAATTAGGCTTATTTTCTATACTGTTTTGTACTTCAATTTTGTATTACTAGACAATTATTATTTGGGAGGGGGGAAGAAGCGTTACGATACAACACATACACACGCGCGCGCGCGCGCGCGCGCGTGACACTCCAGAATCGCTCAGGTCTCGGATATCATCTATTATCTGTGTGAAATTTCTGAGAATCCACGCGATGTACTAAACTGGTGTCACTAAACGTGGTTGATCACGTTATTCCGCGAATTAAAACGGTTTACTTTGAAAAACGTCAGCTCGTTTGTTAGCGCTTTCGGTGCGCGAGTAGAGTCGATTCTGTCGGTGCGAGATAAATAAAACAAATTAAATAAATATTTGTTGTTTATTGTGTATGTGCGTATGCGAGAGCGCGCTACAGTATCCTAGGTGCTGTGTGCATCGTATTGCTTCAAGTCTTGAAACGAAGCAGATCTCATTTACATCAGTGGCAAGTTGTTGCCTTTAAAACAAACAAACAAGGAAACACGTCGAAGCCAGCAGAAGAAAAGATGCAGACCGTTCAAGTCAGGTACACTGGAAAACAATTTTACACTGTAGCAGACCTCTTACAGCTAACCGCTGACACCCGTCAGCCAATGTAAGGGTGACGTAATGACAGCTTTCTCGTATACAAAGAATGACGTTTCCGGAAGTCAAATTGGTACGAATTTGACTTTGCTTGACTAGTTAATTGACTTTTGAGAGGCTTAACTAAATTTATTAAATAATTATAAATACTGTGTTTTTACTGTTAGTGTTGAAATTGCCCAATTATTCTTAATTGTTAGGCTAATGCATGTTCTTTAAATCCGAAGCTTACGTTCTTCACACCAACCTGCATACTATCATCCACATAACAGCTTAAAAATCTTAATTGGCAATGAGTGTCTAACAAAACGAGCTTTCAGAAGGGAGTAAACGCTTCTGGGAGACAGAAAGATTATTAGAGAGAAAGGTAAGACAGGCCTTTCCAAGTAACACGTCATATATATTCCTAACTTAGGGAGAATTTACTTATTTGTTAGTCCTCGTTGTGACGGATATTGACGAATTTAAATAACAGGCCGATTAACTATTAGCGCATATAACTAACGGCTCTATTAACTAATAGCGCAGTAAACTAACAGCCTGATTAACTAACAGCCCAATTAACTAAAAAGGAATTAACTAATAGTTCGATTAACTAATAGCACAATCAACTAATAGTCCGATTATAACTAATAGTCCGAACAAATAATAGCGCAAATAACTAACAGCTGAAGTAATTAATAGTCCGGTTAACTATTAGCGCAATAAACTAAAAGCCCGATTAACTAAAAGCGTAATTAAATAACAGCCCGATTAACTAATAACGCCATTAACTCACAGCCCGACTAACTAATAGATCAATTAACTAATAACTCAATTAACTAATAGCCCGATTTACTAATAGCTCGATTAACTAACAGCGCGATTTACTCATAGTGCAATCAACTAATAGCCGATTAACTAATGGCGCAATTAACTAATAGCCTGGGTACCTATTAGAGCAATCAATTAATAGACCGATTAACTAATGACACGATTTATTAATAGCTCAAATAACTAATGTCCCAGGAACTAATAGATTAATTGTCCAATAGAAATAGACCGACTAACTAATAGCGGAATTAATTAATAGCCCGATTAAATAAAAGCGCAATTAACAAATAGAGCAATTAACTAGTAGCCCGATTAACTAATAGCACAATTATTCAATAGGATGATTATATAATAGCGCAATTAACTTATTGCTCGAACAAATAATGCCCCAATTAACTAATAGCACAATCGACTAATATCCTGATTATCTAATGACGCAATTAACTAATAGCCCGATTAAATTATTGCGCAACTAAACAATATACCTATCATCTAATAGCGCAATTAACTATTAGCCAAATCAAATAATGGCGCAAATAACTAATAGCACAATTAAATAATAGTCCTATTAACTAATAGCAGACTTAACTAACAGTGCTATTAACTAATAGCCCGGTTATCCAATAGCGCAATTAACTAACATCTGGTTTAACTAACAGATTAACACCTAGTTAGCTAATAGTCCAATCAACTATTAGAGCAATTAACCAATAGCTTTTATTTGATTGCTCTATTAGTTAGCAGGGCTATTAGTTGTAGTTGATTGTGCTATTAAATCATCGGGCTATTAGTTAATCAGCCTGTTAATTAAGTAATACATCTATTATCTGATTGCTCAATCAAATAATGGCCCGATTAACTAATAGCGCAATCGACTAATGGCCCGATTAACTAATTGCGCAATTAACTTATAGTCCGATAAACTAATAGCGGTATTGCTCTGATAGCTAGTTAATTGACCTATTAGTTGATAGGGCTATTATTTAATCACTCTAATAGTTGTTCGGGCTATTAGTTAATCGGGCTGTTCGTTAATTGCGCTATTAGATGATCGGGCGGTTGGTTAATTGCTCTATTAGTTGATTGGGCTATTATATAATAGTGCTATAGATGATAGGTCTAACGTTTAATTGCGCAATAATTTAATTGGGCTTATTAACTAATAGACCGATTAACTTATAGAACAATTAATTAATTGTCCGATTAAGCAGTAGCACAATTAAAAATTGTCCATTTGACTAATAGCGCAATTAACTAAGGACTCTATTAACTAATAGCACAATTAATTAATAGGCCGATTAAATAATAGTGCAATTAAATGATTTCTCGATCAAATAATGGCGCGATTAACTAATAGCGCAATCAACTAACATCCCGATTATCTAGTGGCGCAATTAACTAATAGCCCGATTAAATTATTCCACAACTAAACATTAGACCTATCATCTAATAGAGCAAATAACTAATAGCGCAATTAACTAATAGTCCAATTAACTAATAGGTCAATTAACTAATTATCCCTATTAGCTAATAGCGCAATTAACTAACAGCCCGATTAAGTAATGGCCCAAACAACTATTAGAGCACTTAAATGATAGACCTGTCAACTAATAGGTCAATTAATAAGCTATCAGGGCCATAGCGATATTGGTAAATACGACTATAATTAATTGCGCTATTAGTTAATCGGGTATTAGTTAATTGGACTATTAGTTGTTCGGGCTATTGGTTATTTTCTGTATTAATTAATCGGGCTATTAATTAATTCACAGGCTGATTAACTAATAGCCCGATTATTTAATAGCACAATTAACTAATAGCAGCCCTGATAACTAATAGGGCAATCAACTAATATACCGATTAACTAATAGCACAATAACTAATAACACAATTAACTAATAATCCTATTAACTCATAGGGCTATTTATCTAATAGCTTGTTATTTCATCTATTTCTTTTAGTTAATCGAGATGCTAGTTAATTGCGCTATTATTTAATTGTGCTATTAGTTATTTGCGCTATTAGTTGATTGTGGTATTAGTTAATTGCGCTATTAGATGATATGCCTATTTCTTATTTGCGCAATTAATTGGGCTATTACTTAATTGCGCCATTAGATAATCGTGATATTAGTCGATTGCGCTATTAGTTAATCGGGCCATTATTTGATTGAGCAATCAGTTAATTTCGCTATTATATAATCGGCCTATTTGTTAATTGTGCTATTAGCTAATGGGGCTACTAGTTAATTGATCTACTAGTTAATTCTGCTTTTATTTAATCGGGCTATTTGTTAATTGCGCTATTAGTTAATGGGGCTATTAGTTAATTGCGCTATTATTTAATTGTGCTATTAGTCATTTCCGCTATTAGTTGATTTGGCTAATAGTTATTTGCGCTATCAGATGATATGCCTATTCCTTAATTGCGCAATTAATCGGGCTATTAGTTAATTGCGCCATTAGATAATCGTGATATTAGTCGATTGCGCTATTAGTTAATCGGGCCATTATTTGATTGAGCAATCAGTTAATTACGTTATTATATAATCGGCCTATTAGTTAATTGTGCTATTAGTTAATCGGGCTACTATTTAATTCCTCTATTAGTTAATTGTGCTTTTATTTAATTGGGATATTAGTTAATTGCGCTATTAGTTAATCGGTCTATTTCTATTGGACAGTTACTCTATTAGTTACTGGGCCATTAGTTAATGGGGCTATTAGTTAATCAGGCTGTTATTGAAATTCGCCAATATCCGTCACAACGAGGACTTCTGTTTAGTAGGAGTAGGCTTATAGCCTGAACGGTACTTGTAAGATTTTTATGTTTTTTCCCTAAAATAATTAGAATTTCTGTTATTATAATTATTTTTCTTACGTTTTGTTGTAGCGTCTACGCTACTAGCACCTCGAAAATATACGCGCATCTTATTCTTCTTCTGCCTTGAAACTTTCTCAAAAGTATTCTGCACCACATACTTATGATCTTCTTCACTCATTTTTAATTTCTTCGTTCATTTGTTCATTAGTTGATGAACGGATGATAAGAAAATAATGATGGATTGGGGTTTCGAGACCGAGATAACGATACACGTAACACCAAAGCCGCTGTCACGTAGTTCCCGTGACAACTTTCTCAGAGTGTTAAGATCTTGCTGCAAATGTTCTACAAAAGTGAGTCTCAGTCGGGGGTCCGCGACCATATCCCATATCCATGAGATATAAGTAGGGCGGTCGTCAAATGAAGGTAAATTATTAATGAAGGTAAAAGTTTTTATAACAGCTTTTCCAACAACTGTTATGATCAGTTTGTCATTCGTACTCAAAGTATTATTAATTACGTAATCTATTAAACACACAAGTAGAACGTTAAGAAATAATAAATACGTTTAAATAACTTTTATGTTAGATACTTAACAACGCTACATTGTTTCATATGTGTTAGGCCTACATATGAATAATTGTTCCACTGTATTCTTTATATTAGCTATTTAGTGGCTCATATATATTATCGTACTTTTTACATAGGCTATTATAATGAATATTATATTAATATGAGTTGAATTAATTAGTTAAATAGATTGTCAATACTTTTCAAATACTAATTAATTTGTGAATTAATTAATTAATCAATCTAATTAAGTATTGACTGGTGAATTATATCTTCTTTAAGCCCCGCGTGTTGGGACGCCATTTAATATAATGAATATTATATTAATATTTAATGAATTAATCAATTTAGTTGTGTTTGCCGCGCCCCACGTTCTAGGAGCGTCATTTACTACAATTAATATTATGCAAATTACTGGCATAAATTATTTATCTTTTAATTAAATAAGCTTCTTTTAATTATGATTATCTAGTCATATCTATTTCTCGTGTCACACATTGGATGCGTGATTAATACAATGAATAACTATTCTGATTATTTATAACACAACACTTGATATCATCCAATAATTAATATTGTCAATTCATTTTATATTACTGAGCAAAAGAAACTCTTAAAATTCTACTTGGTATTTTATTTAAAAATTAAGTTAACATCTGGGTTATCTGTGGTAATAATAAACGCATATGTAGAATCAACTTAAATAACTAATTTATTTATCATTCATAATAAATTATAATCATACATATAAAACGTCGATGTACCTGTAAATACATACATATTTTATAAAATACAAATGCAAATTTAAATATCTGCTGAAACAAAGAAGACATACATACATATATAAATCAAATGAGATAACAATTCATATTCTAATTATTGATGCGTTCATTAATCCCAGATAGTTTTGTTAACATATTCGTTAATTACGTTTTTAATTCTGATTTATACTCATTACGTTTACTAATAATTTCCCAGGGATGAATTCTTTGAAAGAATCAGGTCAGTAGAAGCAGCTTAATAGTAATAATTAAAATAATGGTTACTTGAGTTTATGAAATATCCATTTGTATTCTGTGATGTCCGGTTTCGGTGATGATGCTGACATGAAGACACATCTCGTTGACTACCGCTGATATCACAAACACTTGCACACACTCCCGATCACTCGCGTCGAAGTAGATTTATGTGAATAAGTAATGTTTAGTGTTCATTTGAATACTTCATCTTACGATGTGTGTTGTGTGTTCATTTTGACGTTACTGTTTATGTCTATTTTCCACTTATATCACTGTTTTATCAATATACGTGTGATTGATTAGTTAGTTCAATGTTTCATGTTCTATAACGTTTTAATGAGATGTTGTAACACTGAATAAATTTAAGTTCATCTGTTTTGTATAGTACATATGTGATGATATTTGTTCGTGTTACGATCTTATTGTTCGCTTTGAATGATTATTACCTAAGTCCGTTACATCGCACATGAGTCTGACTAAGTCTGACTATCGTGACATGATGAATTCACTAAGTCTGTTAAATTACGATTTGATGTACTAACTCCCGAACTTGAGTTATCTCTCCTAACATTTAAAATATACCTTTGAGAACTTAGAGTAAAACTGACTCCGAATTTAAAGTATACGGTTTGAAAATTAGAATAATACTGGCCTCGTCCCTGTGTTGGACATATAGTTTTATTAACTCTTCCCTACTCAAAATTTTGTCCCTGGCGCTGTTCACGCCCTCTTTACTCGTGATAGGTCAGTTTTGAGTTTTCCTGGAATAGTTTGTCCCACTATGTTAAGACTCTCCGTCATCGTTCTTCTGATAGGTTCTTTGTTTTTGTCGCTATGGAAACTGTCCTCTCCCCCAGTGTTTTTCGTGGCTCTGGTCTTCTGATAGGTTGCCAGACATCCCCCGATTTTGCCCTGTCGAACGTTGACCCGTTTCGTAGAATCTCTAGCTATTATATGCCTGTCTATCAATCTATTGTCCGCAGTAAACGCAGTGTTTTTCTGGGTTGCCTTTCATCTGTACTTTAGGTTCTTCCGAAGTATTGTTCTTTCTTACACCCCTTTTTTGTAGCTATTAATAATTTTGGACATCTGCTGGCTGGTGAAGTCACCCCAACTTTCCACTCGTAAATTCCGTCTGACACTTAGACGATATCTCCAGCTGAGTAACATGACTTGAGTTTTTGTCTGATCTCTGCTCCACGTATTGTCTCTTAAAGTGCAGTACGTCCGTTCCTTTGTAAACATATAGTTTCCCTTTCTTGTAGTCCATCGTATATTGACGTAACTTGGTTGAACATCTGCTACAATTCTCGGTACAAGTGTGAGTGTCCTCGTTTACATTGTTTCGGCTGTTGCGGGTAATAATTCTAAACTATACTTTCCCTGCCATCTTGTACAACCAATTTCTATAGCCGAGTCGAACTTAACGTCTTCCTATTGTCTAGTTAGCGACGCTGCTCTGACATCTTCTCATTACGCTTTATTTATTGCGTCAACTGGAAGTCGTTGACACAGCTTCGTGTGAACGCACTCCGTCGAGGAGAAAATTTAAAAAATTTTTTAAATTTTTGCTCGTTACAGTGTCCTCAATTTTGATTTGATGATGTGACCTTAGGGAACAACTCAAATCCAAATTCTGCGCCCTGTACGTCGCCTCACCATGTTCATCTTCCTCAGGGAGGGATATTACATGATAACCTACTTTTAAAGTCTTATATTACAATTGGTGTACCCCCTTTTAGTTTTAATTGTATCTACGAATTTATTGCTAGCTATTTGGGATGGCTGAACGCATTTAACATTATCGTATTTACATCTCGGTTACATATAAATACCTTATCTCTCTAATTACAAAACAAATCATAAATTCAATGAGTAATAAGTACTTTAATTAATTAAATAATCTCTTTATCTTCTAAAATATTATTCTCGCAGTATTATATCAAACAAATCAATAGATTTAAGGTAACACTTTACATGAAATCAAAGATAATCTCCTACACATATACATTTTATGTAGTACAAATAGTCCTACCAATAATTTGTTATTAAAATGTTATTTAAAATTAGATTGATAATTAACATATCCGCTACGTTAGTTTTAATTATATTCATATTATTTGATAATTTATACATACACATAATAAATTTTGCTAACGAGTTATTTACTTCGTTCTAACATCATTTACATTCCTAACCTATCAATGATATACATTCACTTTAACAGCGTTCATTTGCGATATAGCTTTTAGTATAATATCACTTATTTACTTTTAAGTGTCCTTTCTCTTTTTTTTTCACTTTGTCCCAATAATTTATTGCTATGTGAACAAGTAATTGTAACTAAAATGTCCCTTGTATTCACTACAATATTTCATAAAATGTCACTCAAAACGTTAATTCACACTTATTATCTAACATTTTATTAGTGATTTATTAATTCAGTAAATTCTTAAGTTACATTTGACATTTAGAGTACATATTTTCCTTTGGTTAAGCCAGCTTGAATGAGATAAGCGCGTCAATTACCCTAACGCAGATGACTCATCACCATCAGCTAACTTATTAAGATATGTTCTTCCACTTTCTCCTTTTCATGTCACCTTCTGTTTTCTGGCTCATAATATTTCTTCATTTGTTTTACATTGAATTTCCCTCGGATTTTGCTTTCGTCATTGCAATCGACGAGCAGGTATGTAGCATCTCCAAGAATTCGATGTACTTTGTATGGTCCACAGTACAGTTCACAAAATTTCTCAATCCTTTTCTGGATCGCGTCCGATTGATAATAGGTCCTTATTAACACCTTCTCACCAATTTGGAATTTTGTAATGGTTTTGGATTCATTACTCAACTTCGCTAGCTTTTCCCTCTTCTCTTTCATCTTGACAAATATTTGGTTGTGGTCAGCTCCTTTAACTTGAAGTATGTCCTTGTCTAGGTATTTTTCCCAAACTCTGGTCGGTTTTCTCCCGAGCTGTGCCTCATAGGGTGTCACTTCTATAGGCTCGTGGTACGTCTCGTTAATGCAACTTTCAATTATAGGTACATAACGCGGCCACTTTGTATGTTGGTCACACACAAAGATCCTGAATAAATTTCCAAGTTGTCTATTAATTCTTTCAGCCAGATTCGCGCATGGATTTCTTATTGCGGTGAACCTTGGTTGAATGTTTAATTCGTTTAAACCGTTTAACCATTTTCTAGAGGTGAACTGCGTTCCATTGTCAGTAATAATTATTTTAGGACATCCTAACTCTTTACAATACTGGTGTACTCTCCTTAACGTGGCAGCGGTCGTTGCCCTCCTAAGTGTAAACAGTCGCACGTATTTTGTGAAATTGTCTACTATGACGAACAAATACCTCACCTCAGCGGACGAGACGGGTAGTGGCCCAAAATAATCAGCGCTCACTAGGTCACCCTTCCTTAACGGGATAATGGCTTTCGTTCCCCCAAATAGGACCTTGTTACCTGCGTCCTTCCGTTTCTGACACATGTCGGATGTCCGTACGTAATTTTTCACTTTTTTCAACATACCGTCTATGGTAAAATGCTCCTGTAACAATTTTATACACTTCTTCGCTCCTGAGTGTCCATACATCCGGGGTATTTCGGCAATTACTTCACCGGATACACTGTTCGGTATGTACAGTTTCCATTCCCTCCTACGTAATCTATATAATTTCTCATTAACATATCTATAAAACTTACTTATTTCCTTATCTAAACACTTTTCTTTAATCTTATCTATAATAGTCTTAAGCTTAGTATCTTTAAGTTGATATTTTCCAATATCCATAATTATCTTGCTCACTTTTCTATCCATCCTGATCATCAGGTGATTAATTAAGTATTCGCACGTATTGTCGCTAATTTCTTCCAACGTGGCGTCTTCTGGGTTTCTGCTTAGAAGATCAGCAATAATATTGTCCTTGCCCTTACAATGGACTATGTCGAACTTGTATTCTTGGATACTTAAAATCCAGGGTGTTATTCGTGAGTTATTTAAATGACATTTGTTCATAAAGGTCAATGCCTTATTATCCGTAATAATGGTTAAAGGTTGCCCTAATATATATATACGGAATTTTTCGAGACATCGTACAATACTCAAGAGCTCCTTTTCCGTGGTGTAGTAATTTCTTTCCGCACCCTTGAATGTTTTGCTAGTAAATGCTATAACTCCGATTTTTCCTTCCTCGTCCAGTTGATATAGCTGCCCGCCATATGCATAGTTGCTGGCGTCGCACTGCAAGTAGTACCGTTGGTTTATTCGAGGAAACTTCAAGATAACTGTTTCTACGAATAGCTCTTTAACTTGTTGAAAACATACGTTTAGTTCCGGTGTCCAGGTGTATTTATGTCCTTTTCGTAATAATTCAAGTAACGGTTTGGTGGTTTCGGCGTATTTATCTGTAAAACGGTTATAGAAATTTATTAAACCCAAGAAACCCTTTTGTTTAAACTTTGTACTGGTTTATCAGCTGTAAACGGTCCACCACCGTATACGGCACGCGCGGATGACGTCACGCGTTTATCAAACGTTGCAGCCGGCCAGCACCGCCGACTGCAAGCCAGTTTAGTTCAGTTTATAACAAGACTCCGAGCGCAACTCTCGTAAAACACTTCTCTTCCAGCCGCGGCTTCTGGCTATTTTTTAGCATGCATTTATAATATTTCATTTCATTCATCTACCTGCGTCCATCTACAATGCACCACGATTTCATTCAAAATTAATTTCGGGCGTTATTTCCTCAAATGCATCCGCACGTGCCGATCGTAATTAACAATCAGATTTTTTCAATAAACGAATGTTCAACATCTTTAATACAGTCCACTTCTTTCTAACAAACAATCCAGCCTTCCTCATTAGCGTCTTTGGAATAACTCACGATAATTCAAGAGCTTCCAAACCGCATCATTTTTGGTCCCACCGGACCGGATTTCATATTTTCGGGCCAAAAACGACATCATTTTTGGTCCAACCAGGCAGGATTTCATATTTTCGGGCCCAAAAAACGACATCATTTTTGGTCCCCACGGCACAGATTTCTCATATCTGAGTACACAAGCGACAGCATTTATTTATCCACATCATTTCTGGAAAAACCAATCTGAAGTTAATCACGCCCTACGGGCATCATTTTCGTCCTGAGCGACACCATTATTGTGAATCACGTAGCAGTCATCTCGACAAGATTCAACCAAGCAGTAGACCAGAGACGACGGGACGAAACAGGACAACATTTTCGAGATTCCACAGCTTTAATTGATGGAGGGTACGACATGAGGCATCGGCTGACCGGCAGAGACAGGAGATGTAGCAGCTCCAAACGGGATCGAAGCCAGCTTCATCACGAATGGATCGACGGCCACGTGACTATAAACTTTACTTATTTTTGATTTTTAATAATATTTCACTCAGTGGGTATTTTTTGACACATTTATATAAACAAATACCTCATTACACAATACAAATTAATAAATGGTTGGCAGCTCATTATCAGTCAGAACTTTAAAGATAAAGATATACTTTGCAACCATTTAGATTCATAATTTCAATAATTTAACTGCCAACAAGTTTGATTAGTTAGAGAGAGTAAGTTTATGTTCAAAACAACGATCGCTAGCTACCAAAACGTATTTAAACTCATTCAAAATTAAGTTTGTGGTTCACATGCTCTATGCTCAATTGCTTTCTAAATATCTTTCCCTTTTTATCTTAAACTGTAATAATGGCCGATGTAAGGGCTCTAATAAAAAAACGAGGCACAATTAAGGCCTCAATATCCCGAGTAAATACCTTCGCGGATAACTTCGATTTGTTAAACAGCGATCCTCATGCGCTCAAAATAAAACTGCGTCATTTGGTGGAATTATCCACCAAATATGACGAGATACAGTCACAAATCGAAGCTGAGGAATCAGACGTTGCTTTAACGAGTGACAGAGTACAAACGGAGGACGATCTCTGTACTATAGAATGTAAATTGCAACACCTGCTAGAGCAAGCTGAGCATATGAACCAAAAACCAGTAATTAATGCTGAAGGTAAACAACCTAAAACACCCCCCATTCAATTGGAACCAATAAAATTACCACGGTTTGAGGGTAGTATTGTGGAATGGCAACATTATTACCATATTTTTATGGAACTAATTCATGTCAGAGCAGATCTGACAGATATACAGAAACTTCATTATTTGCATTACATGGCGAGGCGCTTAACGTAATAAAATCGTTGCCCATAACACATGAGAATTACGCGGTGGCTATCGATCTGTTGAGGAATAGATATGATAGTAAGCTGATTGTTTCCGCTCACCACGTGTGGAATGTCCTAGACGTACCATTAGTTCAGCAGGAATCCCAAGTTAGCATATCGCAATTTATTGATCAAATCTCTGCAAATATAAACGCTTTAAATAATCTCAAACTGCCAGTCAACACGTTTGAAATTATTGTCGTAAATTATTTAGCCAAAAAACTTGACAATTACACTTTACGTTTGTGGAAAGAGAGTTTATCGGAGCATAAATTCCCTGATTTTAATAATTTTATAAATTTTCTAAATTCACTTAGGAAATTATTGCAAAATCTCGATAACGCGACTAGCCCAACGAGCAGATTGAACAAAAGCGATAAGTCTCCTTATCGCAAGGCAGTTAAACAGATAAGCACTCCAAAGGGCGCATTCCACTCACATATTAGAAACAATTTATGCAGGCTGTGTAACGGTGTACATAGACTTAGCGATTGCCCACAATTTACATCGCTGTCTATCCCTGATAGAAAAAACGCGTTAATAAAAAACAAACTTTGCTTAAACTGCCTCCGTTCGGGACACGGGGTTCAAAATGTCCCTCAAAATTCTCATGTAAAAAATGTTCTAGGCGTCACCACACAACGATTCATGTCCCCAACAGGGACGTAACTTCTGTTAACAACCAGTGTTCACTGAAATCACAGACCAATAAATCGGTATTGTTATCTACTGCCGTCTGTATGACATACAATAAAGTCGGCAAAAAATTTCCCGTTAGGATATTACTGGATTCCGGTTCTCAAGCGAACTTTTGCACAATGGATTTCGCCCGCAGGATGGGCCTCCAATTGGTTAAATCGCAACTGCCCATCACGGGTATAAACAACTCGCTTTCCCAGGCTGACTTCAGTACTAATGTAAGGCTACATTCACGCTATAAACCCTTCACGTTAAACGTACATTGTGCCGTATTACCCAGTATAACTAATAATTTACCGGCGGAGTCGTTCAATCTTGCCTCTTTAAATTTACCCAAGCGCATATTCTTGGCGGATCCTCACCTACATTGCTCGTCGCAAGTCGATATATTAATCGGCGCTCAATATTTTCTCCAATTAATTGAACCTATGAAATATACGCGCGGACCACACTTTCCTATAATTCAGGAAACCAAGTTAGGATTTATTTTGGCCGGTGACTTACCATTCAACGTCGATATGACTAAAACGGTTTCTTCATTTATGGTCTGTAGGGACGATAATCAGGTTTCCTCGCAACTAAAGGAATTTTGGAAGTTGGAGGAGATCTCTAGTCGCGAAGCCCGATCTGAGGACTCACAGTGTGAAAGGCATTTCGTGGAAAACACTAGCCGCAATCGCGACGGGAGATTCGTGGTAGCCCTGCCCCGCAGATCTGATAAATCTTATTTGGGAGATTCTCTCCGCGGAGCCATACGCAGATTCCAATCGTTAGAATTCAAATTCAAGCAGAACCCTACCCTTTATAAGGATTATAGTGAGTTCATGAGTGACTACTTAAGACTTGGCCACATGTCGCCGCTTAATGAATACGATCTGTCGCTTGACAGGTCAGAGATCTTTTATCTGCCCCATCACGCAGTCTTCAAAGACTCTAGCTTAACCACTAAATTGCGCGTGGTATTTGACGCATCCGCTAAAACCACCAATAATTTGTCCCTTAACGATACTTTAATGGTCGGTCCTACGATCCAGCAGGATCTGTTTTCGATAATGGTTCGGTTCCGCACCCACCGATACGTACTTATTGCGGACATTGAAAAGATGTATCGCCAGATAATTGTTAATCCTAAGGATTCAAACTTGCAACGCATTGTTTGGCGTGATGCACCGCATAAGGAATTGCGACATTACGCGTTAAGGACGGTTACATATGGCACTGCTAGTGCCTCCTTCCTTGCTACGCGTTGTCTGGCTCAAATAGCATATGAAAATAAATCCGACTACCCTACAGCTGCTAAGGCCATAGCAAATGACTTTTACGTAGACGATCTCATAACGGGTTCGGATGATCCGAACGGCTTAGCTGAAATGAAATGCGAGATCGAGAAGTTGTTGAGGCGGTATGGTTGTTCGTTACATAAATGGTTCTCTAACCACCATAAGATTATGACTCTTCGCGCCCAAGTTACCCGTGACTTCAGCAAGGGTCAAAACGTGCGTACCTTGGGCATACAATGGAATGTTGAGGGGGATAACTTTTTATACACCGTTAGGGGTGATGACAGTTTAACCGTTTTCAACAAGAGAAGCGTGTTGTCAATCATCGCCGGGATCTATGATCCACTAGGTTTAATCGCTCCCATCACATTTTGCTGCAAGCATTTCGTGCAGCAGTTGTGGTTGGCGGGCACTGATTGGGACGAACCCTTGTCCGGATCATTAGCCAATCAATGGTTGGAATTATACGCTCAATTAGTCTCCGACACTCATTTTGAGATTACGAGGTCGGTTAAGAGTTCGAACAGTTACCCAGTTAGTTCATTGCAGCTGCACGGATTCGCCGACGCTTCGGCTAAAGGTTACGCGTGTTGCATTTATGTGCGGGCGGTCTATTCGAACGGCGCCATATCATCAAACTTGTTGTGTGCTAAATCTAGGGTCGCTCCGCTGAAACAGATAACGCTTCCTAGACTTGAACTTTGTGCTTGTTTATTGTTGGCTCAATTAACCTTGGAGGTTTTAAATGCCGTCGATTACAATTTTGACGGACTATATCTTTATTCGGATTCGATGATAGCGTTGTACTGGATACATCAGCAATCTTCCCGCTGGAAGGTATTTGTGGCCAACCGTGTCGCGGAAATACAGCGTCTTGTTAGCAGCAGGGGAATTTGGCGTCATGTAGTATCAAATGACAACCCTGTCGACGTTTTATCGCGCGGTTGCCTCCCTCGTAGTTTGCACTGTCATACTCAATGGTGGCATGGTACCTCCTGGTTAGCACATGATTCGGCCTCCTGGCCGGTCAGCGCGTTCGACATTAATACTCCCTGTACTTTTCCCGACATTGAAGAGGAACGTCGCAAGCAGGCTCAAACCTCACTAATTGTCGCGTCCTCAACACATAGTTACATTGAAAATTATTCATCTCTTACGAGGCTTATTCGCGTCTTCGCATATTGCCGTCGATTTTTTCGCAATTCTAGGCTCGCGGTGGTTAATAGAGACACGTCCTTTTTGTCGGTCAAGAATTGTCTGACACGCTCTTGATTTTTGTCCGGCAATCACAGAAGTTGCATTTCGACGTGGAGGTTAGGGAACTTGAGGCACACCGGTGCCTTCCACGCAGTAGTAAAATTCTTGCTCTCAACCCATTCCTGGATAAATCAGGCATTTTAAGAGTGGGTGGACGCTTGCAATTCTCCCCACTTAGCTACGAGACTAAACACCAAATAATTTTGCACCCGCACTCTCATCTCACGAGATTAATAATTGAATACGAACACATCCGTTTGTTGCACGCTGGAGTGCAATCAACTCAAGCTTCGCTTAGGCGTAAGTATTGGATCATACACGATAAGTCCTATATCCGCTCAGTGATACATAAGTGTGTCACTTGTTTTCGTTTCCGGGCTAAAGGCGCGAATCAATTACTCGGTCAATTACCCTCTTCTAGGGTCACGCCGTCAAGGCCATTCTTACAGTCGGCCGTGGATTACGCCGGTCCTGTGCCTTTGCGCCATGGCGGGCAGCGCTCTAAGTCCACGACCAAGGCATATATCGCTCTATTTATATGCATGTGTACTAGGGCCATCCATTTAGAATTGGTGCCGGATCTCACTTCCAACGCCTTTATAGCGGCTTTAAAAAGATTCATATCGCGCAGAGGGATTCCCGCGCAAATATTTTCGGATAATGGCACGAATTTTCGTCGTGCCAACCACACGTTGCATGATTGGTACAAATTTTTAACCTCCAAGGAAGTTGAGCAATCTTCTCTGGAGTTTTGCGGTCTCCACGGCATCAAATGGTCCTTTATCCCCCCTTCAGCCCCTCATTTCGGTGGTTTGTGGGAAAGTGGTGTAAGGAGTGTTAAATTCCATTTACGTCGCGTAATTGGCGGTACGATCTTGAATTTTGAGGAATATTCTACTCTTCTTTCTCAAATTGAGTCTTGCCTTAATTCACGCCCGTTATGCGCGGTGTCCGACGATGCTAGAGACCCTGAACCCTTAACACCTGCTCATTTTTTGTTCGGTGCTCCACTGACGGCACTTCCAGAACCCGACTATACACAAGGCAATAATACTCATTTGGGCAGATGGCTTCTGCTCCAAAAATTTACGCAGACCATCTGGAAACGGTGGTCTAGGGATTATCTGCACCAGCTGCAGCAGCGCAATAAATGGCGCACCCCATTAAAGAATTTGAACGTCGGACAACTTGTCCTCATTTTGGATGACAATTCCCCCCCTCTAGAATGGAAGCGTGGGGTAATTACCAATGTTTTTCCGGGTCAAGATTCCTTAGTACGCGTCGCAGAAGTTCGCACCGCGCTAGGTATCTTACGCCGACCCATCCACAAATTATGCCCCCTTCCGGTGGCAACAAGCTAATCGTATGCGTGCTATACGAGGTGTGTGTGTGTGTGTGTGTGTGTGAGTGTGTGCGTGTCACATTACATGGACCACGCCCGGGACATTCCCCGGGGCGAGCATACAAGTCAATTGTATCATAAGCATTGTAATATTGTTTACGTGCCGCTAGCTATTACAGCAATAGTGACTGTGTTTCATATGTACTATCAATCATTATGGATGTTGTGTATTGTCAATATGTTTGTGTGATTCAAATTCGGAGAACCACAAGTGTCATTTATAGTGTCAATTATTCTATATGTGTATTGTATTTGTCTATGTCATGTACCATTGAACTTTGATACGATTATGATAGCATTATGTTTCTATTATTTCTATTACTATATATGAAGCAGTGATCAAGATGGTTTCTCTTATATAATTTAAGATTATTATTTACGTTTGTCAAGGTTTAAATATATGTATTTTTTATCCATATGTTATGCTTCAAGAGAGATCATGTTCCGTTATGTAAAGGTTCATTTTTATCATGATTTTTTATTGTTGTACCTTTTCTAGCACAGAAATTGTTTTGTTTTGACTTAAGCTTTGTGCTAGATTAATGAATTTTGTTTTCTACAAATTTTATGTATAAGTCTTTAAGTATATTATGTTTATTATGTCATTGCTCTCTGGCCAGTGCGCCAATTATTGTATCGCTTACGACATGTAAGTCTGATTATTATATTGTTCAATTTAACCTTTAATGTACAAAATCGTCCCGATTTTGGCGGGCAGTATGTTTACACTTTGTACTGGTTTATCAGCTGTAAACGGTCCACCACTGTATACGGCACGCGCGGATGACGTCACGCGTTTATCAAACGTTGCAGCCGGCCAGCACCGCCGACTGCAAGCCAGTTTAGTTCAGTTTATAACAAGACTCCGAGCGCAACTCTCGTAAAACACTTCTCTTCCAGCCGCGGCTGCTGGCTATTTTTTAGCATGCATTTATAATATTTCATTTCATTCATCTACCTGCGTCCATCTACAATGGACCACGATTTCATTCAAAATTAATTTCGGGCGTTATTTCCTCAAATGCATCCGCACGTGCCGATCGTAATTAACAATCAGATTTTTTCAATAAACGAATGTTCAACATCTTTAATACAGTCCACTTCTTTCTAACAAACAATCCAGCCTTCCTCATTAGCGTCTTTGGAATAACTCACGATAATTCAAGAGCTTCCAAACCGCATCACCTTTAATTGCTTTTGGTTTCGAGGTGTTGGAAACTTCATAATTGCATCAATCTTTTCATCCGTGCCTGTATTCCTTGCGTAGTTAAGCGATATCCAAGGTATGCAATTTCTTGCCTAAAGAATTGCGACTTATCCAAATTGATGGTCAAATTCGCTCTTTTTAAGTTAGATAATAATAAATCTAAATGTAATAAATGTGTCTCTAAATCTCCTGAATAACATAGGCAATCGTCTACATAAATAATGGTGTTTTTCTTAACTTCATCTTCCAATACTGTATCCAATCCCCTGGTTAGTGCAGCAGAACTGGTACTCAGTCCAAACGGCGTAACTGTGAAGCGATAACATTTGCCTTCGTACATAAAAGCGGTGAAGTTCCGGCACTCTGGCTTCAGTGGTACTTGCCAGAAACTTCTAGTTAAGTCTACGGTAGATAAATATTTCATTTCACAACATCTAGCCAAAATATCGTTTATCGGTGGGGCACCCTCGTAGTCCGGGATCGTCACGCTGTTCACTTTCCTCGCATCCAGACATAATCGTACTCTTCCGTCTTTCTTAATCACAGTAACAAGTGGGTTGATATAGGCGCTGTTGCATCGCTCAATGACCCCATACCGTAACATTCGTCTAATCTCATCATCCACCTTCCCTTTATATGCTAATGGGACAGGCCATCCTCTCTGGAAGTACGGTGTCCGGTCGGTGACTTGGAACTCGTGAACGTATCCTTCGATCCTTCCGGAGCACTCTCTGAATAAACTTCTATTCCTTACGAGAATCTCCCTTAATCTCACCAACATCCCTTTATCTCCGCAGTCAATACTCTCTACTTTCTTATCGATGTTCCGTATGATCTCTTCTTCTTCTTCTTCTTCTGTGTCCACCACTTCTATATGCATCATTGGCACTGTGCACGCCGCTTCGTCAGCCTCTCTTCTTAATTCGACGACCCTTTTTCCCATGTCAATGAGACATCCTGCTTCCTGGAGAAAATTAATTCCTAAGATACAAGGTTTTATTAAATCTGGTATAATGAGAAACACACATTCATACTTAATTCCTTCGATATAAATATCGCATAATATTTGCTTCCTTATTAACTTCGATTTATTGCCTACCGCGCTAACTATTAAAGTATTAGTCATCGGTAAAATTTCGTAAGGTGCTATGTTATGTTTATTTTGATTAAACCAAGATTCGGACAATCCGGCGATAACGGATCCAGTGTCAAGCAAAGCTTGTACAGTAATATCATTGTTAAATTTTATATTTATTTCTGGACATTTTATTACTCGTTGGGCAATCTCCTCGTCATCATCGCTTCTTAAGTCTGGTAAAATTATGTTAGTCTGATACTCATTCGTTTTATCGGCTATCTCCGTTAATGAGTAAACGAATTTTTTTTTCTTCTTGTTGACGACCCGTTTTAGGTTCAGTGCTCGACGTAGACGCACCCTTATTTACGAATTCCATTGTGGTAACCGTGCGCCGATCCCCAGTGCGGTGTTGTTGTGTGTTTACAGGCGGTCTCTCACCCCATGCCTTCTTCTACATTCCACTTGCTTTGTTCGAAACGCTTTCACTTTCCTTGTAAGAATTTCTCCCCTCGTTCGCCGTCACATAACTTGACTCCCTATTATTTCTTGGATGTATTTGCGTATATTCTATGATTAAGGATTAAAAATTTGGGATTGTCACAATTCCTCTCGTGACAACAGCGAGCTGAATTTCGCGCCCAAAGTGACGAGAGATTTTGCGTATCAGTTGTTTGTCCGTCAGAGTAGGTGATAATTGTCTACTCTCCAACAATATGCGTTCTATTTATTGGATCGCAGTAATTGGTCCACGCCAATCAAATCTACCATATTCCAAATGATCTCGTATGCTGTCTTGCCGTTCTTGTCCCCAATATTTCTGTGAGAACGCTTCCTTAAACTCTTCAAAATTTGATATTTGGCTACGTATAACCCGCCACCAAATTCCGGCGTCTAATTCTAAATGCCTACCTATCCACTTGATATTGTCAGTGGGGTAGTATATTTCTTGTACCTCCGACAACTCCTTAAGAAATTCCATGGGGAATCTGTCAGTACCGTTATATTTAAGGTCATTGTGGTTAGGTCCATTAATTCGGTTCAATATACCACACTCACCTTCCATTAACTGTCTCTGTAGTCTCTCCTGGTTTTCTCTTACTTTAGTTAAATGGCATTTTAATTCTTCGATTCGCGTCGTCTTTTCTTTTGTAGTCTCGTCCAACTTCTGTTCCGTTGAACGCTGTCTTCCGTCAACTTCTTCCAACTTCTGCATCATGTTATTGTTTGTTTCGCCTTGTTTTTGTTGTCTCTGCCGTATGGTGTCATGTATCTCGGCCTTTAATTCTTCATGCTTCTTATTGGCGTCTTTGACGTGAGCATCAAATTTATTATTAATCTTTTTAACAGTCGTCTGGGTATTGTGTATCGCTACCATCCATTCTTGACGATCGTTTTCTTGTGTTTCTTGTATCTCTTCGTATTTCTTGTTTGCTTCATCTCTCAATTCTCTTACGATATCATTTTGTTTCTTCTGTAGTTCGTTGATCTTCCCTTCCCAGGCCTGCTGGTATTCACGTATCTCGGACCGTATCTGCGTAAGCTGTTCCGCTGACTGTTGTTTTATCTCTTCCTTATGCTGGTCGAGCTTTTCACTAATTACTCTACTATTTTCTTCTTGTTTCTCTAGTTTTTCACTAATTAATTTGTTACTTTCTTCTTGCTTTTCGCTAATTAATCTAATATTCTCTTCTTGTTTCTCGCCCTGTTGACAGATGAACTACATCAACATTTGTAGACTTACGTCTTCTGGTTTTGATGTCTGTCTTCGCGCCCTATCTTCTGGACTCTCTACAGCGCTATTTGGTTTGCTAGGTGCAGTATTATCTTCCGTATGTACCGTACCTAACTGGTTATTAACGTCGAACTCTACGCTATCGGAATTGCTTGCCATTTTTGCCTTCCTACGCGTAATCATTCAAACTGACTTATAACACTAATACTTATCTTATTTCTAATTCTATAACGCTACTTTGTCTGCTTTCACTACTGCCTGATCTTTGCCAAAACTGTAGGTTTTAACTATTTTCGTTACTACGTATCATGCCGTGCGGTTGGGCGCCATTTAATATAATGAATATTATATTAATATGAGTTGAATTAATTAGTTAAATAGATTGTCAATACTTTTCAAATACTAATTAATTTGTGAATTAATTAATTAATCAATCTAATTAAGTATTGACTGGTGAATTATATCTTCTTTAAGCCCCGCGTGTTGGGACGCCATTTAATATAATGAATATTATATTAATATTTAATGAATTAATCAATTTAGTTGTGTTTGCCGCGCCCCACGTTCTAGGAGCGTCATTTACTACAATTAATATTATGCAAATTACTGGCATAAATTATTTATCTTTTAATTAAATAAGCTTCTTTTAATTATGATTATCTAGTCATATCTATTTCTCGTGTCACACATTGGATGCGTGATTAATACAATGAATAACTATTCTGATTATTTATAACACAACACTTGATATCATCCAATAATTAATATTGTCAATTCATTTTATATTACTGAGCAAATGAAACTCTTAAAATTCTACTTGGTATTTTATTTAAAAATTAAGTTAACATCTGGGTTATCTGTGGTAATAATAAACGCATATGTAGAATCAACTTAAATAACTAATTTATTTATCATTCATAATAAATTATAATCATACATATAAAACGTCGATGTACCTGTAAATACATACATATTTTATAAAATACAAATGCAAATTTAAATATCTGCTGAAACAAAGAAGACATACATACATATATAAATCAAATGAGATAACAATTCATATTCTAATTATTGATGCGTTCATTAATCCCAGATAGTTTTGTTAACATATTCGTTAATTACGTTTTTAATTCTGATTTATACTCATTACGTTTACTAATAATTTCCCAGGGATGAATTCTTTGAAAGAATCAGGTCAGTAGAAGCAGCTTAATAGTAATAATTAAAATAATGGTTACTTGAGTTTATGAAATATCCATTTGTATTCTGTGATGTCCGGTTTCGGTGATGATGCTGACATGAAGACACATCTCGTTGACTACCGCTGATATCACAAACACTTGCACACACTCCCGATCACTCGCGTCGAAGTAGATTTATGTGAATAAGTAATGTTTAGTGTTCATTTGAATACTTCATCTTACGATGTGTGTTGTGTGTTCATTTTGACGTTACTGTTTATGTCTATTTTCCACTTATATCACTGTTTTATCAATATACGTGTGATTGATTAGTTAGTTCAATGTTTCATGTTCTATAACGTTTTAATGAGATGTTGTAACACTGAATAAATTTAAGTTCATCTGTTTTGTATAGTACATATGTGATGATATTTGTTCGTGTTACGATCTTATTGTTCGCTTTGAATGATTATTACCTAAGTCCGTTACATCGCACTTCGAAATTCACTATTAAAAGTTACTAAGTCTGACTATCGTGACATGATGAATTCACTAAGTCTGTTCAATTACGATTTGATGTACTAACTCCCGAACTTGAGTTACCTCTCCTAACATTTAAAATATACCTTTGAGAACTTAGAGTAAAACTGACTCCGAATTTAAAGTATACGGTTTGAAAATTAGAATAATACTGGCCTCGTCCCTGTGTTGGACATATAGTTTTATTAACTCTTCCCTACTCAAAATTTTGTCCCTGGCGCTGTTCACGCCCTCTTTACTCGTGATAGGTCAGTTTTGAGTTTTCCTGGAATAGTTTGTCCCACTATGTTAAGACTCTCCGTCGTCGTTCTTCTGATAGGTTCTTTGTTTTTGTCGCTATGGAAACTGTCCTCTCCCCCAGTGTTTTTCGTGGCTCTGGTCTTCTGATAGGTTGCCAGACATCCCCCGATTTTGCCCTGTCGAACGTTGACCCGTTTCGTAGAATCTCTAGCTATTATATGCCTGTCTATCAATCTATTGTCCGCAGTAAACGCAGTGTTTTTCTGGGTTGCCTTTCATCTGTACTTTAGGTTCTTCCGAAGTATTGTTCTTTCTTACACCCCTTTTTTGTAGCTATTAATAATTTTGGACATCTGCTGGCTGGTGAAGTCACCCCAACTTTCCACTCGTAAATTCCGTCTGACACTTAGACGATATCTCCAGCTGAGTAACATGACTTGAGTTTTTGTCTGATCTCTGCTCCACGTATTGTCTCTTAAAGTGCAGTACGTCCGTTCCTTTGTAAACATATAGTTTCCCTTTCTTGTAGTCCATCGTATATTGACGTAACTTGGTTGAACATCTGCTACAATTCTCGGTACAAGTGTGAATGTCCTCGCTTACATTGTTTCGGCTGTTGCGGGTAATAATTCTATACTAAACTTTCCCTGTCATCTTGTACAACCAATTTCTATAGCCGAGCCCAACTTAACGTCTTCCTATTGTCTAGTTAGCGACGCTGCTCTGACATCTCATTACGCTTTATTTATTGCGTCAACTGGAAGTCGTTGACACAGCTTCGTGTGAACGCACTCCGTCGAGGAGAAAATATAAAAAAATTTTTAAATTTTTGCTCGTTACACTATATGTGGTACATTCGTGACACTGTTTGCATCTGTGAGGAATGCTGTAACCATTGTTATACAATTATGTTTTTTAACGACTGTATACTTTATTAGAGAAAAATAAGTCTTACGTGTATTGACATTTCTTATCTTATTGCTGCCTATTAGTTTTTAACAAAATTGCCGACTGTGAGTATTAAGATTGCCACTGTGTGTGTTTTAAAATTTAAACAATACAGGAATTTGAAATTGTTTTTGTTAACACAAGGGTCAGTTGAAAAGTTCACGGAGCGACATCTGTAGCTCAGTGGTAGAATTAAAATCTTTCGTGTGCTGCAAGATGTATATTTCTCGTGAACACCTGTTAATTTCCAGATATATGTGTCAATTTATTCACTTCTTACCAGCTGTTTGAAATTTTCCTGTCACGCGTGCTTTTAAAATGCACAAAACATCGTGTTATGATGATTTCTATGGTAAAAACGTTTTAGCGCCAATGGAAAATCAAAACAAAATTGTAAATTTGTTAGGAGATGCTGCGCCTTCAGAAGCAACGGTAAGTGAGGCACACTCGACTTTAAACGTGGTCGTACAAGCACTGAAGACTATCCCAGCAGTGGACGTCCAAAAGGTGCAACAGAAAATCGCATTATTGAAAAAAATTTCATAGGACGTTGGAAGACTGCAGATTGAGGAGTGCATGAGTTGCTGAAATAATAGGTATCTCGTATGAGCATACTTTAACTCAAAAACATGGTGTGAAAAAGCGTTGTGCAAGATGGCTGCCGCATTCGGAGTTGCATTTTTGGGCGTCCAGTGCGACCACGTTTTCAATGCTCGTACGACCACGTTTAAACTCAAGTGCCTACTTACAAACCGTTGGTTTTGAAGTCGCAGCATCTCCTGATACATTTACAATTTCGTTTTGATTGCCGTTGGCGCTAAAGAATTTTTAACAAAGAATCACACCATGATGTTTTGATTTTGTCCGTTTTTCAAAACACGCATGATACGTCAATTTTAAACAGCTTCTAAACAATGAATAAATTGATAGATAGATTTGGAAATTAATAGGAGTTCACATAAAATGCAAATCTTGCAGCACACAAAAAATTTTAGTTTTACCGTTAAGCTACAGTTGTCGCTCCGCGAACTTTTCAACCGACCCTCGTATATTGGATAATTATATTATTCGTATATATGTATTCACATAATTTAACTGCTGTCCGTAGGAATACAATTGTTTGTGTGAACTATAAACAAACCACTGTGTTATAGTGATCGAAATTTAAAAAATTTTAATTTCTCGATCAAGTGGCACGTTTACACACTCGAGTTGACGGACACAAGCCCGGGTCGTAAATAATGACGAATTAGGGACACGTCAGACCCGACGCCAGTGCGAAGACAAGGAAAAAACGTCTGTGTACACGACACAATAAGAATTTAAGGAACGTCGTTGACAGCTCAAAGTTTGTTACAATTTACAGCACCTAGCGAACGAAACAAAGACTTAGTCCAGCTGCCTGGTTACGCAGAAATGAAATGGAACACATGCTGTGGGGTGAGTTGTAACGAGCACAAATAAGAAAGGCTACACCCAGCTACAAAGGGGTACAGAGAAATCTCGACAAACATATAAACAATAGAACTTAGTGAATACTGAAAGTACGCCCTGCCCAGCATGAAAACAAACCATGACAGCTAACTAAAATTTACGACTAGAAAGCGTGGGATTCGACTAGGGACGTCTCCAGCGAAGAGTTGATAATCGGCGGAACGAGCGAAGAGTAAATTGAACAATTGACCAGGACACTGCAGACTGTTAACAAAAGCTAAGTCAGAGAACCTCGACAACGTCGAAACAAAGGTTGACAGACAGGCGAGGGAATTGCTCTAGCTTCTGAGAATCTGTACAACGTTCGTCGCTGTAATATTCCGGGGATGTCGGCGACCAACCAGCGTCGGGCATCTTCCTAAAGAACTCGTGGAGAGAGTAAGAAGGGTTCGAACGACGAATCGGGAAACCGATGACGAGATCTGGAGGGTAGTAGGAATTTAAGGGAACCTATCGCCAATCCGAAAGGGCGTGGAAATATAGAATTTGGCCTTCTGGGTAGTATGTTTGATAAAAACTGTTTGCGAGGACGCGGAGCGGCAGTCAGTAAGTATGTAAGTAAGTCAGTAAGTTAATACGACAGTAAGACAGTTGGTTATAGTAGTAGTTGGAGCGGTAATACAGTTACTAATTGAAATAGTTTGCGCGACTTACCGAACTTTTAACTCAGTGAACTCGTAACCATGTCGCGGTCATAAGTGAACTTAGACATTCAATACAATCTCAAATACACAAAAGTCTGTTCGACAGTTGTATGAGTTCCGATAAGCCACAGTGCGTACAAACATAACTATCATTAAATATCAGTGCGTACGTGACTTTAAACTACGACCGACACGCAATATAATAATACAAGTGATTAACATTCTGAGAGTATAACAGTGGGTGACAATTCAAACACTCTTACATCATAATGATTCGCTATGTTGAACATTTGAACTGGATGAACTATACCGAACACAATTACGCACGTAGAATACACTACGTCCAAGATAGATGAAATAGTTAATTATGAACACGAACACAGCAAACTCTAAGAGTAATTCATCTTAATGACGATATTGACATCTTAACACTTGAACTCAAACACTCGACACCAGCGGGGAGTACAACAACACAATACACATAACGAGAGTGGAAATTAGTGAAGTGAAGTGAAGTGTTCTTCAATTAACGGTGATTAGGATGTACGACGAGTCCACCAGCGGATGTCATCTTGCGCCGATGGAATGTTGGATAAACCCTTTTGCAAGATAAGCCTTTATGTTTATTAAATCTTAGTGATACATATACTACTGCACTGTCTCATCTTTTCAAAGAGCTACTCCCGAGAGATTTTATAAAGTTATATAAATCATAAATCTTATAAAGTAATATTAAAGTAATTCATCTGAGCATAATGAACGCATTTAGCTACGGATAAAATATATTTGATTGCTATTTGTTGTATATGTATATTATTTTTTGTATTTGAATGTACCATATGTTTGTGTTTTCAGGAAACAACGAACGAATATTATTGTATTTTGTTATTATGTGTTTTAATTATGTATTTGCAGGACATAGTAACTTACTTAACTAACAATATAATAAATAGGTAATTATCTTTTATATACTTAAATCTTACGTTCATTATTGCAAATTAACCTTGACAATTAATTTATCACATTCTAAGCATTTTCATAAAGAGTCTCAGAGTTATGCTAATTATCAATGGACACAACCAAATCGCCCATTGAAATGTCCGATTAACAGGCTCGTACAATCATATTGATTTGACAACTATGTTGAGTCTAATCTGACAAATATAAGTTACTTTTATATGTGTATTAACATTAATGTCAATTACAACTCTGTTTGAATACATACAATTAGTACACGAAGTTAATTAGACCCAATTTATCAATTTATAATTGGATAATTCAATAATAATCATAATTAGCATAATTACACTAAATATAAATGGCACGGTACACATAATTACTCAATTAATTGCCAATTCAGTTTATATACATCAAATATAAATGGCGCCCATCGCATGGCAAAAGAGAGCAGGCAGTAGTATTTAGATTAATTAAAATAATATAATACATAAGATATTAGTAGTGTAAGGTTAGCTTGACTGGTAACTGGATGATAACGCGAAGCAAAGCTAAAATGGCTAGCGGTAGTTCAGACAGCATGGACTTTGACGTTAACAACCAGTTAGGCGTACCCGACAACGGCGTAGAAAATTCATCGGTCGAACCAAATATGACTGAGGAGACGTCAGAGGTCAGAGCGGGGGACAGGAGTCCCAGCAACCACAGGAAGAGGCGTCACTGCGTTCACTGCTGATGGATTTCATGCGTACGCAAAATGAAAGCTTCAAAGTAATTAACGAGAAATTCGATCAGCAGAAGGAAGAAATTAAGGAAGAAATCAATCATAAATTCGATAAAATTAACGAAAAATTAGATAATCACAAAGAAGACGTCGAGCGACAGATGGCCGAGCAGCTCGCGCAAATACGAGCGGAAATGCGTGACTATAAGACCAGTTGTGACGACAAAATAAGTGAAGTCCTGAAGAAACAGGAGGACGCTACAAAAGAATTAAAAGATGACACCACTAAGAGGTTTGATGAAGTGTGGGAAACCCGAGAGTCGGATCGTCAAGAAGTCAAGAACCTTGCACAGAACACACAAACCAGTATAAAAAAGGTTCTCAATAAGCTAGAACTACATATCAGCAATAACCAGAAGAAACAAGAAGAACTAAAAACCGAAATATATCACACACTTCGACAGCAGCAACAAGAAGTAGGAGAAACCAACCACACACTACAACAAAAGATCGAAGAAGTAGACGGCCGACAAAAGACGACCGAACAGAAACTTGACGAAAACGTCAAAGAGAAGACAACCCACATTCAAGAACTAAGGTGTCAATTAGAAAGACTGCGGCGACAGATAACCAAAGGGGAGTCTGGGCCTAACAGGACAGTCAACGGGCAAGTACAGGTGGAGCTTAAGTACGACGGGACCGACAGATTCCCGATGGAGTTCCTGAAAGAATTGTCGCAATTCCAAGAAATGTATTACCCAAACAGTGACATCAAATGGATCGGTAAGCACTTAGAGAAGGACGCGAGTATATGGTGGCGCGTGATCCGGGACCAAATAACCACCTTTGAAGAGTTTAAGGAGGCGTTCACGTTGAAGTATTGGGGATTGGAGCGACAAGACATCGTTCGTGACAACCTCGAATACGGAAAATTTTAATGGCACGGACCGGTTACGGCTATCCAATATATTGAAAGAATCCTTTTAGAAAACCGACAATTAACTCCCGCATTGACCGACAGACAACTTATAAGGAAAATCTCGAGGCATTTTGGGAGAGATCTGCAGATCGCTGTTATCACACGCGGGATCACCACAATACCTAATTTTGAAGCCTTAATCACTGAGTATACAAGTATTCAGTCAAACAGTACAGGCAACAGGCGGACGCAATATCGGTCAACTAATGAAAGGGAAAACGGAACTAGCGACCGACCCAGTGGGAGCTTTGTAAACAAAAACGAGGGTGACAGAAAACAAGTTTGGCAGGGGAGGCCACACGGTAACCGTTACGAAGGCAAGCAATACGGTGGAATGAACACTGTTGAGTTCATTAACTCTAAGCCAAGCACGAGCCAGGCGACTGACGACAATAACCCAAGGTCGAATACCGACCAGAATAGCAAAAAAAAAAACACCCCTGCACAGCGAACGACTTAGTTTTTGTCAACAAAAACAACCTCACCAATAATGTCAGTATTTTGTTACCTGACCTGAGGGATGACCTGCTACAAGAATACGACGAGGACATTAATAAACAAATGTTAAAATGTCCCGAAGTACTCATTAAATTCAACAATGACATTAAGGTTTTGGCACTTATCGACACCGGCTCTGTTATTAACGGGTTATCAGAAGAGTGGTTCAACACAAATAAAAGGGACATTGAACCATATGAAATTTTACCTATGACGAATTCTCTCATCATTAGTGTTGTTGGGAATAAGTCCAAACTAATCAGAAAACAGATACTGTGCGACATTGAAATTGACAGGATCAAGAATGAATGTGTTTTCTTAGTTATACCTGACCTTATTAAGCAATGTATATTAGGAATAAGTTTTTTACAGGAGGTGGGATGTCGCATCGACATCGTTAATAAGAAAATAGAATTAATGAATGCAGCTGATGAAGAGGTGCGCGCCGTACCCATCATGAACATAGAATTACTAAATAATGGAGAAGAAGAAGAAATCTTGAGGAACATCGACGAGAAGATAGCAAGCATGGATTGTCAAGAGGAAGAAATATTGGAACGATTGAGGGAAATACTCATAAAGAATAGAAGAGTGTTCAGGGAATGCCCGGGGAGGATAGAAGGATACGAGCATGAATTTCAAGTTACGGACAGGACGCCCTACTTTCAACGGGGTTGGCCTGTACCACTTGCATATAAAGAAAAGGTAAAGGACGAGATTGATAGGATGCTGCGGTACGGAGTGATTGAACGATGCACGAGCCCGTTCATAAATCCACTCGTCACAGTCATCAAAAGAGATGGAAGGGTCCGTTTATGCCTAGACGCAAGAAAGATAAACGGCGTTACGATTCCCGATTATGAAGGCGTTTCCCCAATCAACGAAATTTTGGCAAGATGTAGTGAGATGCGCTACCTATCTACCGTCGATTTGTCCAGCAGCTTTTGGCATGTGCCATTGAAGGAAGAGTGCAGAAAGTATACCGCGTTCATGTATGAGGGAAGGTGCTACCAATTCACCGTCACACCATTCGGCCTTAGTACCAGTTCGGCGGCACTGACACGCGGGTTGGATACAGTTTTGGATGAAAATGTCAAGAGAAACACGCTAATATACGTTGACGATTGCCTATGTTATTCTAACGATGTTCAGACGCACCTAGCACATTTAGAAGCACTGTTAAACAATCTCAACAAAACAAACTTGACCGTCAACCTCAATAAATCGCAGTTCTTCAGAAAAGAAATATCGTATCTTGGATACCAACTGACAACACGCGGCATCCAAAGCCACGGAAGAGAAAGTGAAAGCTATTATGGATTTCCCGAAGCCCAAGAATCAGAAACAGTTAAAAGGTTTCTTAGGCCTCACTAATTTCTATAACCGCTTCACAAGTAAATATGCGGAGACCACGCAACCCCTCCATGAATTATTGAAGAAAGATCGCAAGTTTTTATGGACGGCTGAATCAGACGATTGCTTTGTCAGAGTCAAGAACTTATTTGTGGATGCTGTAGTTTTAAGATTTCCGCGCCCAGACCAGAGGTATTACATACAATGTGATGCTAGTGATTACGCATACGGAGGACAACTTTATCAGCTCGATGAAGAAGGGGAGATTGGCGTAATTGCCTTCACGAGTAAAACATTCAAGGGTGCTGAGCGGAACTACTACACTACAGAAAAGGAGCTCTTAAGTATCGTCAGATGCTTAGAAAAATTCCGCATATATGTTCTCGGACAACCGTTGACGATAATAACTGACAACAAGGCGTTGACATTCCTAAACAAATGCCATTTGAATAATTCAAGGATTACGCGATGGATTCTCGCCGTGCAAGAATATAAGTTCGATATTATCCATTGCAAGGGCAAGGACAACATCGTAGCCGACATCTTAAGCAGGTACCCACACGATACGAAATTAGATGAAATTCACGACAATACGCATGAATATTTAGTCAATCACTTCACCGTTAAGATGAAACTCGAAGTGCGGAAATTAATCCAAAATATTGGAAAGCACCAAAGAGAAGATGACAAGCTTAAAACAATCATTAATAAAATTAAGGAGGGAAGTATAGACCCAAATTTAAATAAATTTTATCAATATGTTAATGACAAATTATATAGGCGACAGCGGAGTGAATGGAAGCTATATGTTCCTAGCAACATATCTGGGGACATAATCGCTGAAATCCACCAAATGTTCGGACATTTAGGAACGAAGAAGTGTGTGTGAAAATGCTCCAGGAACATTTCACGTTCGACCGGATGTTAAAGAAGGTCAAAACTTATATACAAACATGTGACGTTTGCCAGAAGTGCAAAGACACCAACAACAAAGAGCTATTTGGTGGCACACGCGCTGTGATACCTACAGCAAAAGGAGATCTGGTAAGCGCAGACTATTATGGACCCCTACCAACAGGAACGGGTGGTGTTAAATATTTACTAGTAATAGTGGATAATTTCACAAAATACGTCAAGTTATTCACCCTTCGAAGAGCAACAACCACTACGACGTTGCGGAGAATAAAAACGTTTTGTGAACAGTTCGGACGTCCAAGGGCCATTTTGACGGACAACGGGACACAGTTCACCTCCAGAAAATGGGTCAACGGTTTAAAGGAGTTAAACATCCAACCGAAGTTTACCGCAATACGTAACCCTTGTACTAATCTTGCCGAGAGGATTAACCGGCAACTTGGGAACTTGTTTCGAATTTTCGTGAGTGACCGACACACTAAGTGGTCCCAATACATAAAAACAATCGAAGCGTGTCTGAACGAGGTGTACCACGAGACAATCGAAATTACCCCTCATGAAGCACACCTCGGTACGAAACCTACACGAGCATGGGAACAATGCTTGGACAAGGGGATCATGAGCAGTGAAGGGAAGCGCGAGAATAACATATTTGTGAAAATCAAGGAGAAGAGGGAGAAGCACGCGAAACGCTGCAACGAGAGAAAGAAAATAACGAAGTTTTCAATTGGCGACAAGGTATTGGTGAGAACATACCATCAATCAGACGCTACGTTGAGAAGAATCGACAAGTTTTTCGAACTATTCTCAGGACCGTATAAGATCAACCGCATCATCGGCGAGGCCACGTATGAGCTCGTGGAATGCGAGAGCGGAAAGGTGCGAGGAAGATTTAACCTACGACAAATTAAAGCGTATCATGAACCGGCGAAAGAAGTACGGAGTACACGAGAAGGTAGCAATGACTCTGGCTGATAGATACTGCAAAGCGGAATACGTAGGTTAGGTAATTTGCTCGCGCGGCCAGTCCAGCTAACCAAAGAATGATGTACATTTTACCATACTGTGTTTAGTTCATACTTCAATATTAATCGTGTTTGTGATCACCATGTACTCATTATTTACTATGTTAATTAGGCATTTAAACATCAATATGTATAAAGTGATTTGATAACGTGTACCATGTGTCAAAAGGACATTATGATACTGTGATACAGGACACTAAAGACACTAATAATTGTAAATAATAATAACTTGTTAAAATGTAGTGATTCGAGTAATTTGTTTATGCAATTAATAATTTAAATATGAACAATCGTTTTGTAACTTTAGGAATAAGCGTTTAGGTATACATCATGAAGTATGATGAATCCTTAACTGTTTATTTAATATGCATATTTCATTTATTTCGTTTATAATATGTCACAAGTTAATCCTATGTATATATTTATTTGTAGCAACATTCTTATAGTCATGAGATACTAATAACGAGTTGAAAAATATTTTATTGCTATATGATTCATCGATATATGATCGATTAATTTAATTGCTAGCTCATCTTCAGCTAATCTATTACGTTATATAGGTAGAACGAAAGAATGTAGACGATGACAAAACAAACTGTCTAATGGGCAGATGTATATGTCTTAGTTCAATTATTTACATAAAATAATATTGTATAATCCGCATATAAACGGATAGAATGTAGAAAATGCGTTCATTTCACTCAGATGGGCGGCGATAAATTCATATGATCATGTAAGACGCAAAGATAGGGAATAACAATTATTGCTCCATATGAGAGATATATGTCATTCAACCATGTCCATTCCAAAGCAGACGTCCACGACTGGGACAGAGCGCAGAAATTGGATCAAATGTCTCCTGTTAATCCAACATCCAATCCAATTTGGGGACAATATAGTGATCGAAATTTAAAAAATTTTAATTTCTCGATCAAGTGGCACGTTCACACACTCGATTTGACGGACACTAGCCCGGGTCGTAAATAATGACGAATTAGGGACACGTCAGACCCGACGCCAGTGCGAAGACAAGGAAAAAACGTCTGTGTACACGACACAATAAGAATTTAAGGAACGTCGTTGACAGCTCAAAGTTTGTTACAATTTACAGCACCTAGCGAACGAAACAAAGACTTAGTCCAGCTGCCTGGTTACGCAGAAATGAAATGGAACACATGCTGTGGGGTGAGTTGTAACGAGCACAAATAAGAAAGGCTACACCCAGCTACAAAGGGGTACAGAGAAGTCTCGACAAACATATAAACAATAGAACTTAGTGAATACTGAAAGTACGCCCTGCCCAGCATGAAAACAAACCATGACAGCTAACTAAAATTTACGACTAGAAAGCGTGGGATTCGACTAGTGACGTCTCCAGCGAAGAGTTGATAATCGGCGGAACGAGCGAAGAGTAAATTGAACAATTGACCAGGACACTGCAGACTGTTAACAAAAGCTAAGTCAGAGAACCTCGACAACGTCGAAACAAAGGTTGACAGACAGGCGAGGGAATTGCTCTAGCTTCTGAGAATCTGTACAACGTTCGTCGCTGTAATATTCCGGGGATGTCGGCGACCAACCAGCGTCGGGCATCTTCCTAAAGAACTCGTGGAGAGAGTAAGAAGGGTTCGAACGACGAATCGGGAAACCGATGACGAGATCTGCAGGGTAGTAGGAATTTAAGGGAACCTATCGCCAATCCGAAAGGGCGTGGAAATATAGAATTTGGCCTTCTGGGTAGTATGTTTGATAAAAACTGTTTGCGAGGACGCGGAGCGGCAGTCAGTAAGTCTGTAAGTAAGTCGGTAAGTTAATACGACAGTAAGACAGTTGGTTATAGTAGTAGTTGGAGCGGTAATACAGTTACTAATTGAAATAGTTTGCGCGACTTACCGAACTTTTAACTCGGTGAACTCGTAACCATGTCGCGGTCATAAGTGAACTTAAACATTCAATACAATCTCAAATACACAAAAGTCTGTTCGACAGTTGTATGAGTTCCGATAAGCCACAGTGCGTACAAACATAACTATCATTAAATATCAGTGCGTACGTGACTTTAAACTACGACCGACACGCAACATAATAATACAAGTGATTAACATTCTGAGAGTATAACAGTGGGTGACAATTCAAACACTCTTACATCATAATGATTCGCTATGTTGAACATTTGAACTGGATGAACTATACCGAACACAATTACGCACATAGAATACACTACGTCCAAGATAGATGAAATAGTTAATTATGAACACGAACACAGCAAACTCTAAGAGTAATTCATCTTAATGACGATATTGACATCTTAACACTTGAACTCAAACACTCGACACCAGCGGGGAGTACAACAACACAATACACATAACGAGAGTGGAAATTAGTGAAGTGAAGTGAAGTGTTCTTCAACTAACGGTGATTAGGATGTACGACGAGTCCACCAGCGGATGTCATCTTGCGCCGATGGAATGTTGGATAAATCCTTTTGCAAGATAAGCCTTTATGTTTATTAAATCTTAGTGATACATATACTACTGCACTGTCTCATCTTTTCAAAGAGCTACTCCCGAGAGATTTTATAAAGTTATATAAACCATAAATCTTATAAAGTAATATTAAAGTAATTCATCTGAGCATAATGAACGCATTTAGCTAGGGATAAAATATATTTGATTGCTTTTTGTTGTATATGTATATTATTTTTTGTATTTGAATGTACCATATGTTTGTGTTTTCAGGAAACAACGAACGAATATTATTGTATTTTGTTATTATGTGTTTTAATTATGTATTTGCAGGACATAGTAACTTACTTAACTAACAATATAATAAATAGGTAATTATCTTTTATATACTTAAATCTTGCGTTCATTATTGCAAATTAACCTTGACAATTAATTTATCACATTCTAAGCATTTTCATAAAGAGTCTCAGAGTTATGCTAATTATCAATGGACACAACCAAATCGACCATTGAAATGTCCGATTAACAGGCTCGTACAATCATATTGATTTGACAACTATGTTGAGTCTAATCTGACAAATATAAGTTACTTTTATATGTGTATTAACATTAATGTCAATTACAACTCTGTTTGAATACATACAATTAGTACACGAAGTTAATTAGACCCAATTTACCAATTTATAATTGGATAATTCAATAATAATCATAATTAGCATAATTACACTAAATATAAATGGCACGGTACACATAATTACTCAATTAATTGCCAAATCCGTTTACATACATCAAAGTGTTTACAAACCATGTGTACATAATGTGTAAATGTGTACGCTTGTGTATATGTGTAAGCAGTAGACGGCGGTCGGCGAGAAAAATAACTTTTTTGTCGGTTCCCAATTATCAAAAAAGTTGAGGAACACTATTCAGGAATATTCGACAGTTTCTAATTGTCCCATGGCAGTCTGGTTACGACTCCACCAACGTCTCTTTGTGATCTTCTGATACAGATGTGATTGATGTATGGGTGCCTTCCGTATAGTGTGTAAGTGTGATGTAGATTGTAGGAACGTAAGTAGATAATGTTTGTTAAATTTATAAAGACTTTACATGATACTGGTACACGCAATAATGTTAAATCATACATTTAATCCAGTTAAAATGCCATTCACAGCTGTGCTCTGCAAGATGGGCCCATATTATGAATTTTGCTTTATCTTTTTTTTTCTAATAGATGTCAACTGGGAAAGCAGTGATTTACGGTATTACATATGAAATACAACGGATTTAGATGTGAAATACAGCCGCATAGCACGTCGAGTCTGTGAAAACGGCACCAAATTTACCGTTCGTTCTCGTATGAAAAACTGATAATAACAACTAATTAATGCTGCACCTTAAACAGAAGAAACATAATACTCCTAATGTAAGTAGTTACAATAATAACGTAGTCTTTGTATACAAAAGATTTAATCAAATTCTCGTTTTTATTGCGAGAAAAAATATCTGACTTACCACAATCGATTTGCAGGAATTTGGTTAGGTTAGGTTAGGTTAGGTTAGGAGTAGGGGGAAAATGGGGTTCCTGACCCACAAAGGAATGCCGCCTTTCTTAAAAAACATAAAAAACGATAAAAAACAAGATCAAAGAGATGCCGCCGTTCCCGCGGTCCAAGATTTTTTCCCACGCTCTCCCCACCACCCTGGACCCGCAGTATCCGCGAATTTCCGCGAATATAATTTTTTATATGCAGCCTTTCGCGAGCCTAAATCACTTTCACTTTCTAATTTCCGCGAATATAATTTTTTATATGCAGCCTTTCGCGAGCCTAGATCACTTTCACTTTCTACTGGACCACAGCATCCGCGACTTTTTCGCTGATCTGTGTCAAGATCCGCGACTTTTTCGCGTATCTGGACCACAGCATCCGCGAATATAATTTTTTATTTTTTTATATGCCGCCTTTCGCGAGCTTAGATCACTTTCACTTTCTATCACTTGATGCATTATAGTGTATATATTAAATATATGATCAGGGTTACCAACCTTGCATGAGTTCAAATTTGTTATAATGTATATTAAATCTATATGATTAGGTTTACCAACCTATGGTGGGGGGGGGTTCCGACTTGATGCATTATAGTGTATATATTAAATATATGATCAGGGTTACCAACCTTGCATGAGTTCAAATTTGTTGTGTGTTATAATGTATATTAAATCTATATGATCAGGTTTACCAACCTATGTATGGGTTCAAGCTTGATATGTGTGTGTATTATAGTGTATATTAAAATATACGATTAGGGTTACCAATCCTGCATTATTGTGTGTGCATAGAACAGATCTGCCAACATTTTTCTTCGGTGGGAAATTCAAACTATATTATAGTAAATTGTTGACGACGACTTCGATATCAACTCTCTCTCCCCTCCTCTCTCTTTGTCTCTAGACACAGTTGTCATCAGTTTTACATAAGCGTCGTGCTACTTATGGATTATTGTAATTAGCGATACTAAAATGTAATCACCAGGAAATATATTTATCGCCTACCTCATTGTGTTCTACTTCTAATTTTGGTACATGACAGTCATTGACTGCGATTTAGAAATTAATATACTGTCAAGTCTGTGTGTGGTAAAGTGTTACGCATAAAATATGAAAAAATATATAATGGGTGAGGCAAAACAAAACACATACAGCCGAGTTGCAGACGCGTATTTGCAGATTCACCGTGACTGTTACTAGCGGACGCCCGATTTCTTGGTATGCCGTCGCTCGCGTCATCCGTATTTAAAGTTCGCTACTTCCAGTACACATCTCACACTACGTCTTACGTTTTACGTCTTACGTCTTACGTTTTACGTTTTACGTTTCACATCTTACGTCTTACGTCTTACGTCTTACGTTTACGTTTTACGTCTTACGTCTTACGTTTTACGTTTTACGTTTTACGTTTTACGTTTTACGTTTCACATCTTGGTTCAAACTTGATAGGTGCGTGTATTATAGTGTATATTAAAATATATATGATCAGGGTTACCAATCCTACATTATTGTGTGTATAGAACAGATCTGCCAAAATTTTTTTTATTCGGTGAGAAATTCAAACTATATTATAGTAAATTGTTGACGACTTCGATATCAACTCTCTCTCTCCCCTCCTCTCTCTTTGTCTCTAGACACAGTTCTCGATCACGATATAAACTCTCTCTCTTTATGTCATCAGTTTTACACGTGTACACAAAACTTTTGAAAATACCTTATTTCAAGGAGATTTTTTTTTATGCGTAACACTTGAAACCTGCTCTACAAAACGCTTCACACGAAGCGTTATGTTAAGAGAGAGAGAGAACGCGCATATCGTAAACAATGAAATAATAATATTTCGTCATTGTAAGATTTTAATAAAACAATTATCAGTTTAAATAATAATTTTCATGATTGTAAGATACAACCTAGAAATTATTAAAATGTCTCTCTCACACACATTTCTGATTACTATACAAATAATTGCATGCATATTCGGGTACGTTGACAGCATTGATCCGATACTGAATTAGATATAGTTATTATTCGCTAAATTAAACCAGAGGTCATTAACCTTGTGTACGACGTCCTACATTCTAATTTCACACCTGCTAGTCATTAGCAGCGCTGACAGTAATTAGGATTATAAAGTATTTACTCTAAAAACGGACAACTCTACTTTCTAATTTGACACCTGTCAAGCATTAACACCGCTGACAGTAATTACTCTAAAAACGGACATGCAAGCTTTCTCCCACTACCAGTGTACAATATATATACGCACAGAAAATTAGCGAAAATTTCTCATTTTGACTGCTTGTGTATGTGCTGATACATCGTGAAATCTATCTCTGCATCTTTTTTAATAGTTGAAAGACTGTTTGTACGCCTTCAGTGTAGACAACGCACATACTAGTTTGGCTGATACTGTACGCCTTACGTGTCTTCCAGTATACACATCTTCTTTTGGTAAGTGTATAGATTTTATTTAAACGTAAAAATTATCAAGTGCATTATTTATTGAATTTAATACATGTGTGTGTGTGTGTGTGTGTGTGTGTGTGTGTGTGTGTGTGTGTGTGTGTGTGTGTGTGTGTGTGTGTGTGTACGCGTGTGTGTATGATCAAATTACAATTTCTGAAAATATATTCTTACCGTATTTTTATAGTGGCAATTTCTCATTGATCGCTGATACATCGTGAAATCTCTGCATCTTTTTTAATAGTTGAAAGACTGTTTGTACGTCTTCAGTGTAGACAACGCACATACTAGTTTGGCTGATACTGTACGTCTTACGTGTCTTCCAGTATACACATCTTCTTTTGGTAAGTGTATAGATTTTATTTAAACGTAAAAATTATCAAGTGCATTATTTATTGAATTTAATACATGTGTGTGTGTGTGTGTGTGTGTACGCGTGTGTGTATGATCAAATTACAATTTCTGAAAATATATTCTTACCGTATTTTTATAGTGGCAATTTCTCATTGATCGCTGATACATCGTGAAATCTCTGCATCTTTTTTAATAGTTGAAAGACTGTTTGTACGCCTTCAGTGTAGACAACGCACATACTAGTTTTGGTAAGTTGTACAGATTTTATTTAATTTTAATTTTAATGTATGTGCAGATTTTTATTTAAACGTAAAAATTATTTGCATTATCAAGCGTGTTATTGAATTTAATACATGTGTGTGTGTGTATGATCAAATTATTATGTCTGTTACAAATTTTCTGAAAAATTGCTTTAAACAAACGTTTTTAATGTAAAAAATTTAGAAAGTAGGTCACAGCGTATGATGACATTTATATCTCTCTCTAATTCTGTTGTGGACATACATAGCTGTAAGCAATGACTATCTCCTTATGAATGCAGAATGTAGACTTTCCTAAAATTATTTGCATTATAACATTATCAAACGCATTATTATTTATTGAATTTAATACATGTGTGTGTGCGTGCGCGCGTATGTGTGTGATCAAATTATTATGGAGTGGGTTATACAAATAATAATAAAGTGTGTGTAATATATATATATATACATTTATTAAAATACATACACACAGCTCCAAGATTATATTAAACAGTTTTACAATTAAAAATACATACACAGCTCCAAGATTATATTGTTACAAGTATGAAAATATATCTAAACTAATATTTACAATTTAAAAAAAAACATACACAGTTCCAAGATTATATTGTTACAAGTATGAAAATATATCTAAACTAGTTTTACAATTAAAAATACATACACACACATAGCTCCAATATTATAATGTTACAAATATGATGAAAATATATATATATTTAAAACTAGTATTTACAAAATATGTATAAAATAAGACTTAAACACGTCTATGTACTGTGTTGGACAATGGCGTATATTCTACAAGCGAATCATGTAGTATCATACAGTAGGCGGTCGTCTGTGTAGGAAAATTCGTTGACGATTCAAATTCTAAACGTACATCAACTGCTGAAGACTTAAGTGCTTCGTCTTGTCTGCTACAATCGAAAACAAACAGCGGGGCTTTTGATTTGAATAATTCCGGTGTCAGTACTGGGCTGCCGTCTAAACGGTGGTAATACGAACTTTGAAAACTGGCGTACATATTGTACAATAATGCAAAACGGTCTTTCCCAATATCCAAGTTTAAATTATCGTAAGGATAATACTTGTCGTTTAGAAACAGTCTCGCATTGATCACGTTACAGTGATCGAATTCATCAGCGTGTGCTGTCAGTACATTTTTTCTTGCTGTCTGAAACGCTAACACAACAAAGCGTGGTTTTTCTAGCTGACTCGAGGTCTTGACAATCCAATTCTGCCTTTTAGTCTGTGGTAAGGCAGGATACTCGTGCAACTCCCAGGTCCTAAAAGGCATAGTTATCGGGTGGTCTTTCTCTATGAGTCGTAACAGTGGTAATCTGTACGCATTAGCTACATGTACATAAGGCATTTTCCAGTAAACTTTATCTAGTTCAAGAACACAATTAGCAGTCGTTTGTCCGCTTACTAAAACCATAGCATTTATGTCGGTAGAAGCACGTAGGAGTATAAGTTCTTGTTTCACATTCAGCACGATGCGTGTATAGTCTTCTGCGAATCCCATTAGCATTTTCAGTGGTATACAAAAATTGAATTCGCCGTCATCATTCACTTTTAATATGTTCGTGGTCGGTGCCACCCAACCTGCGTTTTCCATTGCGTTACGTGTGTTGTTGTTGAGTGATAGAAAAGTTTTAATAGTTGACGTAACACCGACGTTTCTGGTATGGTCCACTACCACTCCGGCCAACTCGTAACGAATCTCTTCAAAGAGAAATGCTATAGCATTGTTCACCAGTTCCACATTCAGTGCAGTATCTGCAGCCGCACTAGGGTTTTTTTTAGCCAACTTGCCTTCGATGTAGAGGAAACTTTCTGACGGCAGTGTAAAGACGTCCTGTTGTTGTATTGGCACACGTATTTCATCATTGTTTCCATATCTTGTTGTTGCGTACGGTGCGTGTGAGTGAAATGAAAAGTGTGTGATACTGTCTTCAAAGAACGGTTGCTGCTCCACTGATAATATTCCACTCGCCATGTTACTTGTTTACAACAACAAAACCCAGTGAAATCAGGAAACGGCGGTTAACTGATGTTAATCGTTTCAGTTTCGAACGAGTACTGATGCGTTTCCTAACTGATCTTTCTTCTTCTTTTATTACTGACGACGACTGTGGTAGCAGCGGTGGCGAAGAAACAAAGTACAAGCCCATGTCTATAGTCGTTTTAGATGTAAACGCACAGTGATGACTTCTCCGCGAAAATCTATTACGTCACCGTCCTGATCGTGTAAAGATAATGTTATGTTGTCCAAACGACTCACATTCACAGGTAGGTATATGACGTTTGTAGGCGATTCAATTATTTTGAATCCTGGTTCGACTGACGGATAGAACGAGTGCAGTGTGTGCTCGGTTTTACCGTTCTTGTATGATCCTTGCGCTATATTACACCTTATCAGTATACTGTTCACTTTTATAATGTTAACTGTGGCGTCAGACGTGTGAGTTTTATTCGCTTCAAGCAGACGCTTTCCCTTGAAACCCAACATATCACCGATACCGTACACTGTTTGTTGAAAGTCAATATCCAGTGCACAAGTCAGCTCACATTTCAGTGTATTGTTGTTAGGACGTAGACTAATCTTTGAGTCTCCTAACTGCTTTTTGAGGAAGGCTTCTATGTCACCGATTTCATAAGCACCTGTAGGTGAAGTTATCAAGTCCCACGTTGTTCCGTCTCATAGTACTGGAAACACGTTGTTTTTTCCTTCAATCACGTTCGGTATACTGTTGTATGTAGTAAAGTCCAATAGACCTACATACCATTCGCCGTTTGTTAGTTCGAGAGGCGGGAAAAAGTCACATACAAGAGCAGCAGCATTCGTACCTGTTAAGGTGACCGACAGCGAAGACATCTTGTCGCTTACTGATCACTCGCGCGTTAAGAAGTCCAAACATAAATGCCCCCAGATGACTGTGTGTGGTGGCTGTTCACGTTCGTAATTGTAGTAAATGGCAGTGTCGGTTCCAAAATACTGTGTCAGCTCAAGAGGTGGCTGCATATTACCATACGCATCATAGTAGTAAACTTGTTTGTTTCGCTTCTTGTAGCAAACCCAGTGCGTACCAGGTCCTTCTGCACTGTCTAGATTAACAACTGCACTCTCATTCTTCCATGATCGTGTGTGTGGTAAAGTGTTACGCATAAAAACTCCTCTGAAATAAGGTATTTTCAAAAGTTTTGCGTACACATACAAATCACTGTCAGACAATGCACGCACTGGTATGCAAATTAGTTTTTTTGTCTGTAAGGACGTAGGTATAGACCTGACGCTATTTTTTTATTGTTACGTTTATGTCTTGGGACTGTTTTGCGTTTGCAGGTCGTTTTGCGTTTGTTCACGGATTGACGTTTAATTCCTGAACCCTTCTTCTTCTTGTTTTTTCTGCAACCACTACGCGAGCTCCCTCCACCCACTGCCGATTTCGCCTTCATCGCTGCCGCTACGGCCGCCGCGTACGCTCTTTCGCTGATGCCTGAATTCAAAGCTTTCACTCGATCCCACGCCTTGCCGGCTAGCACACGATCCGCTACGCGTCTTCGTTCGTTGTCCTTGTACTTAGCGTAAGCGATATCGTGTTCGCGACAGGCTTCGTCCAACTCGTTGATTCCGCGCTCGCCACGTGCCAATCTCTCTTTGAGTTTTGTTCCAGGTCCACAGAATCGGTAGCCCGGTAGGTGTAATTCTACTGGTAATGCGTCCACCGCTCGATTAATCAAAGTAGGTACTGACGAAACGATAGCGGGCACAGTGTTTTTAAGTATTTTTCCAATTACACCACGCCCCATTCTTCTTTTCTTACGAAGTACGTGCATTCTTGTAAACAGATCTCCAATCCTTGATTTCCGTTTCCGTATCGAGAACGTCTATTAAACGCCCCACCTCTTCAATATATTCAGACAGGACTGAACGCTGTGTCGTGCTGTCTTGATATTTATAGACAAACTTTATTAGATTGATTATATGAGCGTGAAATACCTGAGTGACCTTGTACAATTCGGTCTTTATATGTAATTTTAATTCGTGCATTTGTCGTACAGTGACTGCGTCTTTGTCATTGACACCGTTCGTTATATTCGTAATTTTTCTTCCGGCAGCGTAGAAAGTATCGTTTTGCAAACTGATTGTGTGTGCATGTAAAAATTCCAAATTCACTGCGTCTTTGAAGTCAACAGGCGCTTGCACATGCGTTAGTCGACAGTCATTAACGATTACGTTACCTGCACGATCTTTTTTCAAACTCTTCTCGTCTACGTATCGTTTTGTGGCTGCATCTCTTGATTTAAGCGGATCATTTAGCCTTATTATTCGATGATCTTTTGCGTCTACGGTAGCGTTGTCGTCGTTCTTGTACTGTAAGCATGTGTCCTTTACGTACTGTAAAGAAACAACATCGTGCAACTCTTCAGGATCACTCAAGTTGCGTATCTTTTTGTTTTTCACATCAAAGTGACCGTCGTTAGTCACTCCTAAACCGATATCCTCACGCAGACTTCGATGAGTTTCTTTTCGCACTCTTACAGCGCTGTCGTGTCTACCGAACTTGTCTACACTCATATTTATGAAGAAGAACTGATGGTTATAGAACGGTGCGTCTGCTTTTATATGATAATGCCAGTTTCACGTAATTCTTCCAATATCGAAACGATTTCATTCCTATGACCAGTATGGCCGCTATTTTGAGACGCCATTAACAGTCTCAATCTATTAACCAACTCGTTAGGATCATCCCAATGCACGTAATCGATTGCAGTGTTCGGTTTCATCTCCATATAGCCACTCCCTGTACGTTTTCGTGCAAACAATTTAGATATTACTAGTCGGTACTTGACGCCACTGTTACTGTTTATTTGCATATTGTGTTTATATTTTTGTTTGTGTCCGTTGGTTGCTAGTAGTATAGACTTATATTTCCTCATATCATCCTTATTGTATTTTTTCGGTAGTTTCATAAACAAACGTTCATACAGACCAGGTGTACCCTCGTAAATTTTTCCTTTGACATGAAAGTTGTCGTTATCATCGATTTTTACATTTGAATCATCTATCATAAATTTACCACCTTCGTATCGAACACCATACATGCGATCTATAATCCGTTTACAGTCCGCCGATTCACACAAACGCATATATTTGTTTGCTAATGAATCCTCGTTGAAATGTAAAGCGTTAGGGTTCCATGCGCTATTGTCACTGAAATGAGAAGCGTTATGACTCTGCGTGCCACTTTCGTTTTCTGTTATTACGTGTTGTGTAGGCTCTTCTTGTTTTATCTGCTCCTCCTCCTCCTCCTCCATCATGTCACCACTTAACTTTCGTGAAATAACTTCTAACGGTTCCAGAATCGGTCTGTAATTTTTTCTAAACGCCTCGTCGCTTTCTCTGATACCGTGTTGTAATGCATGATATTTTTTCCTTATGTTGTCGCTTATCGTGTCTATATCATACGCGAGTCGTTCCTCCTTATTCATTGCCATCGTGTGTTAGCAAGAGGACTGATTACATTACTACAGTGCAACCACTTTTATACTTCGTCGGAAACAATTATGAATCGATCAAAGCCGATTCTATATCTACCTTCATTTATTGGCGAGTCTTTGTCTATGACTAGAAATCCATAACGATCCTTCCACGCTTCCATGCAGACGTCTTTGAAAGCATCATATTTCATATCTATGTTAACGTGATCATTGTATGCATGTCGTAAATTTAGATCGTCTTGTTTGAACAATATCAACAAGTTAGCGTTGTCACGTACCAATTGTTTCGGTATCTGGCTATATGTCTGGCATAGATAGAATGTGTCCACACCGCTATGTCTCCCCATAGCAAAATACTTTTGAATATTGTTTTGTCTTTCACACGATACATCATCGAATACGATAACAGAGTCGAGACCAGTGATTTCACTCGGTAGCGGGACTTCTTCGTTCTCGCTGTATGCATGATAACCTAAACCTTCATCAGCGAGTGATTTCATCACTGTTTCTAGCATTCTGTATTTTGGTTGAAATAATGATTTTGAAAACACGTATACGTTGCAGAAACGTAGTCCGTTGGCATCAAACAGTAGGTTGAATAGCACATTTGATTTCCCACAGGAACTTGGGCCTGTAACGATACAGCGAATACTGTTATTATAGTGTATATTAAAATATATGGTCAGGGTTACCAATCCTGCATTATTGTGTGTATAGAACAGATCTGCCAACATTTTTCTTCGGTGGGAAATTCAAACTATATTATAGTAAATTGTTGACGACGACTTCGATATCAACTCTCTCTCCCCTCCTCTCTCTTTGTCTCTAGACACAGTTGTCATCAGTTTTACATAAGCGTCGTGCTACTTATGGATTATTGTAAGTAGCGATACTAAAATGTAATCACCAGGAAATATATATTTATCACCTACCTCGTTGCGTCCTTTTTTTGACACATGACAGTCATTGACTACGATTTAGAAATTAATATACTGCCAAGTCTGTGTGTGTGTGGTAAAGTGTTACGCATAAAAAAATCTCCTTGAAATAAGGTATTTTCAAAAGTTTTGTGTACACACACATTGTATAATAATTTTCGTAATTGTAAGATACAACCTGCAAATTATTAAAATGTCTCTCTCACACATTTCTGATTACTATACAAATAATTGCATGCATATTCGAAGGTTTATAACGAAATAAATTAAAATAAACCATAATTTGTTTTAAATAATTAAATATATATATTTACAACACTGTACACAAACATAAAATATATAGTTTACAAACCGCTATAATACAATTATTGATTAAATATATATATATATATATCACAAACATTGTTATATATAAAATATTAATAATAATATTGTTTTAAATGATTAAATATATATTTACAGCACTGTACACAAACTTAAAATATAGTTTACAAACCGTTATAATACAATTATTCAAAATACATTTTACATTGATTAAATATACATATATCACAAACAAACATTGTTATATAAAATAAATATTAATAATAATTTTTTGACATTGTAAGATTTTAAAATAATAATTTCACGGCTGTAGATACAGTTCACAAGGAAGTTTATCTGTAACATAACAATACAGTCGATATTAGAATCACTGATACGATAATATTCAATTATCACATGCACACACACAGTTAGTGGAAAGAATCAAATGCGTTAAGTAAGTAAACTTTTTCAAGTATATGTCATTTTTCATAAGTTAATGTACTTTCAAATAATTTCTAATCAAACCAAACCAAATATTATTCACTGGAAATTTGTAAATACTACTTAGAATCAATGATACATTTATCGCATAAGTTAATGTACTTTCAAATAATTTCTAATCGAACCAACTATTATTCAACGAAACTTGTAGAATCAATGATACATTTATCATGTACATACAAATTAAATTATTAAAGTGTTAAGTACAGAGAGTTGAAACTACACACACACACACACACACACACACACATCAATAAATTGTTTGTTAACACGATTGCTACTTACGACGTTAGGACTCAATCTCTACTTGTGTTGTTTGATTTCTCGTCCCTCGATACACTAAATGTAGTTCTTTAGGTTTGATATGTCTGAGCTCCTCATTCGTGAAGACACCTGCATACCTCTTGGGAAGATAGACACGATACTGACGGTCGCCATCCTCCAACGTAGCAAGCACAGAGTTCCCATATTTTGTGTCCACATTTGTTAAGACCATGATGGGATATTTTTTATTCACTGTCAATTCTGAACATCGTTTGTACTCGATAGCACTTACAGCATTAAACTTTACAAGAAACGACATTATTAGAAGACACTAGTGAACACGTCTGTATCAAACCAGAGAGAACCAAACAATGACAGAATATTCGACACAAAAGGACAGTAGAATGTGATAGTGGTGGTGGTAACGTCGGTGTCCCACTTTCATTTGCACGTATGAACATGTCCCACAGACGAAATTAGAGACACCAAAAATATAACAATGTCATTAGGAAAGTCCATTTTCATAAGAAAATAGTCACTGCTTACAGCTATGCATGTATGTACATGTCCACAACAGAATGAGAGAGAGATATAAATGTCATCATTCGCGGTGACCTACTTTCTAAATTTGTTACATTAAAAATGTTTGTTTAAAGCAAAAATCATGAATCATCCATTCCCGAATAGCATGCACCTTATAGTTGGCACAACGGTCAGAAGAATTGAAATGTCTAAGACATTCTGTTCCATGAATTATATACGGTATGTTTTTAGGACAACCAAAGTCATCGAGATTGATGATATTATTGTGTATTATCTTTGATTGCAAAAAATGTTTTTTCTCAAAACCCTTCACAAACACATATTTATATATACGTGTATGTGATGTTAACAATGAAACAAGATTGTCGTATGGTGTCTCTCCTTCGCTCCATCTAAGTCTATGATAATTTGACGTTAACCAGTGGTTTGTCCTAACGTATTTGGGATTCGTAACTGATGTAGCAGGCGGTGTCAAAATCCAATGTCTACCAGCAAATCTCAGAACGTCCATGATTGACAGTTCCTTCACAATATATTTTCCGTTGTCGTCGAAAAAGCACTGGAAGTCGATTATAACCGCAGTGTTATCCATAATACTGTAAGACAAAGAAACCACACACATTACAAACTCTATATATGTATATATATATTATGTTTAAACATACAAATATCGTTGCGATATTAATATGTGTACTTACGTTTACAGACGTCTGGACTGAAGCACCGAGAGACGTCAACTGACGAAAGAAACAAGTGTTGAGGGGGGTTACTATACATGGAGACGAATTTTTTTAGTAGGTGGGGAGGTGTCGTCGTCGTCGTTCTCCATGTTGATGCGTTGTCGTATCCGATAATGACCGTATGCAAGCGTATCATGACCATTGTCTAATATATAACGCTTATCATCATACGGTGACAACGCTTGCTTATTTACACGCATCGTGTACAGCGTATGATGATCGCTACGTAAACAAAGCGCACTGGTAGAAAACTGACAATGATCAGTGAGACACTTGCGATACATATCGTGTCGCAGACTCCTCTTAATTGCAACTCGAGGCACACCTTTACATACACGTTTTTGACACTCTTGGGTGGGATCTTCGTGGGCCACAAGGAACGAATAACATTTCGCACGGAGACCCACGAATACTCTAATAGGACGACCACACGTTTCATCCTTGAACAGTCCGACAACCTTTTTGTTCTTAAGGCTATAACAAGGATGAGACGTAGGGTAATCCGATGTGTCAAAAACGTGTAGGTCCTTCTTCATGTCTGCATACAAGTCTGATGTTTGAATGCTATACATCAGACTGTCTGTATCTGTCATTAATAATTTAACGTTGCAACCGTACTTGGCGACAGCATAACGATAATGAAAGTCGTACATTATCGTTTTGCTAACGTCAAGCACCGTGAAGCCGACATACACGGGACGGGAAAGAACAATGGATTTTTTACGGAGTGAGAGCCCCACCAGATCGTTCGTATAACGAATCATACGTTTTAGCCTAGGTGTGGAAACTAATAATTCATGGAACAGAATGTCTTAGACATTTCAATTCTTCTGACCGTTGTGCCAACTATAAGGTGCATGCTATTCGGGAATGGATGATTCATGATTTTTGCTTTAAACAAACATTTTTAATGTAACAAATTTAGAAAGTAGGTCACCGCGAATGATGACATTTATATCTCTCTCTCATTCTGTTGTGGACATGTACATACATGCATAGCTGTAAGCAGTGACTATTTTCTTATGAAAATGGACTTTCCTAATGACATTGTTATATTTTTGGTGTCTCTAATTTCGTCTGTGGGACATGTTCATACGTGCAAATGAAAGTGGGACACCGACGTTACCACCACCACTATCACATTCTACTGTCCTTTTGTGTCGAATATTCTGTCATTGTTTGGTTCTCTCTGGTTTGATACAGACGTGTTCACTAGTGTCTTCTAATAATGTCGTTTCTTGTAAAGTTTAATGCTGTAAGTGCTATCGAGTACAAACGATGTTCAGAATTGACAGTGAATAAAAAATATCCCATCATGGTCTTAACAAATGTGGACACAAAATATGGGAACTCTGTGCTTGCTACGTTGGAGGATGGCGACCGTCAGTATCGTGTCTATCTTCCCAAGAGGTATGCAGGTGTCTTCACGAATGAGGAGCTCAGACATATCAAACCTAAAGAACTACATTTAGTGTATCGAGGGACGAGAAATCAAACAACACAAGTAGAGATTGAGTCCTAACGTCGTAAGTAGCAATCGTGTTAACAAACAATTTATTGATGTGTGTGTGTGTGTGTGTGTGTGTGTGTGTAGTTTCAACTCTCTGTACTTAACACTTTAATAATTTAATTTGTATGTACATGATAAATGTATCATTGATTCTACAAGTTTCGTTGAATAATAGTTGGTTCGATTAGAAATTATTTGAAAGTACATTAACTTATGCGATAAATGTATCATTGATTCTAAGTAGTATTTACAAATTTCCAGTGAATAATATTTGGTTTGGTTTGATTAGAAATTATTTGAAAGTACATTAACTTATGAAAAATGACATATACTTGAAAAAGTTTACTTACTTAACGCATTTGATTCTTTCCACTAACTGTGTGTGTGTATGTGATAATTGAATATTATCGTATCAGTGATTCTAATATCGACTGTATTGTTATGTTACAGATAAACTTCCTTGTGAACTGTATCTACAGCCGTGAAATTATTATTTTAAAATCTTACAATGTCAAAAAATTATTATTAATATTTATTTTATATAACAATGTTTGTTTGTGATATTTGTATATTTAATCAATGTAAAATGTATTTTGAATAATTGTATTATAACGGTTTGTAAACTATATTTTAAGTTTGTGTACAGTGCTGTAAATATATATTTAATCATTTAAAACAATATTATTATTAATATTTTATATATAACAATGTTTGTGATATATATATATATATTTAATCAATAATTGTATTATAGCGGTTTGTAAACTATATATTTTATGTTTGTGTACAGTGTTGTAAATATATATATTTAATTATTTAAAACAAATTATGGTTTATTTTAATTTATTTCGTTATAAACCTTCGAATATGCATGCAATTATTTGTATAGTAATCAGAAATGTGTGAGAGAGACATTTTAATAATTTGCAGGTTGTATCTTACAATTACGAAAATTATTATACAATGTGTGTGTACACAAAACTTTTGAAAATACCTTATTTCAAGGAGATTTTTTTATGCGTAACACTTTACCACACACACACAGACTTGGCAGTATATTAATTTCTAAATCGTAGTCAATGACTGTCATGTGTCAAAAAAAGGACGCAACGAGGTAGGTGATAAATATATATTTCCTGGTGATTACATTTTAGTATCGCTACTTACAATAATCCATAAGTAGCACGACGCTTATGTAAAACTGATGACAACTGTGTCTAGAGACAAAGAGAGAGGAGGGGAGAGAGAGTTGATATCGAAGTCGTCGTCAACAATTTACTATAATATAGTTTGAATTTCCCACCGAAGAAAAATGTTGGCAGATCTGTTGTATACACACAATAATGCAGGATTGGTAACCCTGATCATATATTTTAATATACACTATAATACACACACATATCAAGTTTGAACCCATACATAGGTTGGTAAACCTGATCATATAGATTTAATATACATTATAACACACAACAAATTTGAACTCATGCAAGGTTGGTAACCTTGATCATATATTTAATATATACACCATAATGCATCAAGTCGGAACCCCCCACCATAGGTTGGTAAACCAGATCATATAGATTTAATATACATTATAACAAATTTGAACTCATGCAAGGTTGGTAACCCTGATCATATATTTAATATATACACTATAATGCATCAAGTGATAGAAAGTGAAAGTGATCTAAGCTCGCGAAAGGCGGCATATAAAAAAATAAAAAATTATATTCGCGGATGCTGTGGTCCAGATACGCGAAAAAGTCGCGGATCTTGACACAGATCAGCGAAAAATTCGCGGATGCTGTGGTCCAGTAGAAAGTGAAAGTGATCTAGGCTCGCGAAAGGCTGCATATAAAAAATTGTATTCGCGGAAATTAGAAAGTGAAAGTGATTTAGGCTTGCGAAAGGCTGCATATAAAAAATTATATTCGCGAAAATTCGCGGATACTGCGGGTCCAGGGTGGTGGGGAGAGCGTGGGAAAAAATCTTGGACCGCGGGAACGGCGGCATCTCTTTGATCTTGTTTTTTATCGTTTTTTATGTTTTTTAAGAAAGGCGGCATTCCTTTGTGGGTCAGGAACCCCATTTTCCCCCTAAGGTTAGGTTAGGTGCTCCTTTTTTTCAAGAGAATATAGTAATTTTTTGGTCGACGGAAAGAAAATTACATTTTAAAATATTTAATTTCTTTAAGCTTTTTGTGTCTTTGAACCTCAGTAACAAATTCTATCTTTTAGGAAGACTTCATAGGCACTTGTACAATAAAATTTTGAATTAACATTAACGAATTAGGCACTTTTATTTAGATTTCCAGCCCTCCTGTATCTGTAAGATTCAAAGAAATTCTTTCTATAAAATTGAAAATTGTGACTGTCTTTTACAAATTGATCAAGTCAGACTCTATGCTCTCAAACACTGACTACCATTTTCCCTTGTAAAAATAGAGGCTTCCCTGGACAACATTAGTATAGCTTGGAGAGGATTCAAAGTTTGTAAAAAAGAAACAGTACAATAAAAATGTTGTGAGTTCTGAATTAAGATAATCCGCATTGACTTGTAACCATATTTATGAGCACAATGATTCTACCACCGCCTCCTCGCAATGTTGAAACTCAATTTTTTGTTTTTTAAAGTAAAATTTTTGGCCAGACTTAGCCAAGTAAGTGGATACAGTCGAATAATTTCTCCGAACTCCAGAAACCGCTCTCTGTGAACAATAAAATATTCTTTAATATCTTGTCAAAAGGAGTTAAAAGGTGTTCTTAACTTGATCGTATAAAGAGTGAGGCCATAAGAGAAGAATTACAAGTTTTCAACTTGAATGAAAGATTAAAAGATTGTAAACAACGGGGGAAATAACACTTAGAAAAATGTCAGATTCAGGACTGGCCAAACAAGTCTTAAAATATAAACCTATAGGACACAGGTGTGTGGGTAGACCCAGACCAGGAAGAGACGGCTGGAGGAACAGGCAACACCTTGCCTATACCGTCGTGATGTGAAGATGATGATGAAAGGTTGAAGTTTTGACTCCGATACCGAGGGCTCCGCGCGTGTCGTTTCTTATAGCTCGTGTGTTTACGTGAAGTGCATACGCGTACTCATTACGGTTGTAAATGTAATTTAATTGAATGCGCATATCGGTGACATTATAGTTATGAAATGATATGACGATATTACTTACGATGATGATGAAACATTAAATATCTGTTCTCATGGTCACTGCGTCACACACACGCACACGTAGGCACTCGTATCTGAATCAGAACAACAGGTATTTCACGAACAAGGACGAAAGTGACGGTAGAAATTATATAAGCCGATGTACGTGTAGTATCCGCTTCGATTTCTTGGTACCTTGGTGACGACACGGACCAGAGATTGAGAGTCTGGATTTCTAATCGATGCGTAATTACTCGACTTCGGCTAAAATTATATCAGCGGTCGTTTTGCAGGCAAACTTTGAAGCACAGAGTATTTTCAGTTAATCCGTCGATTGCTTAAGAAAATTACAAAATCCGTCATATTACCATCACGAGGGCATACGTTTTTATTTTACCGTCGATTAATAGTTTTATTAATAGACAATTTCAATTTAACAATTTAACAGGTTACCATCTGCTAAAATGAACTCGTAGGACAATCGCTAAAAAAAAAAGCAAAATATTTGATGTGTCATTAGTACGTCGTTCATAATAAATTACTTCTTCATTTTTGTAGTTCATGACGGGTCCGAATGTTACAAAGAACTAATAAACTCTTCTGACGCGGAACACAAATATTGTACATAACATTTTTGTTTAATGTTACCTTATTGCCTGAGCTAGCTATCGCTCATTGTGAGCTATATCAGAGGCTGCCGATAGAAGTGCTATCCATTCTGTATTTGGGATGGCGCCCTCTTTTGAAAGCTCGTTGTTGTCTAATAGTATGTGTGATTTAAACTGTGTCCCTTCGTTTAAGATACGATCATGGAAACAATATCCTAAACGAACGGACACAGTTTGAGTAACACATACTGTTTGAACGTACTACACAATAATGGTCTTTCAAAAGACGGAAGGCGTCATCTTCAAATAAGAACGGACGCGCTCCTAGCGGCAGCCTGTGATGAAGCTCGCAATGAGCGAAAGCTAGCTGAGGCAATAAGGTAAAAATTGAACAAAAAAATGTATGCACAATACTTGTATTTCTCGTCGGAATAGTGTTTAAAAATTCTTAATAAAATTACTATGTTGTTGAAAAATATAAAAATGATTTTCACAATCACAGCTCGAAAAAAGTTTTTGTTTAGTTTATACAGTATATTTACACTGTATTAATAATCATAAATGTGTACGTATACAATGCGTTGTTGTTACTTACTATAAAATGGTTAGTTTACGATTAAAAAATCATAGCTGGACCCTCAAAATGAAAGTCTGTCTCTGACTGTGGTTAGCCATTGTCCGCCACTGACTTTTAGGCGTAGAGAAGTAAGAGGCAAAATTCAATCTATAGTTACTTGAAAGAAAGAAAATCGTTTTCTTCAAAACCTTTATTAACGAAATAATAAAAATTGATTAAGTAAATTACTTGCTTAAAATGACGAACAAACTTAAATGATTGTTATTTAACTAATTATTGTTATATCACTAAACATTTTATACATCAGTAAACACGGACGAATTAGTGATTATCCATTACAATAATTTGTTTATCGACACAAAAACTGAAAGTTTTATCCAGTAAATAAATCGCGTTAAATTGTTTTCGACATTTTAATTCGCGGGCAGTGAAGAGTCAAGTGGAGAGGCCTGATTTGGTCCGCGGGCCATAGTTTGCTGACCCTTGACATAGAGGATCGTCCGTATACAGCGGTCAGTCCTGCAATGTATCACGAATGTTTCATCAGCTTTAAGGTTTTAAAAAATTCACAGTTTTTTAACTGAGTATGCTTCATATAAATATGTAAGTACGTCGTTTGTTTCCTTTTTTAATCTATTATGTAAACTTTTTGTTAGTTCAGATAATGTTTATTCGTTTTGTTATCATTCTATTTTTCAGTTACCGTGCTCTATCTTGTAACTAATTGTTGTATGGAGATAATCGATGAATAAAAACTTTTAAATGAAAAACTGTTCTATACGTAAGTCTAACATTTTTTTTCTTTTTCTTTCAGAGAGATAGAAATCGCTGTTGGACGAGCGTCACATTCCATGGGGACGAGTCGGCTTCCTACTTACAATCGCGTTACTTTACGGTGGCCGCTTCATAGCTACCCAAAACGTGAGGGCAGTGAGGAGACTAAGTGTGCTCAGTTGTAACACTTCATTTCAAAAACGTCCGACTTACTGTTGCTACAATCGGCTTTATGGGTGCCCTTAACTAATTATTACAACTCGGGTTTAACACATTGTAAAGTGTGGATACTGTCCATCTTCTATTGTTATCCCCTCACTTTTAACACGGTGGGTCGTTCTTTCAGAAACTCCTGTTGCTGACGCTATTCGTTTTTGAACCTTTTTTAGTGGAATACTAATTCCATTTTATTCACCTTCCATAAATTTACACACATTAGGAATGACTTCCCGAGCTTGGCTATGAATAATCTTTTTACCTAACTTCGGTTTAATAGGAGGCATTTTTTCTGATTACGTAATTACATAAAATATACTTTAAAAGTAACAATATTTTAAGTAGGATCAAATTTAGTTTAAGAAAACATGATATCTGAAAACACAACCACAGACAGAAGTAAATTAAATTTAAAATGTAATTAGATTATTTAGCGCACGTTACAGTCCCAATTTAAACACTAGTAACGATACAAACTAAATAATTAAATGAAATACAAGCCTATCGGTAAATGTTTCTGAAAACGCATCAACACTTACGCACTCAGTGAGACGTGCCGTTACACTGACAAAAAACAGGGTTCTGCGCATATTACTTTCACCAAGGTTGCCGGCCACCATAAAATACACAAGTAGTACACAGTACATTCTGTATTCCGGGGGAGTATGCATCCGACGTTCCGTCTCACAGGCAACAGGTAGAACGTACGATCCTGTTTAATGACATCCTCAAAATAACAAGAATATTTTGAGATCACAGAAAACATTTATTGAGTGTTTTGAAATAATTTTAGTACTGTATATAGTAATCGCAGCAGTAGGTTTTTGGCGTTGAAGGAGCTCCTGTTTCTTTTCTGAACCACCGTTTGTCAACAGGACCATCAAGACCTCACATTTCAGTCATTCCCGGAAACACACTCTGCGTAAAATTCTTTTCCTAGTCAAAAAGGCAAATCGTTAACATCCGTAATATTCCTCGCCTTTCCGAAGGCTGTCCATTCTGATATTTTTCGACTGACAGTTTCTGGCATCGCGTCCCCATTGTTTGTTACTCAAGTATTTCTCACTCACGTCTGATAGCCCTCTGTTTGTCTTAAACGTTTTCCCGTTAGTTACATGTGAAGGTAAGACTGCTATGTTTGACCTGTCTAGACATTTGGAACAAATCCAGTATTTACATACAATAATATACACTAGCCTGTGTGTGTGTGTGTGTGTGTGTGTGTGTGTGTGTCCAGACTATGTAAACTGACGCCCGCGCGCAGTAAAACGCACCACAATGTGTTTGTGTACATATTACAAGTTACATATTTGCATTATGTTTTTCTTCGCTTGGTGACGCAAAACTATTGAAAAACTACTTGTTGATTCGGCAACCGGTCAAGGCTGTCCGTTACACGATCGCTTGTCGTTGTAGATTGACACTGTAATCGGATAACACCGCTCTTTGTTTCTCTTTGTTTTCATGGAACTGAATTTAACCGGTTTGCGGAAACCAATAGATTAATTATCAAACGTTATATTCTATATGTGTTTACATAAATATTTTATTTAGGTAGACGCTTTATTATTATAGGTAAATTCAAACGTCAGTACGTACTGATTGAAAGACTCTCAAGCGCCATCGTCTCTAGGCCTCTGGCCTGGTCCTACTCCACGATTCACCCCTTATTTCGACGTCCTGTTCACTATTTTTCCCTTTAAGGTTGCGTGAGAGGGCCATTTTCGTATTCCGTTACTCTGCGTTCTCCAGGCCACGCTCGCCTCACTTCTTTAATTTGCTCTCTCATAAAGAATACTGAGATTTCATATCTCGTTATATTTTCTTTTCATATATGGTCGCGTCAGTAAAGCCCCTAGAAATATCATCTCTGTTGATTGTATTGTTTGTTCACCTGCTCTCTTGGTGAACCATGCTATATAACAGTAATAGCATGGTTTTATTCTTATTGCATCTACTCTCTTGATCAACCCCCACCCGACGGAACAGCGTTTACCTGCTGTTGTTTGAACAGACGTTACAGTGATAATGGTTTCAAAGATAAAATGGGTCTGCTTGGTCAAAACTAATAAAGAAATATATGTTTTAAATAGAGTGCAAAATTAACCAAAAATCTTCTGTTTTTCATGACTTGATCATGACCTGCCGAAAGATGATATGTCAGTCGTCCATTGAGAGACCGGGACAGTACGGTGGGAAATGAAGGCTATGTGCATGGACAGGAGATTGTGGTCGGAGGCTCCCTACAAATCGACGCTGAGAAGCGGAAGGGTCAGATAAAGGAAAAGAAGATCATGACCTGTTTTTAGCCAAACCTGGATCATGTTTTTCCTTATAAGTGGGGGGGGGGTCGATGATACAATTAAAGAATGTAATATACTCCTTCTTAAAATATTGTAGCATCACGAGATAATACAAAAAAGGAAACTCAATTTAATCATCAAAATTTATAGTAAAACTAATTAAATAGATAAATACTATCTAACTGAATGAGGAATGCAATAAAGAATGAGTAATCAAATGAGAAAACCCAAAAATAATTATATAAGGAAGAATTATAATAACTAAGACAATAAACCATGAATAAAAAATAAGTATTTTACAGATGCACGAATAAATTAAAAACAGGAATTAGCTTTGTAAACAAACATAGTAAATAACTTTACAAACAGACATAATAATAAAACGGACTAGACTGGATTGTGACTTTGACATACTAATTACCCAATAGATTAGGGAAGTGATTTTGTATATTTTATTATAATATTCTAAATAATAATGTTGCAGTATGTAAGTAAAAAATGTATTTACAGTTAAGCAAAATCATTTGTGTAACACAAGCCTAAAAGTCAAGCTAGGTCTTTAACCTAAGACTGGATTTGTAATTAGCTCATATATAGTGTTATGGTAAAGACAAGGGACACATTTTCATAATTGTGTTTATTCGAAAAACATACAAGGTGAGATAAGTGAATAGAAAAGTGATAAATAATAATAATGAAACAGTGCAAATGACACAGTGTAAACAATGATAAAATTATAAAGTGTTATGAACTTAGTCTGGCCAAAAGGTGAGAATGGCATGTATTTTATATAAAGTGACCATATAACAATAAAATCAACTTCATTAGTGTGAGTGACAATATAAAATTAAGTGAAATAAAAACATAAAAGGGATTATGTAAAAATAATCAGGAAAAGTAAGGTTATATGAAAAACTTATATTTACTGGAGGCGGATAAAACAGCCCTGAGACCGAAAAATACACCAAACAAACCAAGACCTCTTATAATTTAATCTAAAGCTGGTTTTGCAAGGAAGAAAGGTTTTTTTTCTAGTATGGACGTTCAATGCAAAAAGAACAAACTAAATCAGTTGCGAATCTAAACAATATTAGAGAAGAAAATTATAGTAAAAAGACAAGTGAAGTTATAGGAGATATCATTAAACTAACGAACAATATATATTCGCCCAACCTGAAGAAGGAAAGCTGAAAATAATATCCTAAAATGGAGTAGGTACTACATCTTTGAATTTGGTGAGATCGTTTTAATACTAAAGCCATCTTGACAACTATCAACGTTTTACACAACACTTCAATACAAACTAAATAACGAACACATTTAGTGCGACTACATTTATAAACATAATCTATGATATACAAAGTGAGTGACACAAACTTACTGTATTTTGAACAGACAAAAGTGTAGAACTCATATTATTTTTTATTAAACATTCAGTAGTGTGTATACAACTCAAGGAACATGGCGTCCCTTGTTTTATTTAACTGTTACTGAAAGGGGACAGCAGCGCGCCATGTTGAGAATTCATGAACTATGAGCTATATAATAGACAATTATTTTTTAATTTTTTCTCTTGTCAATTGTATTACTAATATCTAATTATTAATTATTTTAATTGGTTTATTAGTTTTATATTTGTAATGTGTAATATGAAGTTTGTAAAATTATCTGAATTGATTTCTTTTTGTATAATCACAAGAACTCACATCCAAACAATCATACACAAACAACAATTAATTACTACACATTAAAATTTGTTTCTTCATTATGTTATTAACGTAAAACTTGTTGTATGAATTTATAATTTTACTGAAGACGATTGTTAATTTGGTTATACCCATCGTTAAAAGGACTAGTTACTCGGTCCTACAAAACCCGCTATCATGTAAAAGAATTATTTGCGAGCACATCACAGATGTAAGAAGAAACCTCTTGACAGAGATTTTAAAACTGGATGTGCGTGGCAGACCCAGAACTTGTTTGAGGGAAGCCATATTTCTGTAGCGTGAATCATTAATCTGTTCCGATCTCCACGATTGTTATGTTGTTATTCTCTTAAAACTTACACTGTTAAACATTACCAATCTTTCTTGGGAGACTCTAGGATGCTGTTTTTGGGATAGGGTCAGTAGGGATAGGGATAGATTCCTACTGGTGAGTTGTGCAGACATGGAATATCTCCTCATTTGGGCGGGTGATTAGGAATTCTTCCCTATAAATTTTATTCGAAATCAGATTAAAATAAGATCTGGAAAGACTGTTTTAGCTCCAAAAATAACATGCTGGACTAACAGAAAATTATTATTACAAAATAACAATTAGAAAAATCAAAATCAGCCCCTATTTTAATGGATTAAAAAGTCAAGTACGAATATATTACATTTAATTTGGTAAAATACAAAATATTTTATTGTAATTCTGAATAATTTGTACTCTCCTTTGGTTCAGATCTTGTTAATTAATATTTGGATTTAAAAAGATGAAAAGTTTAGTTGCTGATGTATTTTTCTCGAAGGGAGATATTTGGCGCCATGGGTCCATCGCTGTTAAAGTTTCTGTTTCCGTTCATCACAAACAAAAAGATTACAGCATTAGTCAAGTAAATTACATATTAATTATTATAATGAAAAAGCGTACAAAACTGGAGTGACATTTCCCCTTTCTTGTGACGTAGTGATTTCTTTAGAAATCACCGCACTACGCGATCACGTGAATGGCCAATCACCCGGTAGTCGCGTGTTAGTGTGTCGTAAACAACGGATACTCCTGTGTGACGTTGCGGTACGCGGCCTTGATTATCGACCCAGTCGTCTTATCAGTGTCTAAATTCAAACACACAGCAGACAGTCACACCTATAACTGTTTCGTGTATGTGCGCGAGGTATTGGAAACTCGGCAGCAGCTCGTTTGTCGTCGTGTCCCATTTATAAGTACAAAACTGGTTGTCGTCAATGTTTACTAAAACTCTGCCGTCCGACAGGTCAAGTTGTGGCGTCTTGTTTTCGTATGTTTATTTCCTTTTTCAGTTGTACAGGTTACTTTCTGTTTTAAAATGTCCTTATTTTTAGATTCTACAAATATACTAAATAAAACAGAAGAAACACCTTTAGTTCAAGTGGGAACCACGATACTTCAAAATCATAAGTGCTATAAAAATTTAACTTTTGAATGCCCTTCGTTGTTGGACCAAATATAAAAAAAACTCTTTCTGCAATGCCTGCTGAATGCTAATAATAATACGTGCCAATTATAATAAACTCTAATTGGTCGTCAATGAAATTTACTTACTTTTGGTTAATCTTAATTAAGTTGACTGATTGGCAATTAACATAGTCATCTAGATTCTAACTACTGCCTGGATTTCGGTTGGGCGCCAGAGATAATTATTAATCTCAGGGGTTATCGTTAAATAATAACTCTTTGTTCAGATGCTAAATGACACAACGTTATATTTATCAACTTTATGTACATTAGATATTATCAACACATAACATCACGTATACTATCAATTGTGCAAATTGAATGATTTATCAATAGATACAAAATCTTATTACTCTTCAATCTTCAATAGAGATTATTTAACACATTTAAATCATTTATAACATTATGCTAACTTCTTGATGTCTTGAATCTCCCTTTCTCTATTCTTACTTTACTTTGATCAAAGACATGACTTAATACCTAACAAATTACATATATTTAATTGTCATTCAATTCTATATCATCATGACTTATTACCTAACAAATTACATATAGGCCTATTTAATTCTCATCCAATTCTATGTCATAGCATATACAAATGCACAATTTAGTATCTGAACGTTATCATGGGTTCTTTGAGAATGAAACGGGTTGAACTTACGGTAGACAGTTATTACTACATCAAGATTATGGGATTTAGACAATTATACTTTGATAGAGTTACTTGTAAATGGTTATCCATTCCGCTGCTTGACTCCTTCCACTTTACACACACAACATATCACTTTCACTTCCTATTGCTCTGCTTTTACTTTGCACACGATCGCGATGACTTTTAGTGTCACGCACTTAGCGATTCAGACTTACTTATTCTTTCGCGCACATTATAAAGAAATACTTATTCGCATCTCTGCCCGCACACCAATTCAATCATACTCACTAGTTCTTCACCTTTACATCACCGAGTTCTTATATTTCACTTGCTTGCTTTAGTTCATTCTAATTATGTAAATATTATGATAGTCCGTAATTCTGACTAACAAATACTATGACTGACCGACCGCTATCATTACCGGACTTCGTACTTCTTCTCATTGACTTAAACGTTTTACTCACTTTTTTACTGACTGACTGGCCACTTACTGACTTTTACTGCCCCTTACTGACTTTTACTGCCCCTGTTCTTCTGCGAGAGTCACATTTATATCCTCTTCAAAACTTCTCTTTCTGCTGTCACTCTTCCAATAACCCCCATTGGCCACATTTTGAAAGTGTCGCCGGTAAATTTGATATTCCTTATTGGCTACAGATTTGCGGCTCTGAGCTTTTCCCGCACAGCCGTTAACTCGTAAAAAGAGAAATCTGCTTTATAAAACACACACCTCGTTCGGTATGTCAGCTATTGTATTTTTGAAGGCCGATACACCCTATTTCTAACGGTATCTCCCGGTTTTTGCTGGTTTGTGCAAACAAAGCATTTTATATTTTTATGACATAGAATGTTTGGATGTACAATACATTTCTATTCTGCCAGGCGACAGTGTGTCGGCGCTCACGCCTTAGCCACCCGCTTACATAACTAGTACCTGTACAAAATCTCTTATACTTTCTAACTACTAATATTACAATCTTATATCAACTTTAATAATTTATCGTGCCGTAATACAGATATTTACAATTTATTAATTAACTATTCGTAACTCCTTGAGTTACGTTACAGTGGGCAACATTCAACAATCTCATCAGTTTGCGAATGCTGATTGACTACTATTTTAATTATGCGACTTCGAAAATTCGACGGTATTCGGTTTAGATTGTACAATCATTTATTAGTTTGTTACACTCGAACCACTATAACTCTAAAACTGCTGCAAAAATTTTGATAAATCAGGTATTCATCACTCGTCTTGAATCAGGCAGCATCAAGGACATGCAATTTTATAAAAACAAAATGGCTGACGGTACACGTTATACTGTGTAAAATGTGGCCAAACATGTTGACTTTTTATTATTTTAATGAACAAAGAACGCGAAACCCTAAAGTAACTAAATACACGACCACTCTCCTACATTTAAAATAAAAAATCAATTGTAAAGCAATCATTATTACTTTTTCTTTTGTTACTATGAATACAATAAACAATCCCGAACATGCATTTTATTTAATTAGGAAGCTCCCTGAGCTGCAGAGTCGCTCACTGTTTTCAAATAAATACATTCATTATAAGAAAAATTGCAATATTAAATCATTTTTTTAACTACCATAAAAAGTGACGAAAATACCGATTACTTTACTACTTATTTTTTATTAAAATAACAATTGTCAAACAAACAATCAATAATAAACACTAAAAATTCCGAACTACTACATTGGGTTTTTAGTTAAATTTATAACCATAACGCCTACATGAATTATTGTGTACCTAGCTTTTAAGTTATTTTATGTCTCCATAGATGTCTATAGGTACCTATTTAATGCTTTTGAGAAATTTACGTAACTAATAACAGTATTTAAAGTTTATTACAAACATAACATAAGAACCTTTTGAAGGAGGCCGAAAATTTTCAAGAGGCGTTAAGAGACATTAATTTTGTCAAATCGTTAACGATACCGCGTTCGTATTTTGAATACAATAGCTCACATGGTGCTCTATTTTTACAACTTTTTCAAAATTTTGATACACCTCTTGGGCCTTCTTTTATCAAAATTTTTAAATTTGCAAACTTAAACACTCTATCCAGAGTGTGTATACCGGTATTTTATGTAAATATACTAGCATGCTCCCTGAGATGCAGAGCTCGCACAATATTTAGAACGAAATACATTTACAATTATATACATTTTTATGTTAGATAACTTTTCAATACCATAAAAATTACGATAATCTCGATTATCATACATTATTATTTGTTTAGTAAAGTAACAATTGTAGAGCAGTCATACAATAAACGCTATAGTAAAGTAACAATTGTAGAGCAGTCATACAATAAACGCTATAGTAAAGTAACAATTGTAGAGCAGTCATACAATAAACGCTATAGTAAAGTAACAATTGTAGAGCAGTCATACAATAAACGCTAAATATTCCAAACAATCGGATTTGCGTTAAAATTCCCTTTAGTCTGACACCCGGCTAAATAAATTTTTACAATTTATCAAATTTTTGATCCAATCTTGGGGCCTTGTAGTCAAAAAAATTTGGAATTTCCAAAAATGTACACTATGATCAGATTCTGGTTTAAATTCTCTGTAACAACGCATGGATTTTTGCTATTTTTCGAAATTTTAGTTCACTTTTATGGGTCCTGGTGTCCCACTATTTTTAAATTTTCGAAACTAAACACTATAATACAGATTGTGGGTAAAATCATCTTTAATTACACACCCACATTGACTTTTTCAAGACTTTCAAAATTGTGCCCCCTCGATTTTGCCTCCTGTCTCCCCTATTTTGTGTGGATTAATCTGTGTGTGTGTGTGTGTGTGTGTTTTTTTTGGGTTAAAGGTATCAACACGCGTGCCAAGTTTTCCGAAAATCAGTTGATGCATTCAAAAGTTTTTATGAGAATTGCACCAAATATGTAGACAGATAAACAAATGATAAACGGTCGAGTTAAAACTGAGAACTCACCTCGCTCGTTCATGAGACTAACCTGAAACACGTCGCCAACACTAGAGACATTAAACCATTGCCTGTTCCGATCGCACACGTGTACTTACGGCCACTGTTTTCTTTTGTCGAACTATGTCTCAGTTCCTTTAGATTAATAGTTGAGAACAGTGATTCCCAAAGTGGAGTCCGCGGACCCCTGGGGGTCCGCGAACACTTTTAAGAAAAAATAGAATATACCGTAATTTTCTCCAATTGTTTGTAGTGTAACAGCTAACTTTTAGAATCTTAAAGCAATCAGTAGAAGATGCCAGTAGTTTGTTTTTGTGCAAACTAATTGTAATTGTTAAAGTAATTTCAAACTAATGGCTTTAATAATGTCTTTAAATCATGTCGCGTAGCAGATCTGTTTGCTAGCGGAACTGACTAGAACGCCGTATCAACGCAGAACTGATCGCGCTGTTTTAGTCCACGTATAATAAGCACTGTATCTAAGCATAAAGTTTTTCAATGTAGCTGGTTTTACTCCTAAGTAGCTGGATTTCGACACGTGTGGCTGGAAAGATAGAGCCGAGGTTGGCAAAGTTAAGAAATAAACTTGATGTCGAGAGTGACTTAATTTTGAAATTATCAGACATTAAACCTAATATTGCATAGCTAATTGTTCAAAAGCAGCTTCATTGTTCACATTAAACTATGTTTGATATCATTAATATTATAATTTTGCAAGTTAAAAAATTTTTGATTTTAATACTTTTTAATTAAAATATAAGAGTTTTTATCATATTTATTGTTTGTTTTATTTCATAACTCAGACGGGGTCCGTGAAATTTTTAATTTTTTGGAGGGGGTCCCCGGACTGAAAAGTTTGGGAACCACTGCTTGAGAACATTCATAGGAATTATTTTCTTTCCAATTACATGCTTTCCCCCACTTTTGTTTGTACTTATAAGTCCTGTCACCTATTACATATACATTTAGGTCGATTCGCGTGTCTTCATTTTTCATCAAATCGTAGCAATGGAAGAAGAAGGAGAACACCATTCAGACAGTCATATACCTTTATAGCTAACGTAATACCTGATGTATGACGTTTCTTTGAAAAGCCATTTGGCAGATTTTTGTTCATATATAATATCAAGGTAATTGGTTACAATCATTTACCTTGAAAAAACTAAGATTAGATAATTACAGGTTTCATATAATCCGCTTATTGTGGTCACGTGACGTTTGTTTATGTAATTTATATAATAAGACATTGGTCAGGTTAAAAAAAAACACTATATATGATTTTATAATTAAAAAGTTATATGTATTTTTTTTTACTATTCATAAACTACATCAGTTGTAGTTTAAAACCCGCATTATGGAAAACCGTGAATATGGGTTTAGTAGCAGGGGTAGAGGTAAGAATGGTCATATTTGAAAGCGATACCTTCAGGTATTTAGGTGCAATGTTTAATGAGGGCAGCGGGTTAGACATAGATTTAGGCTCGCGTATTTCGACAGCCAGCAGACTGTATGGAGCCATGAAATATAAGTTTCTTGGGAAAAGGGAAATTTCTTGGGAAGGGGTAAAACTGGCAGTCTAAAAATCTGCTTACATCCCGAAAACGATCGGTGCCAGTAAGTTATGGACCTTAAACCTAATGGATAGAAGAGGATGATTAAATACGTAAGAATTGTCAAAACAAAAAGAACGTTAGGTCCGAAGTAAGTTACAAAGAGAAGTATGGATATTCTCAATAAAATTAATGGATATTCTCAACATTGTATGAAAGTGCACATTTTTCCGCCTGTACAATGTTTAACACATTTTCCGGAACCAAAGATTACAGAAGTGATTGAATTCTCATCTTCCATTGCTGCTTGGCCATCCAAAGATCTTCAATTTCTCGTTCCTTCAATATAGTTTGAATTGCTTCTATCCAGGTGATAGGTGGTATGTCCATGCCAACTATCGTATAAATTGATATGCGTTGGTATAGTAATTGATTATATAACACAATACAACACACAACCGTACGCAGACTCCAAAGTAATGAAAAAACTGTACTCAGTGTTAATGAAACACAAAAGCAGAAGTGGACAAAGGAGGACGCCGGATCCAGCCCTCCGGGCCTTACATCAGGAGGCCGCACAGGTTCCTACAAAGTTTTACTAGGATTTTTATCTCTATTTTATACCTTATAACTGACAATTTGTTATTCGGTTTCGACCCTGATAACGGTTCCTTGGAACCGTATTGGTAACGAGGAAACGACTCCAAATTCGCTCTCGAACTAACCTCAGCAAATTAGAATAATTGTATACAACGTATACTGTATAACAGCCGCAGAATGGTCAGCCAAGGAATATCTTTAGTTTATTGTCAAATGAGGCTTCACTGAATCAATTCCCACCCTATTCTCATGCCACAGTATTTTTTAAAATAATTTTTGTGTCTGTGGCGACATGTGAAAGAAATCTTTCATAACTTAAATTAATTAAAAATTATTTTAGATCAACGATGTAGTGACTGACACAAGTCCGGATCTAGAAATTATTGGACCCCTGCAAAACCCGATAACGCCCTCTTTAACAAAAGAAACTATATGTGTGGACGTTGAAGAACAATACAAGAACCATGTTTTCCATACCTGAAAAACAGTTGCTAGTTTCGTTGTCGATAACATCTAAAAAAAGCAATAAGAAAATTCAGCCTGAAGCAAGTTTCCGAATCGGATAATCAAAGGTCTTCAATTAGTTCAAAATGATATTTTAGTTTTCACTGACACTTCTATAGAAATACAGGTTCCGTCACGTAAAAATCCAGTATGTAAAAATTTTGCTTGTTCTTATTCACAGTCTCTTGGGCCCCTTGACGGACCGAACCCACGGTACTGGTCGGTTTTGAGGCCCATAGCCCCGAGTCTGGACTGACGAGTATGTCCTAATTTAGTAATTGTTAAATATCATCTGTTCTGTATGCATTGGATTGCATTCGAGAATTAATGTAAAACAAATCTGATTATTTTTAGACGCGTGTTAAGTAAAAGTATGACATTCAGCAACTGTAATGGTATTCAGCGACTGAATCGTTTTTGAAATGCAAAATTCATGAATCCCACTATCGTCTTAATAAGATGACAAAAGATGGATGGAGATTTGTTTGAAAAATATTTAATTTTATCCCAGACTCAGGAAACCAGAACAGTTAGGCAAGTAGCAAAGGTCTGTGTTTGGCACGTTCTCAGAATTCGATTCCCCTTTCAGAGACTACAGTTTATCAGTAGGTTCAGAGTCCAAACGGACGTCACGTTACCCGACACCCCTCAGTGACCAGTGCAAGCGACCTTTTCTCCAACAAGCATACAAATGAAGAGTCTGGCTGTCTAGTCATGTTCACAAAAAATCGTGACTAGGTGATAATTTTTTATGACCCCACTAGATAAGGGTCAATTACGGGGGGCTTAGGTCTATCTAACGCTTTGCCAAAATAATAAATCTCTGTATGATAAATATCGATCTGTTGTTGTCCGTTTTTTACGATTCACTTGGTCTTGGTGCCTGTTAGTTTTCTCAGGCAACACACGACGACCGTTACACGTGAATATTGTAAATTTTTTACCGCTTCCGTCACGGGGTCTGTGAACACTTGTATCGGTGATGTGGAATTTCTGGGTACACGTTACACATTGAAGGACACGTGACGTTACTATGTCAAACACACTGAATGAACACAGTTGCGTTGTATAACAAATGCTTCTGCTGTAAATAACTCAATGATATAATGACGATAGTTATATCACGGCCCTCTTTGAAAACATGTATCATGTATACATGTAAACATGTATGTGTGTGATTGAGTACATACGTTTCTGGCCATCTACATAACCAATATGCTTCCTGAGCTGAGAACTCGCATGATATTTAGTACGAAGTACATTTATTATTGGATAAATTTCGATAGTAGATTATTTTTCAGTTATTGGTAAAATTACAAAAATCCGTATTACTTTGCTTTTTTTTACTAATAGAACAATTCCAAACACAGTCATACAATAAACACTAAAACTTCGAAGCATTTGGATTCTGGTTACAAATCCTGCTAGATTATCACAACTTTTCTCAAATTTTTGATCTCTGTTTTGGACACTGGGATCCAACCAATTTGATATTTCCAAAACTTAACACTTCATCCAAATGTTAGTTAAAAGTCTCTTTAATTTGATACCCCCACATGAATGTTTGCGATATTATCAAATTTTGCATCCCCGATTTGGGTCCTGATGTACAAAAATGTTGAGATTTCCAAAAATAAACATTATATTTAGATTATGGGGTTTTGCGATTTATCCACATTCTTGTCTGTCATTTCCCCCCGTTTTTGGATGGATCAATCTCAAAAACTATAGGTTTCTTTAGGGTAAAAGTAGTGCCCGTGCCAAGTTCTATGAAAATCGGTTGATGCGTTCAAAAGTTATCGTGACACATACCCCAAAGGTACTGATAGAAAGACAGACACACGGACAGACGGACAGACAGACAGACAAATGCAAACGGTCGAGTCAAAACTGAGAACTCGGTTCGCTTGTTCAAATATTCATAACCTATTTGTGAATAAAACAGAATACACGTTTCAAGTGTCATTTGTCAGTTAATTTTCCCTTCAGTAATGATTTCGTGTAAAAACGGATCTAAATTTGCGAGATTGCGTGAATGCGTTTGCCAGGTTCTACTTATTTAAACATTGTGGCAGGCTTTTTAACTGCGCTTCACGAAGGCAGCACAAATTACTATCCGGTATTGTTTTGCTTTATAAATAAAGTGTAGGGTTTCGGAGAACCTACCCTAAGACGCCCTAAAATCGCAGGGGTCTGAAAATATTCGTGAAGCTGTAGACCGAAAAGAGAAATGTGCTTGTGAAGAATGAAGGACACAGAAGAAACATGGTGAATAAGAAACAGTCGGTTCTTTGCGTAAGTTTTCGTTCTTCACGTCGATGTCACTATAGATTAATTTCTCTTTCCGATACTCTATATCATAAGGTCCTTGTGTTGCATAACTCACTATTTTGAACGAAATACATTTATTAGATAAATGTCAGTAACAAGAAATTTTCCAGCAATCAGGAAAATTATGAAAACCGGGAATACTCTTCTTTTTTAGTAAGATAACAACTGTAAAGTAGACAGTCATACAACAAACACTAAATATTTCGAACTACTTCGTTTTTTATTTAGTTTAATTTATAACTATAATACTTGAATGACAAATAATTTAGTCCAGCTTTTAAATTGATGTTTAAATCTGTAGGTCTATATCTAACACTTTTCTCAAAAAGTGTAGACCTAAAGTTTTTTAGCAAACGTATCTTGCAATCTTTTTGAAGGTAGCCCAAAATTTGCATGAATGCTGAGATATTAATGTCGTCAAATTATTAAAGACACCAAGTTTGTATTTTCAATAAAATTCCTCATATCTTGATGCCCCACACAGACTTCTCCAATTTTCTGAAAATTTTCTTACTTTTTATTTTTGGCTACGATACCCTTAGAGTTGAAAATTTTTAGAGTTAACACTATATGCGGATTTGGTAATCTATAAACGGGGGGTCTTACAAAGATGCCATCACTGATACAGTGTAATGGCTGCAAGAGCGTTATTATAGGCTTACAATAATTTTATAGGCCCCGTGTTTGATATTTTGATCTAGCCCCGGGGAAATGTCCGGAATCAGAATTTATTCGGTATTTTTTTCAAATATCTGTTTAAATAAATGTACAAATAGTTATTCGCTCATTTTGTTAATTCCTAATTCAATAAAGCCGTACAAAGTAATATCACAGGATTAAGATTTAATTTTTTTGTCCTTAAAATAATAAAGAAATTCGTGTAATTGAGTACCAACTCTTTGAGAATAGCCTAACCGTCTGAAACAGTTGTCAGAGTCTGAGAATAAACTATGAAACTACCAAGCATTTGTGTTCATTTAAATCTTGTAAATTAAATAATTAGTAAAATAATTTAATTCAAATTTTAAACTATTTTTAATTATATGCTATTATTGGATGTTATTAAACATACACACGACAAATAATATCAATTAAATGAATAAGTTTTACCTTTCCTATGTTTTTAACAGCTTCTCCAAAGAGAAGACAATTATTTTTATGAATTCGTTAAGGAAGTTTACTTTTTGGGAAACACCAGTCCCTGCATAAATTAGGACGTTCTGAGACAATGCCCTCTGTTTTCAATGTAGGCTAAATGCCCTCCCACATTTTGGCTGAAAAAAGTATGAAAATGCTAGTTACTGTGACACGAAATGATGGCAGGCGACACATATGGTCTGGCAGGCGGTTCACACTGGATTCTGGTGTGGCATTTAACTACGAATGAGGTCACGCTGTTTGTTAGATCCCAAACAACAGCCTTCTGTTGTTGACATTTTACGGAAGGTGTAGTCCAGTTCGTCGACTCACAAAACTGAGTTCAAACAAATAATTTTATACAATTAAATACAAATACTCTCATGAACAACACGACTTCTCTTGATCTAGGATTTAATTACAGAGCTAAAGTGTATAATTTAACGATATTCTACTGGCAATATTTCTTTCTTCGACAAGGATTAACCTTTCAGAAGGTCGCTGTCGTGGCTATACGACCTACACCTATTAGTGACCCCAAATTTCCATATGTGGTTGTTCGTGAAACGTGTACTATCTGGCCTATTTTGACGAGGCCTTGTCGTCGACAGCTGTTGTGTAGTAACAACTGTGCGTTGTTTACGATAAAAGTGATACGAACTTTGTCGTTTACACCTTCTGCTTCTTAACGTCTACCATTTTAGTTATACTATTGCCATCTTTCCATCATGGCATTGTATATTCCTCTGTTCAACTCTTCCCCAGTCTGTACGATCTTCTTTGTGGTTATCAGTTTGAAACTTGATTTGGGATCATGCGATTGGTCATCTGCCATACATCCCTTCCTTCCTTACGTGGTCCTTATTGTTGAGGGTCCTGATATTTGGTTAGAATTTGTTGACACATGGTGTCTCCATCTTCCAGAATCTTGGTCATCCACTGCCTCATCGTATAGATAGGCTGACAAGAGGTAACTGTAATTAATTTACCTATTACTCTGTATTTTTATAGCCTATTCAAGCATAACAGTGCGATCTTCCCACTGTCTTAATATATCTTTGTCAAATATGGCTTTGTATTTCTGGCATACAAGTGACCAATGTTGCAGATCATCGATCCCGAGTAGGTGAAAGTTCGGGAGAGTTTCCGAACCGAACGTGGCCGAACCGAATTAATAGTAGCCAGCTGTTACGACGTTTGGTTTAAGGAGATTGATTTTAAGGTCAAAGGTATGGTCGTCTCTTTCTACTATATCCGCCTGCTAGTATGTAATTTATTTTAGTTGTCAGTAACGAAAGATGGCAGTATGTCGTCCTCATATCGCAGATTTTTATGTTTCTTATGTTGATTGATATTCCCGCACTACGCCCAAAGTGTGCGAAGAGCTATTCGTGCGGTCTTGCAAGAAAGTGCGGTAGCCTCTCCACCCAACTCCATTCTCACGTATCAATGCTTAATTACTTTTAAGCCGAGTAACCCTCTACAAATCCCCGCGGTGGAAGGACCGTGAGCAAACAAGAGAAGGGGGTTTTCTAAGGGAGCCTGATGGTAACTTGTTCTGGGTCTGGCCTTATGATGCACATAAATATTAATATGCACTTTCAGAAAGACTAAAATAAAGAGAGAGGATATTTTTTACATAATACTCGTATAACACTGGATTTTTATTTTGCTGGTAAAATATCGGGGATTCATTATGTTTTCAAATCTTGGTCTTACTGCCCCACCATTATTTTTGTTTCCGTTTTTCTTAATTTATATAATTTTTGGGGATGAGCATGTCAAGTGGTGGGGGTAAATTGTAAAATTGACTGCCGGACGGAATTGGTAGTAACCCAAAGAAAATCCGGGACGCAATTATTATTTTAAGGGTAAATTTTTCAGGTGTGGGACGGAATTCAGGTGCGGTCCCCGGAAGCGTCAACTTAACATAGCAGGTAAACACCCTTGTTACGCCTCAACCAACAAAACAATCAGCCGGGTTACCACCCCTTGTCCCAGTACTTTTCCATTCCTGACTGGTAACTTTCCAATAGACTTGTACTTTTCCACCAAGTATCATACTGCTACCAACCTTTCTGTACTATATTTCTATCTTCCTTAATATATGGTAAAACATATCCTCATTTCCAAATTGCACCTTTGAATTAATTAAACTGTTTAAATTCTTTTTTCTTTCCTTTAGTATTTCTAACTCCTCTCTCAACTTCTTTTCTACCGGATTTTGTTCGACCTTTACAATTTAATATTCTTCTAACAGATTAACAAATTTATGGTTTTCGTCTACAAAATGTCCAGCATATAATGAACTGGATGTTCTATTTCCTTCCCCTCTTTTATGATCCGCCAGCCTACATTCGAACTTACGGCCAGTTTCGCCTATGTATGATTTACTACAATCCTTGCATTTAAGTTTATATACCCCACTATTTTGTAAAATCGGAATTCCTTCTGTATTACTATTCTTAATTTTTTTCAAACACTGTCATACATCTTTTAATTGCTACATTTATATCATACTTCTTAAAACATTCTATAATACTTTTTGTCCTCGTTCCTATGTATGTTATCGATCCCATATAATTTCTATCCTTCCTATCTCCCACATTTTCTCCTGTACGGGTCTTATCCATTATTTTATTAACTACGTTCATATTATAATAATTATTTTTTGCTATCTCTTTTATCCTCTTTAACTCAGTATCCCTGGTAAATCACCTTTTAAACACGTGTCCATCCTATAACAAAAAGCGTTTAACGCTGCCATTTTGTATTTATATGGATGGTATAAATCGTTAGGAATAATTAGGTCCGAATAAACTCCCTTCCTGAATATGTCCAACATAAACTCTTTTCCATCCTTTATTTTTATCGTTAAATCTAAGTAATTCAACTCTCTCTCGCCTATTTCTTCTTTGAATTGTATATTACTATCCACACTATTCACTTCCTTTACACAATCGTACACTTCCTCTATATTCGCCAATACGTCGTCTAGATACCTAGACCACAATTTTATTTTCTCTTTATATTTCGTTGTATTTAATAAGTTATTTTCTAAATCGTTCATAAAAATTTCTGCTATTATCGGAGACAATGGTGATCCCATAGGTAAACCTTCCCTTTGTATATAAAATTTATTGTTAAATCTAAAATAATTTTGCTTTTATAAAATATGTATATTTACACCTCAATTATATACAGGTCTACTAGTATTCACAAATAAACATAACTGACAATAATGTGTAAAATTTTTTCGTAAAGTTAAAAGGTTTACACTACATTTGGAGTTAGGGTAAAACCCCCTTTAGTCTAATACCCGAAATGGGGTTTTACAATTTTTGAAAAAGTTTATACCTCTTTTTGCACCCTGGTGTCCAAAAATTTTGAAATTACCAGAACTGAATAGTATATTCAGGTTTTGTTAAAATTTTGATTAATTTGATACCCCGGTGTGGTTTTTGCGATATTTACAAAACGTTTGGCACACCTTTCAGACCTTGCTTTTGAACACTATATTCAGATAGTGGTTAAATTTCTCCTTAATTTGGTACCACTCATGGATTTTTGATACTTTCCCGAAATTTTTGTAAATTTTGAGCCCTGATTTACTAAATTTATAATTTAAAAAATTGAATACTATAGTCAGGCTGTGGTAAAATTTCTCTAATTTTATGCTCCACGTGGTCTTTTGCGATTTTTCAAAATTTTGATCCTACACATTCTTGCCTCTCACTGCATCCCAATTTTGGGTAGAAATATGGGAGCCTTTTGGTGTCCTAAAGAAATGGGACATGTATACCGAGCTTTACGATAGTCGGCTCATGAATTCAGAAGTTATCGTGAACTTCCTAGTCGGGAGCATCCTAACGCATATACAGAAAAATGCTAAACAGTCGATTGAAAACTGAGAACTCCCTTTGCTCGTTCGAAAAACAAATTTAATTGGCTTTACCTAGCAAAACGATATCCTTAAGAGGTGAAATTGTACAGGTAGGAAGATATCAAAAGAAAGACTGACTGGTCATGTTGTGTGTTAATATGATCGAAAACTAACTAGTAATCTCCCTGACCTGAAAAACTCGTTCGCTGTTTTGAATGAAATACATTTATTATTAGGTTAATTTTAATATTAGATAACTTTTTAATTATAAGAAAAATTTACAAAACCCCGATTAATCTATTTGTTTTAGTAAAATAATAATAATTGTAAATCTGACAAATACTAAAAATTGCAAACTATTGCATTGGTATTTTAGTTAAATTTGTAACCATAATGCTAAATGAAAAATGATTTAGCCCTAGCTTTTATGTTTATGTTAGTCCAAAGGCTTTTGTTATCTAATACTTTTCACGAATATACAACTGATAACAATATATGAAGTTTTTCTTGCAAATGTAACTTACAAACGTTTGTAGGAGATCCAGAATTTGCAAAGGGCGTAGAGAGATGATAATTCTGGCAAATTATTAAAGATACCAAGTTTTTGCTTTAAATGAAATTCATCATAAGTTGATCCTTACGTGGACTTTTACAGTTTTCATAAAATTTTCACTTCCATTTTTGGCCCGTGGTGTCCTAAAGTTAAACATTTTTCATAGAAATCGCTACATTCTGATTGGGGTTAAAATTCATTTTAGTCTGAAACGAGGATGGATTTTTACGATATTTTCAATTTTGTTATCCCTTCTAGGGCCCTTTTATCCTAAAATTTAAAAATATTTAAAATTGTATACTGTATTCAGATATTGGTTTCACTTCTGTTTAATTTGATACCCAACATTGATTTTTGTAGTTTTTTTCACAATTTTTAGCCCCTCTAATTTTTGTCTTCCCCCCGTCCACAATTTTGAGAGGACGACTCTCAAAAACAATTTCGGTGTGTAGGGGAAAGTATGAGTTCGCTTGCCAAGTTTTGCGAAAATCGGTTCTAGCAATGCAAAGTTATTGTGAGACGTACCCCATATTAGACAGACAGACAATACCAAACGGTCGAGTTAAAACACAGGACTCATTTCGCTCGTTAAGTTATTGATAAAACTGCTAAGCCGTGGTGTTTTAAGAGAGTGAATAAGAGCGGTAGACACTGAACGGTACTAAAATAAAAAGTCGTGAACAACTAGGGACATCATGAGCGACCGACTGGTTGTCAAGTTTTGATATTAGAATTTGGAAGGCGAAGTCACTGGAGAGTATAGTCGTAATATCCCTGGACAACACAGTCGTAATACATCCCTTCCTAACGTCGTCTGGGAATCGTGAAACTGTTATTCCTGACCCTAACTGAGTACGTCATCCGCTTGATCAGTTGATTCAAAACTTCAACATTCATTCAGGAAAAAGGTGTTAATACATCTATTCTTAACAGTGAATCATGTTATGGACGCTGATGAGCTTTGTAAGTACATTAGCGTGTCGGATACAATTTTATGGAACCATATGGCATTGAAGAAGGTATACAGCTAGAGGAAATGTTTCCTAAATCTTGCATTTCAAAAATCGGTTAAATTCCAACAGTGACTATCCCATTGAACAAAACAACAATCCTCCTGAATCCTTGCTGAACTGGAACAATTTACAAAAACATTCAGAAACTGCAAAAACTGCCTCAAAATTGACAAGCGCTCTTCTCAGATGTGTCAACTGCAGTATCCGTGAGTTGTTGCTTGCCTTCAGCCCCACAGTTACCGACGCTAACGATGACGTTGACGACAATCCAGAATTTATAATTACGAGGAAGCACGCTCCTGAAGAGGAAAGGGATTAAAACAATACTTTTACGGTAAGGATTGTCGGAAGGCTTTCTTTTAATATCTGGAATGTAGTTGCTTATTGAAAATAATGTTTCAGAACGTTGTCCAAACTAAATAAAAACTTATTTTAAACCACTGACAAATAAATCCCATTTACATTTTTCTTTATTCTACTTTTATTATGGTTTAATTTTTGTACGTACAATATTTTGATTTACGTACTTCGACTTTTTATTTTAACACAGTATTTATAGGCCAAACACGTTTAATAAATTTTTGACAAATTTTTAAGATGTTTGTTTTAACTCGCCCGTTTGGCAATTATCTATCTATCTGTCTGTCTGTCTATTCGGGGTGTTTCACGACAACTTTTGAACGCATTAACCGATTTTCGTAAAACCTCGCACACTTGTCCATACTTTTACTCTACAGAATCCCACTGTTTTTGAGATTGAGATCCCAAATCGTGAAAAAATCGCAAAAATCCATGTGGGATATCAAATTAAAGGAAATTTTAACCAAAATCTATACGTAGTCTCCATTTAAATTTCATAATTTTGGAGTGCCACAGACCAAAAATGTGGGCCAAAACTTTGATAAAATCGCAAAAATATATGAGGCATCAAATTAAATGAAATTTTAATCTAAATCTGAAGATAGTGCTCCTTTCCGGAAATTTAAACTTGTAGGGACTCCGAGGCCCAAAAAGTGGACGAGAATTTTTACTATATTCCAAAAATCCACGTGAGCTATTAAACTAAAGAGAATTTCATCCAAAATCTTAATATAATGTACAGTTTTGGAAATTTAACAATTTTGAAAAATTATCTAATATTGATATTTACCTAACAATAAATGGATTTTGATCAAAATAGTGAGCAAGTGCTCCAGCTCAGTGAGGCCACTAGTTAAAATAATTCTTTTTTTACTTTAAATTTACCTGAAAAAATTAATTAATTAAAATTCTGCATACAATATAAGTGCTAGTTTTGTTACCATATCTCTGACGATAGTTTCCCTCATTTTTTGTGAATAGCGGTCACCTCTAAATAAAGGACAGCTTTTCATTCCGTAACAGTATCCGATATCGGGAACTTCTACCGTGTGAGTATGTGTGTGTGTGTGTGTGTGTGTGTGTGTGTGTGTGTGTGTGTGTGTGTGTGAGCGCGCGCGCGCAGATTATGACATGAACGGAACTAACTAGATAAACGATAGTCAACACGGTTAATACAATATGATTACAAATTGAATGGAAACGGATTCTACGAGAAGGTCAACGAAGGGGGAGACACAGGACACATGTGATCTAAGGTGAGAAAGAAACAATGGAAGCGACAAAAAATGTTGTTTCGCTTATTGAAAAGGCCAGCAAGTGTACTGTACAGAATTGAAAAAAAGCATATTACGACTCGGGTCGTTTTCCGAAGGTCGGGCGGAGTTTGCGTTCTAAATCGAGCTTTGGATTCAACGTGAAAGATTTAATGTACGCTCAAATGAATTTCCTGTTCAGTCAGTACGAGGATCGACCTACCGGATGTCACATAACAGGTGACAAAAAAACACTTCGACAGTCGGATAAAAGGTAAACAATAATTGTTGTGTATTCACGGAAAATAAATGAAAGTCAGTAAGTTTGCTTTGCTTTACTTCAATTGGTGGGGCGTCTTTGTACCCATGGACTGACTGCAGCTTCCTGGACGTGCCCTATGATTAGTCAGTAACTAGCAATACGGGACAATTATATAAAGTATGAATTGTCAGAAACGTGATGGAAGTTCGTGTAATTAAGTAAGTGGATTCACGACGTTTCCTCATTATAGTCTTCTTTTTCTTCTTCTTCCTCTTCTTTCTTCTTCTTCTTCTTCTTTTTTCTTCTCCTCCTCTTTCTTCTTCTTCTTGTCTTACTCCTCTTGATCCTCCTCATTCTTCTTCTTCTTCTTCTTTATTAAGGCGTAAACCTTCAGCTTTCCTAGCCGAAATTGCCTTTGAATTGATAATTCAGAAGAAAATATATCTCTATTTTAACAGATCTCTGTTAGAGCTCTATGATAACTTTTTGTGAATAACGATGGTCAAAACACTTCGGACATTAAACATTGTCGTTAAGTTTTCCCTTCTTATCTTTCCTTTTTTTCCTTTTTAACAATTTTGTGAATCTCATTTACCTCGGTTTTTTTTTTGCTTTGTTACCACATAAAATGTTCAAAGTTTTTCTACGTTTATTTATACTCTTAAAGGAAATACACTTTTATTATTTTTTAAAATGATTCTATTATTCGGAATACTATTACTTTATTATTACAATACTATTTTATTTATGTTATTTTTATGTACTTTTTTGCACGTATGTAAAAACTGCATTTTGTACTTTTTTATGTAAAAATTGTACGTATCATTGAACAAACATTTTACGAACTTAAAAGTGATAAAGACAACATTCAATGCTTCCTGTTTCCCACTAAATAATCGATATATATATATATATGCCGATACGATTGTTTACATAAAATTTAATGGTTTAGTTTATGTCTTATATAATGCAGTTCTCCTGAAATAAATTTCCAGCACTGTTCGTAGTCTTGTCGCTGACGGTTTTTGCTTAGTCTGTCAACTGCGACGTTCTGAAGGGTAATGGATGTTCACGCTCTCGACGGAGAGTTCTTGCTACTGCGGTGTCGCCCTAATGATAGCCTTCATCGACAAGACAAGAGCTTCTTATGATAGTACTATCCCTTGATTTAGATGGAAACCTCAAAACAAGAAAGAGAACTAAATAGCTGCTTTTTAGTTTGTTACTTAGGACAAGAGAAGGGGAAATTCACATGTTTTTTCCTTACCTTGTAGATGATAAAAAATAATTGTGCCAGTAGATTAAAGACGAACCAGTTCTATCAACTTTTTCTCCATTCAGAAAACAGAAGTCATAACACACACAAAAAACACGAGGAAATCGATCCTACCGTTTTCGTAATATAACATTATTAAATGAACTGAACCTTGGGTAAACGGCTGTTTGACTCCGAACTTCACTCCAGAGAAGGTTTAAGCTGACACTCCGAAGGAATCAATTATTATCTTTGGCAGGCACTGTGACGGGAACACCTGAGTTTGTTATTTGTATTCATTTTGGCTGGGCCCTCACCGGAGCGTAAGCGTGCTTATACTATGAACCGTGAGACAACCTAAGACAGTGCTGGCACCCCAACAGTATCCCAGTTCCGTGAGGGGGGGACTGCGTAATTCCCAGTCGTAATTCTGACATTCTGTTCCATTTCTCATTTAGTCAGGTTAGTCTCACTACTCTGAACGAACACTTTATCAGGCTTACCTACCGTGGGACTGACATACAGAAGCGATAACGTTACAGAACGGCTCTGGCAGAATCTGTTGGAACACTGTTTTTACGTTCTTGAAGACACCTTCTTTTTATTAAGGTGACTATGTAGAAACCAAACCTAAGCAAAAACATCTCAATTAATCCTAAAAATCAGAAACACAAACTGGTTAACAGGCAACGGAAATTCAAGTTACACAAAGTAAATAAATTACTTATTCATACAACAATATGATGCCTGTTTAGCTTTATGGGATTTAGAGATGGGAGTAGAGTAGGCCCTACATGCGACTGGTTGAATACGTATGGATATACAAAGTTCAGGTGTCGTGGTTTAATTTTGTTAGTACGTAACATAAATTATGCTTTATTGTGAACAGGAATAACCCATAATCTCCACTAACTTCCACACTACCTTACCGATCAGCGTCTGTAAGTCTTTTGTTTAGATCAGCTAGTGCCCTATGTTCTGAATAAACAATCAGAACAATTGTGTTACTAGGCGACACAAAATAGTTACTGGAATGTCAATGCATGGACATCGGAGGACGTTAGTTCTCTGTCATTGTTCCTCTGAACATGCAGTATAAGAAATGATAAGTAAATACGATACTTTGCTACGTGTAATAACGTGTGTAATTAAATTTAGTATACGTTGATATACATTATTATCTTTCCTTAATATAACTCTTTTGTTGGTAAATAATTGTATAATTGTAAGAAAGATGCTCTATAATTAAGTAAATTTATAAATAATACAGTCGACTTTGAATTGATAGAATAAAAAGTGTAGGTTTCGCTAAGATAGTGGATAGGAAACAAACGTGTATGCTAGATGTAGAAGGCTGTAGGTTTGTTTCTTGGGTTCTGATGATCGATACCCGCATATGTATCACGTAGGTACTCGTTCCAGTAACGGTTCGGCGACTTATTGCTACGTTCTCTGACCTATTTCACAGACGTCATTGTCAGACAGAATCGTGGCATATAATACTTATATGCTTAATCTTGTCAACATAACCACGGCAATACACGCCCCCATCCGGTGTCACTCAGTACGATTCGGAAATAAATAATACCTTTGCTTCCTCTGTAGCAATACACAGAATTTATTATGTCATTGTCATGCGATGTAAATTTGATTTACATAACCAAAACTCTATCTAATAAATTTACTACTACTACCACCACCACCACTACTATTCTTCATTTCTTCTTCTTATTCATCATTATTATAATCATCACCATCTTCTTCTTCTGATTTTTCTTTCCCTAATAGCTTTCCCTGTCCTGGCGTCACCGTTGATTTCTTGTACACTACACTTTATTAGCTAGATTAGATAAATAAGTAAATCTGTGCGCGCGCGCGCGCACACACACACACACACACACAAATATGTACTCTATTAGACGTATATCTTCCCTTACGAGCTTCTCGATTGGGAATCACTTCTGTAGAAGTTCACTACGGTTTGCTTCTATAGGGACTAGGGTAACAATGTGAGCTCGTCGACTGACTCGTCGTTTTCATTTGTGAACTTTACAAGATTTCTGTAATGTAGCTGCCAACAATTCGCAAACACTGTTACCGTTCACACGCAAAAGTAACAATGTAACCTGCAGGCTCACGAACTTGCAGAGATCGTTGTAGTTTGACGTGGTAAAATCACGTCAACCTCTGTTGGTAAAATTATCTCTGAACCTCTGTTTCGTCCATAGGGTTTCTTGTATTCTCCTCGTCGAAGCACAATAATGCGGCGACAGCTACACCAGCTTTTGGGTGTACACTGGAAAATGATACTGCTTTCAGTTCGCTGTGTACTATTCAGAAGAGTACACTATCAGACTGCCAAACCGGTGCGCAAATACATGGCAACAGGCGAGCCGGTCGGAACGAAGTGGCGGTTGATTTGACGGAAGGGCTTGTCGACTTGTTCGAAAGTGAATAGAACATACAAAACGTTGGTGCTAAGGAAGGTATAGCCTACGTGGCTACTGTTTATGTTTCCATTGGAAAGAAGGAAGTGTTGGTTTTCCTAACTTTTCCGGTTCGCTAATGACGCGGAACACGGAAATGATGCATCGCTACACACAATTAACTCACCGTGTCCTGCTTCCTTGCACTGCATTGCGTAAACACAAGCGTGGTCGTCGTACTCCAAACGCTTTCTTGTATTCGTAAATATAAACATAACAACACCTATGGTAAACCGTTCAGTATTGTACGCGAAACATGCAGATCCGACACGGCAACGTGATAATGGTATAACTGCCTCGCTTTCCACTATTAACGCCGGCAATCACAGCAACTGCTATCAGTCGCGATGGGGTAACTACGCACAGGGGTCAGGAGATTCATCCCCTCAGAGATATTAAAAACTTCACCAAAATTCCGTAACCATTTAACGTAAATCCATTTCTAAGCCAGTTGTGTATGTGACAATAACCCTTCTAAATAACTGAAGAAAAAAAGGAACTGCAATATTTGTAAATTAATAAAATAAAGGCAAAGTTTTCTTAATAACGACAATCACTCAACACTTGATAAATAACATAGTACATATTAGCAGCCTTAAAAAAACAAAACAATTATGCACACGCCAGGAAACGAAGACAGAGCGTATTACTCCACATTTATCTTTTTCGCACAGACACATCTTCCTTTACGGGGTTCTCTTCAGTGGTTCCCAACCCTTCCGCACTTGCGTATCACTTTGGTCTTCCGCGTTCATTTTGAGTACCACCGGAGCTTAAAGGAAGGTTATTGGGGGTTTCTCAATAAAAAACATGAAACAACATGAATAGTATGTGTATAAGTATTCATATAATAGTATATGTATCCTAGTTATGTATAATTCTTTAAATCTAATTCATAGAATTTACAAAATAAGATAAGAGCAGACATCTAATGAAATATAATCGCAAAGGGTTTAGGCACTGTTTTTATAAGGGTAATCGTTTTAAATCATGTCCGATGAACATTTAATGTTGTTTTGAACATAAATTTTTATTTATTTTGTTTTAAGTAAATACTTTATTCCTAGCTAGGTCTTCTTGCGTTACTACCTTGAATCCCTCCGCGTACCACCGGTTGGGAACCCCTGCTCTACGTAATGTCTGTTGTAATCTAATATCTCTTTTGTTTCAACTGTCGTTTTTGCGCAGGTAAACTAGCAGTTTCTTGACTTCAGTTCGTGAAAAGATAAGATTTTATTACAGAATTTTACATTAAAAAATAACGCGCTTAACACGAATTATAAGTGGCTTAAAACACTCTTAGAACAACATCCTTAGGTAATTAAACCGAAGTTTTGCAAAATATCTTCAGAAAGACTCATTTCACAAGATTTATTAAGAATACAAATTTAGAATTAAAGTGATTTCTAATGACGTGAGATTTATTTCGCTATTGCAGAGTTATGTTTTTGTAGTTCGATAAATAGTTAGGTGCAGTTTTATTTATAACCCGGTGAAAAGGTGTGAGTTTACGTTTCGCCGAGTGCTCACCTTACTGACGAGTATCCGACCTGCATCCATTTTTACACGCACACAAATTTTAGAAAAGAAAACTCGGATCGTATTATACAGATGAAGCGTCGTTATAAAACAACTACGCTATAACGTTGTAAGTAATTACTTCCGCTTTCCGACGTGTTCTACCTACGAAGTACTTTCTTTTTCTCGGCCATTGCATCCGGGCTCGCCCGCGACTTTGCACCGTCCTCATTGTGGTGCAGCAATCCTCAACTCCTACGTCCGTTCTATTTCTCGTTATAAATTACAAACTGGACAGTTTGTACAACTGATAGTAGCAGCAAAAATATAGGAGAATATCTCTTCTTTGTTTATCACATAATAAGTAAGATCCACAAGCTTTCTCTAATGTAATTTACATACTTGCAGTAAAGTAAAACATTAAATACTTGTTCTTCAGGTTGGCCGTCTTTCACTTCCTCAAGAATTTTGTAGATCCCTTTCAACTTCTGGTAATCGTCTTCCAACCTGGAATTCCTAGCACTTTCAGATGTTTTCTGCCCTGTTTAACCCTGTTTAACCACCTATGTGAAGGCCTTTCTCTAGGTCTGCTTTCCGGTAAGTTTCCTTTCAGTAAGGTTTATGTTTTTTTATTCTGTAAAGGTGTGCATTCCAGTTCTCTTCTTCTTCTTCTTCTTCTTCTTCTTCTTCTTCTTCTTCTTCTTCTTCTTCTTCTTCTTCTTCTTCTTCTTCTTCTTCTTCTTCTTCTTCTTCTTCTTCTTCTTCTTCTTATTCTTCTTCTTAGAAGAAGAACTAGACGAACCATCTGTTCCGATCCCAAAATCCCAAACAAATATATACACTTCACCAATGCTTCCTAGGTCTTTTTATACTTCGCTATTCAGTAGGCTTGTTTCGCCAAGCTTCCTGCCATCTGGAAGCCTACTGAGATCAGCAGTCTGCCTCTCCTTGTTCTCTGCAATACGATCTTGGAGATTAAAAATGTCAACTCGTTACTAATGTCTTCACTGTAAAGTCTATCGCTTCGTGTGCAGATCGTAACAACCTCATCTCCGATTCCTGTACCCTACCCAGATGTTTTGTTGCCGGAACCCAAGTTCCAGAACCATACAATGACACTGGCACAGCCATTACCTTATAAAATTTTAGTCGAGTCTCTTTCCTTGTTTTTCTAATTCTTATAGCTTTGATAAATTTGACTATACCGAGTTGTTCACCAGAGCGTGAAGTTAAAAATTCTCTACGTTCCATCTTGTCTTTGCATCGGAACAAATATTCTCCTTAGTGTTTTTCGTTTTAATCTCTTAAGGCCTTCTTCATCGTTATTTTTCAGTAGCGTCCAAATCTACTTATGTTACGACTAGTCTTAATACGTTCATAATACAGTATTTCAACATCGCCACAGCACGTCGCTTCCTTTAATAAGCCAGCTGTGTGTGTGTGTGTGTGTGTGTGTGTGTGTGTGTGTGTGTGTGTGTGTGTGTGTGTGTGTGTGTGTGTGTGTGTGTGTGTGTGTGTGTGTGTGTGTGTGTGTGTGTGTGTGTGTGTGTGTGTGTGTGTGTGTGTGTGTGTGTGTGTGTGTGTGTGTGTGTGTGTGTGTGTGTGTGTGTGTGTGTGTGTGTGTGTGTGTGTGTGTGTGTGTGTGAATATTAATAATTTGTTACAGAGATCTTGAGCTGAATTCATCTGCTGACAGAACCAGGCGTACGTTAGGCAAGAGGCGGAGTAAGCACTAAAGAGGTTGAAGACTAAATACTGGACCTGTCAGATTAGCCGGGTCTTTGATAATATCCGGGTCTTATATTATACTCCATTTTACACGATATACCCTAACACAGGATGGCAAGGTTAGAATATATAAGTCAGTAATAGAACCAATAATGTCAAGTGAGACAACGAAATACTAACACCAGAGGTAGCAGACATCAAGGTGTACGAATAATATGCGGAAAGACCGTACGAGATCAGGAAAGAATTGGGGATATAAGAAAAAGATTCAAAGTGCAGAACATTGAAAACTGGGTAGTTAAGAGAAGAGATGATTAGAATGCACTATTTACAGAATGGAAGAGACGAACCGAGAATGATAGATTGCAGGGATAAAAACCAGGAAGCGCAAGAAAAAGCCTGACGACCCAGAAGAAAAAGAGAAGAAAGCTTTCATACGGATTGATGGACAATCCATAAACGCATATACGGGGAAGAAGAAGAAGAAGAAGAAGAAGGAGGAGGAGGAGTAGGAGGAGGAGGAGGATAAGAAGAAGACGAAGAAGAATAACAAATTATATTGGTGTTTGTATTGTACACAAACACTATTCCTTAGCAAACGGTTTCACCACGTTTACTGACAGTCTCAGAGGTACGTGAAAGAGAACGCTGCGGAAAGAGGGCATAGTAGGAAGCAAACAAATAAAGATTGCCAGGAATGAAGTGAACAATGAAGAAACAATAGAACAGTACAACAGTAGAACACTAGATTCAATCAGCTTACTATACAATAAATAGTTTGTTGATCAAGGTTACTATATAAAGACTACCACTGTGTTCCACCTTGGCAGTGGATTAATCCAGATAGATCCAATCAGACAACAGATTGTTGTAAGGACTTTCATTGCGTTGTTGAAAAACAATATGAACTGACTATTTCATGTGGTAACGAACACGACTACTGAATCGTCAGGCCACTAAGAATTCAAAAATAAAAACTCATGTGTAATGTCTTGTACGTTTAATCTAGCATGTTAATTGATCGTAAGTGGTCATCCACTGTACCTGGATGGACTTAGATCTTTCTCTGTTTTGCTGCCACAGATTCCATCTATCCAATTTTTTTCTCTAAATCAGCCTTTTGCTTGGTAAAACATTTTTGTCTTTTTCTAAATTAATATTTTCACTGAGGTAATTTTTTATTTAATTTTGTTATTTTTCATATTTTTTGTGATTAAGTACTTTCGATATTAAAAATATTTTTAAGTGACATACCGTAATTTCCAGAAATCTATTCGTGAAAACCGATTTGAGACAAATTCCTTAAGTGAATAATTCGAGAAAGCTCTAGAAGAAAATCTCAATTAAAGTGACTTGACTATTTGGATCATCGCATAAATGTGAATAATACCTTAGTTTGAGTTACTTTTTTAAATACCTGTACTTACAAGGTAAGTCGTTCCTTTACCAGTACTCGTCTAGTGTGCTTGGATGTTGTGATGCTTGTGATAATTATGCTTATAGCTATATTCTCTCGATGTTAGCATTACTGGTGTCGGTATGAGTACGCCCATAGTACCATGTTATCGACAGAAATGTTGAATTATCCGATTCTTGGAAGAATTCTTATAAACTTCTTATAAAATTAATGCTAACGATATTTTTATTGAACGCACACTAATAATGATAAAACTGTCATATTATTTTAAATAATAGAGAATTTAACGAAATTCGTCAAATACTCCATGTTATAGACGTTGAAACAATAGTTTCTGACTAAAGTAAAATATAATCAGCATTGTTTACTGTAACTTTTTAATTAGCACACTGTGTGCAATTAGAAATCAAGTACCAATAGTCATTCACACATTATAAGAATGTTTTTTAAACCTTAAGTAAAACAAATATTGGTTTCTTTTTATTGTTATTTAATGTATCGAACTGTCGTTTAGGAATATCGATAGGTAAAGTTCGATATTATAGAAATATAAAATATCGATGCTAAACATCGTATCGAACAGAGTATCGCAAAGTACTAACGGTCGTGCGGTTGAGAGGTAATGTCTGAGTGGGCGGATGGGTATGACGTGCTTTCCACGGACGCTGTATGGGGGTTGTCCGTTTCCACAAAGCCTTGCTCGCCTCTTAACTTTCTCTTCATAAATCATTTCCCACAGCGCCGTTTGCTTTTTTCAGCTCCGACTGCACATTAGTGTTACGTAAAAATGAGCTTTCTTTCTCACGGAAACAACAGCTGAGTTCACATGAATAACCTCACCGCTAATTTTCAGTTGTGGCTTTGAAACCATGATAATAAATTGTTCTCCTTTCAATAATATACAACCTTAGCTTTGCCATATAAGCAGCATGGATGGATAAGTTTAGTACAGTGGAATAAATTGTTAAAAACCAGAGAAAGCAATAGTCATAATTTTTTTTAAACGATTTTTTTTTAAACATTTAGTTACTTTGTACACAAACAATTAGTATTGCAGTGAGCGATAGTTACTCGGTCGTATGCGAAAAGGAGGCAAAATAAAAGGCGGAACAATGGAAATGGATTTTTTTAGAAGAGCAGCAAGTAAGTCAAGGAGGGAAAGAATAAGGAATACTACAAGGAGAGGAATGGTAAATGTTGAGAAGGATATAGTAGAAACTGTGGAAGGAAAACATGTGATGGTACAAACATATGAAAATGACGGAAGACGGAAGATTGCGAAAGGAAATGATCTTCTGGAAACCAAAGTGGAAAAGGAGAAGAGGAAGGCTACTTAACACATGGACAGATAGAGTGACTGAGAGCATGGAACTGAGAAAGCTGCTCCATGAAAACATAATAGGCAGATAAAAGTGAAAAAGTGGAATTAGTTAAACATAAATTGGAATGGAGTATAATGTCTTTGACATAATTATATTTTATTTGTCTTTTGTTTGGTTGGGGATACCCATAGCATTGTCAAGATGCTTCTTCTTCTTCTTCTTCTTCTTCTTCTTCTTCTTCTTCTTTTCTGTTTTCTGCCTACAAGGATTAGGTAATTTCAGAAAAGTCGGAGCTATCTCTTCTTTGGTCTTCCGGCAGGTCGCTTCCCTTTGGGATTATAAAAGACTACTTTCCTGGGCAACTTGTTAGCCGTCATTCCTTCTAATTACGCAACCATCGATTCTTTTATTTCCCGACCTTTTTTACTCAGTGAGGGAATATTAAGTTCTATTAAGTAAGGGAGCTTGTGTATTGTATTAAGTATACTATCTGCTCATGTGGATCCCTTCACGGAAACCTCTCGGAAGTTTCAATCTTGCTCATATCACTATGTGCCAGTACCCAATTTTCAGACCCACGTAACATTTTAGGGACTACCAGACTGAATGTATAAAACTTTAATTGAGTCTCATACAGTTGATCTCTGTCGAAAGACGAAGTCAAAAATTGAACATGTTTGGCACACTTAGAGGAAAAAATTATATTTGCGCTTCGTTTCTTTTTGTAGTTTAAGGGAATTTTAGTGAGTTCTCTTAATTTCTATTTTATAAAAAAAATTCAGTAACCATATAAATTAAATAACGTGTCTGTAAAGCTAGTTAATTTACAAAATAATTGCAATGTGAGTCAAGTACTACGAAAAATCACAATAGACATGAATAATACGGAATGGTTTATTTGAAGCGACAGGCCACTTTTAAGATTGGCTGGAGCCTGGAATTTCGTATTTAGTAAAAACGTTGGTGGATTCCAACAAGCCAACCGTAAGAGCTGACGGGCCTGATTCGGAGTAAGCACTGTGCGCCAGTGGTGTCTCCCTTCTTGAGTACTTTTTACACGACTGCTAAAAAGGAGTGTTATGTTTTTAGTGGTAGGGTATGTATGTATGTATGTATGTATGTATGTTTGTTCCACTATAACTTTTTAACGGCTTTACCGATTTTGATGTTCGATGGCTCGATGGATTCCTTACTTCACCAGAAGTGTCATAGGCTATATATCACCGTGAATTGACTTCCGGTTTTGACCGGAAGTGAATACAAGTGATCGGTTCTACGGATTTTTTTTGTTCGTTTATTGGTCCATCAGGTGGCGCTAGTGGAAGGTATTCTGTAAATTTCACTCAAGATAGCGCTCGCGATTTAAGGCCACGCTCACTAATACTATGTTAGCGCGCTATTGTGTGATAGTATAGATGTGCAATCCGTGAGAAACAGAGAACAGCTGATCTGAAAGTATATCTATTGGTTTGCTATATATATTTCTCTCTGCGAAATATGGTGAACCTGAAATACATGAAATGACTGATCAACAATATGCCGCAGCAGTAAACTTAATGAATTTTCAGCAGCGCCAATTGTTCAAAATGATTTCAGACAGATTGCTTCCAAGTGAAAATAATACTGAGCCATTACGTGTGTTCGTTACTGGAGGAGCAGGCACCGGCAAAACCTTTACTCTGAAAATTATTGTAGAACAGATTCGTCGTCTTTCTCATTTACCTGCAAGCAGAGCTGTTACGGTAGCAGCACCCACAGGTGTCGCTGCAAGATTGATTGGAGGTAGCACTTTGTACTCTACGTTTGTCCTTCCTATCGAAAAAGGCAAGGTGACAGCTTATAATGTGAATATTATATAATACTGATGATATCAAATCAATATAATTGATTTATAATAAATATTTTAATATTGTATTACATTTATTTGTAATAGATAATATGTAGTTACTAGCATTAATTGATTACTTTCATGCCGCGCGTTATGCAGCCATTTAACACAATGTATAACTATTCCGATTATTCATAAACACATACTTGATATCATTTACTAAATTAGTGTTGTCAATTCATTTACTTTAATTGAGCAAAAGAAACTCTTAAAATTCTACTTTATATTTCTTTCAAATTTTAAGTTAATATCTGGGTTGTATTAGATAATACTGAACGCATATATATGATCAACTTAAATTACTAGTTTATTTATCATTCACAATAATTATAATCGTACATATGATACGTCGCTGTACCTGAAATACATACATATTTTATAATAACAAATTCATGTTTTAATAGATGCTGAAACAAAGAAAAACATACATACATATATAAATCAAATAATATAACAATTCGTATTCTACTTATTAATGCGTTCATTAATCCCAGATAAGCTTTTGTTGATATATTAATTACGTTTTAATTTCTGATTTATTCATTGCATTTATTAATAATTTTCTCAGGGATGAATTCTTTGAAAGAATCAGGTCAGTAGAAGTAACTAAGTAGTAATGATTAAAATATTGGTTACTTGATTTATGAAATATCCATTAAGCGTTGGTGAAGTCGAGTTCCAGTAATGAAGATGGCATGGAGACACATTTCGTTGAATGCTGTTGTATCACAATCACTTAACACACTCTTCCGATCACTCGCGTTGGTGTTGGTTTATGTGAATAATTGATGTTTAGTGTTCAATTAAATACTTCATCTTACGATGTATGTTGTGTGTTTCTTTTAACGTTAATGTACATGTCTAGTTCCACTTATCGCTGCTTTATCAAATGTTCATGTGATCTAATACTTTGTTTAATGTTTCATGTTCATTATGGTGTTAATAAGGTGTAGTAACACTATATTAAGTTCAACTGTTTAGTATATTATTTGTGTGGTGATATCTGTTCGTGTAACGATCTGATTGTTCACTTTGAATAATTCTTATCTAAGTTCGTTACGTCGCACTTCGAAATTCACTTCCGAACAATTAGAATAAACTGTATGAAAATTGCGTAACACTGTCTCTTTAACTTAAAGTGTATTACTTGAAAATTTTATATAAGGCTGAAGACACGCTTCGTACTTAAAGTAAACTGGTTGACGATTTGAGTAAAACTTATTAACTGTTAACTGTTGAGATAAGACTCTTGACTCCTGTCTTGGACAGATAGTTTTATTAACTCGTCCCTACTCAAAATTTTGTCTCTGGCGCTCTTCACGCCTACTTCATTTTGTGATTGGTCAGTTTTGAGTTTTCTTGGAATATTTTGTCCCACTATGTCAAGATCCTACGTCATAGTTCTTCCGATAGGGTTTTCGTTTCTGTTGCTATGGAAACACTCCTCTCTACCAGTTTTCTCTCTGGCCTTTGGCTTCTGATAGGTTCTTAGGCATGCCCCGATTTTGCTCTGACGAACGTTGACCCGTTCCGTAGGAACTATGGCTATTAGAAGCTTGTCCATCAACCTATTGTCTGAAGTAAACTCAGTGTTTCTCTAGATTGCCATTATCTGTACTTTCGGTTCTACTGGCGTATTGTTCTATGTTATACCCCTTTTTTGTGGCTATTAATAATTTTGAACATCTGCTGGCTGGTGAAGTCACCCCAACTTTCCACTCGTAAATTCTGTCTGTCACTTAGACGATAACTCCAGCTGCGTAACATGACTTGAGTTTTTGTCCGATCTTAGCCCTCGTATTGTTTCTTAAAGTGCAGTGCATCCGTTCCATTGTAACGTAGAGTTACACTCTTATTGTCGTTTATCGTATACTGACGTAACATGGTCAAACATCTGCCACGATTCTCAGTACGAGTGTGAATGTCCTCGCCCAATTGTTACAGCAGTAGACAGCAATAATTCTGAACTAAACTTTCCCTGTCATCTTGTGTCATCAATTTCTATAGTTAGTTTGAGCTTAACGTCTTTCTATTGTCAAGTTAGCGACGCTGCTCTGACATCTTCTCATTACGCTTTATTTATTGCGTCAACTATAAGTTGTTGACACCGCCTCGTGTGAACGCACTCCGTCGAGGTGAAAATTTAAGAAATTTTAAATTTTTTTGCTCGTTACAAGCTCTTCGCCCTCTTACTGATGAGCGTCTTCAAAGGGAACGGCTAAGGTGGAAGCATATTAATTGGCTAATCATTGACGAAATCTCAATGGTACCCTATACTACCTTAAGAAATATTCACTTAAGGTTGCAACAGCTTAAAATGAATGATGCTTTCTTCGGGGGTATCAATATTATTTTGTTTGGCGATCTAATGCAGTTGCCACCTGTACCAAAAGCAGTTGGTGGTACCTACTGCTTCAAGCAGCCTCATTACTTATCAGCTGAAATTAATTTGTGGACACTGTTTAGTTTCTGTGAATTACCTCAAAATATGCGGCAAGCTAACGACACTACTTTTATAGACATTCTAAATAATTTATGAGTCGGCCAACTCACCATGCAGCAGCTAGAACTTTTAGATCGTCGAAGAGTTCCTTTGACAGATGAATTTGCTGATGGCGAGTGTCTGCGTGTTTTCCCAACCACTAAACAGGTAGAAGAATATAATGCTATGATGACTGAAAAGTTGAAATCATCATCTAAAGTTTACGATATTGCAGCGGTGGATGTGTCTGTCGAAGCTAAGAATTACGGACAAAAGTTAAAGAAAGACTTCATACCAACGGATCCAAACAAAACTGGAGGTATTCCAAACTCTTTAGTAATCGGAGTCGGATCTAGGGTAATGTTGCGAAAAAACATTAATGTTAATCATGGTCTGGTCAACGGAGCAATCGGCATCATTAGAAAAATTGAGTGGCCTGCACTACGTCGAGATCAGCTTCAACCTGGTGAGCTTCCACAAGCCGTATTTGTAGAATTTGATGACAGATCAATTAGAGGAAATACTGCTGGTATTGGAGTAAAGATAGAGCCCACCACTGTTGAATATGATGCTTTGCGAGGCCAGGGCAAAGTAGAACGACGTATGCTGCCATTAATATTGTGTTGGGCTGTAACAGTACATAAACTCCAAGGCACTACTTTAGACAAAGCAGTCATTGATTTGAGTAGTAATATTTTTGCCAAGGGTCAGGCCTACGTCGCACTAAGTCGTGTGAAAACATTAGAGGGATTAGCAATAAGTTGTCTGGATCCACGAAAATTGTTGCATGAACCGCACGATAAAAACTCACTTGAGGAATTAAATCGACTCAGAAATCTGTAGACCAAAGCTTTTTCTTTATCATTTCTAATAAATGAAATTATTTAGTTAATTATATAATTTATAAAACAATTTATCGAAATGTTTGTATTATACTAGTTATATAATAGTATATAAAATAAACTATCGGGCTGTTTCTAAATAGATTTGATCTTTTCATTAAACAGCCCCCGACTGCATTGAAAATTAAAATTGACGAGCAAAATTTGATCAGCAATATTTTTTATAATTGTAGTCTTCATATGATGCATTGATATATATTCAACATCGAAAAGTAATTTAAATCTAATAAAATTACTATGCGTTTAATCATTCATAACAATTTCGTTAAATCTGATCAGAGCTGAATTTCAATACCTTGTTTTTGGCTTTTTAAATCGACTTTATTTAGATTTTGTGATTTTTACTAAATATTATTTTTATTTAGTTTTTTTTATTTAGTGTTTTTATCAATTTATTTTTTATTTATTCATTTATTTTTTTGGCAGTCGTGTTTTTTAATTTTTTAAATTATTTTTTTTATTATGTATACGCTGAGACATACTAGGCCTACGTTGTATTATATAATAAGCGTTGCACTCGACGACTGAAACGGAGGTCGACGGGGGCCGGCAGAAAATCAGAAACAAATGAATGCTGATGACACTACCCTTACAGTTAATTTTGAAACTGAATTAACAGGATTTATTAATAAAATGGAAGCCAATAATAGAGAAAAGAAAGGCGGATGCCACAAACTGCGATTGTTAGACATTATAAAGCCGATCTTCGAAGTACAAAACTGAGCCTAGAAGACGCCACAGACCGCACTAACCATTCATTGATTTGGAAAGCGAACTTCATTCCAGTGGGAAAAACCTTAGAAGAAGAGTTAAATAATGGCATGTTATATACATACCACTATAAATTCAGTCTCAGGAAGTTTAAAAATGATAATAAATTTTATATTTTACAATATTTTCTTAAAATTTTATGAGTGAATGCTTACAGTATAGTAGGGCTATGTAACAATAGCCTGTATGTATGTTATCCACATACAATGAAAACATTTAAGATAAAAGTAGTCCATTGATAATGAACAGAACAATGAAAGACTAAATATTTTTAAAAATCAGCGAAATAATTTCTATCGTGAGGTTTTCTAATTGATTTTCAGTTTCGTCTATTTATTCGTTCCTTTCGATATATTCAACTTCTTCGTCATCAGAATCCTCATACTTGAGTTCATCAAAGAGCTCCGAATATTCTGTGCTTTCTTTTTTTTCAGTAGCTCTAGAGATAAAGGCGCTCTTCCAACAATTCTGTCTTGCATACGACATTTTCGTAATCAGACGCAAAAACATTACACAAAAGTTTTAATTGGTTCCCTTAAACTCGGTAATCAATTCGTCAATGAAAACTGAGCATATGCTACTCCACGTTGGAAAGTCTCTAACCTGAACTCATCTTCTCCTTACGCACATGACTGAAGTCGTTATCCAATAAGTTTTCCATAAATTTTTATAAATTAAATCTATTATTTTATATTATAAGTATTATTATTATTATTTATTATTTTTATAATAAGTATTTGTGTCTCTCTTTCCTTGTCTCAATTGAACGACGTTAGTTTATGACCCCCCCCCCCCCAAAGAGAGACCCCTGTCATTTGCCTGTAGGGAAATACTGCACTGTTCACACTGTCCATTACTGAAAAATACGTATGTCAGTTAGTCATCGACACAACGTAAATCGATTATCTTTAATTCCTTTGCCCACATCGCGAGAGGAGGTCTAATGTTTTAGAAAAACTAATAGTTAAAGTAGAGAACGCTCTAAGGGATGGATGAGCAAATATTTCCACAGAGTCTGACTGGAAATATACCACACGCAGTTCAAGACCGCATTGTCTGGAGATAAACAGCTGACGAGAGTATACGCCTATATTAAATGCCACACTTCAGACATAAAGTAGGACCTATACCGCATACAAATTAAGTTGGGAAAGTCAAACGGTGTTACAGAACTTTGCTTCATGTTTACACAGTAGTCACTGCAGATTGTGGCTTCGTAATAAATCAAGTTAGTTAAGTTGATAATTTCATGACCTAACTGTGAATGATTTCTTGCATAAGTGTGGAGAAATACGGGCTTCAAACGTTCAGAAATCAAATCATTCAGACTGCTGTCGAAGCCTTTTAACTGGATGAAGCCGTACACAGACAATGATTTATAACGTCAATTTTTCTCGTTTAACTATTTATTCGGGTTTCTCACTTCGTTCGTAAGGTCAGAAAATGAAAAGCAGAGAGCAGATACCACGAGGCTTCAGAGGGTGTGTCCGGTCTGACGTCAATCGCTGTTTATATCTGGACCAAGACTTACGTCTGATTAACCGTTGTACCGTCTATCCAGTAACAATATTATTTCTTGTGTAGGCTACATTATTTCATATGCCTTAGCGGTGAATGGTGAAGTATAGGCCTATCCCACTCCAGAACGGAGAGGGTCCCAAAATCGCTACAGACATCGCCAATGAACGACAAGCGGGAATTTCCCTATCCTTTCCTAGAAAGCTGATGTGGGTTTGTGACGATACTAACACGTACAGAAGGTACTGATGGCCAGGCTTGAAATACGAATAACTCAACCACTAAGTGTCCAGAAATAGTTTCATTCCCTGATGGTAACGAATTCTTCATCTGCGGTAGGTGTGAAGAGGCGCAACACGATTACTCGTTAAAAGGCGGCAGGAACAGTATCAGAAAAGAAAACTGTCTTCAGTAAAGGCATCCTGTGAAGCCGAGCAAAGCTCATAACTCCAACTCCATACTGTAGGTCACAATTCACTCAGAATGTTCAACGATTATAGTTAATGTATAACTAAACTAAAATGAGACTCCTTGTTTTCATTGACAACGCTTGACGATTGTTCCACGTATTGACTGAAACTAACTAACTAACTTACTGACTTACGACTGACTAACTTATTGACTGAAACTAACTTATTATGACCGACATAACTATCTGCGACATAAGTAATGTCACAACCAAAATAGCAGAAACGTGTCACCTGATCTGTATATAATGTTCCATACTGAGTTCTGAAACTTGGGTTCAGGTGAAAAAATACATCTTAGTACAATACAGATATCTGAGATACGATTCTTTTCTGTTAAAGGCTGCATGCGAAGGAATAGTTTCTACAATAAAGACATACGCGAAGAGTCGACGTTTGTTAATATTCAAGATCAAAGAGAAAACATAGAAAAATGGACTGTTCATCTGAATGGGATGCCGGGTGGCAGACTGCCCAAACGTTTAGCAATACTATTGGCTAAAAAAGTACAGGAAGACATGGGAAACGTTGGTGATTTTGGTATGTAATTATTTTGGGATCGGAACAGGCGATTCACCTACTATCTAATGGAAGAAGAAGACTAGACTAAAGATCGGAGTATCAGTAGGACAAGCACTAAGTTTAATCGGATTTCAACTAATACCACAATAAATATATTTCTACGCTATCGAACAAATTACATTTGTAAATATTCTGAAAACATGTATACTATCTTATCGTGACAGAAAATTTAAGTTAGTTTTCTTTGCTACGCCCACTTTTAGTATTTAAATCACTGTAAAATATCAGTTAGCATGTTGACCGTTGTTTATCGTTGCCGTTGTGAGTGACATCAATAAAGAGGTAGTGGAAAGAGAATCGATATTCCAGTAAATATAGATGCTTACGAATATCGACATACAGATAACAAATTTAATATCATAGGTACTTCGAGTATGTAAGTGGTTTTGGTAATATCGAAATTTTCGATAAGCCCAAATTTCGAATCGTACAGCAGCGTGGATACGCCTTGGAAAACCAGTTATCGTGTCCTTCCGGTTCTGTTTCCTTGATGTACTTGACACTGTGTAGTAGATTTATTGAAATTTTTGTGCCGATCGTTATTTGCTTTATGCATCACATAGCATAACTACTCTTACTGGATCGTTGACTATGGAATAGGGAGGAAAGGGAAGACTCCTGGCTTCCTAAATGTAGTATTGTAGTCGAATGACGAAGATAGATTGGAGACAAAGATGAAGTTGGAAGAAACGAAGATGGTTGAAGATGGTTGGAAACGAAGATGGTTCGATGAAGATGGTTGGAAACGAACGATGAAATTTTTCGAAACGTCGAAGAGAACTAAGTTTAACAGCATTTGAAAAGCTAAAGAGTGCAGCTAATTGGGCGCACACTTCGGCACTATGAATTTATAAAAATAATGAAAAGATTGCTTTGTTATCGTTTAAGCAGTTTAGGAGCTAAGCAGGATACACTGCCTTATGTGACTGGTTTGGCATAGAAGCACGGTGGTGTGACCAGCACTGAACTTCAGCGACCCATTATTACCCTGATACTCATTTTACCAGGTACTCATTTCTACAGACTGAGTCGACCTGGGGGCTAAAAACCGTCTCGTGATTTTACGATGCACCATTGACTCGAATCCTGGACCTCTGGATTAGTAGCCATGCTCCATAGCTGCGGAGACCTGCAATGGATTTATAAACAAAATAATTAGGCAAGATGTTGGTGGAATTGTATCCGTTCTATTTAACAATGGTCTGATCAAAATCATACAGAAGTTGAGCAAAGAAATGCAAGGGACAGCACGTAAGAAGGAACAACAGGCAATCGTTTATGCATATGACATTAACATGGTTGGAAGTTCAAAGCGATCCGTCATGGAGGTGTACGAACAACTAAAGGCCGAAGACTGTAAACGGTGGGTTGAAAATCAATGTGGATAACGGGAAGGAGACAAAATCAGAACTGGATTATCGGAGATAATAGCTCCGGAGTTGTAGGAGATTTTAACTGCACGGGTAACAAAATAAATGATAACAATGATGTGACCCAAAAGATAAGAAATATAATTCTAAAGGATAGCAATGAATTCTGTTTGCTTAAATTCTGCACAGAGTCCAAGTTAGTTAAATGAAAATCTAAACTTGTGATAAACAAAACAAAAATCAACCTACCGTCAATATGAATTCAGAATCTTGGACGTTTACAAAGAGGTTGGAAGAGATGCTGGGCATTATAACAAACCGTAATACTCCCGTGAAAGCCCCAAGTTGCGGTGCCAATTTATAACGTTGGAACGTGTTCCCTCCGTCAATTTTATTTATATTTTATAATTTTCACAAGTAGTTGTCAGTCTGTCAGAACAGTATAAGTTCCAATTCAGTTTTTCCTCTGATCTGATGTATAATTTAATTTCCCATTTTAGGCGCCAAATTGTGTTATTTTAAAAACAATTAAAATTATTCTCCTTATTTATTTATCCTTCTCCCTTATATTAGTTTAGTTCAGCTCATCTTTGTCTGTAGTTTAATTTGAATTTCGTTCCTAAAAAATAGGGGTTACCAACTATAAAAAATTTTCAGCTTGGCTATATACAAGAATAAAATGTCATTAACATTAAAATAAATCAAATATACGATTGAAAATAGTCAATACTGTATTATTTCTGTAGTGTTTTTATTTCTTTCTTTTCTAAAGAATTGAAATATTTGTATAATATAATGTTTGCTCCAGCTCTTGTGTTTTACTTGCTCAGCGGTTGGCAATAGTGACTAGGGCTTTGATAACCAAAACACTATGTTTTATTTCGTTATGTTAAATTTGTTGGGTTCTTGTGATTACAGAAAAATTAACAAAATATCTTTAGAAACTACAAAACTTCACATAAAACATAATTAAATAATGTACAGCTTCTTAATAAACTAATTCTTAGGTTATAAAGTATGTGCTGGGTCACAGTTGGTGAATGTAGGTTAACAGTTCGTTTTAAGAGAAGATTACAATTTCCAATAATTTGATCACCATAAATTAATAAGTGAATGATGACATAAACTGATTGTCACTAGTTTATTCATTAATTGAGTGATTGAATAAAGTTTATTAGTGAGTTAAAAGGTGTCAAAGTGTAGTCTAGTCTTTTTCTTATTTAGTTTTTAATTCAATTTTATACTTAGCACATTCCTTCACATCTGAGGTTTCACTCCATATTCATTTTCTTTTATAATCTGTAAGATATACTTATTCTTCCAATTTAAAGTGATTGGGTTTTAAATATTTCTTCTTGTCATACTATTACAAGACATAATATCATTTCAGTTCATTACAATCTCATTTCTATTTTTATTTCTTTCTTTTATATAATTATATTGAGCTGCATGATTTTTTAATCTTCTCTTCTCTGAATCCAATAATGACCTAACTAATTTTTCTATAAATGTTTGGTTGTCAAGGCACTAAGCCTATCCTTCCCATTGGTTGAAAAAATTGTTTACATTGTTATACATAGTTACTGACTTTGATACAATATTAACAAATATTTTTAAATTAGTATAATCTTCTTATACAACTATCAATCCTGAAGATAATAACACTATTGTATTGTTTTTCTTTCATAAATTAGTTTGAAACCAAACATGAATAATTTCTGTTCAGTATTTACCAAGTTACTATTTTAACAATTTTGTTTTTATTATTAATTAATTTACAACTAATTCCGTTAGTATACATTATGTGTGTCTAAAGTTATATAATTAAACCTAATAGTATTACCTACATTTACCCTTAATTACTACTGTTATAATATCAAATTTTACAAATTTCTGATTTTTATCATAGGCTTCTTATGCCTAGTCCATCTGATGTTCTTTAGACATTTATTATAACAGATTCCTTTGGTTTTATGAAACTGAACTATTTTAAACACAACTACAATAAACTAACATATAACATTTGATTATTCATAATCATTTTTAAGACATAATACAACTCTTTAACATCCTATGCAAATGCCAGTCTTCCATACATAACATACATTCCTACTCACATTAATTATCATTCATTAAGTATTCCGTTTTACCCTTATATATCCTTTTTAACACAAACAAATAACTATAACTATTACTTAACTATTATTTCTTATTTTAAAACATAAACATTAATTCTACCTATTTCACTTGTATAGGCTTGTCATGCTTTAGTTTTTTTACCGTATACATTTATCATTTTTTCATCAATCATTATTTATTATTCACTTTACACTTTATTCCTACTACTGGCTTTCAGTTAGTATAACTTTCTTGGTTCTTTTTATACACTTTAGAATTATGTTATTCACTTTTTTCTTCTTTTTATTCACTTTGAGCTAATCACACAACTCACCTTATCATTAAAAATTGTATATTTATTATACATATAGCAATCAAAAAAATAAAAATTTAATTTTCGTGCTTGACCAGTTGTTCTCACGCTACGGTGGCAGTGACTCTAAGAACAGAGCCATAAAACAAAGTAATTGGGGTAGGTGACAACTAACGCCCTATCATACAATAGAAGCGCGTTCAGTACGAGGCAACAAAAGAAAAGACGACTTGAGTTGACGGGAGCGTGCCAACGGAGAATTATGACACCGTAACAATTTGAACAATGTACTTGGCTCAGCCGTACGTTTACACAGAATCGAAGCGAGCGTACATTTAAGGGTGTAGCTAAGGAACGAGGTCACTATACAAAAAACGAGACGAGAGACAAAGGGTTCAGGAAGTACTGCAGTCTTTAGAAACGATCCAACAACAAACTATGAAGAGAACCAGCGTCAAGTCACAGCGGGATATACGCTTAAGTGACAAGCTGAAATTTACAACGAGAAAGCGTGGAGGTTACAACCGTCGACACCGGATGGAAAACTGTTAATTGCCATGACACAGTGTTTCTGTAACGAACAATACCCGGGATGTTAAGAGTAAACCCTTGCTGGAGACTCGAACAATGAGTTGATTGACACGCGGGGAATGGCTTGCATTTCCCAGAACGAGAGTGACGCCTGGACAAGACGATTCAAAGGACATCTCTAGCTACCTATCAGAAAAAAGTATTTCACGAGAGAGAGCGGAAAAGAAGCCCGTTTCCATAGCAACTAGCAGAAGAACAAATCAGAGGGTAGAAGACTGGAAGACTTCGAGATGGTGGGAAACGACTTCGAGAGAGGGTAGAGTTTCAGCCTATCATGGTAATCTTAGGCGTGGAAAAGCCAGAGACCAAATTTCTAGTAGGGAGACGTTAATAAAACCAAGTGTCCAACGCGGGACGCGGCAGTCTTATTACAAATTTCAGCAGTCTTATAAATTTTGAGTCTACAATAATTTTCGGAGTCACATAATAATTTTCGGTAGTAATATAATAATGTTGAAAGTCTTATAATAATTCTCGAACAGTTCGCGAGGAGTCTTATATCCAATCGGACTACAAAAGTATTTGTGCGACATAACTCTCGTAATTAACTTTATAATGTTATAAACAATCTCGCAAGTTTACTAAGTGTCGTACTTCTACTAAGAACATTCACGCGAATTTCGAAGTGTATCGGTATATCAAACAACCGTGAATTCTCAAAGTACGCGAATGGGGAACTGAACTTTCTTTAATTAAGAATATATAATTGTTTACGTTTTAGAAAACAGTATAACGAACAGTAATTCACAATGTGCGTGAACGTTGTAATCATATCTATAAATCACTATAACCAAGACACTTTTATTCAAAGGAAATATTAGTTAGCCACACAATAATACCTTGCGAGTCACACAAAGAACACACAGAACATTTCATCAAACATGGATATGCGCGGAGACAAATTGGAGCGTGTGAACATAGAATAACACAAAACACTACTCTGTTAACTACGCGAGTGAATAACAAGTGAAAGTGATCATCACCATCGCAATTCAATGGAGCAACATTTCCAACGATCATCATCACCTGGAGATAGAGCCGATTGATTAACGGATTAACTAAACCAAGTAACTCTTTATGAACTAAACATAGTTAACTACTGTCCTGTCTCTTTCCAAGAATCTAACCCTGAGCAATTATGAGAAAGTTATAAAAGAAGGTTGCATTCAGTATATATAATTATGTTCTATTAAAGCCATCCATCTGGGTGAATGAACGCATTAGGTAGAATAATATTATTTGATTTGTTGTATGCATTTGATATATGTTGTATGTATTTACAGGTACCAGGAAGATATTTATATGTTTGTTATTGAATACAAACTGTTTAACATATAATAAATTAGTACCTAAGCAATCAATCAATAATGCGTTCATCATTCTCAGTAAACCCTGTGTGCAATTCACATCACTATTATAATTTAATATTAAAGAAGCAACCTAAGTAAATTAGTAGATTTGTACCTTAATTACGTTGTGGTAATTAGCTGATGAAGGGTCTACTCATTCACCCTTTCATCATTAACAATTAAGAAAATTACAAATACTAATTAAACCCCAATAAACCGTATAAAATTGGCGCTCCCACAACACGGGGCTATCTAAAGTCATATTTTATATAATTAGGGTAATCTATTAATTTATGCAAGTGATTAACTCCCCTTTAATCCCGTATACAATAGTTTTATTCCCTTTATATTTTAATAACAATATTCCTTATCATTACTCAATTTACATTTATGTATTGATAGTTTTACATGGAACTACTTATACTTTTATCTATAGCTTTGTACTTCCATTATTATATCTACTATGTTATTATTATTGGAAAAGGGGTTGTGTTAAGGTCAGAATGTTATTCATTTTTATCTTTCACTCTGCCAATCAATTGGGTTTTGTCATCGTCTTAGACCTTGTCTAGTTTCTATGTCAGTATTGTGCTACTTCTAATACTCGTATTCATTAATTCTTTGATACTTTGATTTTCTTCATTCCTTCAATGTTGTAACTTATTTTTCTTTTAAATGGTAATTGCTTCTTTATAGATGGGCTACTTTATGTAATGTTATAGCATATTTTAGCACCGAGTACTGGGGAGTAACGATGGATAGCACGTGAGGTTTAATTAAGCACCGAGTACTGGGGAGTAACGATGGGTAGCACGTGAGGTTTAATTAAGCACCGAGTACTGGGGAGTAACGATGGATAGCACGTTAGGTTTAATTAAGCACCGAGTACTGGGGAGTAACGATGGATAGCACGTGAGGTTTAATTAAGTACCGAGTACTGGGGAGTAACGATGGATAGCACGTGAGGTTTAATTAAGCACCGAGTACTGGGGAGTAACGATGGATAGCATGTGAGGTTTAATTAAGCACCGAGTACTGGGGAGTAACGATGGATAGCACGTTAGTTTTAATTAAGCACCGAGTACTGGGGAGTAACGATGGATAGCACGTGAGGTTTAATTAAGCACCGAGTACTGGGGAGTAACGATGGATAGCACGTGAGGTTTAATTAAGAACTGCGCCAACTGTATAAAGCACCCAGTATTGTATACCATGTCAGGCAATAACGCCTAAGATGGGCAGGACGTATAGAGCGAATAGCCAAGCAAATAATGAAGGGAAGAATTCTGGGTGCCGAAAAAAGAGGAAGTCCAAGACAGGACAACGTTGGTGGGACGCTGAGACTCTTCTGGGAGTCAGAACTTGGGAGGAGGTCAAGACTACTGGAGGAGAAAGTTCGAAGAGGTCAAGAATCGGTACGGCCTGTATCACCGCGGAGCAAGAAGAAGAATTTAAAGGAAAAATTGTAGAGGAAGAGCTTGTTTGCTATAAGTGGATAAAAAAATTGAAAATAACAATTGTTTCTCTACTGCTCATTGATGAAGAAGGCTGAAAACCGGAGAACAGCTGCTTTCTAGCTTGTGAGCAGTCAAGGGCAATTGATGGGGCAGTAGCTGGACGTGCCCCAGTGGTCGCAGCGTCCGGGCGAACGCTATGACTGTCTGACGCATCTGTTAGCCTAAGTAGCCAAGCGGATGGAATGATGATTCCTCCTTGTTCTTATTATTGGAGGGATAGAGGCTGTGTTTTTGGTTCTGAACCGCAGAGCGATGCGTAACGACTTTTTTCATGGGTTAGTAACACAGATGTTAAATTGTGTGTTTAAATATGGTAAGAGTGGTTGGTCAAATGTTGGAAAGGCGGCGGTGGGGGAGAATATTGTTTATGGGGGGGAGGGGAGGTCATCGCTGGAGACACTGGGAGATATGGGCTGAGCCAGCTTGGGCACCGGTAACGAGCGATGCCTGAATACTTGACAGTCCGTTTCCATTCGATTGGGCTCCCATTAAGGGAGAGAGCCTGGCATCGGATTGTAAGGTGATGGGAGAAGGCAATCGCCTCGGACTTCTCCGTATTGACTGCTACCCGCCAGTCCGGAAGAGCGAGCTGACGTTGTAACACATTAGCGGCATAACCGAGTTTACCGAGCTAGAAAGGTGAGCTGTTAACGGTCTTGTCTGTACCATATACCATACTCTTACCAGATATAAGAAGTTTCTGTCTTCTCCGTAACCGAGGTCACATGAGGATAAAGGCCGTAGAAGCCTCCGGATCGCAGAATTATTAACGCTTACTGTACGTAATAAATGGCACAGTAAAAGGTGCATATAAAATATCGGTATGGAGAACCATACATGACTTCCATGTTCTAAGATTTATATTTAAAATCATATTCGAAATAAAATATTTCCATAGAAACTATGTCTTTCTACTTATTGCTTCAGCGTTAACCACAGTACTGTGGTCACTAACGTATACCACCTCACGTTTTCGCACTCGATTTTCACCGATGATGGCAGTCGATGGCACTGCCGAAAAGTCTGGTTTTGGAGAAAACATTGGACTACGGCTAAAGAGCCCGGGAAGCAATTTTAACAAAAAACTACTTCTTTGTTGCCGATAACATAGTACACATACAAAAAATTCTCCCCTCCACCTTCAAATATAATTTTTAATAATAGAAAATTACCCCCACCCCGTTCACCTAACTTCTTCATTTATAGATATTTCATCTACGTTTCTACAGTGGATTACTATGAGCTTCTTATCAGGATACTTTATTTATAAAAATTAAGTACTTTACTCTGGTTAAATCATAAAATGTTTCAGGTAAACTACCCCTTTCTCTTAACCGATCTTCTCCAAAATCAACAGACCTTCCGTCCTCTACAATTCACGGAAGCATGCAAAAAAATATTTGATTCTGTTTGAATGTGCGGCAGTTATCGTTCGTCATGGAAACATTTCTCTTGTTACAACATAAAATGTTCCTGGTAAACTACCCCTTTCCCTTAACCGATCTTCACCAAAATCAATAGACCTTGAGCTATCTGCAACTCAGGAAAGGGTGCAAAAAATTATTTGATTCTCGTAGAATTTTCGGCAGTTATCGTTCGTCATAAAAAAAATTACCCTTTTTAAAACATAAATTGTTGCTGATAAACTACCCCTATCCTTAACCGATCTTCAACAAAATCAACAGACCTTGAGTTCTCTTTAGTTCAAAAAGGTATGCAAAAATCTAGTTGATTCTGTTTGAATTTACGGCAGTTATCGTTCGTCATATAAAAAATTACCCTTGTTAAAACATAAAATGTTGCTGGTAAACTACCCCTTTCCCTTAACCGATCTTCACCAACACCAATAGGTATTGAGAACCCTACAATACAGGGCTTATAATATAAATATTATATAATACTGATGATATCAAATCAATATAATTGGTTTATAATAAATATTTTGATATTGTATTACATTTATTTGCAACAGATAATATGTAGTTACTTGCATTAATTGATTACTTTCATGCCGCGCGTTATCCAGCCATTTAACACAATGTATAACTATTCCGATTATTCATAAACACATACTTGATATCATTTACTAAATTAGTGTTGTCAATTCATTTACTTTAATTGAGCAAAAGAAACTCTTAAAATTCTACTTTATATTTCTTTCAAATTTTAAGTTAATATCTGGGTTGTATTAGATAATAATGAACGCATATATATGATCAACTTAAATTACTAGTTTATTTGTCATTCACAATAATTATAATCGTACATATGATACGTCGCTGTACCTGAAATACATACATATTTTATAATAACAAATTCATGTTTTAATAGATGCTGAAACAAAGAAAAACATACATACATATATAAATCAAATAATATAACAATTCATATTCTACTTATTAATGCGTTCATTAATCCCAGATAAGCTTTTGTTGATATATTTATTAATTACGTTTTAATTTCTGATTTATTCATTGCATTTATTAATAATTTTCTCAGGGATGAATTCTTTCAAAGAATCAGGTCAGTAGAAGTAACTAAGTAGTAATGATTAAAATATTGGTTACTTGATTTATGAAATATCCATTAAGCGTTGGTGCAGTCGAGTTCCAGTGATGGAGATGGCCTGGAGACACATTTCGTTGAATGCTGTTGTATCACAATCACTTAACACACTCTTCCGATCACTCGCGTTGGTGTTGGTTTATGTGAATAATTGATGTTTAGTGTTCAATTAAATACTTCATCTTACGATGTATGTTGTGTGTTTCTTTTAACGTTAATGTACATGTCTAGTTCCACTTATCGCTGCTTTATCAAATGTTCATGTGATCTGATACTTTGTTTAATGTTTCATGTTCATTATGGTGTTAATAAGGTGTAATAACACTATATTAAGTTCAACTGTTTAGTATATTCTTTGTGTGGTGATATCTGTTCGTGTAACGATCTGATTGTTCACTTTGAATAATTCTTATCTAAGTTCGTTACGTCGCACTTCGAATTTCACTTCCGAACAATTAGAATAAACTGTATGAAAATTGCGTAACACTGTCTCTCGAACTTAAAGTGTATTACTTGAAAATTTGATATAAGACTGAAGACACGCTTCGTACTTAAAGTAAACTGGTTGACGATTTGAGTAAAACTTATTAACTGTTAACTGTTGAGATAAGACTCTTGACTCCTGTCTTGGACAGATAGTTTTATTAACTCGTCCCTACTCAAAATTTTGTCTCTGGCGCTGTTCACGCCTACTTCATTTCGTGATTGGTCAGTTTTGAGTTTTCTTGGAATATTGTGTCCCACTATGTCAAGATCCTACGTCATAGTTCTTCCGATAGGTTTTTCGTTTCTGTTGCTATGGAAACACTCCTCTCTACCAGTTTTCTCTCTGGCCTTTGGCTTCTGATAGGTTCTTAGGCATCCCCCGATTTTGCTCTGACGAACGTTGACCCTTTTCGTAGAAACTATGGCTATTAGAAGCTTGTCCATCAACCTATTGTCTGAAGTAACTCAGTGTTTCTCTAGATTGCCATTATCTGTACTTTCGGTCCAACTGACGTATTGTTCCATGTTATACCCCTTTTTTGTGGCTATTAATAATTTTGAACATCTGCTGGCTGGTGAAGTCACCCCAACTTTCCACTCGTAAATTCTGTCTGTCACTTAGACGATAACTCCAGCTGCGTAACATGACTTGAGTTTTTGTCCGATCTTAGCCCTCGTATTGTTTCTTAAAGTGCAGTGCATCCGTTCCATTGTAACGTACAGTTACACTCTTATTGTCGTTTATCGTATACTGACGTAACATGGTCAAACATCTGCCACATTTCTCAGTACGAGTGTGAATGTCCTCGCCCAATTGTTACAGCAGTAGATAGCAATAATTCTGAACTAAACTTTCCCTGTCATCTTGTACCACCAATTTCTATAGTTAGTTTGAGCTTAACGTCTTTCTATTGTCAAGCTAGCGACGCTACTCTGACATCTTCTCATTACGCTATATTTATTGCGTCAACTAAAAGTCGTTGACACCGCCTCGTGTGAACCCACTCCGTCGAGGTGAAAATTTAAGAAATTTTAAATTTTTTGCTCGTTACAGGCTGTATGCAAAACATCATTTGATTCTGTTTGAATTTGCGGCTGTTATCGTTTACTATAGAAAAAAATTACCCTTGATAAAAACCCGTTGCAGGCAAACTACCTCTTTCCCTTAACCGATCTTCACCAAAAACGACAGGTCTTGGGTACTCTACAATTCAGGCCTGTATGCAAACAATTATTTGATTCTGTTTGAATTTGAGGCTGTTATCGTTTGCCATAGAAAACACCCTTGATAAAACATAAAACGTTGCTGGTAAACTACCCTATTCCATTAACCGATCTTCACCAAAACAATAGGTCTTGAGAACTCTACAATTCAGGGCTGTATGCAAAACATTAGTTGATTCTCTTTGAATTTACGGCAGTTATCGTTCGTCATAGAAAAAATACCCTTGTTATAACATAAAACGTTGCAGGTAAACTACCCCTTCCCCTTAACCGATCTTCAACAAAATCAACAGACCTTGAGTTCTGTATAATTCAAAATGGTATGCAGAAGAGTAGTTGATTTTGTTTTAATGTACGGCAGTTATCGTTCGTAAAAAAAAAATTACCCTTGATAAAACATAAAATGTTGCTGGTAAACAACCCTATTCCCTTAACCGATCTTCGCCAAAACCAACAGGTCTTGAGAACTCTACATTTCAGGGCTGTATGCAAAATATTATATGATTCTGTTTGAATTTGCGGCTGTTATCGTTTGCCATATAAAATACCCTTGATAAAACAAAAAACGTGGCCGGTAAACTACCCCTTTCCCTTAACCGACCTTCACCAAAAACAATAGGTCTTTAGTACTCAACAAAACAGGGCTGTATGCAAAAACGTATTTGATTCTGTTTGAATTTGCGGCTCTTATCGTTTGCCATAGAAAATACCCTTTTAAAACATAAAACGTTGCCGGTAAACTACCCCTTTCCCTTAACCGATCTTCACCAACACCAATAGGTATTGAGAACTCTACAATACAGGGCTGTATGCAAAACATCATTTGATTCTGTTTGAATTTGCGGCTGTTATCGTTTACCATAGAAAAAAATTACCCTTGATAAAAAACCGTTGCAGGTAAACTACCCCTTTCCCTCAACCGATCTTTACCAAAAACGACAGGTCTTGAGAACTCTACAATTCAGGACTGTATGCAAAATATTATGTGATTTTGTTTGAATTTGCGGCTGTTATCGTTTGCCATACAAAATACCCTTGATAAAACAAAAAACGTGGCCAGTAAACTACCCCTTTCCCTTAACCGATCTTCACCAAAAACAAAAGGTCTTGAGAACTCTACAATTCAGAGCTGTATGCAAAACATTATTTGATTATGTTTGAATTTGCGGCAGTTATCGTTTGCCATAGAAAAAATCTACAGACAGACACACAACAGACAGACAGACACATAGACACACAGACACGCAGACACACAACAGACAGACAGACACATAGACACACAGACACACACACAGACACTTTTCGAAAAACGACTTTTTTTCATGTTTTGAGTGTAGTACAATCAGAATCTGCAATAATCTCGAACACGATTTTTTTTGCCATCACCATACTTCCATTTCCTTAAGGAACATGGAAGTGCAACGAAAGGTGAAAACTACAATTTCAATTACTTTGGAGTGGAGCAGACACTTAAGGAGCGTTGTTGTCAACGAGTAGCAATTAATGTTTCCAAGACGAGTGTGTGTTTGTGTTCTTGTTATCGAAATCACTCTGGGTGCAAGTACACGTTTACCTGTTTGGTGAGGTGGGGTGGGGGATAGGATCTGCTGGCACTTCACGTCTACGCGTCACGATTTGTACCATGCCCTCCTTGAACATCATCAATATACGCCTTATCTTAATACATATAAATAAAATAATTTAAAATTTATGTTTATATTACCTCAAGCTGTTATATTTTTCCTATTCGGAACATGTTACGAGAGCTCCCGTGCTCTCATCTTCAGCCTTCGCGATCTTGCGTCTGGTGAAGTATTTGTGTGTTGGCTGGATACTATTAAGGTTTCTTGTTAGTCTCTGGTCTTTTAAAGTTGTATTATTGTGTGTGATTGTGGTATATGTATTTGTATTTTGTGTATTTTCGATGTTGAGTGCTTTGTATATTGTGTCATGTTTTGTATTGATTTGTATTTGTTCAGGTATTAGTTTGTTTTGTGTTTTATGTTTGTATATTTGTAAATATTCCCAAATGTTCATTATGGTGCCTTTGTGTGGTATATGTTTTATTAGTGTCACATTGGTTATGTCTGGGAATTCATGTCCTGTGTTTATTGCACGTGTGGCTAAATTGGATTTATATATTTCTGGTTTTTTGTATGCGTTTAGGTGTTCAAAATAACGTTTTTTCAGCTGTTTTTTGTTTGTCCTATGTAACATTTATTGCAATCTTGGCATTCAATTTTGTATATACCGTTAGTTGTTGTATTATCTTTGTTGTATGGGCTATTTAGTTTTTGTAAATTATTTTTATTCGTTTTGTATGCTATTTTTATATCTGTGTTTTTAAATAGTTTTGTTAGCTTTGTCATTTTATTATTTATGTAGGCCTATGTGAATGTGGCAAATGACAAAGCTAACAAAAGTATTTAAAAACACAGACATAAAAATACGCGGGAGTTCGACCGGCCTGGATGCCGGAAAAAGCTGGCGGTGTCCCGGCATAGGTAGAAGCCTCCCGCGTAGGGAATAGCGCGGGAGTCGTCCGACGGGCCTTCCCCGGAGTCCGTCCACGGAACCCGGGGTGTCTTAGGTCGGATCCCGCGAAAGACGGCGGGGCCAGAGTCCACGGTTCTTATAAATAAAGATATAGGTTATGATATCGAAGGTGGTGTATGCATCTTAAGAAACTTCTTAATAGTGCGTGAATTCAGAGTTGTTTCAGTTTGAATTTAAAAGTGGATATGTTAAGATCGAAGTAAGTTACAAGCGAGTATAAAAAACAACGTTTTGATAGCGACTGTATTCAGATCATAGTGTTCAGACAATATAAATGCGCTTGCTTCAGTTTTTAAAATTGATAAGCTGAAATCTATAGAGGTATTGTTTAGGAGAATAAGTTTAGGAGACACTAATTTAACAAATACCTTATTTCAACATTAACACAATGAATTATAAAACGACAGTTAAATACGCAGCGCGTGCAAGTACTGTAGACATTTTATTGAAAACTAATTTAGCTGTTCGCCCTCTCCCAGAAATCGAGCAGGAGCATCACGCGCAACAGAATTCTTCTCCAGATATAAGAATAAAGTTTATGACATGTTCTTAAACAGTTGCGCTACAGAGTATTCCTCCAGTGAGAATGCGAACGTAATAATATAAGGAAGATTATACAATATACAAGTAATATAACGTTAGAACAAGAATAGGTGCCTATGAGCCTATGAATAAATTATGAACCCGAGCAACGCTGGGTAAATCGGCTAGTATGGTATAACAATGGAACGGGTACTTATCCGTACTTATTCGTTTGCAAACAACGAAGCAAAGTGATTTTTTTTTTTTTAATTATAGTGGTCGCTAGTTATGGATCATTCATGGTAGAGTTACGTTGATCAGATACAACCAAATTTCGGTCGATCAATCTTCGTCAAGATGTCAGTCATTAATTTCATATTGATGGTAAACAAGCTCTCGATGAAGTTTATACGGCCGCTTCTTTAAACGACTAAACGATGTTAGCGAATCACAAATACTGTTAGAGAAGAACTGTACTTCGGGGGCAAGCTGCAATGCCAGATGTCCTTTTAAATTACCCAGTAAAGACTACATCACTCTTTCAAGGAAAGGTAAAAGAAATTTCCACTCTCTCCTCGCTTGCCGCTTCTACGAGAGTCGACCGGATCTAGGCCAGGTACTGCGTGGGCCCAGATTACGGCTGAATAGAATCAGCTTTTTGCTTTTTGGCATCCGATTTTTTGTTTAATAGGAACTGATAACCGCAACAAAGTGTCCGGATCGTGGTTGGAAGAGACCGGAGGGTGCTATCCACCCTGAAGTCTGTGTAACCGGTGCTGTTGGGGTCTGTACCTCGAACTTGCAAGTTAAGGATCTTCCACTCACTGTTCCTGTTCGGATAGGAAATGACATCTCAACGAGATCCCCGCTGAACAAAGTTATGTCTTGTATTGATAAGTATATGTTTTATCTGATACTTGGGAAGTGCACTACTCTTTAGAGAACAGAGGGTTTCATCCTACGCAAGACGTTGCTAGTGGACGGAGACCGGGGATTTGTCCTGTTTTCCCTGGTAGCTGATGCAGTTTTCGCGACGATACTAATATAAATAAAGTCACATTCCTCCACAGATCTGCAGATCCGGCCGTGAGAGGCGACAGGGTGAAATGTCACAGGGGGGGGCGAGAAAACTATCAGTTTCGCGCGTGGTCTTCCGTCATTTGGAATTCGAGGTCTGTGCCATCTGTGGATCAGATGCCAAATCTGTTTGTCCGTGGTCAACTAACGCGCAGTCTGTTACAGATACAACGAGTTTTGCCCGCATCACGTATTTTGGTGCTAGATAGCCTACCTCAAGATTAGTGTTGTTGATCTGTTACTTCCGTTTGATTTTACTTTGATGTTTTCTTTTAAATACGGATGAAGGCCGATCACTTATTCAACTGATTTTTTTTAACGGACTTTATTCAGATATAATATGAAAAACAAAACACAAGTTTTATATTAAAGATGACAAAATAAGTGAAGATTACCCGTTTATCATGGTCAGATGGATGGCTTTACACGTTTCTTGTACATTCACGACTCTGAATTCTGTTGAAAATTTCAGGTCTTTAAAAGGTCTTCCTGTTGCTAAAATTCTGAACTTTTCAGTTAAACTTTGTTCCGTATTACCGATCGTTTCAATATTGTGTTTTTCTTTTCGATGCGTAATTACTAAGTTAAACAAGAACCCAACCTCATTATTCATGCGGAGGTAGTTTCTATAATGTTCTGAGTTGTTAACACGTAATCATTTCCAAAGTACTATGCGGGAAAAATTATCCATTGTTTATTCCAAAAGCTTCTCCTAGAATATTTCTTTTTCTATTCCCTTCCTCATTGACTTTAAATGCCAAAATAATAAGTTAGTTTCAATTCCTTTTTCCGGTTCATTATGATGATGTCGTCTTGAAAACTGCAGATAAACTGATCCGTCCGTCATATCTGACTCACGCTTGCAGCCGCTACGTGTGTGTGAGCCGGATCTGCAGGCCTGTGGGAGTCCTTACAGGACTTACAGGCTGAACTACGACGATGACAGTACGTTGACGCAGTAGGTAAACATTAACGTTATTCACAGAACGTATAATGCTAATTGTCATTATACTCTTTTTTTTACTAAAAATTAATATAAGATAAACTCTATCAGAAACCTCGTTTTATTAGTCTCAAAATGAAACGCGACCCATGACGTCACACAGAGACGAGTTTCGAGATAATTTAGTGATACGCGTTTGTGAACTGAACTATTGAAAAGTGGGACACGAATAGTAGTAGTAGTGGCAGTAGTAGTTGTGGACAAAGGGCGGAAGAAGCCGTTGCATCACATAGTCAGTAGAAAGTGCTCGCGTACACGTGCGGACGAGAGCCACTGACACGTTTTTGTTTGCAGACAATGATTGATTACATATACATCCAGTAAACATTATTTATAAAATTATATTAATATTTTTTTAATCTTTTAATTTCCGTTACCGACCTCGTCGGTGTACCACGAATTCCAGCTTTCTTCTTCACTTTTCCATCTTAATAATCGTGAAAGTGCCAATTATATAATTACTTTTACTGCCTTTACGACTTCAATCGAACATACATTGTTTGAGGACACATTGGTCGTGTTAATATTGTTGCTCGGTAGTGATTCTTTTAATACGAGAGTTGAAAAATTTCATGAAATACATAGGAGGTAGTGCGAATACGGCCATTAAGGAGAGAAACAGTTCCTTTAATATTTATAAAGAATTCTTATAAGTGTATTAACAAAAACGTAGTGATTTTGTGCTAAAAATGGATATGTTTTTATATTACAGCCACATGTCGAAGGTAACGGAGACTGCATGTAGGAAAGTATGGGAAGAATTCCAAAAGCAGCATTACAACATAAGCCTACAGAGCGAAGGTATATGTAGTTCCTCGGAGGATATGGGAAGATAGCCTATGAAGTCAGAAGAGGGAAAGTGCCTAATCCCTAGCCGTGCAAAAGAAGTGCCTAATCCCGAACACGTAATCACATGCTTTTTTATACATCGGATTTGCAAGGTCAAGGTGAGTCACTCCTCCAGTGCGCCTGTTTGGATCAAATGGTGCAGGTGGCTTCTCAGTTGTGCAGGACTGGATTGGATCACGTTTTCAAAACAAAAATAAGGATTGTAAATTTGTGAAACCTTATTTGTGTCGTTGTTTCGTAGGTAAATTTTTTTATTGATTTTTTCTTCAATTTCTAAATCGATTGTAAATTTTTGAGCAGAAGTGCATGGATATTATAACAAGTAAGCCTACCACTGAACAATAAAGACTCCTTCTTCTATTGGCGTTACAACCCAGTACGGGTTTTAGCCTCTTCAAAGATTTGTCTCCATTCAACTCTCTCGTTAAATAGTCTTCTCCATCTTCTTATCTCCATATTCCTCAACATATTCCATCTCTTCCTTGAACTTCTGGATCTCCTACGTACTGGTCTCTATTCTAGAATTTTTCTGTGTTGCTACGTTCTCATTGTGTGTCCCAGCCAGGTTATCTTTCTACTCTTTATAAAATTTACTATATCAGTTCTGTATACATATTAGATTATTTGTTTCATGATTCCTTCGTATTCTCCATGACTCATTGGTTATTTTGTAGGCCTACTGGTCCAAATATTTATATGAATATTTTTCTTTCGAATATTCTTAGATACTGTTCGGTGTGTTCGTGTCTGTAGATTAAGATCCAGATCCCACACGCATATTTTACAACTGGTCTAATTAGGCTTCTGTATATTCTTCATTTTAATGATTTGTTCAGAGTTTCGACTTCATTAATTCAGTAGAAACATCGGTTACCACTGAGGATTGTCGCCTGGATATCATTGCTTGTAGTGATGTTACACCAGGTATCGTAGGTAGAACAATTCACGTGCATGCTCAAAATCATGATTTTTGCATTGTAGAGGTTGTATATTATATGACGTTCTTGTTATTTCTATGTACTTGCTTTTATTATCATTTAATTTAAGTCTTTTCACCATTGCCTCGCTACCTATATTAATTACAGCTTTTTTCATAGAGTTTTGTTTCTATTTGTAATGGCTACATCATCAGCCATTAGCAAGACTTTGAGTGGTTTTTATTCCTATAGGCCTATGACCCGTAATTTCCATCATGTTGATTACTACTTCTGAACAACAGAGCAAAACAGTCAAAATTATGAGTATAACAAAATGTTAACATTTGAATTAATTTATAATTTAATAACCGACAATTGTCTTATTCAAATATAAATAATGCATTAGAACTAAATGAAATTCACTCCTGAATTAAAATGTAACAAGTTAATTATAAAAGTACACGCGAAATACCGAGGAAACGTTTGACCTTAAACCGAAGTTACTTTTCGAATAGCCCTCGTACATAGGTATTTGTTTATTTGTTTATGTTCCTTCAACACAAAATATGTTACAGTTTCTGAACTGATAAACGTTCCACTTCATGTGAATTGATTGCATGTTCCACTCAAATTAACTATGAAAACAAGATATGCTCTCTATATGAAAGCAGTACGGAGGGGGAGTGAAATTATTAAAACGGTGGCAATAAAATTGTAAGCAGTGGAAAATTTAGATAAAGCTTGCGATATAGAAGGCAAGTACGAGTAATTTGCACTAAGTAGAAACTTCAGACACGTTTGTACTAAACCAGTGTAGTAACGAAGTGTTTAATGAACAAAACACAAAGCGTAAATACAGAGAATTGTAAGTGACCTCGAGGGGCGACTGTAGACGTCTTCTTTGTGGGAGCCAGACAGTGAATTTATTCAGCTGTAAAATACGTTATTGTTTAATCTGACGTTAACACAATGGACTGGTCTGCTTACAGTGCGATACACAAAGCGTTTAATTGTTAAATATAACTCGTGTTTGCACAGTTTCATATGTTCCGAGTATTGTTAACGGAATTTAAAAAGAAACGCGCTTTTGCATGTAATTTGCTGCTTTGTGTAATTTCGACAAATTAAGAATCAAACGTAGATTTGAAGTAATAAGCGATAACGGCGAACGAACGGATATTGAATTTTACACACTCTAAGTAGCGCAAAGGCTGTTTTATTACGCTACTGCTAAACTTCAGACTCTTCTTTTGTATCGCAAAAAATGACAAAGTTTACGATTGCCGACTACAATAGATTTGATTCGCCGGATTGATCAGATGGAAATCGTTGTAATCGTCCTATTCCTTAACGCTTGAATATTTGTTGTGTTTGTTACCGAATGCAAGATCGTACAGTACTAGTTATATTATTTATCCTGTGAGGTGTAGTGATTTTATTCTCGCCTAATGAATGGTTGAGAGCAAGGATTGAAGAAAAAACGCAGGTATTGAAAAATAACAGGGGGAAATTACGAAACCAGAAAAACTGAAGGTGGTGATATTCAGTGGCGTAGCTAGGCTTTTTGGCGCCCGGGGCAAGGAGATCGTCGGCCACCTCACCTTTACAATTAAAGGGCGACAAACGAGCAAAAATTAAGGCTCATCCAGTAAACAATGTACTTAATAAATGCAAATGTGTAGATTTCTGAATGAAAGCACGTCCAGCAAACGTCTTAACAATATTTGTTAAGTCAAAATTAAGAAATTACATATTATAATATTACTGTTATTCAGTTTGTATACATTTATTATTAACAAATATAGATTATAAAAAACGTAATAATATAAAAAATTTATAACGTAAAAATGTTATAATAAACAACGCATCGTCAAAACAATATCCTAAAGTAACATAAAGTTAAACAAAGAATTACATTAAAAGTAATAAACTATGTCACTTACAATTACAGGTTAATGGTTCCGTATTCTATTAATAGACACTAATATTTGTTTTTATTATTTAATAAATATTTAAAATGAAACTTTCCTGGTCTTAATTGCTGCAAAGTGGGTTATTATATCACTATAATCTAAAGACGAAGCAATGTCATTTTCAATTGAAAGTATCGCTAGATTTGATACCGTGTCTTGAGATATTGTTGATCGTAGGTACGATTTAATCAATTTGAGCTTACTAAACTATCTTTCACAAGAAGACACAGACACTGGTAAAGTAAGAAAATTTTTTGAAGCTGTTGCTAGTATTTCTTAGGCTTCTAATCTCATTGAAGAAATGTATTGTAGCAGTCCCTGAGGTGTTAAGTCTTTTTGTTCTCCGTTCACTTTTTCCCCTTTAAATAAAAGTATGGCGTCTTTCAAGTAACTGTACAATTCTTCACTGTTTAGGTCATGTGAATACAGTTTTGGAAGCACTGTGCACTGAATATTGATTTGGGAAAGCTGTTCCTTAAAATGTATATCCCCATCATTTACGTACACCTCAAATTTACAGAGGAACCCAAAGGGTTTTTCTAACTCTTTTATGTTAGAGAAACGGCTTGAAATTTCAACTGACAGTTTGTCCAAATTTCTGTTAGAGAACGTCGCATTTCTTGCCGAACGGATAATGCAGAACATCTGCATACTCCCTTGGCATCGTGCGCTTCTTCTTATCCTTTTTGTTATACTGACACACCTTCATTACATACCTACTCTGGCTCAGTAACGACATTGTCACACAGTTCATTCCTCCAAACTTTTAATTTGTCCGTTAGCGTCTCCAGAAGTGGGAATGCTTTATTTATCCAAATCATAACAAAGTATCTTAACACGTTATGTACAAAGTATATTTTTATACGTTAAAAATTTATCCAAGTATTTTAACAAAGCCAGAAAGTTTCCAGGACTTGGATCGTTAGTAATTGACTCTCGATGTCCTATCAGTGCCAGATTTTGTACTGTAGCAATGACCCGTTCGAGGATTTCTTTACGTGTCTTAACTGCTTCACTAATTTGTTTCTGAAGCAGATAATCAATAAGTCCCCCTTTGCTTAAAGAACGTTCTAATTCCTTGCATTCAAAAAACGCAGAGCATTTTTTCGTGATCCTGAATACGGGGATTTAACTTTCACCACGACGAAAACTAATTTTACTTCCATATTCCTTAAGGAATGGAAGTATGGTGATGGCAAAAAAAATCGTGTTCGAGATTATTGCAGATTCTGATTCTACTACACTCAGAACATGAAAAAAAGTCGTTTTCCGAAAAGTGTCTCTGTGTGTGTCTGTCTGTGTGTCTATAGATTTTTTTTCTATGGCAAACGATAACTGCCGCAAATTCAAACAGAATCAAATAATTTTTTGCATGCAGCCCTGATTTGCAGAGTACTCGCGACCTATTGTTTTTGGTGAAGATCCGTTGAGGGAAAGGGGTAGTTTACCTGCAACGGTTTTTTTTTAGCAAGGGTAATTTTGTTTGTTTGGCAAACGATAACAGCCGCAAATTCAAACAGAATCAAATAATGTTTCGCATACAGCCCTGAATTGTAGAGTTCTCAAGATCTGTTGATTTTGGTGAAGATCGGTTAAGGGAAAGGGGTAGTTTACCTGCAACGTTTTTTTAACAAGGGTATTTTCTATGGCAAACGATAACAGCCGCAAATTCAAACAGAATCAAATCATGTTTTGCATACAGCCCTGATTTGTAGAGTACTCAAGACCTATTGTTTTTGGTGAAGATCGGTTAAGGGGAAGGGGTAGTTTACCTGCAACGTTTTTTTATCAAGCGTATTTTCTATGGCAAACGATAATAGCCGCAAATTCAAACAGAATCAAATAATGTTTTGCATACATCCCTGAATTGTAGAGGTCTCAATGACTTTCGATTTTGGTGAAGATCGGTTAAGGGGAAGGGGTAGTTTACCTGCAACCTTTTACGTTTTAACAAGAGTAAAGTACTTGAAAATTTATTTAAACTTTTTGAAACAATGGTAATTGTTAAAAATAAAATAATTTTGTTGCCAGGCAATAAAATTATAATTTTTTCATTTTAATGTAATATAATATTTTTCATTTAATACAGCAATAAAAAGGCAGGTAAGACACAGCCTGGCTGTTTGGCTGAAAATGATTTTAAATATAAATCTTAGAATATGGAAGTCATGTATGGTTCTCCATACCGATATTTTTAGTATTGAAATGGCTTCTTTGACATTTTTTTTTTGTGGAAATAAAATGCAACAAAAGCAAAATAGAGATTTTTTAGTTGGAGAAAAACACATCCAAGTGCGATTTACCTTTTTGCCATTTTGCAAAGTTTTATCAAACCAATACTTGTTTACGGATCGTCCGGCTTCATCTTCAGGAAAATGTCTTTGTTCTGCAGCTGACTTGTTGATTCCTTGTTAATTGTAATGTTTCGACACTAAGGGTTCGATTTTCCTTGAATAAAAGACTTCATAAACTCTTTGGAACTTGTTGTAGTTCTTAATTTTACATTAAGAAAATCTTATATTCTTGTAGTTCTTAAGGAATAGTCATATCAAAGAAACAAGTTGTTTGTAGTTTTATAAACTGAAAACAATTTTTTCAAGTCTATGCTCACTTTGCCGCTCTCCTGGCTATGCCGCCCGGGGCGGCTGCCCCCTTTGCCCCCCCCCCCCCAGCTACGCCTCTGCACACACAACATCGATCTTTCGAGCGACGGCGACTTCACCAAGAACAAGACATACAGCGCTCCTGTGACAGCCTGTGACGAAGCTTATAATAAGACAAAACTGGTTCAGGCTACAAAATGTAAAATTTTTACTAATAAAAAACTTAGTGTTCCGAGTTAGTAGTGTTATACTTCATCATCTATCTGTCCAGGATTAGGCAGGTCGCCTGTTCCGGCTTCACCATCTGCCTCTCGGTCTGCCAACATTTCTTCTTCCGGTTGACTTATAAGTGTTATACTTATAATTAGTTAATCAACGGACACGTCATGGACAACAAAATCGAAGCATTCGTCAGTCTTCCGCGGTCCCCTACTTCTACAGAATTGCGGAGCACGGAGCTAGCGGTAACTTCCCGCATACGTATAATTTCTCCAGTCTGTGATAGGACAGGAAGACATATCGAACTTGTCAGCGGAAAAACTTTGTGGTTGTATATTCTCTCACTCTAGCGTAGGATATACAGAGGATGTGGAGTGGGTGAAGGGGAAAGGTAAACGTTTAAAGCTAAGTAGTAAAAAGCACGGGAAGTTTACTGCAAGCTACTGAAAGCTATTTGAAAATAATGAGTGTACTGATTGTAACACAGTTTAATGAAAGATGAACAAAATGCGTGGATTAAGTGTAAAAAGACCCAAAAGGTTTGTACACAAACTATTCTACTTTTTATGTCTACAATGATTTTTACATTATTGCAACTCAGGCATTCATTCAGTACTTTACAATTAAATATACCCATTCATACATTTGTTCAAAGACGTGTACATAATAATGTGTTTTGATATTCTGTCTCTGCAATAAATTCAACCCTGGTTGTATTTGCCCAATGTGAAAATTCCCAGGTTAGAAAGTTTTACTACCGTGAGTACCACGATCAAAACGACAAAGCATGTGTCTACACCCGAGCGGTACATGTGTGCGCGTGCCAGAGTGCGTGCTGAAGTCGATGCAAGCGCGCGCTTTGCACTGACCCAAACACGCAGACTGCACGTGGGACATGAGTCGGCTCAAGCGGTGCGAGGTGTGAGTCTGTACGCGCGGCCGTTACATGCGTGTGCGCGCACGAATGCTACTGGAATTAATGCAAGCCGCGCGCACTTGCATTAACCCCAACACGCAAACTGCACGCCAGCATGTGTCCGCCAGATGGGTGTGTGAGAGTGTGATGCCCGTGTCTTGATAGTGGCAATCAAAGCAGCAAATAACCCCATTACCTCGAGTATTTCACAGTGGGTAAACAGACATGAGATGGATTTATTTGCAGAGACACCAAAAGAATACATCTGTAATCGTCGACACTCTGAATTAAAATAAATAAAATCATTAATTTTGATCAGTTGCTTAGAAACAGACAATTTATTGTTAAACATTTCAACAATTAAAATTTTAATAGTGTTTTTTTCTAATACTTAAAAGTAATATCGGTATGGAGAACCATACATGACTTCCATATTCTAAGATTTATATTTAAAATCATTTTCAGCCAAACAGCCAGGGAAGGAATTTTAACAAAAAAATACTTCTTTGTTGCCAATAACGTAGTACACATATAAAAAAAAATTATCCCCTCCCCCTTCAACTATAATTTTGATTTATAGAAAAATACCCCCACCCCGTTCAACTAGCCTTTTCATTTATAGATATTTCATCTACGTTTCTACAGTGGATTATTAAGATCTTATCAGGATACTTTATCAAAATTAAGTACTTTACTCATGTTTCAACAAAAAATGTTTCAGGTAAACTGCCCTTTCCCCGTAACCGATCTTCACCAAAATCAACAGACATTGAGTTCTCTATAGCTCAGGCACATATGTACAAAATTATTTGATTCTATTTGAATTTACGGCAGTTATGGTTCGTCATATAAAAAATTACCCATGTTAAAACATAAAACATGAGATTTATAAAACATATCTAAGATTTATATTTAAAATCATTTTTGAAATAAAATATTTTCATAGAACCTACTAACGCTGGGGAAATCTGAGGAGCCAATCAGAGTTGGGCCTACCTGTCACTGGTGAATTTGGTGGAAAGCCCTGTCACTGTCGTCAAAGTATCAGCCTTGACAGGGTACTCTTTTTCTGCAAAATGGGAGAGGCTTGAGATGGAGTGAGTGACATGGTCCCCACCTCAATGAAGAACCCATTGTTTTATAAAAATATATTTAAATTTTGAAAACTGAAAATTCTTTTCTTGTTGTAAATATTTATATTTTATAATCAAAATGACTTTATTTTTGTTACCTGGCAACAAAATTATTTTATTTTCAACAATTACCATTGTTTCAAAAAGTTTAAATAATTTTTCAAGTACTTTACTCTTGTTAAAACGTAAAAGGTTGCAGGTAAACTACCCCTTCCCCTTAACCGATCTTCACCAAACTCTAAAGGCCTTGAGTCCTCTACAATTCACTGACGTATGCAAAAAATTATTTGATTCTGTTTGAATTTGCGGCTGTTATCGTTTGCCATAGAAAATACGCTTGATAAAAAACGTTGCTGGTAAACTACCCCTTCCCCTCAACCGATCTTCACCAAAAACAAAAGGTCGTGAGTACTCTACAAATCAGGCCTGTATGCAGAAAATTATTTGATTCTGTTTGAATTTGCGGCTGTTATCGTTTGCCATAGGAAAAACCCTTGTTAAAAAAACGTTGTAGGTAAACTACCACTTTCCCTTAACCGATCTTCACCAAAAACAATAGGTCTTGAGAACTCTACAACTTAGGGCTGTATGCAAATAATCTTTTGATTCTGTTTGAATTTGCGGCTGTTATCGTTTGCCATAGGAAATACCCTTGTTAAAACATAAAACGTTACAGGTAAACTACCCCTTTCCCTTAACCGATCTTCACCAAAAACAATAGGTCTTGAGAACTCTACAATTCAGGGCTGTATGCGAAACATTATTTGATTCTGTTTGAATTTGCGGCTGTTATCGTTTGCCAAAAAAAAAAATTTCCCTTGATAAAAAAAACCGTTGCCGGTAAACTACCCCTTTCCCTCAACCGATCTTCACCAAAAACAATAGGTCGCGAGTACTCTACAAATCAGGGCTGTATGCAAAAAATTATTTGATTCTGTTTGAATTTGCGGCAGTTATCGTTTGCCATAGAAAAAAAATCTACAGACAGACACACAGACAGACAGACACACAGACAGACACACACACAGACACTTTTCGGAAAACGACTTTTTTTCATGTTTTGAGTGTAGTAGAATCAGAATCTGCAATAATCTCGAACACGATTTTTTTTGCCATCACCATACTTCCATTCCTTAAGGAATATGGAAGTAAAATATCGGTATGGAGAACCATTCATGACTTCCATATTCTAAGATTTATGTTTAAAATCATTTTCAGCCAAACAGCCAGGCTGTGTCTTACCTGCCTTTTTATTGCTGTATTAAATGAAAAATATTATATTACATTAAAATGAAAAAATTATAATTTTATTGCCTGGCATCAAAATTATTTTATTTTTAACAATTACCATTGTTTGAAAAAGTTTAAATGAATTTTCAAGTACTTTACTCTTGTTAAAACGTAAAAGGTTGCAGGTAAACTACCCCTTCCCCTTAACTGATCTTCACCAAAATCTAATGGCATTGAGTCCTCTACAATTCACTGACGTATGCAAATACTCTTGTTAAAACGTAAAAGGTTGCAGGTAAACTACCCCTTCCCCTTAACCGATCTTCACCAAAATCGAAAGTCATTGAGACCTCTAGAATTCAGGGAAGTATGCAAAAAATTATTTGATTCTGTTTGAATTTGCAGCTGTTATCGTTTGCCATAGAAAATACGCTTGATAAAAAAACGTTGCAGGTAAACTACCCCTTCCCCTTAACCGATCTTCACCAAAACCAAAAGATCTTGAGTACTCTACAAATCAGGGCTGTATGCAAAACATTATTTGATTCTGTTTGAATTTGCGGCTGTTATCGTTTGCCATAAAAAATACCCTTGTTAAAAAAACGTTGCAGGTAAACTACCCCTTTCCCTCAACCGATCTTCACCAAAAACAATAGGTCTTGAGAACTCTACAATTTAGGGCTGTATGCAAATAATCGTTTGATTCTGTTTGAATTTGCGGCTGTTATCGTTTGCCATAGGAAATACCCTTGTTAAAACATAAAACGTTACAGGTAAACTACCCCTTTCCCTTAACCGATCTTCATCAAAATCAACAGATCTTGAGAAATCTACAATTCAGGGCTGTATGCGAAACATTATTTGATTCTGTTTGAATTTGCGGCTGTTATCGTTTGCCAAACAAACAAAATTACCCTTGCTAAAAAAAAACCGTTGCAGGTAAACTACCCCTTTCCCTCAACCGATCTTCACCAAAAACAATAGGTCGCGAGTACTCTGCAAATCAGGGCTGCATGCAAAAAATTATTTGATTCTGTTTGAATTTGCGGCAGTTATCGTTTGCCATAGAAAAAAAATCTACAGACAGACAGACACACAGACACACAGACAGACAGACAGACAGACACACACACAGACACTTTTCGGAAAACGACTTTTTTTCATGTTTTGAGTGTAGTAGAATCAGAATCTGCAATAATCTCGAACACGATTTTTTTTGCCATCACCATACTTCCATTCCTTAAGGAATATGGAAGTAAAAAGTACGTAATTTTTAGAATTTACCTTAGATAGTCTTAAACATTAGAATCTCTTTGCCACCACAACGTTAAATCTCATAGTCAAGTACTCACGTCGTTAACTTTACTGTATTTATCAACTGCCTCGTCGCTAATACCATCCATTTTATGATCGCAAGTTGATTATCGCAAGTTAATTGTAATATTTCGACACTCAGTGTTCGATTTTCCTTGAATAAAAAACTTCATAAACTCTTTGGAACTTGTTGTAGTTCTTAATTTTACATTAAGAAAATCTTATATTCCTATAGTTCTTAAGGAATAGTCATATCAAAGAAACAAGGTGTTTGTAGTTTTATAAACTGAAAACAATTTTTTCAAGTCTATGCTCACTTTCCTGCCCTCCTGGCTATGCCGCCCGGGGCGGCTGACCCCCCCCCCCCCCAAGCTACGCCTTTGGTGATATTTGAGTTTGAACTTTAAATACTTAGACGCCGTAGATGATAGGAGGAATTAAAGGAGCAGGGAGATCAATCGCTGAATTCTTCCGAACACAGAGCATACTTTTTTATAAAGAATTAGGTTGTTTTGTTGGTTCATCCTCTTCATTCACGCACTTATATTATTGATAAATTGTAACTTTGCTTGTGAACACTTACGTTTCTTAATGTCCTCGTACGTTTCGGTGTGCTATTCACCTTCTTCAGCGAGGTTTAAATACAGAATGTCTTGAAACAATTGTAACGGATTTTTTCAGGTTGGTGGTATGTGTGGGAGGGGGTAGTTAGTGAAAGGGGGTTGGCGCTGGGATTCAAAGTATTGTTTGGTTTCTGTATGATTGTGTCAAATAGTACATGTGATTTGAAGTGTAGTTGGTCATTTAGTATGTTGTTTGGTTGTAGTGTGTGGTGTTTATATCATACTGTTCAGCCGTGTTGAGTTTCCTACTTTTTGGTAAGTAGTGTAGTATTTCGAGGTTGCTTTCTATGTTGGTGTAGTTGTGGTTTTCAGTCTGTATGTGCGTGGCGAATGCGGAGTGTATGTAGTTATTAGAGAGGGCTTTTATGTGTTCTGAAAATCTTGAAGAAAAAGATATTCCCGTCTGGCCTATGTAGAAATGTTTGCAATCACTGCAGTTTAATTTGTATACTGTACACCTGTTTTGTTGTATGTGTCAGTGTCTGTGTTTGTATCGTTTATGTGTTTTTTAATGGTGTTTTTCGTTCTGTAAGCTATTTTACTTCCATATTCCTTAAGGAATGGAAGTATGGTGATGGCAAAAAAAATCGTGTTCGAGATTATTGCAGATTCTGATTCTACTACACTCAAAACATGAAAAAAAGTCGTTTTCCGAAAAGTGTCTGTGTGTGTGTGTCTGTCTGTCTGTCTGTCTGTCTGTGTGTCTGTCTGTCTGTCTGTCTGTAGATTTTTTTTCTATGGCAAACGATAACTGCCGCAAATTCAAACAGAATCAAATAATCTTTTGCATGCAGCCCTGATTTGCAGAGTACTCGCGACCTATTGTTTTTGGTGAAGATCGGTTGAGGGAAAGGGGTAGTTTACCTGCAACGGTTTTTTTTTAGCAAGGGTAATTTTGTTTGTTTGGCAAACGATAACAGCCGCAAATTCGAACAGAATCAAATAATGTTTCGCATACAGCCCTGAATTGTAGAGTTCTCAAGATCTGCTGTTTTTGGTGAAGATCAGTTAAGGGAAAGGGGTAGTTTACCTGTAACGTTTTATGTTTTAACAAGGGTATTTCCTATGGCAAACGATAACAGCCGCAAATTCAAACAGAATCAAAAGATTATTTGCATACAGCCCTGAATTGTAGAGTTCTCAAGACCTATTGTTTTTGGTGAAGTTCGGTTGAGGGAAAGGGGTAGTTTACCTGCAACATTTTTTTAACAAGGGTATTTTCTATGGCAAACGATAACAGCCGCAAATTCAAACAGAATCAAATAATGTTTTGCATACAGCCCTGATTTGTAGAGTACTCAAGACCTATTGTTTTTGGTGAAGATCGGTTAAGGGAAAGGGGTAGTTTACCTGTAACGTTTTATGTTTTAACAAGGGTATTTCCTATGGCAAACGATAACAGCCGCAAATTCAAACAGAATCAAAAGATTATTTGCATACAGCCCTGAATTGTAGAGTTCTCAAGACCTATTGTTTTTGGTGAAGTTCGGTTGAGGGAAAGGGGTAGTTTACCTGCAACATTTTTTTAACAAGGGTATTTTCTATGGCAAACGATAACAGCCGCAAATTCAAACAGAATCAAATAATGTTTTGCATACAGCCCTGATTTGTAGAGTACTCAAGACCTATTGTTTTTGGTGAAGATCGGTTAAGGGAAAGGGGTAGTTTACCTGTAACGTTTTATGTTTTAACAAGGGTATTTCCTATGGCAAACGATAACAGCCGCAAATTCAAACAGAATCTAAAGATTATTTGCATACAGCCCTAAATTGTAGAGTTCTCAAGACCTATTGTTTTTGGTGAAGATCGGTTGAGGGAAAGGGGTAGTTTACCTGCAACGGTTTTTTTTTATCAAGGGAAATTTTTTTTTTTGCCAAACGATAACAGCCGCAAATTCAAACAGAATCAAATAATGTTTCGCATACAGCCCTGAATTGTAGAGTTCTCAAGACCTATTGGTTTTTGGTGACGATCGGTTAAGGGAAAGGGGTAGTTTACCTGTAACGTTTTATGTTCTAACAAGGGTATTTCCTATGGCAAACGATAACAGCCGCAAATTCAAACACAATCAAAAGATTATTTGCATACAGCCCTAAATTGTAGAGGTCTGAAGACCTATTGTTTTTGGTTAAGATCGGTTAAGGGAAAGGGGTAGTTTACCAACAACGTTTTTTTAACAAGGTTATTTTCTATGGCAAACGATAACAGCCGCAAATTCAAACATAATCAAATAATTTTCTGCATACAGCCCTGGTTTGTAGAGTACTCAAGAGGTACTGTTTTTGGTTAAGATCGGTTAAGGGAAAGGGGTAGTTTACCTACAACGTTTTTTTAACAAGTTTATTTTCTATGGCAAACGATAACAGCCGCAAATTCAAACATAATCAAATAATTTTCTGCATACAGCCCTGGCTTGGTGAGTACTCAAGACCTATTGTTTTTGGTGAAGATCGGTTGAGGGGAAGGGGTAGTTTACCTGCAACGTTTGTTATAAAGCGTATTTTCTATGGCAAACGATAACTGCCGCAAATTCAAACAGAATCAAATAATTTTTTGCATACATAAGTGAATTGTAGAGGACTCAAGGCCATTAGATTTTGGTGAAGATCGGTTAATGGGAAGGGGTAGTTTACCAGCAACATTTTACGTTTTAACAAGAGTAAAGTACTTGAAAATTCATTTAAACTTTTTCAAACAATGGTAATTGTTAAAAATAAAATAATTTTGTTGCCAGGCAATAAAATTATAATTTTTTCATTTTAATGTAAATTATGTATATATTACAAAATATATCGTGCTTGGCAGGCAAGCATATTTCAGATTATAAGTCTTAGAATATGGAAGTCATGTATGGTTCTCCATACCGATATTTATAGTTGTGTTTCCTGAATGTGTTTGCGATTTTGTGTGTGGTAGAGTTGTAGTATGTAAGTGTGATGTATTTATTAGGTTGTGTGTTGTTGGTATTTTGTGTTTTGGTGTTTTTGTTTAGGATGTGTCTGTGTAGTTTGTTTATTAGCTCGGGAGTGTATCCATTTTTTATCGCTATGTATTTGATTGTGTTAAGTTCTTCCTGATAATCTTGTTTACTTTGTGGTATTGATATGAGTCTATGAAGCATATAGTTGAATGCGGCATGTTTGTGCTGTGTTGGATGGTTAGATGTGTTGTGTATGACCATGTCTGTTGTGGTGGGTTTCCTGTAGGCCTATATTTTGTGTGTGTGTGTGTGTGTGTGTGTGTGTGTGTGTGTGTGTGTGTGTGTGTGTGTGTGTGTGTGTGTGTGTGTGTGTGTGTGTGTGTGTGTGTGTGTGTGTGTGTGTGTGTGTGTGTGTGTGTGTGTTGTTAATTGTAAGGTCCAGGAAGTTTATACTATTGTTATGTTATATTTCTAGTGTGAATTTTAGTTTGGGGTGTATTGTATTTATGTATTTATGGAAAGTACATAAGATGATTTTGTTTGTGTATTTGTTGTTGTTTAATATATGTTTTTGTTCTATGTTGTGTATTAATATTTCAGCTAGTATTTCTGAAATAGGGGAGCCCATGGGGAGTCCGTCTGTTTGTGTGTAAATCGTGTTGTTGTATGAGAAGTAATTTTTTTCAGTGATTATTTTGGTGAGTATGATGAACATCAACGACCACGACACCATACGACATGACATAAAACGTAAATTACAACACACACAAAAACACCAACCAAAAGGCCACAATAACGAAATTCGAACGCTAAAAAAATATAAAACTTAAATTACATGAACACAACCTAACAATTTCTACATAGGCCAGACGGGAATATCTTTTTCTTCAAGATTTTCAGAACACATAAAAGCCCTCTCTAATAACTACATACACTCCGCATTCGCCAAGCACATTGTAAAGTTTGTGAGACGTCCGCCTCGTTCAAGCCCCGCGATGGAAGCCAATTTGTAAAGTAGTCGTGTGTACGGCTACCGTTTTACTCTGTAAAATGTGAATAATGTACAATTTGTGTGTAATGGGTGTAACGTGTCTTCTCTATCCGTCGTTCAAATGCATGCAACTTCCGTCGATTTCGTCCGTTGCGAACGTACGAATAACCAGGTCTCGATGTTCTTACCTGTTGTTCACTAGGGGTGTGAAAATCCCGGTGGCGCCAAATTGTTTTATTAAAACAATTAAAATAAAATTCAAATGTGTATGACCAGCGCAGCAGGCGGTTTGAATAATTCAAATATTTCCGCCAGCCTCGGCCGTCTGTAGCGACCAGTAGTTTGTTGCGTGGGCTGTGCGATCGCTAGACGTCAACACTACTTGTCTGCTAAAATGTACATAAAATATTGTCCACCTCCTAATGAAATTATAACACCGTGGTTACACTCAATACTTATACATTTTTTATTAATGATTAGTTATTCATTTGATACAAATTATATTTCCCTTTCTACTACAAATGCTCCGGTTATATATAAGACAACTTTACAGGGTTTGACAAATCGATATCTGAACTGATAAACAGACTTTCAGTAATGGCGTCTGTTGGAAATTATACACAAAATGATTAGTGTTCGTTTGTCACAGGTTCTTGAGATTACGTTAAAAGGATTACAAATGTTTAAAACAATAAAAATACACACCCTTACATCAGTTAAACTTAAATAATATATTGTGTAGGTATAATTTGTTTAGTGTAGTGTAGTAAAAGTGTTTACAAGTTATTGGTAATTAACAACAGGTTATCTTTGTCAGTTTATAAATTTTCAATAACTTAGTATTCTTTTTAATCTTTGAAAGTAATTATGTTCAGTTTAGTGAGATTTCGACCTTTAGTGAGAAATAATTAACGTGAGTTTATTTAAAAATTTGGGTAATTTAATAGGTACTTATCACTTCAGTAGATAGGACGAGCTCATTCGATCTGGTATTAATGGGTTATGCCGTAATCATCTTTAATTTGCATTGGTTCGGGACTTCGGGCACCTTTTCCCAGTTAATCGGTAGGATTCTATTTTCTTTTTTCGCTAATTCGGCCTCGACATTAGTTATATTGTTCCAGTCATCGTCTTCCTTCTTGGGATTCACTTGCTAGTAACTTCTTTTGAGATTTTTGATGTTTTAATTGACAATTTTGGTCATTCTAAAACTAGCGTCTATTCAACGAAAGCGTCATATAACGAGTAAAGAAATCTAACGGTAATTAGACACCAAACGACTGTTGTCATAGTAACCAATTAATCCTGATTGGTTAATTCTGAAGTAGTCTATTGTTATCAAATTTTAAACTTTTATTCAAAATAACTGCATATCTTCTTATTGATTATATTCTTCTGTCCTCTTCCCTACATATTAAATATTATCACCACTGTTATTATTTCCTTTCAAAGATTAATTTGGTATCCCATAATGTATGGTTTTATGAAATATCAATGTTTGTACAAATCTGTTAATATTTGGTATTTACATTTCTCCTTTAAACTAAATTCTTATTCTAATATTTTTTCTTTAAACTGCTTTATAAATTATTCTCGGCTATTTACTTGCCTTGAATTTCTTAATCCCCTGGTTGTTTTTTCACAGTTTGCAATTATTTGTCATTGACAGTTATACATTTCCTAGGCCTTAGTAGCCATTGATTATTTTTATTTAAATTATTCTAATTATATTTCATCTCATTACAAAGTTTTTGTTCTGTTGTTATAATTGATTTGTTTAGTGGTTGTTGTGTCATGAGTTTGTTTTTGTTCTGATCATATGTCCAGATTATTTTCTATGTCTTAATACTTAAAATATAACACTTAGGCCTATGGACTGTAAGTTCCCTCCAGCCATATCCTCTTTATAATTGAAACAAACAATTCTTTACAAGTTATTATTAACTGTTGGTTTTAACATTAATTTCCTTCTTTGCTACTACTCTGAGTAATAAACATCATTACTTCTTGTAAACTTATTTAACTTAATTTCCCTCATAACATAGGGTATTTACCAATTATATATTTATTTACTTAAATCTTTACTACTACTTTTCTACATCCCATGTTAACACAAACAGTTTATTTTACCTGGGCTTTCTCCCCTGAATAATATTGTATTCTTTATCTATTTCTAATCTAAACACTATCTCTAATTACCCTTAACTATATAATTTTTTACAATTCCACTCTTAAATCTTTCATTGGTCCATCATTGATTTATTGAGTGTTTACTTATCTATCACTATCTTTTTTAATTATACCATTGTTTACAATATCCTTTTTCACACATCACTTTCACTGTTATCACTTTTTATTTTACACGTTTATTGGTGGGTAAACCCTATTATTATTTCTCTTTGTCACTTAATTATTTTCATTATATTTCTCACTATCTCACTATCTTTACAAATTTTATTTGTATCTAATGAGTTCATGTCTCTTTCTAGATTTCTTACTTACATATACTACTAATTCGTGGGTTAGTGTATTTTTATTTAATGGGTTTTTATTTATTATGAGTCATATTTGTCACATAGATAATATTAACATTTCTTTTTTATATTGGTTAATCACCGGTTCCGTTTCCTTTATGATATTGGATGGTATCATCTCCCCCTTCCCTCTTCTACATTATTTGTCTGTGTTTTATCACCTTGGTTCATTTTATTTTCTTTGCAGTTGGTTTGGTCCATTATCTAAATTCATTTTTCTTCTCCTTCCCTTCCATCTTGTCTCGCTTTATTTTGGTTAATATCTGGCCAATCTCTGGGGTTGGGTCAATGTCATTTGTCTGTCAGTCTAGTTTGTATTTCTTATTTAATAATCACCTTTGGTTTACTATTCTTCCTCCTTCACTCTTAATTATAATTACTACTTTCATTCTCGTTATCATTTATTTATCAAAATATATTATTTCTTGGCATTTTTTACATACTTATTGATATCAAATATGATCAGGGTTTGGCAATGTTATAACATACAGACTGAAAACCACAACTACACCAACATAGAAAGCAACCTCGAAATACTACAGTACTTACCAAAAGTAGGAAACTCAACACGGCTGAACAGTATGATATAAACACCACACACTACAACCAAACAACATACTAAATGACCAACTACACTTCAAATCACATGTACTATTTGACACAATCATACAGAAACCAAACAATACTTTGAATCCCAGCGCCAACCCCCTTCCACTAACTACCCCCTCCCACACATACCACCAACCTGAAAAAATTCGTTACAACTGTTTCAAGACATTCTGTATTTAAACCTCGCTGAAGAAGGTGAATAGCACACCGAAACGTACGAGGACATTAAGAAACGTAAGTGTTCACAAGCAAAGTTACAATTTATCAATAAAAGAATTGGGTCTATTAACAAAAAAAAGACGATTCTCACAGAACGAAAATAATGATTTACAGAGGTACGGTTACTCCGGTCATGACATATGCAGCTGAGACAACATGCCTTACAAACAGAAACGAAAAGAAACTGAAAATGTAAAAAGACCTAAAGTAGAAGAATAGGCTATATGGTATAAGAAAAGTAGGACAACAATACAGCAGAAGTTAAAGAATACGGAAATACACCAAACACTGAAGGATTAAAAAATACTAAAATATTAAAGCACAAAGGGTGAGGTGGTTTCAGGCAAGTATGTAGAACACCACGGAGTGGAAACCACAGGGAGTGCGGAGAAGAGGTATAATAAAGATAAGGCAAGTTACTGAAGGCGTAAAGCAGTTGGGAGTGGAATAATTGAGAGAAAATGCTAACAGAGATACTGGACACAGCGCAAATCCATAGACTAAACTACTGTACGCAAAGAAGAAGGAAGACGCCTGTGGGCTGATCTCCTGAAGGTTGGGGTGTAAAGCTTATTGATTGAATGTGTGAGATTGTGGACATGGGTGCCGCGGGGTGTCTGTAACGATGTCCACTAAGCATCGTGAGACAATTTGAGTAGCTGGCACAGAAGGAGACTTAAAGATGGACTAAACAGCTGAAAAGACGGAACCGACAGATTCACATGTTTTAAAAAAATAGTAAATTTTTTAAGTACCTTGATGTGACAGTGAAAAAAACATGGTAGTGATGATGAAGATATGAGTGACAAAATAAAACAAGAGAAGATCGTGATGGGTCAGCTGAATTCGTTGCTTTGGAGCGATAAACTAAGCCACAGAACCAATATCTTCTTAGACAGCATAGTAGCCTGTCATTCTGAAACTTAGCTTCCTATAAACACTAAGTTAATCAGAGAAACTCCCGAGGGCTGGTGGAGTTTAATAAAGCTGTCCCAAATCTAGAATTTGGGTTGGGGGGGGGGGGTATCGGAGGTCGTGTCGTCTCATACAAAAGAAAAAACAAGTTAAGACTGCTCAACATTACTATCTTTAAAGTGGCTGAATGCGTGTGATAACATTCTGAAGTCAGTCCCATTAAACTAAACAGTAATAAGATTCTGAAGTTCAGCGATTCGCCAAGAAGCATGAGAAACGTCTGCATAAACACCAGAATGTCAAGATGCTGCAGCTTCTCGATAATACAAAACTCGTGTGAAGGTTAAACACAATAAATCCATTTGACTTAGAGTAATGTCAAGTGACAGGCATTACAAGAACAATGTGATTTGTTCCTAGAGGAGTTCGCCATAAGACGCTCATCTTACATCACGTGATTATTTATGAGTTGTAAATTGATAAATAAAGAAGATCAATAAAGAGCCTTTATTGATAAATAAAGCTTAGCCCAGTCTCAATAAAACAAAAAATAAAGAGATACTAGAAACCCAAAGTACTGAAGCACCTCATATGGTATGGTCATGTGAAACAAGTTCCTAATGATCGTTGGACCACAAAAATTGGTAGACTTGGTTCCAAGTAAAAGGAAGAAAATAGGTAGGGCGATCAGATAGTGGAAAGAGAATGTCTACGAAGAAATGGAACATAGAAGTTTACATCTGAGGAGTGAGCAGGGTGCAAGAGATGACAGCAGCTGAATATCCTACTCCTATGGACTTTGGAAGAGGCGCATGTTATTGGTAACAAAAATGAGTTGAAACTAGGAATTCGATCCGCTAAAATGAACTCACTCCTAGGACAATCGGTTTCATAAACTAGGGGCAATCCCAGTCGTGAAATCAGTACAGCTAAAACAACAAACCAACACATCTGATATGACATCAGCATACCATTCACAGTGAAATTATTGTGTTGAAAAAAAATTATTTTCAAAATGACTTTTTTATTTTAAAAAATTTTAAACAGAATTATCACTGTTGCACACCACTATAGAAAAATTATTCCGATTAGCGCTTTCAAGCTTCTCAGCTCATCGTCAGATCGGAAATAACAACAAGAGAATAAAACCAAACTCTTCACACCCCCACCCGCCCCACTGACCACACACACACCCCCGCAAACAAGCTATAAGTCAAATGTCCCTTCCCAACCACCGAGCCCTGTCACGTCCGTCTGTACAGTTACATATTTTTCTAGCATATTCCTTGTGTTTGTGTGTTGTGCGTGCGTGCGCGCGCGCGCGTGTGTATACATTCTTTTTAAAACCTAACGTTGTAAAGACTTTCTCATTCACACTTATGGGTGCGGTCACTCACCCTTATTTCAAAAACATCCATATATATATGGAATTTAATTCTTAATGTTATCTATCCGTCCTCTATCTTTTACTTCTTAATTATATTATAAATATTTCTTCATTATCAAATTTAGTTTTAGTATTCATTAAATTGTCTATCCCATTTTCTCTTTCTTTCAATATTTCTAACTCCTCCCTAAGCTTCCTTTCAACTGTGTTATTTACTACTTTTAAAATTTCATAGTCTTTCAAAGGATTAACAGACTTATGGTTCTCTTCTATGAAATATCTTGCGTATATGTAATTGTACAGACGGGAGTGACAGGGCTCAGAGGTTGGGAAGAGACATTTTACTTATAGCTTGTTTGCGGAGGGTGTGTGTGGACATTGGGGCGGATGGGGGTGTGAAGAGTTTGGTTTTATTCTCTTGTTGTTATTTCCGATCTGAGGATGAGCTGAGAAGCTTGAAAGCGCCGTGCAACAGTGATAATTCTGTTTGTGATTGTAACCACTAAAACACAACTTTATTAATTAAAAAAATTTTAATTTATAAACATTTTAATTCATGTTTATTAATACTAAAAAGAATATTATTCTGCTATTCATTATAAAATGGTATCGTTTTCTTAAGGGAATTTCAATTATATAAGAAACACTCATAAAAAATAAACATTAATCGGAAAAACAAATAAAAAATACTACTGTCCTTACTTTTGTTGTGTGCCACCAAGAAGGTCTTATACTTTTCTGACGTGAATGTAATCGTGAAAATCATTACATTTTAAACTTGTGAGATGAATTTTCTAAAAATTATTTAAAAATCTTTTTTATACAAAAAAATTGAAACATTCTTTCGACACTGACATTCTCATATCCCAGGCTCGTTTCAACTTCTGACCAATTTACGTGGTGTCTGTCATAAATGTTGGTCCGCTCAAATACTTAAAATTCCTTGAGTGGAACTAAACACAAGTTAAAGTAACTGACAGTAATTTAATTTAATTTAGGTGCAAATATAATGATAAAAAATAAGAAAAATACACTTCCGGAAGTAATTATTATTGATAATATAATATAGCCTATAACTTTAATTAAACATACCAAAAATGACATTCTAATAAACACGAAAAACACTGTAATTCAAACTGACTACATACAACTGAAACTTAACCTACAATCGTAAACATACAGTAATGCAGTTAACATGCATCTGAAAAATCAGCATTTCTTAAGGAGGGATAAAATCCTGGACCTGTACCAAAATTTCTCCCCGATATTCTCCTCGTACATCAAAAAAAGATAACGTGTACTGAAAAACCAGGACCAAATGGTACTCTAGGCACAAATGGTAGGACGACGAATGCCCTGATACACCTCGTCAGACAGACCAAATTTCTTCGTACAACAAACGTACGCTTATCTTCCTCAGCAGACCGAAAATTCTGCCAAAAGGTTTCTTCAGCAGACCGGTCGTCTAACGTCCCATCGTTGTCCGTTTGCTTCGGTTTCGAAAGAGTATTCCATATAACACTTGGTGTTACAATAATAGTTTCCAGTGTTTCATTTGCAATGAGCAGGTGTTATGCACGTGAACACTCTGTGGGTTATCTTAAGTGGCTAACCCAATTGTGCATATGACGTCACAAGGCCAGCTCACATCCACCCATCGACACACACACAACACACACACACACACACACACACACACACACACACACGGGTCGCACGAATTGGACCAATTGGTACGGTTGTCTTTGTTCATTTAGTACGCGTAATACACTGACTAAAAGTTAGGTGTCGGCCCGTTTTGAACTTGTAACCAATTGTTTATGCAGTTCGTCAGTATGATTTTCAGTCATGACCCGCTACCCAATACTGTAACGCAAATCCACGCATTTATCTCCCGGTTGCAAAATTTAGGCCGTCAGTTTTGAAAATTCGACAAGTTGACACCTTCAAGAAGTTCAGAGACATTTCATGTCACCAGGGGCGCCGCTACCATATGTGCGAAATGTGCACCGCACACGGGCGGCCGTTGACTGCCAAATTCATCAGCAGATATTGCAAAATAAATTAAAACAATTAATACCGACTAGGTATATGATATTAACGTATTGAGTTGTTCTTGATATTTGTTTTGTTAGCATTGCCGTCTTTCCATTCCCATCAAACTCATCACACAAAAAAACTCACCTTAAATTTTGTTAACCCCGGTGCAGTCGGACGAGCGTTTATAATCCTCAAAGAACCGTGTTTTCCGGATTCTTTTAACCCGCGATTAACAGAATCGCATAGTTCTTTGGTCACCTAGTTTAACGTAGGTCTATTAGTGACAGCAAAATAATAAAATACTCTCTGCCCATCCTCAGATCTCATAGGTTTATAATTTGATTTTTATCTAATAATAAATATATTTTATGGCCCAAAACAACTGAAAGATTTTAAATTTTGATTAAACAGAAAAATACAAAGACTAGACTAAACTGTCCATAGAAATTCGGGAGAGAAGAATCAAATTTTAAGGATATTTATTAAGAATGGGAAATTGAAGATTAACGAAACAGATATCTAAATATCTAAGAAACATGAAAACACATTTGGATGGCACAAAGAAGTACAGAAAGATTTAGAATATATACCAAGAAACAGTTAAGGACAGGAATGATTACAGAAAAATAATAGAGGAATTCAAGCTGGAAGAAAGGATCAACAGAAAAGGGAGGCAAACATGAAATCACCGGAGAAGAGAGAATTATCAAAAATGGAAGAATGAAAGCCTACTGGAAAACTGAAAAGAACACAATGTGCAATGCGGCCCGAAGTGAACTTAATAAAAAAATATATATAGTTTTTTTTTCAAAATCGAGAGGGAGTTCTGGAGCTCAAGGTGGTTGTGAGTAGTTAGTGGAAGGTGCACAATGAATGACGAATTTACATGATTACGTTGACAGAGCAGAAAACAGACAGTTATATGATACGAACACGTAATGAGGATAACACAGAACAGGCAGCCAAAACGGACATAAATTTTATACCAGTAGCAGGAGAGGGGTTATGCAGACGAAGGGCTGAGCCCGTGGCCCGCTATTGCGCCGCATCCCGAGCTTCTTGTAGAGCACCCGCCGCGGGGACCACGACGTCTGGGGGTGTTCCAGATGTGGAGTTTCGATTAGATATGTCTAATTGAGCGTGAGGGATCGGCACAGATAGGTTTTGACCGAGGGCGTTTCCAGGGATTGCCCTGGAAGCGGGCACAGTGGCGGTAGGACTTTCTAGAATGTGTCCGTGCAATGGCGTTCAGGGAACGGACAAGCAGGCAGTCTCGAATAGTCTAGTTCGAAGCTAAGCAGTGGGCTTTACATGCAACCCTCGCTGAAGCTTTTCCTTATGCAAAAGCCAAGTAGCCCCACACAGATATCGCCTAGGAAATCATCAGTACCACATATGTGGTAACGATAAGTTTACCTAGGTGGCGGGTCATCGATTTGCTGTAAAGAAGGGGTCGAATCTGATAGACGATTGTCGGCTTTGCGGACTATTTGCTCAGAATGTGTCCGCCAGGTGAGACATCGATCGAGGTGAAGCCCCAGGTACTTCACACTGGGGACCAAGGCAAAAGCGAATCGCCTGTACACAGTCTGTCTGGGGGGGGGGGGGGTATATACCAGTAACGAGGGGCAAAAGAAAACGACATGCTTTGTTACGGATGAAAGAAATAAGTAATGAGACGCCTGTTGAAGGAGAGAATTGACGAGGTTAGAGAGGGTACGGGAGAGGCAGACTGCGGAGAAGTAGTAGTAATAGAAGAAGTAGTAGTAGTAGTAGTAGTAGTAGTAGTAGTAGTAGTAGTAGTATGCGTGGGTTAGTTTGGCATGTATTATCAAACTAATCCACAGATAGACAAAAATGCGGCGCGTGGTGGAATAAGAAACATATTGACGAGACAAAGACAACACTCGGTACACTGTTACAGCGATGTGTGTCAAGTTCAGCGCCATTAGCAATGTAAATAAATGGAAACGAATGCATGATATTAGTTCCGTACGTACGGCATTCGCGCCTCAGTAGATTTTCTCAGTACTTGCCAAACAGATAACCTTACAGAAGTTAACACACATCTACAGACAGTGAATACAGAAATTGTTTATGGAAACGCCACCAGATTATCCCAACCCCTTCACAGTCAAAGATGGGCGTCCCCATTTCTACTCCACTCGACGTATACAGTGATTGTAAAAGTCTTCTTCTCCTCCTCCTCCTCCTCCTACTCCTTCTTTTGTACGACGTCTCTTCCCGACATCAGAGGCGGCTCGTGTATCGCTTCGCTGTCTCTTTATGTGTTTGCTCTGAGGTGTGTACTGTATTTCGCTCTGTTGACTTCTCTAACAGTCTCGATTTCTACTTCACCTCGTATATCTATGTTTTGTACCCTATCCAGTTCAGTACAATCTTTAACTTTCCTTAAAGAATGCCATTTCTCAATGCTTATGTCCCATTTGTTTGCCAATGACTAACTTAAACTTTAACTATGATCAGTGGGATATCTAGAATTTGGTCTCAGAGGGGGGTCCGGTCGAGTCAGCTTCATACAAAATAAAAAACAAGTGAAGACTAATCAACATTACTATCTTTGGTTGAAAAACGTGTTATAATCAATCTCATTCAAATAAACGGTAATATCACAATATAAATACGCTTTATTGAAGATAATTTAGAAGATACTTATTGACTTGATTGATTTTCTTATATCTCACATTTCAAACGTATACGCAAATTCTGTGTAATAAATCTGTGTGTACATTTGAAAAAGAATTACTACTATATTAGCTTATACAGCTGAAAAAGTCTAAAAATTAAGAAATTAACAAAATTCGCTAACTTTTTCGATCCTCTGGGGGGTCCGGTCCCGTTCGTCTCCCCTCCCGTAAATACGCCCCTGACGACGATTAATTCATTCATAGTTTTACAAAATTTCTGTTTCTGAGTTTCTTAACCTTGTATCTGGCGTTTGTGAGTTCTCTTCCACATCATCCGAAATATACTCATTTTCAATGTTTATTCTAAACTCTTTGGAACGTACTACTGGAGAAAAACGGCAATTGTAAAGTGGTGAGACAAGGTGACAAATTAAGAGGACCTAACAAGAACGGACGAGAAGAGATAAATCCTGAATTCAGTTCGTCAGCAGGAAAGCAAATAGGATCGGCCACATCCTAAGAAGAAATTTCCTACTGCATGAAAGTCTGCAGGAGATCCGGTGCTGGAAGAATGAGTAGAATACAGCTGTTGGACGAATTGAAGGAGAGGAGGAAATTCTAGTACCCGATGAAGAAAGCCGATGTCAGCACAAAATGGAAAGCAAAATTCGCCGGGACTTGCCTTCAAACAGAACGCTTAATAATAGTGACTCGAAATCGTTCATCGATTAATTTATCGCTAGCATTCTCGAAACCATAGATATCTGATGAATTGGCGGCTGGTCTGAGTGTTAAGGAAGATATAATAATTTTAAAATATAATAATATTAAAAAATATTAATTTTTGCAGTGCCAAATGCTATTCTTTTCTTTGTCTTCTCAATATCTCTACCTTATCCAACAATCACCTAATTCTTAGGAAATGGATTTTCGCATTTACCGAAAATCCAACGACCGTTTCAGACGTCCTCCAGTGTACTTGTGAAGTCTGGTTATTCCATTAAGGTATATCCGCCCCTTCTTCATGATCCTTTGACGCTTCCTTGTAACTACATCTTCGGTGTTCGAAATATTTCCTTATAAGTATTCTGAGCCTCAAACTTGTTTAATCTACAGTTCACACACACATTTCTATTATTCTGATAGTATTTTTTTTTAAATTTTAGTAAGTAATTCTGATAAAAGTTGTATGGTTTTTTATAATTGATATTACAACCATTGCGAGATAAAAAAAAGATTGTATTTTACTTAGTCGAACTATCAGTTTAATCTGATGTGGCATCAATCAATCATTTATGTGTTAAATAAATAATTATATATGAATTAAAGTAAATTCTGAACGTGAAACGCGACGCTTACAAAACATATTTCTTCTTGTGGTGGTACCTTCCGGAGGAGGTTGACAAACACGGTTATCCCGACCTTCGACGCAGTCGTCTTGAGAATGTCTGCCGTCTGGCAGGTTTCTCATCCATGGATTCTTGTTTGTCCTAACGATCTTCATCCTTCGATTTTGCCCTGAAGTGCGTATGAGATGCAAAAGTTATATATGCGTCCTTGCAAAACACGCCCAAAATATTCCAACTTTCTTTTCTGAATACCAGTTCCTTTTCTTTGTCAACCATCCGTAAAACTCTCGCCATCACATGCGAATAGACATATTGCCATCTTTATAATAATTGGTTTCGCTAACATTGACAGAACGAGTGAGTATAGAGGTGTGAGAAGCGTTGTGGATTCGCGGTCACAAGGTCACAGAGAAAGAGGAAGTTCAAGGAAAAGCTGGTCGAAGTACATTAAAACAAAGAGTGAAAGTGAATGACTGCAGACACACAGTTCACACTGAGTGGCAAGTAAATAGAGAACCATACTGTGCGGGACAAAGAGGTTACAACCGTATCTATACCGACGGAAAACATTCTCTTTAAATTGTTCAGGATTATTTTGTAATTATTGTTAAATTATTCGGGATCATTTTCGGGATTCTTTTATTACTTCCGAGATCGCTGTCACGATAGAAAGCATTATTGTTGATGCCAACGATGCTTTTACAACAGCTGATCGCTGCATCGTTTCCATATGCCGTTCTATACATAATCTCTAACAATTTAGGAAATTCGTCGTAGAATTCGAACTACGATTTCCAATTCGAATTGGAAAGTTGATCAATTCGAACTTTCAAACGATTTCTTTGCTTGTCTATGGCATTTCTCAGGTTAAATGTATCTCGCCCTCACTTATGAATTTGTTACCCCTCCTATTAGCTCTAAGCTGTACGCTGCTACCGCCCTGACAAATTTCAGTTACGCACTTTCTATTTTCGTTTTATGCTCCTTGGTAAGAGTCCAGGTAGATTCCACTACTCATAATGAAGTGCCTGGAATTGCTATAAATTTCATCCGAGTGTCCCTTCTGATATTCATAAAATATTTGTCTAAAAGTTCATATAAATACTGAACTTTAAGGTATTTATGAATTACATCATCGCCATAATTATTAAGAGTGTCAAATCGTAAGTTAACCAACTTCTCCTATTATTGCCTCATTAATTATAAATGTAGTTCATATCGAATAACTGCTTCTAAACCATTAGAGATTCGCCTCAGAGGTCGTCACAGCTCATATTTTTTTATTAAGGAGCGCTTAAATAATAACGTTTTGCAATCTTTGAGACGGAAAACAATCCCCGCTGTAAACCATTCTCTGGATGAACGAAACATAGCTGTATGACCGAGATCACTTTAATTATTTCAAAATTTGAAGCGTTTCAGTCCTCTGTAGGCCTATATACATCTCATGTACGTATGAGATATTGCAGAGGTAGTTAATACTTTCCACTGATTGTTTTGATACCTTGTTTGTAAACTGCTCCGTAAACATTTGTGCATTTCATTGCTTGTTTTTATAGGGGATTCTGATAGAGAACTTCTTCTTCTTCTTCTTCTTCTTCTTCTTCTTCTTCTTCTTCTTCTTCTTCTTCTTCTTCTTTTACTTCTTCTTCTTCCTCCTCAAACAAGGTTTAGGTTTTGGTAACCTGTTCCGGCTTCGTAGGATGTATTCCCATCTTTTCTTTGGTCTTCCTATGCTTCTTCTTTCAGCTGGTTTGTATCTACTTGCCGCTTTTGGTAGTCTTCGATCATCCATATGTTCCAGATGGTCCTTCCTATTTAGGAAGACACGAAGATATGGAGGAGTTTTATCATACCCTGCAAATGGAAATAGACCAGACGAATAAAGGAGGCGGCAGAACTATTTAATTCTGGCAGGGGATGGAGAACTCTAATAAAAACACAAATAAACCCTCACATCTAACTGCGTATGTCACTTGGAGAATCTGTTCGTCTCACAATTTCCAATACGAGAGGCCAAAAGTCTTCATCACCTGCCGTATTATGAAGGCCATGTTCTTCATCATAGCTTTGACCATGACTGACTAGAGCTCTCTCCACGTTCGCAGGAGTCACTGATTCAGACTATTTGTGCTACTTCCGACCAACCTAAGACTGTCCGTGTTCCATCGTACCTGGTCGTGGCTGCCCTAACAGAGTCTTCCGCTCTTTCGTTAACTCACAACAGAGATTGGTTACCACAAATAGGACTGACAGGACCAACTGTCAAGGAGGTAAGAAGAGAGGAATTGATGTGGAGAAGTGAGGCTAAGTTTTTCTTCGTCGAAAACATACATTTAGTCCTCATCCTTTTACACTCCACCAAGTGTAAACATTGAAACTAAATGTATATTCAACAATAAATTAAATCAGTCCGTTTAATAATTATCTTTTTAAGGAAACCAAATGTTTTCACGCAATTCAGACGGGGAAGGTTGTAGCCCCTTACGTGTTCCACAAGTGAACAAAGTTCGGTGAAATTATTTTTTATTAATTCAGTTTAGCCTAGTTTAAAAACGTGTTAGAAAATCGTCACTGAAAATAAATTATGCTACAACAAAATGGTGGTGAAGTATTAGTCGTTAAAAGCATAGTGACACATAATTGATCGAGAACAGAATTAAATTAAATTATTATTGTGAGACTAATGTTGTTGGACTAAGTATTAAGTATGTTGCAGTATTCGTAATAGCTTCTAGAGAGTGCTAATGTTGCCGTCATTTCTAATTATATTGAATTTAAATTACTATGACAAGCTATGATGTTTAGACCAAATTGCTAGTTACCTGACGCAAATGCAGATAGTACGTTGACAAATAATCAAATTGAGCCAGTGTTGAACTGTAAACGTCGAACAACTGTGAGGAAAATCGTGAACACTTAAAGTTCGGAGACCAATGGAAAAGTCTGTTGGCGCGTAGTCGTTCTGGTTTACTCTATGCTTTGAAAATAGCTTCGTCCAACGTTGGTACAACCTAACGCTAAAACAGCAACTTCGTACATGTTAGAACAGACAGTTTCTCGGTGATTTGGTTGTGTAGTTCCCTCCAGAGTATTGTTTTCTTTTTGTTATATTACTATTATTATTATTTTTATATATATTATCTGCGCTACTGACTGTTGCACTGACAAATTTAACAGGAATATGAACAAAAAGGTTATGGCTTATCTGAAAGCATTTAGTTACAATAAACGGCGTGTCTGAGTAAAGTACAACATTACATAACGAAAGGAGTTGTCGAGTTTATCCTATTTCATGACGGCTGGATACAAATAGGAAATAGGACATATTCTGCTAACTGTAGACTATTGAGAAGCAAACTCATTAGTCGTAACACAAAAATAAAAATATATAAGACACTTATCAGACCGATTGTTATGCAGGCGAGACATGGACATTAACAAAAAAAGGAACAAGAAACACTAAAAAGGTTTGAAAGAAAGATTGTAAGACGTGTTTGTGGCCCGGTTAAAGAAGATGATGAATGGAGAATAAAATGGAGAATAAGAAATAACCAGAAGATAGATGAGTTTTTGAAGCATGACGACATTTAAGATTCGTAAACGCTCAACGAATAGAATGGCTAGGTCACCTAGACCGGATGGATGATCAGCGTATTGCAAATAAAATCCTGAGGGCGCAAGTCTATAAAAGCAGAAAGAGGGAGCAACCTAGGATAAGATGGGTGGATGATGTTCTGGAAGACCTCAGAAAAGTGGATGTGAGGGGTTACTTTGAGAAGGCAATGGATAGGAGGCATTGGAGAAGATTTCTGTTGGAAGCCAGGGCTCATGTTGGGCTGTAGTGCTAAAGAATAATAATAAGAAGAACCTATTTCATGAATATAGTGATGAAGACTTCAAATCGTATTTTAGATTTTTCAGAGCACGGCTGATATTCGTATCATGCCTGTGTCTTCCAAAACTGTCGAGTATGAACAACGGATACTCTGCTTCCATCGTTAAACGACAGAACAGAAGTGGATCAATGGACGCAAACACGCTGTGTATTCGGCAATGTGAGTCGACTGTTAAGGGAAAACTAGGTCTCACAAAAATCAACTTCGCACAGCGAAACAGTCCAAAACACAGCACAGCTCCTCGGTGAGCTTGACCTCTAACACGATCTGTCTCTATTGAATTCGGATAGTAAACGCACACTCCTCGATTCTCCTCTACATACCGTAGGAATTTCTTCCTTGGTAACTCTCTCGTTGTTTGGTCTACGTATCATGCTGCCAGTTACCAGTTTTTGTATGCTGCTAGATCTCACTCATTGAGTACACCCCAAAAACGTATGCTTAAAGATTTGATTCGCCGTACGATATCTTGGCTTCTTATGATAACTCAAGTTCTCTATTATTACTTTGTCTCCACACATTCCTCTTTTTGTTTTCAGTTCCAGTTTCTCTGTTACATTGTGTATGCAGTAAGCTCCACAGATGAAATCAAGCACTGCTTCAAACAATCTCATTTTCGTTGTATTTATCCTATGATAATATTTTCCAAATTAGGGCACTGAAAGAATCGTAAACTGTGCACTTTTTAACGTAACTGTTACTTATCATCGTATAAGATTTCATATACGTTTTTCAGACTTAAATGTAGTTTATGAAAATAGAAAAGCAGAAACACGGAAGCTTTTAAAATTTTTGGGTGCATGGTTCACTTAATCCCGGTACTACCCGTATTTACCTGGATACGAAAAAACTAATTCAGATTCCGTTCCCCTTCCCCCACGGAAATATATATTTGTCACAATCCGTTTGTCCGCACTTGTGACGTTATCTGAAGAACACTCGATTGTACACGAACGTATCACGTGTACATAAGCACCTTAACTTTACGTACCTCGCACTCACACTACCACACGCGCGCGCGCGCGCACACTAAATTTATGTAAGAGGTTGATTCAACTTTCGACCTGTCCCTAATTTGGTGTATTATCAGTGACAACAATAAAATGTTATCTGTCTGTTAGTTCTAAACAAACATCTGTCTACCCATAAATCTAGAACATTTCATCAGACAGCGTAAACAGTACCATATTGTAAACCACTCTCCCGAGGCGTGATAGTTTATCCTAGACTCGAGTCAGTTCCCATTCCCGGAACAAAGTCTTCTCGGTCATCTGATTATATCAGTACTCTGGAGTGGCCATTCTACGTAAGTTGTTTTGGACAAATGGATTCGGGACTTTCCAACGTATCTCCATGCCATGACGTCTCTGTCTACCCTAGTTTTTCGGGATTTCCGGCCTTGAAATTCCAACAGATCTGCGCCAGCAATCTAACTCCATTACTTTAACGGTTCTGTTCCTTCCTTTTTTGTAACTTCGAATTTTCACAGCCATAGACTGGCTGTCCAACAATAACTGTATTATTGCCCAACAGTAACAGTAACTGTATTAACTGTTGGTTATTTCCAACAATAACTGTATAAATGGTGATATTCGTATTCTTCTGTGTGAATTTTATCATTTTACAATACTGCATACAGCTGACAGATAACCTTTTCCCTGAGTGTTAGAAACATCGGTACTTGTCTATTGTACGGGCGACACTTGACTTTTTGTCGCATAACATACGTATCGCCGGATAGTTAAATTATATTTTCATCTATTCAGTTAACTACACTAATAATAATATTAATAATAACAATCATCATCATCACCGTCGTCGTTGTCGTCATCATCATAATTATATTATTGTAGTTGTTATTATTATTATTATTACTATTATTATTATTATAATACATTTCGCTTACTTAGTTTTTGAAGTCACATTACGGACTCAGGAGACCAATAAAGGCTTATAAGGTAAGATGGAATGCAACAGATCCCTTCGGATAAGACATCGAGCAATCCCACCCCATTTAGCTGACCCGCACGACCTTTCTCAGTGGTCATTAATTAATATCTGCGGTTGACTCTCAAGTGACTTCTTGCTCGATGTCACTGGTTACGAAAAGACAGTTAACCTCTCTTCGTTTGTGGCGTTCACCACCACAGGTGAAGACCTGAACAAGAAAACATTGTATTGTCTCACAGGGAAAACCTACCACATGAGGCTGAAGTGATTCTTCCTCTTCGAAAACAAGTTTCCATCGACGTCAACGATTATTTTGACATGGTAATATATACACATAAAATGTAGTATCATATAATACAGTGTATTTCTGCATGTACAATGCTAAGCAAAATATGTAAGAATCTCTCAGCAGTTTTTAAGTGAGTGAGATGGCCCTCGTATAACGACAGAAAAGCATCGAAATAAATATACCCGTCTTTGGTAACGTCACACTAAAAATGCGAAATTGCAAAGGCATTTTTAAGTACATTATTCGTGTTACTAAGACACTACCACAAAAAGGAATACTATCCAGCATTTAGTCCGTCTCGAACTGTTCACAGATTAGTACAAATCGTCTGTTGTCGTTATTACGTACAAAGCTAAATTCCAGGCTCCAATGTATGTGATAGTAATTAGATATAAATTACTATTTACTATTACTATTAATTAATATTATTTAGGGGGAAAACACCGGTTCTGACCCAAGTACCGTTATTCCCCCACCACCACCGCTGGACCAGCAGCATCGACCAATCAAATTGCATGGCGCCTTTCGCGCGTCAAGTTCAAATATATGCCGTCTTTCATGAGCCTAAATCACTTTCACTTTCTACTGGACCGCGAATTTCCGCGAATAAATTTTTTTATTTATTTTTTTATTTGATATTTTTATTTTTTTAATTAAATTGATTTGCATATCCGCGAATATATGCCGTCTTTCGCGAGCCTAAATCACTTTCACTTTCTACTGGACCGCGAATTTCCGCGAATAAATTTTTTTAATTTGATATTTTTATTTTTTTAATTAAATTGATTTGCATATCCGCGAATATATGCCGCCTTTCGCGAGCCTAGATCACTTTCACTTTCTATCAGCTGGACCCGCAGCATCCCAAATGGACCACCCGCATCCGCAAATATATTTTTTATTTTTAAATAAAGCTGATTTGCATATCAGAGGTGGGTGGTGGGTGGGTGGTTCCGACTTGATGCATTATAGTGTATATATTAAATATATGATCAGGGTTACCAACCTTGCATGAGTTCAAATTTGTTGTGTGTTATAATGTATATTAAATCTATATGATCAGGTTTACCAACCTATGTATGGGTTCAAACTTGATATGTGTATTATAGTGTATATTAAAATATATGATCAGGGTTACCAATCCTGCATTATTGTGTGTATAGAACAGATCTGCCAACATTTTTCTTCGGTGGGAAATTCAAACTATATTATAGTAAATTGTTGACGACTTCGATATCAACTCTCTCTCCCCTCCTCTCTCTCTTTGTCTCTAGACACAGTTGTCGATCACGATATAAACTCTCTCTCTTTATGTCATCAGTTTTACATAAGCGTTGTGCTACTTATGGATTATTGTAAGTAGCGATACTAAAATGTAATCACCAGGAAATATATTTATCACCTACCTCGTTGCGTCCTTTTTTTGACACATGACAGTCATTGACCACGATTTAGAAATTAATATACTGCCAAGTCTGTGTGTGTGTGTGTGTGGTAAAGTGTTACGCATAAAAAAATCTCCTTGAAATAAGGTATTTTCAAAAGTTTTGTGTACACATACACACATTGTATATGTCTCTCTCTCTCTCACTGCAAACGTTGACAAGAATTCCCTTATTCAAACGATTTGTATGTGTGTACACGAACTTAAATATAGTTTACAGACGATTGTAATTTTAAAAATTCATTTTTGCATTAAACATATATATATCGTAAACAATGAAATAATAATATTTCGTCATTGTAAGATTTTAATAAAACAATTATCAGTTTAAATAATAATTTTCATGATTGTAAGATACAACCTACAAATTATTAAAATGTCTCTCTCACACACATTTCTGATTACTATACAAATAATTGCATGCATATTCGGAGGTTTATAACGAAATAAATTAAAATAAACCATAATTTGTTTTAAATAATTAAATATATATATTTACAACACTGTACACAAACATAAAATATAGTTTACAAACTGCTATAATACAATTATTCAAAAAATACATTTTACATTGATTAAATATATATATATATATATCACAAACATTGTTATATATAAAATATTAATAATAATATTGTTTTAAATGATTAAATATATATTTACAGCACTGTACACAAACTTAAAATATAGTTTACAAACCGTTATAATACAATTATTCAAAATACATTTTACATTGATTAAATATACATATATCACAAACAAACATTGTTATATAAAATAAATACAATATTAATAATAATTTTTGACATTGTAAGATTTTTAAATAATAATTTCACGGCTGTAGATACAGTTCACAAGGAAGTTTATCTGTAACATAACAATACAGTCGATATTAGAATCACTGATACGATAATATTCAATTATCACATGCACACGTACAGTTAGTGGAAAGAATCAAATGCGTTAAGTAAGTAAACTTTTTCAAGTATATGTCATTTTTCATAAGTTAATGTACTTTCAAATAATTTCTAATCAAACCAAACCAAATATTATTCACTGGAAATTTGTAAATACTGCGTAGAATCAATGATACATTTATCGCATAAGTTAATGTACTTTCTAATAATTTCTAATCGAACCAACTATTATTCAACGAAACTAAATAGAATCAATGATACATTTATCATGTACATACAAATTCAATTATTAAAGTGTTAAGTACAGAGAGTTGAAACTACACACATCAATAAATTGTTTGTTAACACGCTTGCTACTTACGACGTTAGGACTCGATCTCTACTTGTGTTGTTTGATTTCTCGTTCCTCGATACACTAAATGTAGTTCTTTAGGTTTGATATGTCTGAGCTCCTCATTCGTGAAGACACCTGCATACCTCTTGGGAAGATAGACACGATACTGGCGGTCGCCATCCTCCAACGTAGCAAGCACAGAGTTCCCATATTTTGTGTCCACATTTGTTAAGACCATGATGGGATATTTTTTATTCACTGTCAATTCTGAACATCGTTTGTACTCGATAGCACTTACAGTATTAAACTTTACAAGAAACGACATTATTAGAAGACACTAGTGAACACGTCTGTATCAAGCGAGAGAGAACCAAACAATGACAGAATATTCGACACAAAAGGAGAGTACAATGTGATAGTGGTGGTGGTGGTAACGTCGGTGTCCCACTTTCATTTGCATGTATGAACATGTCCCACAGACGAAATTAGAGACACCAAAAATATAACAATGTCATTAGGAAAGTCCATTTTCATAAGAAAATAGTCACTGCTTACAGCTATGCATGTATGTACATGTCCACAACAGAATGAGAGAGAGATATAAATGTCATCATTCGCTGTGACCTACTTTCTAAATTTGTTACATTAAAAATGTTTGTTTAAAGCAAAAATCATGAATCATCCATTCCCGAATAGCATGCACCTTATAGTTGGCACAACGGTCAGAAGAATTGAAATGTCTAAGACATTCTGTTCCATGAAATATATACGGTATGTTTTTAGGACAACCAAAGTCATCGAGATTGATGATATTATTGTGTATTATCTTTGATTGCAAAAAACGTTTTTTCTCAAAACCCTTCACAAACACATATTTATATATACGTGTATGTGATGTTAACAATGAAACAAGATTGTCGTATGGTGTCTCTCCTTCGCTCCATCTAAGTCTATGATAATTTGACGTTAACCAGTGGTTTGTCCTAACGTATTTTGGATTCGTAACGGATGTAGCAGGCGGAGTCAAAATCCAATGTCTACCAGCAAATCTCAGAACGTCCATGATTGACAGTTCCTTCACAATATATTTTCCGTTGTCGTCGAAAAAGCACTGGAAGTCAATTATAACTGCAGTGTTATCCATAATACTGTAAGACAAAGAAACCACACATTACAAACTCTATATATGTATATATTATGTTTAAACATACAAATATCGTTGCGATATTAATATGTGAACTTACGTTTACAGAGGTCTGGACTGAAGCACCGAGAGACGTCAACTGACGAAAGAAACAAGTGTTGAGGAGGGTTACTATACATGGAGACGAATTTTTTTAGTAGGTGGGGAGGTGTCGTCGTTCTCCATGTTGATGCGTTGTCGTATTCGATAATGACCGTATGCAAGCGTATCATGACCATTGTCTAATATATAGCGCTTATCATCATACGGTGACAACGCTTGCTTATTTACACGCATCGTGTACAGCGTATGATGATCGCTACGTAAACAAAGCGCACTGGTAGAAAACTGACAATGACCAGTGAGACACTTGCGATACATATCGTGTCGCAGACTCCTCTTAATTGCAACTCGAGGCACACCTTTACATACACGTTTTTGACACTATTGGGTGGGATCTTCGTGGGCCACAAGGAACGAATAACATTTCGCACGGAGACCCACGAATTCTCTAATAGGACGACCACACGTTTCATCCTTGAACAGGCCGACAACCTTTTTGTTCTTAAGGCTATAACAAGGATGAGACGTAGGGTAATCCGATGTGTCAAAAACGTGTAGGTCCTTCTTCATGTCTGCATACAAGTCTGATGTTTGAATGCTATACATCAGACTGTCTGTATCTGTCATTAATAATTTAACGTTGCAACCGTACTTGGCGACAGCATAACGATAATGAAAGTCGTACATTATCGTTTTGCTAACGTCAAGCACCGTGAAGCCGACATACACGGGACGGGAAAGAACAATGGATTTTTTACGGAGTGAGAGCCCCACCAGATCGTTCGTATAACGAATCATACGTTTTAGCCTAGGTGTGGAAACTAGTTTTTGAAGCCGTCGTTCATTCGAGACTAGTTCAAAGTCTATATGTTTCCGTACGTTCTCCAGCGACTTACCGTATACGGCGTTGTTCATCAGTTTGAAAAGGTCTTTTTCAAAACTGTTGACGGCTGTTTGCCTCTTGCGGGTGTTGAAATCGATAAACGGTTTCAACCAAGGGCTTTGCTTAAAACACAACACCCTAAAAGTCGCTTTCAGCTCTAAGCCAAGACTTAAATACAATTTCAAATTTAGATAATGGAGAACGTAATTTTGTTTGTCCTCCAAAGTTGTTAACAACTTCTCTACGGATGACCCTGATTCGTTATACGATGATCTGTATATACTCTCGTGTAAACGTTTGGAAAAGGGAGAAAGGATATCGGGTGTTATGCGCTGGCGCACAGGTGCAAGTGGGTAGTCGGAATGCAGGTCGTGTAAGGTATCAGGATAGTGTAGGTCGACTTCGAGGATGTACCCGATGTCGGAATCATCACTCACATTACGTACGTCGAAGGACTCGATTTCGTTACGATCTAGCCATCGGAAGTCTGCGTAAGGGAATGGTTGCGACATGGCTGCACCGTATAAATTATTACAGTCTGTATACAGAATGAAGGAGGTCGGTTTCGATACATCGTACTGATCTGGAATCAGAGGATTGTTAGCGACTGCGTGACGGTTGGATATCATCGCGCAGCCTCCGCGAATCCCAGACTCAAGGAACAGATGCAGATTTATCTCTGTTAACAGCTGTAATTCGACCCCTGTCATTTTTAGCATCGCGTTCCAAGCGAGTCCGGGAAGCGAGTAAAAATGACACGGGTCCAAACAGTAATCGCGTAAGGCCATGTCTCGGAAACTTTCAAAGACATCGGCCAGCAGCATTACGTCTGTCAACAAATACAAATCGTGGTAATCTCCAAACGTACGCAGATTGAATGCACTCCACACGTTTTGTGCGTGCTCGTAATCTGCGTTCGAAATAGACGATTCCAACAACCGGTTATCAAAGTGTTCACGAGCGGGTAGACTTGTTTCGTTGAACCGATCAATGCTGTCAACGTACTCGTAAGGGTATACCCCCTTGCGTACGAGCAGATTGGTCTGTTCGTCGAAACCCCGTCTAAGCATTTCCTCTCTGAGCAAAGGAAATTGGCTCCCGGACGTGGACAGATTGGTAACGAGTGTGTCCAGAGAGCGATTAAGAAATTGAAAGGAGTCTACGAAACGCAAGGGACCCAGGGAGAACGACACGTAACGCTCACTGGATGTTGCAATGCAGGATACGTGTTGGTCCTTATATTTTCCTAAACCCTGCATTAAATGGTGACAGTCGTAGCCACGAAGGTTATGAAAGAAGACGGGGATATGACGAGGCATCTTGTAGCTTAGATTACAGCTATTGTGGGCTGCTCCCAAGAATTTCCCCGTAAGATGACAATGATTGCGTACCTTGTCATCGTCTGTCAAAGGGCGCTCACACAAATGACAAACGGTGGCGTTAGTGAATGCAACATTGTCATCATCGGACATAATTATTTGTACGTTATGTCGTACTACCTTCATCATATCCTCGGCGTCTTTCATCAACCACGAGAAGAAAGTGTCTACGACGTTTTCACCTCGATAAACTTTAGCCTCTCTCCAGAGTCTGTGTGTATGATCGACGATAGCATAGGAGAAACCTGACGGAATATGCATCGCTTCGTATGATGTGGACGATACAGGAGGACAAGTTATTTTCTGACGGACACCGTTGCTATCAACTGAGTAGAATTCACCTAACTCGTGCACTGTCGTCGGGACGTTGTTACCAGGTGAACACGATTGAAGCGGAGTGATAAGGGACTCGAAGTCGGCGTAGACAGTAAAGGGTACTTTAAGACAGTGCGCGTAATTTTTAAATGACATAAACTTCTCCTCCTCTGTGGGCATTTTGGTTTTCTGCTCGCCGTGAGGTGTACAGTAGGGGAGATGATCGGACAGACCATGTTCTGTGGTGAAACGATGCAGGCAGTAGTCACAGTAAAATGATTTATGTTCGAATTTTGTTAGGGATGATAACAATCTACTCATGTTACTGATAAGACAGTAATGTTTTCGGCTATTTGTATCGGACAGAAGCAAAAGATTAACATGATGTAATCTGTCCTTATTGGGGGTAATTCTTAACGGATAAACCTCATTTTTTGATTCGTTTCTGATATTGTCTTCTATATCATAGCCGAAAACGTTTATAGAAATGTTGGGATTCTGTGTTTCAAATTTAGAAAGTGAGTTTATAGAAACAGGGTACTCGATACCGGACATATTTATTGTGTTTATGAATGAGGTGTATTTTGAAACACGTTCTTTATGCTTTTGTTGAGGGTGTATGTGAGCTAGTACGGACCATAGAAAACACATTTCATCTTGAGGGTTCTTGATGTTGACTACTGCCTTGGTGAGTGCAAGTTTTCGCGGGGTTGAAGGTAGGAGGACGCTGCTAGAGGCCGGTACCGTCCAACAACCAGTTCCAGCTTCAGTACAGCATCCACCGACCATCCGCTCCCGTCACGGGTAAAATTGGATATGCTATTCATGATTTTATCGTAGGATTCATCGAGTAGACAGTTCAACTCGTCGTTGTCGTCCGTGAGCAACGTACGACAACGTCCGTGGAAGACGGCGTCTTTGGTTACCTCTTTTTCTTCGCCGCTGTCACCATCTAACATAGTTTTAGTGAAACGTATCCTGCACGCAATATGCCATTTGATACTGCGTAAACGTGCTTGTTCTGCCAGAATATCCTTGCACAATAAAGGTCGCACCTCGGTCATTATCGGTACTATATCTTGATCTTCTTCTGTGTCCGTGTACACGGGCAGATAATTAAACGTTATGAGGGATCCTCTAATACTACTGTTTCGCACGATATAAAATCGTGTCATATCTGAAACAATAGAAACACATGTATTAGCTAATAGGAATGATGAATAACACACACAAATTCATGTTTGTGGTAAATAAATAGATAGTACACGTTAGTAATACGTTAGTTTATTGCAAACTGTGAAGATGGCAGCTACTCCTGATTTTAGCATTGAAAGTGAAAGAAGAAAATCGTTCAAGTATTGGGAAGTGACGTTTGTCAGCCCCGACGAGTTAGCGTTTGCTGGGTTTTACTACTATCCGCTAAATTATGATGTTTGTGGACATAGTATGTCATTCATAGACGATAGAGTTAAATGCTTTTGTTGCGGAATTGAATTAGTTCATTGGAGAGAAGGTGACATACCTATGGTGGAACATGAAAAATTTTCTCCGTCATGTCAATTTCTAAACGATGTCAAGAGACAATACATTGGGGAGAAGGTAACAAACCTATGTCAGAACATAAAAAATTTTCTCCGCCATATCAATTTCTAAACAACGTCAAGAGACTATCTTGTACAGGTTAGACAGAGTTAATTCATATCAAACAAATTTGGTTTGCTACATAATTATAGAGAGACAATTGGTATTTTAAAAAATTTTTACCTTGTTGAGGATGTCCCTGTTCCTGCTGATGTTCTGGATTCTGTTGAAGGTCGGACATGATGATATTCAGATGTGTGAATGAATACTGAAAAACAAAGAAACTGTTATAGATATATATAGTATTTTTAACGCCGGTATTATGTTAGTGTATCTTAAACCATGAACAACGCACGCAAGACTATAGCTCTAGAGCTACACAGAGCAGCGAGAAGGAATTTCGTTAGGCGCGCGGTTGAATTGAAGGGTCTACACGACTTGTACCAGGCGGATCTTGTGGAGATGATACCATACGCTCGAGTGAACAAAGGGTACAAGTACATGATGACAGTGATCAATGCGTTTAGCAAGTACGCGTACGCTGTACCATTGAAAACAAAGACAGGAAAAGAAGTAAAGCATGCACTAGAGCCTATACTAACTGCTAATCGAATGAAATATTTACAGACAGACAACGGGAAGGAGTATTACAACAGCACAGTACAAGCGTTGCTAAAAAAGTATAATGTGAAACATTACTCAACCTACAGTGAGAAAAAAGCTTCCATAGTGGAACGTTTTAATCGCACATTGAAGACACACATGTATCGAGCTTTCAGCGAACAAGGACACTACCGCTGGTTGGATCTACTACCTACATTACTGAAATCGTACAACAATACAACACACAGAACCATTGGTATGAAACCGAGTGAAGTGAATGACGCCAACGAACATATAGTGTTGGAACGAATAAGGAAGAACACAGCGCCTAAAATCAGTCCAACGAAACCACCCAAATTTAAAGTCGGTGACCGTGTTCGTATAAGTAAGCACAAAATGACGTTCGCCAAAGGTTATACGCCAAATTGGACTAACGAAATATTCACTGTGGATAAAGTACAATCCACTACTATCCCCGTCACTTATCTGCTAAAAGATCATCTAAACAAAGTGTTGAAAGGTGGTTTTTACGAGCACGAGATTAGTAAGTCCAAAGTCGGCGACGTATACCTAGTGGAAAAGGTGTTACAACGCAAAGGTGACAGAGTGCGTGTTCGTTGGCTTGGTTTCGATGGTAAACACGATGCATGGATACATAAGAAAGATCTAATATAAAAAGGTGACAGCACGTGCTGAAAACAGTATGCTTTCGGTATTCACAAAGATGAAGATTGTACAGCAAGCAAACAAATTACCAATAAAGGATATGGACTTTTTGGCTGGTGACGAAGGCAGTGCTAAGCGTAAACATGGCCCGCTATTACCGAACAGTATTCGCTGTATCGTTACAGGCCCAAGTTCCTGCGGGAAATCAAATGTGCTATTCAACCTACTGTTTGATGCCAACGGACTACGTTTCCACAACGTATACGTGTTTTCAAAATCATTATTTCAACCAAAATACAGAATGCTAGAAACAGTGATGAAATCACTCGCTGATGAAGGTTTAGGTTATCATGCATACAGCGAGAACGAAGAAGTCCCGCTACCGAGTGAAATCACTGGTCTCGACTCTGTTATCGTATTCGATGATGTATCGTGTGAAAGACAAAACAATATTCGAAAGTATTTTGCTATGGGGAGACATAGCGGTGTGGACACATTCTATCTATGCCAGACATATAGCCAGATACCGAAACAATTGGTACGTGACAACGCTAACTTGTTGATATTGTTCAAACAAGACGATCTAAATTTACGACATGCATACAATGATCACGTTAACATAGATATGAAATATGATGCTTTCAAAGACGTCTGCATGGAAGCGTGGAAGGATCGTTATGGATTTCTAGTCATAGACAAAGACTCACCAATAAATGAAGGTAGATATAGAATCGGCTTTGATCGATTCATAATTGTTTCCGACGAAGTATAAAAGTGGTTGCACTGTAGTAATGTAATCAGTCCTCTTGCTAACACACGATGGCAATGAATAAGGAGGAACGACTCGCGTATGATATAGACACGATAAGCGACAACATAAGGAAAAAATATCATGCATTACAACACGGTATCAGAGAAAGCGACGAGACGTTTAGAAAAAATTACAGACCGATTCTGGAACCGTTAGAAGCTATTTCACGAAAGTTAAGTGGTGACATGATGGAGGAGGAGGAGGAGGAGGAGAAGCAGCAGATAAAACAAGAAGAGCCTACACAACACGTAATAACAGAAAACGAAAGTGGTATGCAAAGTCATAACGCTTCTCATTTCAGTGAAGAGGACGCCTGGAACCCTAACGCTTCACATTTCAGCGAGGATTCATTAGCAAACAAATATATGCGTTTGTGTGAATCGGCGGACTGTAAACGGATTATAGATCGCATGTATGGTGTTCGATACGAAGGTGGTAAATTTATGATAGGTGATTCAAATGTAAAAATCGATTATAACGACAACTTTCATGTCAAAGGAAAAATTTACGAGGGTACACCTGGTCTGTATGAACTTTTGTTTATGAAACTACCGAAAAAATACAATAAGGATGATATGAGGAAATATAAGTCCATACTACTAGCAACCAACGGACACAAACAAAAATATAAACACAATACGCGAATAAACAGTAACAGTGGCGTCAAGTACCGACTAGTAATATCTAAATTGTTTGCACGAAAACGTACAGGGAGTGGCTATATGGAGATTAAACCGAACACTGCAATCGATTACGTGCATTGGGATGATCCTAACGAGTTGGTTAATAGATTGAGACTGTTAATGGCGTCTCAAAATAGCGGCCATACTGGTCATAGGAATGAAATCGTTTCGATATTGGAAGAATTACGTGAAACCGGCATTATCATATAAAAGCAGACGCACCGTTCTATAACCATCAGTTCTTCTTCATAAATATGAGTGTAGACAAGTTCGGTAGACACGACAGCGCTGTAAGAGTGCGAAAAGAAACTCATCGAAGTCTGCGTGAGGATATCGGTTTAGGAGTGACTAACGACGGTCACTTTGATGTGAAAAACAAAAAGATATGCAACTTGGGTGATCCTGAAGAGTTGCACGATGTTGTTTCTTTACAGTACGTAAAGGACACATGCTTACAGTACAAGAACGACAACGCTACCGTAGACGCAAAAGATCATCGAATAATAAGGCTAAACGATCCGCTTAAATCAAGAGATGCAGCCACAAAACGATACGTAGACGAGAAGAGTTTGAAAAAAGATCGTGCAGGTAACGTAATCGTTAATGACTGTCGACTAACACGTGTGCAAGCGCCTGTTGATTTCAAAGACGCAGTGAATTTGGAATTTTTACACGCACACACAATCAGTTTGCAAAACGATACTTTCTACGCTGCCGGAAGAAAAATTACGAATATAGCGAACGGTGTCAATGACAAAGACGCAGTCACTGTACGACAAATGCACGAATTAAAATTACATATAAAGGCCGAATTGTACAAGGTCACTCAGGTATTTCACGCTCATATAATCAATCTAATAAAGTTTGTCTATAAATATCAAGACAGCACGACACAGCGTTCAGTCCTGTCTGAATATATTGAAGAGGTGGGGCGTTTAATAGACGTTCTCGATACGGAAACGGAAATCAAGGATTGGAGATCTGTTTACAAGAATGCACGTACTTCGTAAGAAAAGAATGGGGCGTGGTGTAATTGGAAAAATACTTAAAAACACTGTGCCCGCTATCGTTTCGTCAGTACCTACTTTGATTAATCGAGCGGTGGACGCATTACCAGTAGAATTACACCTACCGGGCTACCGATTCTGTGGACCTGGAACAAAACTCAAAGAGAGATTGGCACGTGGAGATCGAGGAATCAACGAGTTGGACGAAGCCTGTCGCGAACACGATATCGCTTACGCTAAATACAAGGACAACGAACGAAGACGCGTAGCGGATCGTGTGCTAGCCGGCAAGGCGTGGGATCGAGTGAAAGCTTTGAATTCAGGCATCAGCGAAAGAGCGTACGCGGCGGCCGTAGCGGCAGCGATGAAGGCGAAATCGGCAGTGGGTGGAGGGAGCTCGCGTAGTGGTTGCAGAAAAAAGAAGAAGGGTTCAGGAATTAAACGTCAATCCGTGAACAAACGCAAAACGACCTGCAAACGCAAAACAGTCCCAAGACATAAACGTAACAATAAAAAAATAGCGTCAGGTCTATACCTACGTCCTTACAGACAAAAAAACTAATTTGCATACCAGTGCGTGCATTGTCTGACAGTGATTTGTATGTGTACGCAAAACTTTTGAAAATACCTTATTTCAGAGGAGTTTTTATGCGTAACACTTTACCACACACACGACCATGGAAGAATGAGAGTGCAGTTGTTAATCTAGACAGTGCAGAAGGACCTGGTACGCACTGGGTTTGCTACAAGAAGCGAAACAAACAAGTTTACTACTATGATGCGTATGGTAATATGCAGCCACCTCTTGAGCTGACACAGTATTTTGGAACCGACACTGACATTTACTACAATTACGAACGTGAACAGCCACCACACACAGTCATCTGCGGGCATTTATGTTTGGACTTCTTAACGCGCGAGTGATCAGTAAGCGACAAGATGTCTTCGCTGTCGGTCACCTTAACAGGTACGAATGCTGCTGCTCTTGTATGTGACTTTTTCCCGCCTCTCGAACTAACAAACGGCGAATGGTATGTAGGTCTATTGGACTTTACTACATACAACAGTATACCGAACGTGATTGAAGGAAAAAACAACGTGTTTCCAGTACTACGAGACGGAACAACGTGGGACTTGATAACTTTACCTACAGGTGCTTATGAAATCGGTGACATAGAAGCCTTCCTCAAAAAGCAGTTAGGAGACTCAAAGATTAGTCTACGTCCTAACAACAATACACTGAAATGTGAACTGACTTGTGCACTGGATATTGACTTTCAACAAACAGTGTACGGTATCGGTGATATGTTGGGTTTCAAGGAAAAGCGTCTGCTTGAAGCGAATAAAACTCACACGTCTGACGCCACAGTTAACATTATAAAAGTGAACAGTATACTGTTTAAAGGTGTAATATAGCGCAAGGATCATACAAGAACGGTAAAACCGAGCACACACTGCACTCGTTCTATCCGTCAGTCGAACCAGGATTCAAAATAATTGAATCGCCTACAAACGTCATATACCTACCTGTGAATGTGAGTCGTTTGGACAACATAACATTATCTTTACACGATCAGGACGGTGACGTAATAGATTTTCGCGGAGAAGTCATCACTGTGCGTTTACATCTAAAACGACTATAGACATGCGCTTGTACTTTGTTTCTTCGCCACCGCTGCTACCACAGTCGTCAGTAATAAAAAAAGAAGAAGAAGAAAGATCAGTTAGGAAACGCATCAGTACTCGTTCGAAACTGAAACGATTAACATCAGTTAACCGTCGTTTCCTGATTTCACTGGGTTTTGTTGTTGTAAACAAGTAACATGGCGAGTGGAATATTATCAGTGGAGCAGCAACCGTTCTTTGAAGACAGTATCACACACTTTTCATTTCACTCACACGCACCGTACGCAACAACAAGATATGGAAACAATGATGAAATACGTGTGCCAATACAACAACAGGACGTCTTTACACTGCCGTCAGAAAGTTTCCTCTACATCGAAGGCAAGTTGGTTAAAAACCCTAGTGTGGCTGCAGATACTGCACTGAATGTGGAACTGGTGAACAATGCTATAGCATTTCTCTTTGAAGAGATTCGTTACGAGTTGGCCGGAGTGGTAGTGGACCATACCAGAAACGTCGGTGTTACGTCAACTATTAAAACTTTTCTATCACTCAACAACAACGCACGTAACGCAATGGAAAACGCAGGTTGGGTGGCGCCGACCACGAACATATTAAAAGTGAATGATGACGGCGAATTCAACTTTTGTATACCACTGAAAATGCTAATGGGATTCGCAGAAGACTATACACGCATCGTGCTGAACGTGAAACAAGAACTTATACTCCTACGCGCTTCTACCGACATAAATGCTATGGTTTTAGTAAGCGGACAAACTACTGCTAATTGTGTTCTTGAACTAGATAAAGTTTACTGGAAAATGCCTTATGTACATGTAGCTAATGTGTACAGATTACCACTGTTACGACTCATAGAGAAAGACCACCCGATAACTATGCCTTTTAGGACCTGGGAGTTGCACGAGTATCCTGCCTTACCACAGACTAAAAGGCAGAATTGGATTGTCAAGGCCTCGAGTCAGCTAGAAAAATCACGCTTTGTTGTGTTAGCGTTTCAGACAGCAAGAAAAAATGTACTGACAGCACACGCCGATGAATTTGATCACTGTAACGTGATCAATGCGAGACTGTTTCTAAACGACAAGTATTATCCTTACGATAATTTAAACTTGGATATTGGGAAAGACCGTTTTGCATTATTGTACAATATATACGCCAGTTTTCAAAGTTCGTATTACCACCGTTTAGACGGCAGCCCAGTACTGACACCGGAATTATTCAAATCAAAAGCCCCGCTGTTTGTGTTCGATTGTAGCAAGCAAGACGATACACTTAAGTCTTCAGCAGTTGATGTACGTTTAGAATTTGAATCGTCAATGAATTTTCCTAGACAGACAACCGCCTACTGTATGATACTACATGATTCGCTTGTAGAATATACACCATTGTCCAACACAGTACATAGACGTGTTTAAGTCTTATTTTATACATATTTTGTAAATACTAGTTTTAAATATACATATTTGTAACATTATAATATTGGAGCTGTGTGTGTGTGTGTGTGTATGTATTTTTAATTGTAAAACTAGTTTAGATATATTTTCATACTTGTAACAATATAATCTTGGAGCTGTGTATGTATTTTTAATTGTAAAAACTGTTTAATATAATCTTGGAGCTGTGTGTATGTATTTTAATAAATGTATATATTACACACACTTTATTATTATTATTTGTATAACCCACTCCATAATGTATACGCATAACAATTTGATCATACACATACGCGCACACATACACACACACACACACACACACACACACACACACACATGTATTAAATTCAATAAATAATAATGCGCTTGATAATGTTTTAATGCAAATAATTTTAGGAAAGTCTACATTCCGCTTTCATAAGGAAATAGTCACTGCTTACAGCTATGTATGTATGTCCACAACAGAATTAGAGAGATATAAATGTCATCATACGCTGGGACCTACTTTCTAAATTTGTTACATTAAAAATGTTTGTTTAAAGCAATTTTTCAGAAAAATTGTAACAGACATAATAATTTGATCATACACACACACACACATACACACACACACACACACACGTATTAAATTCAATAATGCGCTTAATAATGTTTTAATGCAAATAATTTTTACGTTTAAATAAAATCTGCACATACATTAAAATTAAATAAAATCTGTACACTTACCAAAAACTAGTATGTGTTGTCTATACACCCTTAATGATGACAGTTGTGTGTATACTGAATGCGCACAAACAGTCTTTCAACTATTAAAAAAATGCAGTGATAGCTTTCACGCAGGCAGTCAAATGCGAAATTGCCACTATAAAAATACGGTAAGAATATATTTTCAGAAATTGTAATTTGATCATACACACACACACACACACACATACGTATGTATTAAATTCAATAAATAATGCGCTTGATAATGTTTTAATGCAAATAATTTTTACGTTTAAATAAAATCTGTACATACAATAAAAATTATACTCAGTTATTAACGTATTCAAAATGTTTCAATAATGCGCTTGATAATGTTTTAATACAAATAATTTTTACGTTTAAATAAAATCTGCACATACATTAAAATTAAATAAAATCTGTACACTTACCAAAAACTAGTATGTGTGTTGTCTACACACCTTTAATGATGAAAGTTGCGTATACTGAAGACGCACAAACAGTCTTTCAACTATTAAAAAAGATGCAGAGTGATACCTTTCACGCAGGTAGTCAAATGCGAAATTGCCACTATAAAAATACGGTAAGAATATATTTTCAGAAATTGTAATTTGATCATACACACACACACACGTATGTATTAAATTCAATAAATAATGCGCTTGATAATGTTTTAATGCAAATAATTTTTACGTTTAAATAAAATCTGTACATACAATAAAAATTATACTCAGTTATTAACGTATTCAAATGTTTCAATAATGCGCTTGATAATGTTTTAATACAAATAATTTTTACGTTTAAATAAAATCTGCACATATATTAAAATTAAATAAAATCTGTACACTTACCAAAAACTAGTATGTGTGTTGTCTACACACCCTTAATGATGAAAGTTGCGTATACTGAATGCGCACAAACAGTCTTTCAACTATTAAAAAAGACGCAGAGATAGATTTCACGATGTATCAGCACATACACAAGCAGTCAAAATGAGAAATTTTCGCTAATTTTCTGTGCGTATATATATTGTACACTGGTAGTGGGAGAAAGCTTGCATGTCCGTTTTTAGAGTAATTACTGTCAGCGGTGTTAATGCTTGACAGGTGTCAAATTAGAAAGTAGAGTTGTCCGTTTTTAGAGTAAATAGTTTATAATCCATAATTAATCCTAATTACTGTCAACGCTGCTAATGACTGACAGGTGTCAATTAGAAAGTAGGACGTCGTACACAAGGTTAATGACCTCTGGTTTAAGTTATCGAATAACTATATCTAATTCAGTATCGTTGTGTGTGCATAGACTTGTTTGGTTGAACCGATCAATGCGGTCAACGTACTCGTATCAAAACCATGTATTTAATTATTTAAAACAAATTATGGTTTATTTTAATTTATTTCGTTATAAACCTCCGAATATGCATGCAATTATTTGTATAGTAATCAGAAATGTGTGAGACATTTTAATAATTTGTAGGTTGTATCTTACAATCATGAAAATTATTATTTAAACTGATAATTGTTTTATTAAAATCTTACAATGACGAAATATTATTATTGCATTGTTTACAATATATATATTTAATGCAAAAATGAATTTTTAAAATTACAATCGTCTGTAAACTATATTTAAGTTCGTGTACACACATACAAATCGTTTGAATAAGGGAATTCTTATCAACGTTTGCAGCGAGAGAGAGAGACATATACAATGTGTGTATGTGTACACAAAACTTTTGAAAATACCTTATTTCAAGGAGATTTTTTTATGTGTAACACTTTACCACACACACAGACTTGACAGTATATTAATTTCTAAATCGTGGTCAATGATTGTCATGTGTCAAAAAAAGGACGCAACGAGGTAGGTGATAAATATATTTCCTGGTGATTACATTTTAGTATCGCTACTTACAATAATCCATAAGTAGCACGACGCTTATGTAAAACTGATGACATAAAGAGAGAGAGTTTATATCGTGATCGACAACTGTGTCTAGAGACAAAGAGAGAGGAGGGGAGAGAGAGTTGATATCGAAGTCGTCAACAATTTACTATAATATAGTTTGAATTTCCCACCGAAGAAAAATGTTGGCAGATCTGTTCTATACACACAATAATGCAGGATTGGTAACCCTGATCATATATTTTAATATACACTATAATACACACACATATCAAGTTTGAACCCATACATAGGTTGGTAAACCTGATCATATAGATTAAATATACATTATAACACACAACAAATTTGAACTCATGCAAGGTTGGTAACCCTGATCATATATTTAATATATACACTATAATGCATCAAGTGATAGAAAGTGAAAGTGATCTAGGCTCGCGAAAGGCGGCATATAAAAAAATAACACGGATGCTGTGGTCCAGATACGCGAAAAAGTCGCGGATCTTGACACAGATCAGCGAAAAAGTCGCGGATGCTGTGGTCCAGTAGAAAGTGAAAGTGATCTAGGCTCGCGAAAGGCTGCATATATTCACGGATATGCAAATCAATTTAATTAAAAAAATAAAAATATCAAATTAAAAAAAATAAAAAAATTGGGAACGGCGGCATCTCTTTGATCTAGGCTCGCGAAAGGCTGCATATATTTGAACTTGGCGCGCGAAAGGCGGCATGAAATTTTATTGGTGGAAATTCGCGGATGCTGCAGGTCCAGCGGTGGTGGTGGGGGAATAACGGTACTTGGGTCAGAACCGGTGTTTTCCCCCTACTAATATTAGTAGAGAACCGTTTTCTTTTACAAGGCTTTATTTTCTTTTATTTTATAAATACATGTCTTTTCAATGCCTAAATACATTAGCCACTGCCTGCTTTGCTTTGCACTGGGTAGTGGGGCGTCTTTGCACACATGGCTTAATTGCAGCTTCCGCGACGTGCCCGATGACTGACAGATGAAAACAGTGCTGGACTTTTATTGAAAGGGTACCTAACTACTGGGAAAGGATACGCCAACACGGTTATCCTCAAGATGGCGCCGGAATTTTGAGCAATTTGTATGCTTTAGTAGCACTGCCTCTGGTGACGACGCGGACGGCAGATGCCGTACCCCTCGGACACAGTAGGCAGACGTCTTGAGGCGTTGGTCGTTCCCCGCGAGCCAGGGAAACTCCGTGCCGGTGGTGAACGGTAACTAGGCCAAGCAGTGTGCTAAAAACATGCTTGGGGAAGGATTTCCCTGAGGAGCGAAGGTGAAACAGAAAGAAAAGAAAGATGCTTGGGGCTATTTAGAGTAGTATGACGAGGCTGGCTTACCGAGGGTCATCAAGAATCTCCCGAGGGCGTTTGATCCTGATAGGGAGAGATAGTACGGACGTACTAATGGTTCTGAGGTAGGGGAAGGAAAAGGTCGTTGCGGAAGCAAAGAGAGTTTCGGCGAGCGACAGGACATATGTCACTTGCTGAACGTCTCCTTCTTTAGTGAAACTGTCTGTTGTCCAGATACCAAAGAATCTCAGAATCTAAGCTCCCCCCCCCCCCACCAAAGTCCTCTGCACTGTCCTTCAGTTCTCTATATCCCCACCCTCTCACCCATTTGGATGCAGTTACGTCTCAATATGTGCATTCTCCACTTCGTATTGTCATATTTATTTTACGACTCTCATTTCTGTTCATCTCTTAAGGAAGAGTCACAAATTAGTTACTCTTTCACTCCAACCGATTTTTACTCCATTTTTACGGGTTTTTCTTTCACTCCATACTTCCATATCCTCTTTCAAACACTTAAATGATTTTTTTCTCAGGAGTGTCGATGTATCCACACCATATGTTGCTATGCTCTAGTGTGGTACAAACTTCTTTCCCAAACAAATTGTATATTGAATATAACTAATGGTAAATTGGGCATTATACTGAAAGCGGACACACTGCAATACGTTTGCCATGAACAAGTGCGTCTTTGTACTTCATCGTGTACTGTTGCTTCTTTTTCTACATTATAGGTATGCTCATTCGTTCGGCGCAGTTCGTTTAGTTGGCTGGTCAAAGAACATGCTGTCCGTTGCTCGTAACAGATACATATACTTCGCAACTCAAGAGTTTATGTGCGAGACCACGAAACGATACTGTCATCTGGAGAACAGCGGTGTTACAAATGCCGCGCGTAATGCGCACAGGCACGCGGTTGGAAAACAGTAAGCTTAAGATTAAGATAGTTATTATTTTCTTTGTTGTCTGAGTAAAGAATACACAACTAACAATTCTGTCGTTATGGCCGCCCAAGCCTAACAGACTGGACAGATTTCGTGAGAAAAGTTTACGGCCTATATGCTATTGCATAACTCTATTAAAATTAGCGGGAACAATTTAACTACTGAAATAGACAAATCGGTTTTTCACGCCTTAATACATCGTTAGCTTTTGGCCGTCACAACAGTTGCAGTAAGTTTCATGTAATTTATTAGCGATATTCAATAAATATTCATTGTGCCTAAATAAAACAAAGTAGTGATCGGTAGTGAAAATTTAAGTAATGAGCCCGCTGTATACATGTTCCCGCTTTCTGTAGACAATTTGTATGTATTTGCGTGTGCGGAAGTCTGTAGTATAGATCTGTGTTATTTGTTCCTCGGGTAGTATTCTGCTTCGACGTTTGTGTTATTACGTTGGTCCTGAAAAAGCCGTTTCACCTTGTAGGCTTTACTTACAGGCTACAACGAGAGCATATGTATTAATAAATATTATATATACGCGTTTATTTACTTGTTTATACCTCTATATATGATACGAAACGACTGGTCACTTATTTACTGCGTGTTAGAGTGCGTCACATGCTAACAGGTACTTGTCATGTTACCGGGGGGTATACTCCAACGATAAGCTATACAAACAAGTATTATTAGACGGCCCATCCCATTTTATCACGTCACGTCACACACGCGCCCTCGTACACCACACGTCCGCTGCGTGACATTGGTCGTTGCTCCCGCAGTCGTTCCGGTTTTTCGTTTATCGTTCTTTCCAAAGATTTCAAAGACATCTCACCTCGTGTGCGGTCTGTCACACTCATCGCATACGATGTAATACAACAATACTCCATACTATTCCAGTAGGCCTAATCCATATTTGATTTAAAAGCTCCCATCTATCCGTGTCCGAGTGACGCCTGCACTTCAGAGTCTCTTTCCTCCATCTTATCGTACACGTCCTCCTGGGTCTACTCCGTTTAATTGGAACCCAGTTTAACGGGTCTTTGGGCCAGCTACCATCAGATATCCTTCACCACGCGAACCATTTCGTATTTATGATGTCTAATTTTGTTTTTTCAACACACATTTACCTCCTGATATCTTCAATGCTCTGGAGCCTAGACAGCCCACTAGATCTTCTTCGAAAGTGCAGTCCCACTGCTTGCAGCCTTCGGAAGTTTCTTTGCTTTACCTCCCTTGTTTCAGAGCAATAGGTGACTACACAGCTACGCTGGAAATAAATAGTACCACATCGCTGAGTTCCTGGCATACCGTGGAGCGCGAGGCTGTTCCAGACCGTTCTACGCGACAGAATTACGTAATGCCCCTTCGACTACCCTACCGGCATCAAGGCCCGCTATCTCACTACAATGCAAGGCGGCGGAAGTATAAACACTTCGAAGCGGCTCAGTTCAGTTGTACGTGGCGATTTTATCAGTCCGGTTCGCAGTGATCGTGCGGTGTATTGAGAAGTGATTATTGTCGTCATTAGTGCAAAACTGTTATAAGGTGACATTTATTGTTAGACAAATTTAACTTGAATTATTGCGTAAGAGTGCTTTGTTGATTATTTATAACTGATGTTTGTGTCTAATTAAAGCTTGTAATTTGCGACTTCATTGGTGTCAGTTATTCTGTTTCCACTGTCCCCACGACGATCCGGTGTGACCGTCGTAACAATACTTTCTTAGTTCCCCCTATCCAAACCAACGACAGCACCATGCACAATCAAGTTTCTATTGTATTATGTAGGCCTAGTAGTACCACTAGAAGTGCACTAGGAATCGTGTATTACTAGGTCGCCTGTTATTGTATTGCGGAATTTCCATACTCAAAATTATGAGAACTCAAAATACCAATCAAGCAAATTAAAAATTACCATCTTGGTATAATAAAAATAAGTTACGCTTTTTTACTATTATTTCTGCAACAATTCTGATGAATAAATATTCGCTGTGACATCATTTTTATCATATTCTACACTGAGATGAAAAATAACAAAAGCGCCTGCGTGACTCTTAGAACGCGACTACCCCTCCGAAGCTGTTCCGTTTAGAGAACGTTCTGCGCGGCATTAGGATTAGGATTATGTAACGTTCGGCCATTCGAGACGCTCCTTCTACACGTTACTCGACTATCCTATCGCACCCACGCTCGCTATGTCACTACAATGCTCGAGTATAAATACTGTACTGGATTTAGAAGCGGCTAGTTCGGTTTCAGACCAGTTATATTAGATTGAGGTTCGGGTTGTGACTGGCCGACAGTGATTAATGTGTTAATTAGTACGAAACTGTAATAAGGTGACATTTATTGGACAAATTTAATTTTAATTAGGCTATTGTATAAGAGTGCCTTTGTTGATATATAACTATCGTTTTTTCTGTTTGAAGTTTGAGTTACGGTACAAAGGTCTATTTACACCTTGCGTACAATCTGCCAGATATACAACTTTGAGGTCTCAAATACTAAGACAAAAGTGATGGCCTTCCTAGGGAGGAACTCTGTAAGAACAAAAATTGTAATTGACAATGGTGTTTTGGAGCCGGTATCATATTTTAATTATTTGGGATGTGATATCTCATATAGGAAGGCTAACGATATCGAGAGAAAGTTAATAAATTTATTGATACTTGTGGAACAATAAAACGACTATTGAAGAATAAAACGCAGAGCGAGACACAGCTAAAGTTCTATAAGATAGTAGATATTTCAAAAATACAGGCCTCGGAAATGAAATTTTTTAAGAACAGTTACGGGATGTAGTTTGAGAGATCGTCTACGTAACGACGACGTAAGGAAAGGCCTGAAGTTACAGTCGGTTCTGGGGAGAATAAAGTAATACAGACAGAATTCCATGTGCCATTTGGAACGGATGGTAGACACGCGTATTCCTAAACAAGCGTTTGAGTGTAGGCCAGTGACGATGAGAAATCGTGGAAGACCCTGGGGAAAAATGGTCAGACTCTGTGAAGTCGGAACGGGTTATAGCCCAAGCCATGTAGTTAAGAAGAAGAAGAAGAAGACGTTTGTAATTAGCGGCTTGATTGGTGTCAGCTATTCTGTTTCCACTGTGCAACACGACGATCTGTGTGACTGTCGTAACAATATAGTATTTTATAAAAATCGAAACACTTTTCCAAGTTGATGTTATTATGACAGCTATAAAGTGTACTGACAGGTGAGATTTATCACTTGTCCGTAATCCTTGAACTAAACGAAATGAAATCAGCGCACATTGCTGTTACCAAACATAATAGTATAACTCCGACAGTAGGACTCCCTACGACGATCGAATAAAATCCCCTGCTGTTTCACCTCTACACCTCTACCGCATGACATAGCGTCACACGCTGCTCGTCTCTGGTCGCCTTGGGCTTGTAGTTTGGCACTAAAACACCCCCTCCTCCACCCACTCAAAGAGGCTGCCACTGTACACCATCAACACAGTCAGAGTTTCTTTAACTTTCAGGTACCTCCACCCTCTCAACGATCGGTCTGCTCTGGCGTGCGAATCCACAGTTCCTTCCCAAATGACTGAAGGGGGCTTGCCTCACCGACCAGCCTCGACCATCTCAAAAAAAAACCTGTATACACCTCTACCGCTGACATAGAGCTCTCACACTTACGGTCAAAGAGAATATTCTTGGTTCCAAGTTTGGCAAGTAGTGTACTGGCTTCTGGGTAGACTCTGGCTTCGCAGGTATCACTCTAAAATAAAATGTTGGCTTATAATGGACTTAGACTTAGACGTCCCGTCTTTGGCAGGGGGTATTTACGGGAGGGACGAACGGGACCGGAACCCCCCCCCCAGAGGGTCGAGAAAGTTGACAAGTCTTAGTAATCTCTTAATTTTGGGGTCGTTTTATTATTTTTCAGCTGTACACTAATACAGTAGTATTTAGAAATATACAAAGAGGTTTATTACACAGAATTACGTATACGTTTGAAATATGAAATATACGAAAATCAGTTCAATCAATAAGTATCTTGTAAACAATGTTTCAATAACATGTATGTTTATTGTGTTATTAGCATTTATTTTGATGGAACAGATTTCAGCCACTTTAAAAATAGTAATGTTGATTGGTTTTCACTTGTTTTTTTTTTTTAAGCCAACCCGACCCCGGTACCCGCAAGGCCAAATTCATAGATGCGTCATTGTGTAACAGGATTGTCAAAAACAATAACAATGTCAAAAACGAAACGTTTATTTTAACGGCAAACAGAAAAATATACTTTCCATTGTTAAAGTTTAGGAGGGGTGGTGAGGAGGAAGTGTCCCGTTTTTCAAAATGTCACACCTCATCCTAAACTTACACGGGATACAGCTTTGTGGATACAGCGTTTCTCTCCTTCAGAGGTTTCATTCAAAGATGCCACACATCATGACGAATGACCCGTAGTTAGTCACAATTAAGCCTCTCTACCATGACCTTCATATGCCTACATGTAATTTGCCTAAGTCATCACATCACTTATTAGTGGCGGATACATTAAGCGAAGTACATCCAGGGGCATATTTACGATGGGGGACGAACGGGACCGGACCCCTCCCCCCAGAGGGTCAAAAATGTTGACTTACTCTCTTAATTTTTAGGCTGTTTTATTATTTATTTTAGCTGTGTACGCTAATATATTAGTAACTCTTTTTAAATATACAAACAGGTTTGTTACACAACATTAGCTTATACACTTGAAATTTGAAATACAGGAAAATCAATGCAGTCAATAAGTATCTTCTAAATAATGTTTCAAAAACGCGAATTTTCATTATGTTATTACAGTTTACTTTAATGGGATTGATTTCAGGATGTTATCACACAGTTTTCAACCATTTTAAAGATAGTAATGTTGATTAATCTTAACTTGCTTTTTATTTTCTATGAAGTTCACTCGATCCCCCCCCCCCAGGCCTAATTGTAGGTACACCATTGAGACACATCCAACTCCATTGACTATCAGTCAGCAAAGACGAAGGCTCAGAATCATCAATCCATTGGATTATCTTTTGGCCGTTAAGCGCAAGACTTTACAAATATTTAAAAATAATAATAACTTCAAGTTCTAGTAACCACATAGAAAACAAATCGCATGAATCATTTTTTCATATTATTTTTTTCCGTCACCATATATGCTAATTGTGTTTATAAAAAATTATCCACGATATATATTCGAAACAAACATCTTTAAAAACTGAAAACCGGGACATTTTTGCGTTCCGACTTTCACAAGCAAAAAAAATGGAAAAATCGGGACACTGTTCACCAAAAAAAGGGTTTCTCGGCTAAATCGAGACGTCTTCTCCAACCTTATACGTTACTGAAATACGAATATATATGAAGTCGCAGTAAGCAATAATAGATGGAGAATTTCAAGGTAAAACAAACGGAAGGCAAACTCGAATGGACCAGCTGTGTGTGTTTATTCCAGCGCAGCGTCAAGGATACTATATTTAGAGTGTGAGGTTGTTTACAAGTATCACTAGCGACGGTGACGCCCTCTCGGCCGTTACAACTTACGTAACTCTCGCGCTATTGATCCAACAGAGGTGGGCTAAACTGTTATTTTAAAATACTAGGTATGAAAATACCGTTCAAAAAAAATAACAGGTACAAATACCTGTTATTATATACTATATGTACATAACCTATATTATCCTTTGTAAGTAACTCGTTTTGAGTTTCCTGCAGGTCTCCTATGTAATATCTTCAAATAAATACACTGCAAGTAGGTTTATTTTCACCTAGACAAACCTATTAATAAACCTACTTGCTGTGTATTTATTTGAAGATATTATATAACCTATACTATATAATTTGTTATAAGAAATAAATTGAAACTAAAAGTATTAACAGTGTTACTTTACACTGTGACTTTATTAAACTATTACTGTTTAAATGAAAATAAGAAACAAGAGAATTTATAGGCCTATCTCCCTTTGGGATTACCAATTTAAGTTTTCACTAGTAGTAAACAAACTAACATTGGTTAGACAAATCAGTTGCGAAACTCGGGGCAATTAAATAATTTAGAGTAGGCCTACACGTAATACCACATAAATAATGTGAAAAAACATCAGAAACGTATAATAAAAACATAACAGTAAGCCACAAGAGTGAATGAGAATAAACAAAATTTTACAAATAAAAATAAAAAAACAAATTGTAATAAAATAAATATAAATACATAAATAAAACTTATAAATAATAAGCAACAACAAAAGTAAATTAAATACATTACAGATATTTAAGGAACAGGACTAGATAAAGTGCATAAATGTCCATTACAACAATCTCATCATTTACGTGAGATGTGTAGTGAAGTTAAAATCACATTAATAAAAAGTAGCCTATAATATAGCTTATCAACATCAGCCACTCTATAGGTTATAACTCAATATAATTAAATACAACTATTTCACTAACGACTAGGTACACAAAGTTTTTTTGAGTAAAAACAAAGTTTTACCAACCGATTTTAGTTACAAGTTGGTGACTAGTATAATATATAATTTATTAGCATATAATCTGTAATATATCTGCATATCACACGAGAATAAATGTAACAGCAGGATGAATTATTTCCTTTATTAAAAACAGCTTCGTCTCTTTGCGCAGAATGAAGTATTCAGGACGAAAAAGTGGCTTCGTACTACTTTCTACTCGAAATACGCTTGATATAAAAATATTAGGTGTTCCTAAAATACTACTGTTCCTCTGATACGCTTAGTATTTGTAATACGCGTTGTTCCTTGTGTATCGGTGATACCCCTAGTATTTGAAATACTGGTTGTTCCTTGCGTACCAGCGATATTTTTGTACGCCTAGTATTTGGCCTTGGCGTATTCCTTTACGTGATACTTGCGTACGTTTTGTGTGTGTGTGTGTGTGTGTGTAGGAGCGTAGGGGGCGTGCCTCGACTCGGAACAGCGAGGGCGGCGTGTCTCGACTCGGAACAGCGTCGCCGCGAATAACAGGTATTTCAACTTTTCAGTCACTGTTACATCCGTTCCATAAAAATATCGTTCCATAATACCTGTTATAGGTATATCGGCACACCTCTACTTCGTTGCGTACCTGTGTGTGTTACCGTACGTTACCACGTTTACGTGAATATGTCGTAATACAAACGCCGGTGTCTCGAAATTTCTTTATTTGTATTGAAATTTGATTTATTTCATGTTATTTCACGCATGGAACTACGTCCACAGCTCGAATCGTCCATCAGCTCTGTTGACTGATTATAACTCTTACAGTACTAATTTGACTAATTTGTTTAAGTAATTTGGTGATTTTTATTATTTGCTGTGCAGAGCGCAGACAGGATGATTCTCGACGTTAACTCCCCATCTCAAACGTTATTCTGCAGATCAAAATAAATAAAAAATATACAAACATATGTCCGTAAGCACTCTGTCTTCAAGGTACAGCCAGTCAAAGACTTTCCCACGTTTTGTCTCAAATGTAAACAAAAAATGAATAAAAGAAAAAAAAATAACGCGAAGATTATTATAACGTCATTCCTATTCTCCAACAGCACTTTGGCATTACCATCACGCACACCCAAAGTAAACACCAAATAAGTAGTGTACAGCATTGTAGCACACCGATAATTAAATTGTACTCACACAACAATAGTTATCTGCTGGCCAGGGATGTATTTACGGGGGGGGATCGAAGCCCCCCCCACTTGAGGGTTGAAAAAGTTGACAAATTTTGTTAGCCTCTTAATTTTTAGGCTGTTTTATCATTTTTTGTTCATCTGTGTACGCTAATACAGTAGTAATTCTTTTTTAAATAAATAAACAGGTTTATTACACAACATTAGCACATACGTTTGAAATATGAAATATAGGAAAATCAATTCAGTCAATAAGTAGGCCTATCTTGTAAAAATGTTCCAATAACGAGTATTTTTATTGTGTTATTACCGTTTACGCTAATGGGACTGACTTCACCCACTTTAAAGATAGTAATGATGATTAGTCTCAACTTGTTTTTTCTTCTGTATGAACCCGACCCGACCCAGACCCCCCCCTCCAGCCAAATTCTAGGTACGCCACTGCTGTTTGCTCAAATAACAACACACTGCGATACAATTTTGTAAGCTTACGAAATAACTCAATTACTCGTTCAGTAGTCCAAACTCAATTGTTGATCAGCTGTTAATACTGTGTAGCTAATTTATGTAATAAAAAAATTCTCAAATAATTCTACGATTTCCATTATTTTGAACGAGCGAAGCGAGTCTGTCTATTTGGGGTACGTGTCACGATAACTTTTGAATAAATTAATCGATTCTCGTAAAACTTGGCGTGAGTATCGATACATATAACATATAGAACCCAGAACCCTATTGTTTTTTAGACTGGTGAGAGGTCAATTTTTTTTAAAAATTGCAACAAATTAAGCAGGGGTACCAAATTAAGCAGAATATTAACCACAATCTAAATATAGTTTTCCGTTTTGAAAATTTCAAAATTTTTTGGCACCAGAGTCCAAAAAGTGTACCAGAATTTTGAAAAATTGCATAAATTCAAGTGGCATTTTAAATTAAAGATAATTTCAACCACAGCCTGAATGAAGTGTTAAGGTTGTTTGTAAAAATTTTGAAACATCAAAAATGTATTCAAATTTTGATCAAATTGTAACACTTCATGCCGAACATCAAAATGAAGGAAATGATAACCCAAATCTCAATGTATTTGCATTGAAAATTTTATCTTTACGGGCACCATGAGCTAAAATCGAAGTCAAAATTTTGCTAAAATTGTAAAAGTCTGAGCGAGTACCTCAGGGAGCTTGCTAATTTACCTTCAAGAGCCAAAAGTGGGAAAGCAAATTGGAAGAGTGGGGAATTAAACACCCCCCTTAAGGGATAAAGAAGAAGAGAAATGTCACAAATTTTAATTGTAATTGACAACTCTTTTCAGTTGCTGTATTGTGCCCAGATTACAAGATTCCAACATAACCAAACAGTGGCTGATCCAAGGCGGGACTGTAGTGTTCTCTAAAAGACAGTATTAAAATTAGGTTGTTACAGACAGAAATCATCATCCATTAAACTTCAAGGAAAACTGGACTCAAAGAAGAAAAATGTTGCAGGTGTTTTCTTGACTTCTTCAGATATTTCTCTCCCAATCTACCTTTAAAATCAGTCACATAAGTATTGTGCCAACCACTGCTTTTTTAGCATTTTAAAAGTCTTTTGTTGTCAGATGTTTGTCACAATCCATGGTGAATCAACCATGGTGAATCCATGTTCCTTGTTATTTTCATTTGAAAATGCTGTATAACATTAACAGTGCTCTGTTTAGTGAAACCAGAAAGTTGGATAAGGTACATCCTTGATGGGTTCAAAATCTATTTATCAATACAAATTTATTGCTGGTTGGCAGAGAGGAATTTCTTCCATCAGTCATTTTTTTATTTGATCCCCAGTTCTCGTGAATTTTTGGTATGGGCCTTGTGTCTATGTTTAGAATTCAATATCAGGCCGAGGCATCCTGTATAACAGCTGTGTTCGAAAAACATTGTTTGTTTATTAAATGAGCATTTTGCCTAGACACATTGGAACTTCATGAGAGAGATTTGGTACTAGTACAAAGAGTTCATTTTCTTGAGGGCAGTTAATCATGTAGCTTCTAAACGGATGCTTTCTTTTAAAAAAAAATTATTAACTATTTTTTGGATCTGACTCTTAAAATGAAGGAAACTAGAAAGATAACATGACAGTTTATGAAAGTCAAATGAAAACACACACACACACACAGTTTTTTATTGTGTATTGATTTTTTGCACACCTTGTGTGTTGGCTATAAAATTATGGAAGTTAGACTTATACTAATTCACTAATATTTATGTACTGCACTGTACAACTGAAGATGCTTAGTAATCATAAACAACTGAAGCCAGTGGCATACCTAGGCCACTGGAGGGCCAGGGTGGATTTCTGTCTGAGGCACACTTCCCATAAGACGGATGTTTATAATCCAATTTATCTTTACATAATATATAGCAAAAACACTTTGCTATTATATATTATTGTCTAATTACTGTATTGTACATCTAGTTAGCAAACTTTATAAAAAGCTGTAGTATGTTTGAAATACAAATCCACTTTCATATTGTACATACAAAGTCTAAAGAAATAATATAAGTATTATTATTTATAGACTGCATTAAATTTATTACAGTACTTTATAATATACAATAAACCTATTTACTGCAAAACAAATTTATCATCACTGCAAACAATACTTTGCAATTTTTTTCCAAGTCAGTTAGCAGTTTTAGTTCATAACACACACTATGTTACTTACAGTTGCCTACGATGTCACTCACGGTTTTGTTAACTCACGCAATATGTGATGCACTTTTTTGTGAATTCGTTCATTCAAGTAACTGACCTGATTTTCACACTCTGAATTATCCATTATTTGGTAATCATTTTGATGAGAGGTTTTAAATAAATTAGTGATCTCTTAAACTTAATTTTCCAAATCTGGAAGCCCCCTACTAAGTGGGGCCCGGGGGGCAGCCCCCCTTTAGTCCACTACTGACTGAAGCCAATACAATTATTGTGATCTTTTACACACACGTGCACACACACACACACACACATCGCATCACATCACATGACTGATAGCTTTGTTTTGGTCCATTTACTTGGCAGGAGCAACACAAATTAATAATAATTAATTGTTAGAGCAGACAAAAATAAATGTGGGTGTGACCTAGTTATATGTAAGGTGATATTGTGCTTCCATTTTGGTTCTGCTCTTTGTGTATTTACTCTATTTAGGACACCAGCAGTATAAAGTGAGAGAAAACCTACAGGAAATTTCTAGTTGTATCTATAATGAATGTGAAAGGCCAAACAGTATACTTTACCTGAGTTGTGACTGTTCTGTCTGAGGTTTTTAGCTGTTCCTTTTACACTACTTAAGAAACAAATACATGATTTGTTTAATGTATCATAAACTGACTAAAAGAAGGAATAACACTGCAAAATGATGTTAAAACAGGGTGAATCAAGAATCAAGGGTATCTTTTGTTCCCAGCTCCAATAGTACCCCTGGGGTTCATGAGGCATTGATTGAATCACACACTAATGTGAGTGAAAAATTCAAATGAGAAGCAGTTATTGTATATACATAAATAATCACATTAACATATTTAATTTGTTTTCAAAGTGAATAAAAACACAAACAATATTAACCGTGTATAATATTATTAAAATGTCTATTAAAATCCCATACAGTGTGTAATACATATTTTGTAATACATTTAGTTTTTATAATATAAGAACAACATGTTATTGCAAAGCACCAAACTTAACTTAAATTAAGTTAACTTAACTTGTATTAAGTTAACTTACAGTCTTCTTCGGGAGAAAATTCTACCCATTTCATATATTAAATACAAGCATGATGCCCTAGGCATGATACCTTACACACTTTGGCATGGTATAAATTGAGTTGTAGAGGAAGGGGAAGCAGAGAAATATATCATGCAGAATGACATACAAGTTATTCCCTGGACAGATAATATGGTGGTACTGGGGAGGGAGAAAAAGAAGATGTTTGGAGCAGTGGCGCAACCAGGGGGGGTTTGGGGGGTTAGACCCCCCCCCGAAAATCTGGAAAAAAATTTGTAATCAACGTATGTACAAACAGTAAGAACATAATAAACAAAGTATCTTCTTTATATGTTAATTACTATATTCTTACAAAGTAAACTTTTTACTATTACTAAATGATAAACTAAAATTCAGCATAGGTAGTCTCAGTTTACCAGACGTGAATAAATTGTTCTTTTGCCAACGGCGCATGATATGCAATTGTGTTCGTATTTTTTAAAAAACATCAGTTTTCATCAAAAGCGAGCATTTAGTTTATTGCTATATTTTCCAGTTTTGGAGAGTGAACTAGATCAATCTGAGTGGCCTGTCAATTTCAGTACAAGGGAAAGTCATGCATAGGTTAGAGTCAGAAAATAATGTATAACGTGTACAAGTTTATTAAATCGGAAGATAAAGGAATATCGGAAAGAAAGTTGCAGGAAAGTGTAGCTCAGGCGTGCGGTGTGTCTCTAAGTAGTGTTTTTAGAATTATTAAAGAAGCATCCGCGTATACGGCTGACAAAATATTTCAGTGCTTCCCATAAAAAATGGTTAACAAAGGAAATAAGAACTGATTTAGACGATTTTGACAAGTGTACTATTCGATTAATTATTTACGAATATCAATTCATAGAAGGGGAAACACCAACATTCAAAGTAAATTAAACAATTTTTAAGAGATAAATTAATTACAATGGTAGTGCATCTAGTCTGAGCCACATTATTCGTCAAATGAGATTTCGATGAAAACGTGCCAAAAGCAATAGGAAACTTTTAATAGAATAACTCATTAGAAATATAAGAGAAAATATATAAGAAAATTACGGCAATTCAGAGAAGAACGACGGCCTATAGTTTACATAGACGAATCTGAATTCAACGTCAGTTAAAAAAAAAAGTGGATAGACACCGTTCTTCTCTGAATTGCCATAATTTTCTTATATATTTTCTCTTAACTTTCTATTGTGTTATTCTATTAAAAGTTTCCTATTGCTTTTGGCACGTTTTCATCGACAAATGTGGCTGAAATTTTTAATTAGTACATAAATCCACCTGCAACATTATTAAAAAAAAGACAAACATGATTAACTGGTTAGCGAATAATGGGATTTCTTTAGTCCATTTATCTTAACCTGAGTTCTATTCACTAATTAAACAAAGTAAACCAACATAGCTACAGAACTCTTATAATAACCACTGTTTTGGCAAACCATGGACATTACATTTTACGACTTCCACTCTGTCATCCTGACTTCCTGATCTTAATCCTAGAACTTATTTAAGCAATTGTGAAGAAGCGTGCTAAAAACGTGCATTTTCCATAGACAGTGTTAGAAACTTAGCAAAAAAGGAATTTGAGTGTATTTCTTTCATAGAGTGCACATCAAGATGTGACCATGTCACGAAAATTGAAAAGATTACGGGAGATCAGACCAAAGAGTGTACAATGTAACAGTTCGTTTCAAGATTAATAAATAACGGGATAGCAGCAGTGAAGACGATTTGAGTTATAATAACAGCGAAGGAAACATTACTGGGATGGAAGAATTGAGCTAAATATTTGTAATTGGTTGTAAGTAATTAAATGCTATATTACTTAAACAGTTTTGGTATAATTTTTTCATTAATATTCTCTCTCCTGTTCTTTATGGATAATTTATATTTGTTGTTTTTTTTTTAAAAACCCAATCATTTCACATTCGGGCCTATTATTGATGTTACTTATTCAAACAAATTAAGTTGCCAGGGTAATGTTGACTATATTCCTGGATTTTGTTGTCTATGACGTGTCCGTTGATTAACTAATTATAAGTTAAATATATAACTACTGACTCGGGAACACTAATTTTTTTATTGGTAAAAATGTTAAACTTTCACCTTGCAGCTTGAACTAGTTTTCGTCAGCTTCGTCAGAGGCTCATTTCTACCGATATTACTACGTTTTTTCCTGAATCGTAACATGTACACAAACTATTATGTACGTCAAAATATACAATTTTTGTTAATGTCTAGGCTCGACTAGATCTGGAGAAAGACTGCAATAGACACAACATACCAAATCACTGTTTACAAAATAATTGCAGTAGGCCTATTAAATGTGTTGGATATATGCAATACATTTATATTGTATAATATATGTAATGCGCGTGAGCATGTATAAGTTTGTTAGTTTTCAGTTTGTAACAAGACGCCGTGAGTGACGCACGTGTCGTAGCACTGTGTATTAAGTATGTATTGTGTATGGTTTAATAAACGGTATTATACTGTGAAAACTCTTATATTTCTTCATTCCACACTTTAACATGATAGCAGAGGTGCGTGGTTTAAATAAACTTGTGGTCAAGAGTTTAAGTGAGTATAGTATCGTTTTTTGTGTGCTGTCGCATGCTGTGATACGGAAAAATGGCGAAGTACAATGACATTACAATTCCAGTGTTTGATGGAGAGGAATATAGTATGTGGAGAAAACGTATTGTGTTGTTTTTGAAATTTAAAAAATGTGATGAAGTGATAACACGAGCAAAAACGGCGCAGGATAAAGACCCGTGGGATGATAATGATTTAAAGGTTATGAACTATATATGCAGAAATATAACAAATAAGCAATTGGAATTTATTAGTGATAAAACAACGGCGTATGAAATAATTCAAAAGTTTGATGAAATGTATTTGAAAAAGTCTACGGCATTGCAAATTGTATATAGAAATAAATTGGAAAAATTAAGACTTAAAAATTATACTGATGCAGCGACATTCTTCAGTGATTTTGAAAAAACGGTGAACGAACTTAAAAACGCGGGTGCTACTGTGTCAGAAAAAGAAAAATTAAATTATATGTTAAATACGTTGCCGGATTCATACAGTTATATAGGCGATTTAATAGACGCATTAAAAGAAGAAGATCAAACTGTGGATTATGTGAAAAGTAAAATTCAAATGACTGAAATAAAGCATCAAAAGGATGAATATTCTGGACGAAAATCTAACGCATTCATGGCGGATAAAAGTCGACAACTGCGAACATGCTTTCAATGTGGCAAAACTGGTCATATCAAGAGAGACTGTAAATATGGTGGCCAAGCGGCAGGCAGCAGCAATACATGGCGAGCACCACGAGGCCGACAAGAAACCGAAAAAAGTAACTACGCCAGACGGCATGGCAATTTTCGAAGTCAGCGAGGTGCAAGAGCACATCAAGCAACTCAGTCGCAGCAGAAGAATCCAGATACGAGCGCATGGGTTATAAGAGTCGACTATCACACGGCGCATAATAGTAAGGTAGATAAAGATAAGTTTAATAATTGCGAGATTAATTGGTTATTAGATAGCGGTTGTACTGACCATATAATAAATAATGATAAATATTTTGATAAATGTATGATACTTAAAGAACCTGTTAATGTTTATTTGGGAGATAATAGAGTTGTAAAAGCAACTAAAATTGGTAATGTGGTAAGTTACTTTGATCTTTTTGGTAAGAAAAATGAAGTAAACATGCAAAATGTATTTTATGCTAAAGATATGCATACAAATTTAATAAGTTATGGTAAAATAACGGAAAATAATACTATTATTTCTAAAGGTAAAATGACAAAAATTATTGATAATTTTGGAAATACTACAGCTGTAGCTTGGAAAGAAAATGGTCTATATAAGATGAAAAGTAAATTAAAAAATGTAGAGTCATTGGTAAATGTTGCAAATAAAAATTGTAATAATATGAGTAAAAAAGAAAGGTGGCATCGTATGCTGGGCCATGTAAATTTTAATTATTTGAATATTTTGTGTAAACATAAATTGTTAAGCGGTATTCCAAATGAACTTGAATCAGAATTCATGAAGTGCAAAATATGTGTTGAAAATAAAATGCATAATATTCCATTTGAAAATAATAGAAAAAGAGCAAAAGATATTTTAGAAATTGTTCATACTGATGTGTGTGGACCTTTTAAAACAGCTGGTCTAAACGGGGAAAAATACTTTATTTCCTTTATTGATGATTACAGTAAGATAGCTAAAGTTTATATCATGATGTCTAAAGTAGAAGTTTTCAATTGTCTTGTTCAATATGTAAATGAATGTGAAAACTTAACGGGTAAAAGAATTAAATTTTTGAGGTGTGATAATGGGAAAGAATACTTAAATGGTAATATTTATAATTTTGCCAAAGAAAAAGGTATTATAATTAATAATTGTCCTGCTTACATACATGAATTAAATGGAACCGCAGAACGGTTTAACAGAACGATAATGGATATGTCACGTTGTTTACTAGCTGAAGCACAAATCCATAAAAAATATTGGCCTGAAATAGTTTGTGCTGCTACTTATTTGAAAAATCGTACGTTATCAAATACTATAGAAAAGAAAACTCCTTATGAAATATTTTTTGGGACGAAACCGAATGTTTCAAATTTACATTTATATGGTAGTAAAGTTTTTGTAAGAAAACCGGAACAAAAAAGATTTTCGAAGTGGGATAAAAAGGCTGATATGGGAATTTTGATCGGTTATAGTGAAGTTGGTTATAGAGTGCTAATTAATGGAAAAGTAATAGTGGCTAGACATGTTGATATTGTTGAAGAAAATGTAAAATGTATTGGCTTGAATGAATGTGAATCTGATGAAGAAGTATATGAATCTTCAGATAATGAATCTCTTGATGATAGCTTTAAAGGTACAGATGAAAATCTAGGGGATGAAAATGAAAATAAAATAAAAAAATCTGAGCGCATAAGAAACCCACCAAAAAGATATGAAGATTATTATGTATATAATAGTAATATTTTTGCAAATTATTGTAGAGCAGATACTCCTAGTACATTTGAGGAGGCGCTTGAAAGCAATGAAAGTAAGTATTGGTCAAAAGCTATGGATAAAGAAATTGATTCGTTAAATAAATATCGGTATGGAGAACCATACATGACTTCCATATTCTAAGATTTATATTTAAAATCATTTTCAGCCAAACAACCAGGCTGTGTCTTACCTGCCTTTTTATTGCTGTATTAAATGAAAAATATTATATTACATTAAAATGAAAAAATTATAATTTTATTGCCTGGCAACAAAATTATTTTATTTTTAACAATTACCATTGTTTCAAAAAGTTTAAATAAATTTTCAAGTACTTTACTCTTGTTAAAACGTAAAAGGTTGCAGGTAAACTACCCCTTCCCCTTAACCGATCTTCACCAAAATCGAAAGTCATTGAGACCTCTACAATTCAGGGACGTATGCAAAAAATTATTTCATTCTGTTTGAATTTGCGGCTGTTATCGTTTGCCATAGAAAATACGCTTGATAAAAAAACGTTGCAGGTAAACTACCCCTTTCCCTTAACCGATATTCACCAAAAACAATAGGTCTTAAGTACTCTACAAATCAGGGCTGTATGCAAAACATTATTTGATTCTGTTTGAATTTGCGGCTGTTATCGTTTGCCATAGAAAATACCCTTGTTAAAAAAACGTTGCAGGTAAACTACCCTTTCCCTCAACCGATCTTCACCAAAAACAATAGGTCTTGAGAAATCTACAATTCAGGGCTGTATGCGAAGCATTATTTGATTCTGTTTGAATTTGCGGCTGTTATCGTTTGCCAAAAAAAAAAAATTTCCCTTGATAAAAAAAACCGTTGCAGGTAAACTACCCCTTCCCCTCAACCGATCTTCACCAAAAACAATAGGTCGCGAGTACTCTACAAATCAGGGCTGTATGCAAAAAATTATTTGATTCTGTTTGAATTTGCGGCTGTTGTCGTTTGCCATAGAAAGTACGCATGATAAAAAACGTTGCTGGTAAACTACCCCTTCCCCTCAACCGATCTTCACCAAAAACAATAGGTCTTGAGTACTCTACAAATCAGGGCTGAATGCAGAAAATTATTTGATTCTGTTTGAATTTGCGGCTGTTATCGTTTGCCATAGAAAATACCCTTGTTAAAAAAACGTTGTAGGTAAACTACCCCTTTCCCTTAACCGATCTTCACCAAAAACAAAAGGTCTTGAGAACTCTACAATTTAGGGCTGTATGCAAATAATCTTTTCATTCTGTTTGAATTTGCGGCTGTTATCGTTTGCCATAGGAAATACCCTTGTTAAAACATAAAACGTTACAGGTAAACTACCCCTTTCCCTTAACCGATCTTCACCAAAAACAATAGGTCTTGAGAACTCTACAATTCAGGGCTGTATGCGAAACATTATTTGATTCTGTTTGAATTTGCGGCTGTTATCGTTTGCCAAACAAACAAAATTACCCTTGCTAAAAAAAAACCGTTGCAGGTAAACTACCCCTTTCCCTCAACCGATCTTCACCAAAAACAATAGGTCGCGAGAACTCTGCAAAACCGGGCTGTATGCAAAAAATTATTTGATTCTGTTTGAATTTGCGGCAGTTATCGTTTGCCATAGAAAAAAAATCTACAGATAGACAGATAGACACACAGACACACAGACAGACAGACACACAGACACTTTTCGGAAAACGACTTTTTTTCATGTTTTGAGTGTAGTAGAATCAGAATCTGCAATAATCTCGAACACGATTTTTTTTGCCATCACCATACTTCCATTCCTTAAGGAATATGGAAGTAAAAATAAGACTTGGCAATTAGTTGAAAATGTAAATGGTAAAAAAATATTGGATGTAAAATGGATTTATACAAAAAAGTCTGACAATGCTTATAAGGCCAGGTTAGTTGTAAGAGGTTTTCAGCAAACCGATAAAATTGATGATGTTTATTCTCCTGTTGCGAGAATGCAAACTTTAAAGATTTTATTATCATACTGTTGTCAAATGGGTCTAATTATTGAACAAATGGATGTAGAAACTGCATTTCTAAATGGTAAAGTAAGTTCTGAGGTATATGTCCATCAACCAAAAGGTTATGAGGATGGCACAAATAGAGTGTGTAAGTTAATAAAAGCTTTGTATGGTTTAAAGGAAAGTCCCAGAGCTTGGTATGAATGTCTTGATAAATTTTTAATAAGTTTGGGTGTTAAGAAAAGTAATTTAGATTATTGTTTATATACTTTTGGAAATGGAAAATATACTATTTATTTATTAATATTTGTGGATGATTTATTAATTTGTGGACGTAACAAAGAAAAAATGCAAAATATTAAGAAACTTTTATCAGAAAAATTTAAAATGAAAGATCTTGGTAAAATTAAAGAATATCTTGGTATTAACGTAGAGTATGAGTTCCGTAAATGTGAAATAAAATTAAGTCAAACAAAATATATTGAGTCATTAGTAAGAAAGTATAATTTAGAAAACAGTAAGATGTATAATACACCTATGGAGGTAAATTTAAAAGTTGAAAAGTCTGATGTTTGTGGAAGAAATATTCAATATAGAAATTTAATTGGTGCATTATTATATATAAGCTCAGCTACAAGGCCTGATATAAGCTTTAGTGTAAATTATTTAAGTAGATATCAGAATTGTTATAATGAAACACACTTTAAATATGCTTTGCGAATATTAAAGTACTTGTATTTAACGAAAGATTTAAAATTGACTTATAAAAGAAATGATAATTCTGAAATTATAGATTGTTATGTTGATGCCGATTGGGCTGGTGACCATTTGGACAGAAAATGTACAACTGGTTATGTAATTCGATTATTTGGTAATGTAATTTATTGGAAGTCGAGAAAACAAAAGTGTGTAACAAAAGCTTCGACATATGCAGAGTATGTAGCGTTGTCGGAAGCTGTGAGTGAATTGAAATTTGTGAAAGAATTGCTAAAATTGTTTAATGTAACTTTAGAAAAACCGATTAATATTTTTGAAGATAATTCGGGAGCAATAAGTTTAGCAAAGTATGGAAGTTTTACGAAAAATTCTAAACATATTGAAGTTCATTACCATTATGTACACGAATGTATAAAAGAAAATATGATTAATGTTGTAAAGGTAAATTCTGATGATAATATTGCTGATATATTTACAAAGTCATTGTGTAAAGAAAAGTTTGAGAGATTTCGAACTATGCTGAACTTGAAAAGTTGAACTTGAAATGTGTATTTGTAAAAATTGAATTTGTAAATACAATATAAATGTAAGGAGGCGTGTTGGATATATGCAATACATTTATATTGTATAATATATGTAATGCGCGTGAGCATGTATAAGTTTGTTAGTTTTCAGTTTGTAACAAGACGCCGTGAGTGACGCACGTGTCGTAGCACTGTGTATTAAGTATGTATTGTGTATGGTTTAATAAACTTTATTATACTGTGAAAACTCTTATATTTCTTCATTCCACACTTTAACAAAATGTTAAACATTATCTAACTCGGTGCAGTCTTTGTATGGTACCTCTGTTGTATCTATTGCTTGTTTCGTCTTACAAAACGTCCATATGTACAGTACTGTTTAGTAGTATCGAAATAGAAATAGAAATCAAAAACTCCATACGTAGACTCGTCATTCAAGGAGAAGGCTAATATTTTCAAAAGGGCTTTTTCTACTCACGTGAATAACATTCTTCCCGCCTTATCCCCACTACAAAGTGCGCAACTGCTTTATGTCTGATTATTTTAACTATAGCCTACTATTGTATTATTATTTCAATAAAGTCGGTGTCTACTGATTAAGTAATTTAAATTATTCAATAAGCATATGCAAATTAATAAGCCTGTGCTTAACATGATTTTAACTCATAATTCTTACACGTGCAGTATGCCTTTGCAGTGTTATAGGTGGAACGTACATGAGTAAAATTCTATGAAGCAAAGTTAATTTTTACCTGTTTTTACATAATGGCTCCTTATAAGTTGCGTATTGTCGTTTCTCCAGGAAAAATCCCTCCTTGTAAAGAAAAGAATGAGGAAAACCAAAATTGTGCACCTTGTTTCTAAATTTTCAAACCCCCCCCCAAAAAAAAATCCTGGGTGCGCCATTGGTTTGGAGAATGTAATGTAAAAGCTATCACAGGAAGCAGAAATCAGGGGACTGATAGATCGAACTAAGGCAAGTACATTATGTGTACAAAACAAGGTGCAATAAGACTTAGCCCAATAAAAAATGAAGGACAGGTATATGAGAAAGTAATTAATTTTAAATATCTAGGAAATTATGTAACTTATGGTCAACAATAAAGATTGGCTAAGGAGGTTTAAAAGGAAGATAGTATAGGTTGTTAGAGGCCCAAAGTCATTGCAAATGGAGAAACAGAGATGGTTAGAAAAAATGAAGAAGTAGAAGTGCTGAGGCCACAGAGAATTTAATAAGGTACATAGAAGTGCAGAGGCTAACAAGGTGTGGCCAGTGCAGAGAAGAGCACTCCAAGCAACAATACAGATGGTAACTATTTGGAGACCATTGAAAACCAAAATCAAATCGGAGGATCAGGTGCAGACATACATGGGAAAGTTAACTGGAAAGTAGTGATTAGAAAGAGAGGAGAACGAAGTGTTTAATCAAGACTGAAGTGTGGGTATGGGCTAATCCTCTACAAGGGCAGCTTGGTATAGGCGATACTGTTAAAAGACATTGGTAAAGTAACTTGGATAAAACTGACACTCTTAAATCAAACTGGAAAATAGAATGAAGTCTGTAACAAACACACAGACTGTAGTACTGTATTACAGACTAATACAGAAATAAAAATAGAAATTGCTCGCCACAGTGCCCAAGACAAAAGCAATTTCTGTTATCATCAGCTAACGAAAATAATGTATTGTGTTAAATATTTGCGAGATCAAAATCACCTTAACTCTTAAAATTAATTGGTGAGCCAAAAAACATTGATCAAAAAATCTAAGAGTCATGTGGATCTGGCTGATGAAGGCAGCAAAGACACAGGAAAATGTGTACTTAGAAAAGAGATACACAGGCACCTGTAGAATGATTCAGCTGGAACAGTAAGAGATCCAGGAAAATTGAGAAGTCACTTTAGCACTTCGGCGACTTTAGCACCATTGTTATATCCAGTTTCAGCTTAGATAATTGTGTCTGTTCTGATTTCAAGCAGACTGTAACAGATTTATTTGTCTTAATAATTTAGACATTCATAATTAAAACAGGCACATAGCCAGGTGGAAGGTCCCAGGAGTCTACACCCCCCCCCAAAAGCGAAAAATGCTGAAAGCTGTTATAACGTTTGAGGTTAAACAATCAGTATTGTTCATAGAAAGATGGGATTCAGGATAATCACACTTACATTCTGTACTTTTTTTATGTTATTTTACGATAAACCTAAAGGGTGCTATTAAGAAAATTTTGTTTTCAAGAAATACAATTTAGAAATATAATGTTGTAACTTTTTTTTATTTAAATGGAACAAAAAAAAAAAAATTTAATGTTGTGACATGCTTTATCAGACTTATTAGTAGGAATTATGTTGTACATTATAGTGACTCAATAAATCAAATTAAAATTTTAATATTCACATCTATTTATTCAAATCTGAAAAAACACCATAAATCCATGAATGTTAATTTTATTCTGTTGTTTTTGTTTCTTTAATTTCAGTGTGCCAGGATCTCCAAAACCAACTTATAATCCTGTCCTCCTCATTTCTATCCTGTTCTGGAGGAAAATCTGAACCCCCATTTTTGAGGAATGAAACATCCCAGAATAGATATTCCAACCTGGACCCCTCAAAAAAAAAATTTGGCTACGTTTCTAAACTCTATGACCTATATAATCATAATAATATAATAATGTATAATAATAATAATAATTATTATTATTATGTAGTATTATATATAGTAGTAGTAGTAGTAGTAGTAGTAGTAGTAGTAGTAGTAGTAGTAGTAGTAGTAGTAGTAGTAGTAGTAGTAGTAATACCATAAACTGATTATAATTCCCTTAAGAAAGTAAGCCCATCACCAAATACATGACAGTAATGGCTATTGCATAGTTAATGAATTACACTATAAAATACTGTTAATGCCTTTTTAATCAGTATCATATTTACATTATATACAATGTTGTATTTGTAAGATTTTTGTGAACCTTGTTTTACTTTTGCCCAAATAAAATACTGTAAAAAATATTGAGGTTCCACATACTGATCAATTTTGGGAACATGTAGCTTAGAGACACCGAGTGAAGACTGTAAATAAATAATTAGAGGGAAAGTAGGTTAGAAGAGGTTACGGTGGACCAGGATAAATTATAATGTGAAAACAGCATAATATTTTGATATTCTGTGCTATAAAAATATATAGGGCTATTTATAATGAGAAGGTAGGTTCGTAGTAGGCTTTTAATGTAATTATTGTATAATATTATGTAATCATATTACATAATAATGTGTATTATTATTACCAGTATATAATTAATATTAGATTCAAAGACCAGATAGAGGAGGACCTCAGAAAGATGAACATAAGAAACTGGAAAGCCAGGGCATGCAATAGTGAGGAATGGAATCGGCACTTGGAGCAGTCCAGGACCCACCAAGAGTTGTAGAGCCACGGTTGATGGTGACTGATATAATTAATATAGAATACAGAGTGGCCATAAGTTCCTTGACAAAAATGCATTTTTCCTTATTAACATAGATGAAGGTTACATGAGGTTTGATCACTGACTGCGCACAATTTGAACTACTTGTGTCAGAGTTTCAGCAGAATTCATTTATTATCATCACCTGATCTGTATATTGTAAGATGTTTATAATTACCATACACATCGTGAGTATTAACATGTACTGAATATCATAACTATATCATAAAACTAATGATTTGCAAACACTATTTTGACATGTAACACTAGTAATAGTGTTTGCATATCATTAGTGATATTCCCGACACATCGTGGACAACAACACAAAAGAATTCAATACTCAGCTCTTAAGAATAATAATATATGTCTAAAAGTTATTATATTATTTATGTAACATGTATATTATATATCATGTAGCATGTACACACTAATTCTACCCAAAAAACACTCATTATAATATGTAAGTCTATTAATTATTTTTGTATTTCCCATATACAAGTCCTGATAATGACAATAAATTCTGTCAAAATGTCAACACAAATGTTTTAAAATTGTGTCTAGTTAATGAGAAACCTTAAAAAACTTTTATTAAGAACTAAATTATACTATTCACACATGTATTTTAGATAAAATTTTTATCTTAATACCTGAACTAAACTAAGGATACTTACCAAATTACTAAACTAAGGATAACTTCTACTGTGAAACAATTTATGGTCCTCCTGTACAATATATAGTATGCTCCCTCCTGTAAATAGCGCGCTTCCTCAGTCAAGGGTCCACAAGCAGGCCCGAATTTCCCACTAGGCACACTAGGCACGTGCCTATGAACAGCAGGCTCAGGGGGGTGGCACAAGGTGAAAAATTATTTGTTCAAATTTCATGTTTTCGGATTTTTAATTATAGTATTTGTATTGGGCACTTGCATTATGTCCAAATTGAAGAAAATGGTTTTGAAATAACCTTTAATTATATCATTGAATAACATGGTATTGACACTGGGCCTATCAATAGTGGTGGTCGGGACGGAGCACGGTCATATATACAGGTCTCGACACTCCATTGAAATTCTTGTCTGCTTTTTTGCCGACTAAAATGTTTGTTTTGATATTGCTTGGGGCGCCTCGATCTAGAAGTCAATCCCTACTGCGCATGATCATATATTCAAAGCGTAATAGAGAATGTTGTTTAAATAAAGGGAAGAACTTGATTAATTTAATTTAGTTTTATATTAATATAACTTTTGAATATATAATATTCAATATAATATTAATATATAATATTAATATAACTTAGTTTTATATTAATATATTAAATGAACTTTGAAGGTCTTATTGAAGAATTTTCACTAATCAAAGCAAGACGAAAGCCAATGTAAAATCAAGCCATTTGTGTAATTTGGGATCTCATTCAATCACTTGTAAATTATTTGTTCTATTTATCCAATTTACATTACTATCATTGATTTTACTATGTTTGATGATAAAACCAAACCATGTAGGTCTATAAATAAACTTATAAAAAGAAAGTAGACCTACGTATATTACTTGTTATAAAACTAATCTATGTGTTACTAAAGTGTACACGTAAATAAATATTAATAAAAGTTAAAAAAATGTAGTCTTTTTCACAGTTCCATCACATTTCCTTTCTATATTTAAGATCAAATGAGATATTTGCAATAGAGATAGTTGAAATGACTATTTTCAGCAACTTTTTTCAGCAGTCAAAGAGAACTGAATATATAGAAGTTACTTGTTGGAGGGGGGGGGACACTAACAGTAGTGCCTAGGGGCGGTAGGACACCTAAATCTGGGCCTGTCCAAAAGTCAAGAAAAATATCCTTTAATTACTGCAAACCAGCTTTATTTTTTTCAGTCAAATTCTATAGGTTTAAATTAGATTTAAAGTATCTTTAATTATGTGTCATTACAATATATGTTTCAGTTGAGCTAAGTACCACCCAAGTTAAATTGAAACATCTGTGGGTGTGGAGCTAGGCATAAGCATGTGTCAGCCTTTTTAATGTTTTTGACATTATTAGTCACAGTTGCAAATGCTGAGAGATCGCTTTCAAAATTACAAGTGATGAAGAACAATTTAAGAGAATAGTGGTACCCACAAGACTATGTGGATTAGCACTTTTGAGTACCAAAACTGATAGAGCAACCAAATTAAACTTGGATAATGTAGTTAAAGAATTTTTTGATTTAAAAACCGTATGTGGCTGGGCTGGGTAGAAATAAATAGTTTCTTATGTAGCATCTGGCCAACCCAATAAGTTTGTGGCACTTAATTTATGTTGAGGAATTAATTTGCTTTGTTTAGATTTGATTACAAAACTATACAGTAATAATTTTTTGAATCCAACTACTACTTTTATTTTATTATGCTTTCACAGAATTAGCAAATATAAAAGCTGGGGAAAAGAAATGAATACTTACTTTTCTCTAGTCAAAAGTTAATTTATTCATTCTTTTGTCTGTAAAGTTTTCCATAGAGATCTTAATACAAGAAGTTTATCACTGTTTTTTATCACTTCATTAACTATTAAACATTATGTATAAAAATTAATAATTATATATTGATGTCATATAAATGTATTGATATATATTTAAATTCTTATAAATGTTTATCTATGCAATGAAACTGAGCGTACTAAAGTCAACTATAGTTGAATTTTTTTTAATCAAAAGTCAGTAGTTTTTAAAAATGCATATTTATTAATGGAACTAAAAGTAATATATTGCAACAATACTTATATGTGCATATTTGCCCAGGGCAGTATGTTTTATATTGTAATTAGCATAAATAGAATAACGAACAGTTTTATACAATTTTGTGCAAGAAAATGCAGGCTCTGTCATGTCGAGAGTGCACCTGCTTTAGTAGTTAAAAATACGGCGTGTGTGTTTGTGTGCGTGAAGCCAGCTGAGACAAGAATATGGGGTGAGTGTACGAATTGTTTGTTCCAATTAATCAGGTCTTAACAGGATTATAATAAACTAATTACTTGTGTTAAACCTATAAGCAAAGACTTACGCCAATTATAAAGACACCATTACATTAAGGGATTTTTAATGAGTATGGTGATGTAAAATTTATTTCCAGAGGTACAATATTAAAGATGCTAACTAATTAATATTAATTACTAGTGTAATTGAAGACTAATTAATATGTGTGGTATACGTGAGTGACCAGAAAAAAATTACGCAAACAATGATATCACTCATGTGACGAATATGGTCATGAGTTCACGATAATTAACCAAAAAGTGAGTGTAATAAAAAGGACGCGTTGGTGTGAACAGACCATCTCTAGCTTGTTGGAAACAGGCCTGTTCCTGTCAAATCGCCACCAGTATAAATACCACTGGCAATTTTGGGCGATCACACACTCAGACTCAAGAAATCTACAGACGACGACGTTACGCTGCCCGTTTGCAGATCAACATGGACACACACACACACTACCACACTCACACCAAGACGTAAGGAGGAGTTCTGGAGCATCAACAACAACAACACTTAGAGACAACGACCACAGCAGCAGAATAACCATCATCAACATCATCATACTCTCAGGATTCTGGACACACACACACACACACACACACACACGCACGCACGCACACGCGCGCGCGCGCAACAGTAACGGCAGATATACACAGGTGATAAAAAACAATTATATTTTTTTACTGTGAAGAGAGCTTTCGAAAAGAACTTAAATATGAACAGAGAATAATTAGAGTTTTAAAGTAAAATAGTAGTTAGATAAGAGAGTGTAATTTAACAACATCTTGTAGAAAAGAAATACTAATCTTTTGTTGTATTTTTGGGTGTGTCAGTATACATCAATAATAGATTGGAAGTAAATGTAATATCATTTTTATTTGTTTATAGCAACAATACATTCATTCTTGAATCTTAATATTATTTTGTTGGTAAATGAGTTGCTATCATTAATTAAAATTTGAGTTAATTACAGACACACAAATAAAAAGAATTTAAATAACTTGTTTAACATATTTGGTTAGTTAATAAGATTATCTGGGTGTTTATTTTTGTTGTATGTTATGAATAGCATAGCAGGTTACAGATTTGTAAAGCTTATAAAGGTGAATATTTATTTGTATAATGTTTGAAATTTTAATAGTTAAATATTTTTCTATCAAGTAATAAATCTTAGAATGATTATTTTGAAACGGGTTTAATTGATTATTTCATGTCAACAACATCTCACTCCTCTTTAAAAATTATTTAGTTATTGTGCAACCACTTATACTTGACGCAACGAGAAACAAAAATCCTGCGACCTGGCCGGTGTAGTACGTATTATAGTTACATTGAGAATAAGATAATATATTTGTATAATTGTTGTAACGTTGCAATATGTTACAACTTGATTTAGTTATTTTGGGGGAGGGGTGGATCGAATGTGTAGATTGGGGGGGGGGGGGCACAGGTGACCTTAGTTATACCAGTGATAATACGTATTTAATATGCATATCAGTTCATATGTTATGAAACAGTTCATAATGATCTTCAAAAACATGATAGAAATCTGGTAAATATGTTTTTACTCTTGAAAAGCAAACAGTGTAGGCCTGAATATGTACTTTTTGATAACCCAGATATCTCTTACTCACCAACACCCTTCTCTCTTATTGCTTAGTGAATGTTTTTGAGAGTATAAACAGGTGTGTGTGTGTGTGTGTGTGTGTGTGTGTGTGTGTGTGTGTGCATGTGTGTGTTTACAAGAAGAGTCACTCAAGAAAATAACCGAAGACTATAAATGCCAAAGTAAACAAGTAGACTTGTTGAGTCACACAATTTTTGTTAACTAGATTTTCTGTTTATCACTTATTTTTTGTTCTTATCATTTTCTATTGAGTTCAGTATACAAAATGAGCCTTCAGTTTTTCAGATAGATTTTCTTATTATTATAGAGTACATGGATACTATGTTTCCTGACAACTTGTTATTAGTACTCATCTTCAGAGCAACAACATGGTTGAGAAGGAAAAAGACATTTTTAGAAAGTTGTAAAGTTATCTGGTAAAAAGTCTGTATACTTTCAGTCTTTCTATTCTGCTTTTTAGACTATGGCAGTCTGTAAATAATGCACATTGCTTTAATTCAAGTACTCTTCAAAACGTAAAGCAGAAACAGTGTTTTTTTGTAATATGACACATCTTCGTAAGTTTTTAGATTCAATTACAATAGAGTCTCTATTGAGAGGAGAGTACATAGTTTCTGATAACCAAAATTTTGGATAAGAAATAAATTACTTTTTTGTGTCAAATGATACAAAATTATTCATACAGTATTTTGCATTTAAACAACTGTTTGAGTTTATTTAAATATAATAACACCTTACAAAAATTACTATGCAAAAGCAGAATCAATATTGTGTATACACAGATTAGATTTCTCAAGTACAGTACTATTGTTTTTTTATCTTATTACCGATACTATTTTTAATTAATTATTGTACTGTATTAAAGTAATTTTTTATTATATTAGTTTTTTAATCATTTAGCATTATACTAGGAAAAAAGTGTTTCCTTCTGAAAACTGAACAAATATTGCACTTGTAAAAAAACAGCAGCTCAACCATTTCAGATAAACTGTGTTTTGAGAGGTTTTAGTATGTTGCAAAAAATAATTCCATCACAAAGAAACGAAAATTAATAAATTGTCAACAGTTCACTTACTCATGCGTGTGTGTTGTGGGGGGGGGGGGGGCACAAGCATGTGTCCTGGATACAGTGAGGATGCAGTGAACCAGTCTGTGCTATGATTTCATATACTTCTGTGTTTCTTACGTACATTGCAGAAGTTATTTTATGGAACCAACATATTCTTGTACACTATATTTAATATAGGAATAGGAATTGGGATTGTATTTAACTTGTATTAGGATCTCCAAGAAACTTATGTTCAGATCAGAATTATGTTAACAATGAGTATATAACATCTACTAAAATCTGAAATAATCAGAAAAAATATTTGTTGACAAAGTGCCAGAAATTAAAATCATTGACAAGATGACAAAAGGTCACAAACTTTCACAACCAGTCTGTGAGAGTTTTATTGTGAGAGTCTAAATTTCCCAGGCTGTGAGACTGGTCTAAGATGTCCATACCATGTGCTGAACTTCAACTGTGCCAGTGACAGCCATCATCTCCATGCAGGAACAGAGATCAATTGGCCAAACTAAACAACGAAAAGTTCTATTTATGTAGTCTTTACTAAGAGCCTAAGAGTCTTTATTTAGTCCTACACAGCCAATTGAGATCTGTGTTCCCCATGCTAATGCTTTCAGCAGCTTCACAGGCTGGGAAATTTTAGTACGACTGTCAAGAAGGGATGGAAGGTGGTCAAATAAAGTTGAAGAAGAAGTTTCTATGCACATCCTGTATTGAGTATAAGTGCAGAAACTTAATAAATTCTTAAATGCTTGGATTTTGTTGTCCATGACGTGTCCGTTGATTAACTAATTATAACTACAATACTACTGACTCGGAACACTAAGTTTTTTATTGGTTAAAATGTAAAATTTTTACCTTATAGCCTGAACCAGTTTTCACTTATTATAAGCTTTGTCAGATTTTTTACATTTTTACTAATAAAAACTTAGTGTTCTGAGTCAGTAGTATTGTACTTATGAATTCTTAAAAAGCATCTATGATTGATCAGAACTCACTTTGCAGATGAAAGTAGAGAAGGGTGAATTTTTACATCAAGGCAGGAGGCATTGTTGATACAATTCTTGGTGTAACTCCTTGCCGAAATTGTTATTCCCTAAGACAAAATACAATTTTAGCACATTTTACTGATTAGGTCTCTGGTTCTCTTCAATTGAAAAGTTAATTTGAATATCAAAGATTACAGACTGAGCTATCAGTTGATGTATGTTTCAACAGTTCCTCCAGTCTCTTGGATCCTGCCTGGCAACAACTTCATCCTCACCTTTATTGAAAGTTTGGTACAGCACATAAATGGTTTGATATTCTTGTCTCTGAGCAATTTGGATTTTGTGCTGGGCACTCCTCGATGAATAAGCTGATGTGCTTCATGGAGACAGTTGGCAAAGCTCATGGAAACAGACTGTTGCTGTCTTTCTTGATGTTGAAAAAGTCTTCAAATTACATTATATAATTTTAAAAATTATCTTTAAATAATGACATAGTTACATAACCTTGATTTTGTATTAGAAATCAAGAGCAGATTTTAAATCTAAGTATTTTTGTATAGTATTTCAAATTTAATTAGTAATTCCTAAATTCCTTAATGAATCATCTGTGATGGGTACTATCTGTATTGAAAATAGTAGACTAAACAGCAGCATAACTCTTTTTTGTGGGCCCCTGCAGGAAACCTTTGCAGGCCGCCTACTACTCTTACTTAAACCATGCCATTGTTCCCTCTTAAATACTACCATGGCTTCCTTATGGCTGTGTCAGCTACTAAAATATAACGTAACATAAACAAAATATGTTCTCCTCAAGACTATTTAAAATCTCTTCATCTAAGCCTAGGCCAGTTTAATCGGTTATTTCTATGAATCCTATAAAGTTTTCATTAATTTTTAAGTTTGTGGGCCTTCCTACTTCATCTTCAGAAATTGAGACATATCTGATTATTTGATCCAGTTGATCTTTTCTGTTAATGTCTTGTGAAGTATACATTATTACAGAGAAAAACTGAGCAGAATCAGTCTGTTTCAAAATAATATTTTCAACGTCTCAATGAACTGAATGACTTAATGAGAACTTGTACTCATATACAAGTACTTCTCCCTGTTCTTGGGACCACTTATCTCTTGCAACAATAGATTATAATTATGTCCATTCATTATGAGCAAACACAAGATTTGTGGGCCAAGATACAGTTACTGTAGTCAATATGACTTGTAGTTACAAATTTGATTTTTATTTTTATTGAAATTTTTCCTTCATAAATAAAAATAATTTCATTATTAATAAATGTATAATTTTGACATTTCATTTGTTCATTAATTAGGCTATAGTTAAAACATATACAATGCTTATTTATTATACAGATTAATCACAATATTTGTTCTATTACATATATTAAAATCATGCCAGACTCTCTAATCATTGTAATCGTCTCTCTAGATTGCATAAGCTAATCCTTGTATGGACTTTGATTCCACTCTTATTGCTCAATAAATTAATTCGAATGCCTACATTAGTTTCAAAAAAAAACATCTTTGAAAGTAAATACATAACTGATTATTATAAAAAAGAAAAAAGAAACAAAAAATATGTGATAGTTCAACTTTTTCCCAATATACTGTAATTAATATAAATTTCAACTTAGAGTCGGAACTGTTAGAAAATAGCATTGCTCCCTCTTGTACCTGATATCCTGTATAACACAGAGAGAGCTGTTATCCAGGCAGAATTTACCGCTAGAGCTGACTTGGCTCCATATCAACTTCATAATTCTCATTGAAATATTCAGGGGACATAATTGAACTTTAAGTGGGCTGCTCTTGATGGCAACCCATTGGGTACCTGAATGGGCGTATCTTGAGGCCTAACTTTGGGGGGGCAGGGTAAAGCTTCATAAATTCAAGTGTGTAGTGAGATCATGCTTCTTCAGAGACTTTTTACCCATAAAAAACTTTGTATTCCGAGTCGGAAGTGATTTAATTATATTTAATTCTTAGTTAGTAAACGAGGGACAATTTCATTTTTTAATGATCAACAAACCTTTCTTCATAAGTTGTACTTTCAGTTATGTTTACTTACAACAAATATACTGTAGGGCTATAAACATAAACAATTTCAATTCTTCCAGTTCTTATACCCAGTTTTCGTAAACGCATCCTCTCTCTTAGGCACACTGTCACAAAATGCTCGGCAGTAGTATCAGTAAGCCGAATCAGCCACAACACAAAGAAATTTTCAAATTGCCAGTCAGGCAATTTTCAAAGAAATTAAGCAGTGTTATTCCTTTGCGATTCTTATCTCCCATTTCTCAGAACTTGGGAACAGAAAAAACGAAAACAATCACAACAATAACGAATTAAGAAAGAGACAGGCGATGTGTACTTTAATGGACTACGTACACGACCGAGTAACCGACCGCACTTGTATAATCATTAACAAATGACAGTTCCAAACAACTGTCTTTTAAGATTCATGAACAAAGCCATCGACGTCTTGCACAGTAAACCAGCTTTGTAACATACTACCGAGTCTGTTACCCCTACCATACCGCTCTCTTTTACACTGGCCTGTAGTGTTTGCGAAATTCTGCTGAACTGAAAACAGCGATAATCTCAAATCAAACAGTAAACAATTCGAGCACAGAGATGATGACTCAGAAGAATATGTGTGACAAAGAGAGGAAAGTAAAGAGAAAAAATTCTTAGAAGTATAGCTGCGCTTATTATTTCATTACGGTGATCCAAAACAAGTTTGTTTAAAAGGCACGCACTGTATTCCAGTTAATTAGGCCTCCAGCGTTTGTTTTTTTCCGAACAGAAATATTATTTTGACGTATATAATTCAAATCTGTAAAACATTCCCCTTACAAGTTTCTTTGAAAGAAATAAGAATAATAAATTTATGGCAACTAGTCGTCTAGTTGTTACAGTCTGATGTCTAGTCTGATGTACAGACGTTGATAAATAGTGCTTACTGTGCTCGCAAGCATAGAAACTGTTTCCTGTTTGACAATTTGCTAGTTTTTATTTATAACAACTGGAAACAAAATTTTATAACGCTCGGAACATTGGGTGGAGGCGAGTGCCCCCCTTGCCCCTCCCAAGTTACGCCTATGGGTACCTGTACCATCCAGCCAGGTAGTATATTATCAGTTTTTTTTTAAGGAGGAAGGGAAATGGATTCATGCAGGAAGGGATTCCTTTTCAAGTGGATTACCCACTAAAACCTCTCTTCTAATTCGAGCACTAGCCTGGGGCCTGGGACCTGGGACCTATATCACACTACTTTAGACTAGGCCAATTTCCTGCGCCTAATACCGTGAAAGTCAGCCTTCTTCACCTGGAGGATGGCCTCTCCATGAAGTGTCACATGATTCCAGACATCCTCCCTTCTTAGCATGGCTCTGTCGATGTTATCTCGACCTATCATTCCTACGTCCGCAAACAGAGACACTCTTCTTGTGCCACACCTACCACAGTTGAAGAAGGTGTGCTCCGCGTTATCCTCTAAATCCAGACAGTATAGGCAGTCTGCAGACAAGGCTTTACTCATTTCTTAGAGGTAGGATCGGAAGTATTTATGACCACTCAGAAGCTGCATCAGGTAGAAACCGAGCTCCCCATGTTTTCTCTCAATCTATGGCCTTATGTGTTTGATCAGCATCATGATCCAACGCCCTCTTGTCTCCTCGTTGCCACCTTTCAAGGGTCCGTAGCCTCTCTTGGCGTCTTGCCATCTCCTTGCTGACTTCAACTTTCCTAAAGTGCACAGCTCTCCACTCCTTGGCAAGAAGATCGATAGGGATCACTCCAGTGATCACCATAACAGCTGGTTCAGAGACAGTATGGAAAGCAGAGGCTACCCTCAGAGCTCCCCTCCTCTGCAGCTGGGCCAGTCTGTTTCGGAATACCTTCTTGTTCAGGGAATCCTCCCACACGTCTGCGCCGTACAAAAGGACTTACTGGGCCACCATCATCAGCAGACGACACTTGCAGGGTCTGGGAGACACCCACCCACATTAGACATTAATCTGCTTTAGCTACATTATCCGCCGTATGCTGTATCTGGTAGAAGAAATTCGTCTTCCTATCGCTTAAAACCCCTAGATAATCGGCCACAGGCTTCGTCTCAACGATCATGTCTCCGACTTGAAGAGACAAATTGGTTGGAATACGACCTCAGTCTTATTAGAAGCCAACGGCAGTCCGTGCGCTGCCACCCAAACACTGGCATTCCGCATAACTCTATTTAGTTGTCTTGATTATTCATCTCTTCTTTCACAGCACTAACACTTAACTAAAAATGAACTTTTTCATGTGAAAACTTACTGATTTTATTGGACGCGTTTTGGCTTACGTATCCGCCTTCTTCAGCTTTGGTAACAGACTGCCAGCATTTTGTAACGGTTGTGTGGAAGGTGAAGTGGGGGTGGTGTGTGGAGGAAGGGGATTGGCGCGGGGATTCAAGTTACTGTTTGTTTTCTGTATAATTGTGTCAAAAAGTGTATGTGATTTATATTGTAATTGATCGTTGAGTATGTTGTTTGGTTGTGTTGTGTGGTGTTTATATATTTCGTATTGTTCAGTTGTGTTGAGTTTTCGACCTTTGGGTATGTAATGTAAAATTTCAAGATTAGTGTCTATGTTGGTGTAACTGTGGTTTTCTGTGTGTATGTGTGTGGCAAATGCGGAGTGTATATTGTTGTTGGTTAAAGCTTTTAAGTGTTCAGAATAACGGGATGAAAAAGATCTTCCCGTCTGGCCTATGTAGAAACTATTGCAGTCATTACAATTTAATTTGTAAACACCTGTTTTGTTATATTTGTCTATGTCTGTGTTTGTATTACTGATGTGTTTTTTGATGGTATTGGTTGTTCTGAATGCTATTTTGTATTTGTGTTTTCTGAATGTATTGGCGATATTGTGTGTGTATGAGTTGTGGTATGTGAGTGTGATTTATTTATTGTGTTGTGTGTTGATGGTATTTAGTGTATTGTTGTTTTTGTTTTTGATGCGTTTGTGTAGTATGGCGCGGGGATTCAACTTACTGTTTGTTTTCTGTATAATTGTGTCAAAAAGTGTATGTGATTTATATTGTAATTGATCGTTGAGTATGTTGTTTGGTTGTGTTGTGTGGTGTTTATATATTTCGTATTGTTCAGTTGTGTTGAGTTTTCAACCTTTGGGTATGTAATGTAAAATTTCAAGATTAGTGTCTATGTTGGTGTAACTGTGGTTTTCTGTGTGTATGTGTGTGGCAAATGCGGAGTGTATATTGTTGTTGGTTAAAGCTTTTAAGTGTTCAGAATAAACACATAACTCAACTCTGGCATCTTTTGATATAACCAATTTATACACTAATGTCCCCATCAAAGAAACCATACAAACACTAGAACAACTACTCAGACAAAACAACACACCTGAAACACACATACAAGAAATCATCACACTTACCAAAATAATAACTGAACAAAATTACTTTACATACAATAACAAAATATACACACAAACAGAAGGACTCCCGATGGGATCCCCCATATCAGGAATACTAGCAGAAATATATATACACAACATTGAACAGAACCACATAATAAACAACAACAAATACACTAACAAAATTATATACTGGCACAGGTATGTAGATGATATATTACTTTTATTCAAAGGCAACACAAGACAAGTTGAAAACTTCCACAAATACATAAACACTATACACCACAAATTAAAATTTACACTGGAAACTGAACAAAACAATAGTATAAATTTTCTAGACCTAACAATTAACAAAACTAACAATGCACACATGTACAAAATATACAGGAAACCAACCACAACCGGCATGGTTATACACAACACATCAAACCACCCAACACAACATAAACATGCGGCCTTCAACCATATGCTCCATAGACTAACTAAAATACCCTTAAACAAACAAGATTACACCGACGAACTCAACACAATAAAATACATAGCAATCAAAAACGGTTATAACCCCAATTTAATAAACATACTACACAAACGCATCAAAAACAAAAACAACAATACACTAAATACCATCAACACACAACACAATAAATACATCACACTCACATACCACAACTCATACACACACAAAATCGCCAATACATTCAGAAAACACAAATACAAAATAGCATTCAGAACAACCAATACCATCAAAAAACACATCAGTAATACAAACACAGACATAGACAAATATAACAAAACAGGTGTTTACAAATTAAATTGTAATGACTGCAATAGTTTCTACATAGGCCAGACGGGAAGATCTTTTTCATCCCGTTATTCTGAACACTTAAAAGCTTTAACCAACAACAATATACACTCCGCATTTGCCACACACATACACACAGAAAACCACAGTTACACCAACATAGACACTAATCTTGAAATTTTACATTACATACCCAAAGGTCGAAAACTCAACACAACTGAACAATACGAAATATATAAACACCACACAACACAACCAAACAACATACTCAACGATCAATTACAATATAAATCACATACACTTTTTGACACAATTATACAGAACACAACCAGTAACTTGAATCCCCGCGCCAATCCCCTTCCTCCACACACCACCCCCACTTCACCTTCCACACAACCGTTACAAAATGCTGGCAGTCTGTTACCAAATCTGAAGAAGACGGATACGTAAGCCGAAACGCGTCCAATAAAATCAGTAAGTTTTCACATGAAAAAGTTCATTTTTAGTTAACTCTATTTAGTTTGAGCTGTGCCAGGTTAACGGACCGTGCGTATCACATCGTCAGCGTATCCGACCAGACACCTCTACCCGGGCATCTCTTTTCGCAGTAGACCTACTTCCTCAAGACAGGTAGGTCACATTCCAGAGGTCCGGCCTTAGAACCGATCTCTGGGCTATCGGAAATAGAGACGGAAATAGCTGTACACGTCGGCTAATATACGTCCGGGAGACGACGGACAATGCAATGGTTATAATTAGGGGTGTAAGATCAAACGACACACCGAACTCAGAACTCAATACCCGAATGGGATGAATAATTATTTTTAAATGAAAAATAATATTACTATTAATTATTAATAATAAGAAAAGGATCGTGACCATTCTCCGCTGCCTTTCTCTAGTTGTGTACAGTAGGGCGCGATCCGTCAGGTAGTAGTCCAGCATTCGCAAGAATTATATTATCAATAAGAGTAATAATCATAATGTAATAATAATAATAATAGTAATTATTGCAACAGTTCTATTAATTATTAAGGTAGTCACTAGTGAACTCTAAACTAAATGGAATAATTTTTTTGTTAATGTTATGTATAAACTTTCCCAACACATAACACGCGAATATCTTGGATAATTTTTTTTGTAATAATAAAATCAAATACAATTGTTTAAACAATTTTTACCTTTGCCTTAGCCAGTTTTCGTTCGTTGTCAGAGACAACGTCGTGAACAACAAAATCCAAGAATTTTTTGGTATTCTTGGCCTCTCCTCTCCGTTAAAAACTTCCACTTGGAAGTTCTTACATTTTCACATCTAAACAGCCACGAATACACTGAAACTGCGCAGAAAAAAGTGTAAATTGTTCCCATCTATATTATTTATAAACATATAGTGTGCTTGGACGTTTTAAGTAAAAGTACACAGTTACTATGACAGCTTCTTGTTAAGGAGCAAAATACGTCTACAGAATCAAGATTACTTGTACGCGCATTTTACTAGTCAACGTGTCAGAATGTAGATGTTCAGAATATTCAGAATAAGCAAAAATTATAAATGAAGTTGGAGCTAAGATATTAGACTTAAAAATTTGACATCTTATGTGGGCTCCTAGCATTTCGACCAGTTTGTTTTTACCACTAACTGTAGGAAATGAATGTGGAACTTAATAATCGGAATAACTTCAAAACTTAATGGTTTCACGAAATCACTTTCTTTTTTTAAAGCAAAACAAAACATGTTTTAAATTGAGTAATTTCGAATTGAAGACTAAGTATTTTTTGACTACACATTTCATTAGCTGTGGTAAACAGTCGAGTATAGTTAATACATTAAGTAATATTAAGGGTACAATGTAGTGCCAACGAGTCATTTCACTAAATCTGGACAGCCGCGCTATCTGTTCGACACATATTGAACTACATGTAAGCAAAACTTTAGCACAGTGAGTCTGATGTAAAACTTTACAAAGTACACGAGAGTTTACAATTTTTATTTTACTCGATTAGTAAAACAAACAAGAAAGAGCAAAATCTAATGGTATAGTGACACAAGGAAAAGTATTTGCTACGTAAATTAGATGAATGTCAAGAAGCGGGTATCTTTTAAAATAAATATCTAACACGGAATTTCTTTCAAAGTCTGCACGCCTTTTTTATTCTCGGTGAACGTATATACAGGCTGTTTAGTATTGATAGTCGTACTCGCTTCGGCGGTACATATACTAAAATTGGAACGATACAGAGAAGATTAGCATGGCCCCTGCGCAAGGATGACACGCAAAATCGTGAAGCGTTCCACATTTTTTTTTTATATTCTCCGTCCAAAAGAAGCTGACGCTTTAGCGTAAATAAATAAAGTTGCTAAAATATTTTATTTAGGATTTCCTCAGTTTCTGTAATTTTTTTCTTGGGCTTTGTCCTTGTTTTAAGTACCACTTAATGAGGTATTTCTGAGTCAGAGCATATTTTAAGGAATTTTCACTGGGCGACACTATACTCCGGCGCCCCTTCTACGCCCGCTGAGCGCCCCCCTCTCCCAAAGTGTTCATCGCTTTAGGGCAAATGCCTCACCAGTCACCAATACATTTGTACAGTTGTAGTATTGTACTACGACATAACAAGAAAAATAAACAATACTAAAAGTAGTAATTTACAGGTAAGAAATAAAACTAAATTTGAAAGTAAGTATGGCTGCTTTATTAATTAGTGTCAGAGGTAAATTATCTCTTAAATAATATTTCATTGAATAAATGCAATGCAAAATAATTTCTTGTAATATACAATATAACAGTACTAATTGACAGATTAAACAAATTAAGTAATGTTCAAGTAAGCCTAAATATATGACATCCTTTATTAAAGGTATACCAATATTTCACCAGATAATGTTAAGTGTTTATTTGTAAAATTAAATTAGTAATTTAATCGTAAACGGTTAATGTTGCTGTAACTACATCAAAAAGGCTAAAGGCTATTAAAAAAAAACATCTGAGGTCAGAACAATATTGTTAGACTATACCCTTATACGTTAGAGTCTTTTGAAAAAAACGTTTTTGTAAATTTCTGGTTCTGATAAATTTCTTCATCTGGAAGTTTCCTTCTTCTTTCTTTGACCTCTAAAAATTTTGCTACTGCTGGTCTTGGGTCGAACAGCGCAGTCCCTACGCCATTGAGAGCTATATACATTCTAGAGTTGAGAGTTTTTCTGGAATATGAGGACTGTTTGTTAGTCTTGAGTGTTGTGTGAACACACTGCCCGTTCTGGTCCTGCACTGTGAGGCGTCACGCAAATGTATGTCTGAACCAGCTTGGAAAACAATGAGTGGGTCTTAGACACTTTGAAGTAGGGCCTACTGTAATGGTACAATTTGGCTGACGCATCATCCATTTCCAGGGGGTGCAGGTAATTTTTCACTGCAGAATAAGCAGATTACATCGTCAGTAAACGGCGTCATCACCAAACATGTCTTTGACTTCACTTCGTACTGCATTGATCATATCTGGTGCAGTTCTTGCACTGAGAAACTTGTTCATTGTGTTCAGGATGTTATGCTGGTCGTCATAGTCTGACAGTGAGGAACTCCTTACAGCTGAGAACTATTTCCTTCCTCACTGCAGACCAACATCTTCTCGTGGATGTGGATACTAAGGAGTTAACTGCTCTTCTCTTGCAAAACTCTACATCAGGTTTATCATCATTTCCGTTTTTGACTGCATTCTTTTCCAACAGTTGTTCTTCATATCCTCCCGGATAAGGTTGACTTTCCATCAGCGAGAGTGAAGTGACAATAATTTCTTTTGTGGTTTCAATATCAGGTAGAGTTACCATTGATCGTTGACTCTCTTTCTGTAGCCTTTCAATTTGCCTCAAGATATCGAGCATGAGGCTTGTTAAGAGTTGCTGGTCACCCTCTGTTTGCCACAGTCGCATAAATCCTCTTGCAGTGGCTTTTTCGACTTTTGATGAATCAGGGTTATCAACTATTGACGTCCAGTGCTTTTCTATACACAGAAGATTATTCCACACTGCTTTTGTTAAATTAATTAGATGTTCTACGAATCTAACTTCGAAGTAATCTGGGAATTTGTAAACCTTAAGATTCTCAGCTTTGGCTATTTGTTCAAGTTCATTGAATCTTACAGATGACCCTCTGTAAAACGTAGCCACGGCCTTCAAGTTCGCTTTCCAGTGTTTAACTTCCATTATACTTAACTCAAGATCGGAAAGTACGAGGTCAGATCTGTGGGCAACGCACCACATGCATAAAATATTTCTTTCCAGATAGTTCTTAATTCTGACCCACAGACCACTGTTCTTACCTGTGTTAGCATTTTCGCCATCCGTTGTCAAGCTCGTTAGTTTTTCTTTTGCCAAACTCTCAATTTCCAGATCTTCAAACAAAATTTTAACAGCATCAAGAAGGCCTTCTGCTCCTCGTTTGACGGATTTACTTTCACCTAGAAATATCGACCTCATCTCTTTGTCTTCAGAAATAAATCGGGCGGTTACAAACTTATTATCAACACCATATTTGTCACATGATCCATCTATCTGAATTGCGAAACAGTTTCTAGCTCTTTTATGACTTTTTCCATCGTCAAACTACTGACAATGTCTAGCATTTCCCTGTAGATTACAGGATTTCTATACTGCAGAAGTTCAGGGGAAGGATTCAGTTTAACAAACTGTGCATCCAGTCCATTGTCTTTACAAGACGCTATCTGAATGTCAGTGTGCATTATTGCTAGAGATCTTGACGGCCAAGAATCGGCACTAAGGGTTAGCTGACGACTATCATTATACACATCGACAGCCATCTCAATCAATATTTTAATTTTTTCTGCATTTTGAGATTTTAAACTCAAATAACTTTAAAATTATTAAAGTTAGGGATAATAACTTTAAAATTAATAAGTTTATTAGTATATATTATTGCACTCATTCTTTAAAATGTACATATGTAATAAAAAATATATATATATATAATGGAAGCCCAACAAAAAGTTTGATTCAATTTTATTAAATAAAATATTACATTATTATTTCCTATTATTAATATTAATATATTACTTTTTTACCAAATCGATGCAACTGAACAATTATTAATCCTACAAGAGCCATAAGGTGAACTTTGCACAATAAGTGTTTTCTTTTAATAGCAAATTCAACTATGCGAGGGTTCTTAAACTCATCCAACCAACGACAGTAACTTCGTACTACTAGGTGTCTCTAGCTGCTAACAGTCATAGACTACTAGCCGTGGCACCCTGTTCACCCAACCCTGGTTGGAGTAAAATAACCTGAACAAGAACCGTAAATTGCAACGATGAGCACCCTTTTTCGGTGCAGTAGGCTACTGCCGCTGCCGGCGCCCCGCCCGCCCGGCGCCTCAGCCCATCACTGGGCGACATTTATGTCGCCCAGTTAACATGTTAAAATATGCTCTGTTCTGAGTGGAACTAGTTCCACTTACCAGTAACTATTTCTGACTATGGAACACTTAATTTTTATATAAAAACTTTATGAAGTTTTGAGTTTTCGTTTGAGCTAGCTTTCGCTTTTATGTAAGCCTCTGATGAACCTTAACACAAAATTGAAAGCTAGCTTAGGCAAAGATAAAATCTTATTAAAAGTTTTATCTAAAAATTCGTGTACTATAATCGAGAATCGTGCATCATCTAGACTGTATTTTTTTTTTTTTTTTTATTTTACTGCACCTTCCAGTAGATAACATTTTTAAATCTCTGAGCTATGAGAAGCGATCCATTGTAATAAAAAGACTACGTTAATTTCGAATTTACTATGAAATAATCACTATTGAAGTATTGAAAATGAGACTAGCACTACTCTTAATTCATAGACAATTACCATAAATGTAGTATCAGGAGCGTAGTTGTAGATGCTCTAATAATATGTTTCTGTTTCAGGAAGAATTTTCTGCTTGCAAATGTTTTATTACTACAAAATGCCGTGGAGAATGTGAGTGGTGGTGGATTCAACAGGGATGTGAGCTTAGTGACCAAATTCAAGAAAATTATATGAATTTGTTTCAGGTCACAAAATAAATATTGTACAATTATGAAGTTTGAAAGAATATTAAAAAGTGCTTTACAATAAAGGAGAATGTGGGTAAATGAAATAAGATGGAAAAGTGACAGGTCTTGTCCAGTTCTTATTCTTAGTAACTTGTTAGATTTGTGCATTCAGCTATTCAGCTATAATAAGACTCTCTCTCCCTCCCCCCTCTCACTCTCTCTTTCACACACACACACACACACACACACGCGCGCGCACGTTTTCTAAAGATTTAATGCAGTCTAATCAGTATGAATTTACACCCCAGAAAAGTACAGTGGATGCAGCTATGGCAGTTAAGGAATTTGTTGAAAGATGTTTGGTGGATAAAGGGGTTGTTGTTCTTGTTAGTCTTGATGTCCAGGGTGCTTTTGATGCAGTGTGGTGGCCATGTATTTTGAATACTCTTAAACAATTCGAATGTCCTAGGAACTTGTATTGTCTCTCACAAAGTTAATTTGGTGGACGAAAGGCAGTTCTATCTACTCACAATACATCAATGGAGAGGGATGTCAGTAAAGGTTGTCCTCAGGGATCTTGTTGTGGGCCAGGATTTTGGAACATACAGTATGACTCGTTGCTCAATTTAGACTTCACTAAACGTACAAAACTTATAGCTTTTGCAGATGATTTATTTGTGTTAACAAGTGGTAAGTCTCTCTTAGAAGCTGAAAATTATGCCAATTTAGAGATGGTCAAAATTTCAAAGTGGGCTACAAATAACAAAGTTTCTTTTAATGAACGAAAATCAAAAATACTCTTGACTTCTCATAAAAGACTTCAGAATTCAGAATTAAGCATTTACCTTAATTCTAAAAATCTTCAACAAGTTAATAAGTTAAAATATATGGGTTTCATTATTGACACAAAATTCAATTTTAATGAGCATATCCAGTATGTGGTCGAGAGGTGTACAAAACTTATTCATATGCTATCAAGATCTGCAAAATTAAACTGGGGGTTGGAACATGAGGCACTTAAAACAATATATAAGGGGGCAATCTCCCCCTTTTATCATATGGGGCACCCGTATGGATAGACGCATTAGAAAGGAAAAGTAACCAGATGAAGTTCAAAAGAGTGCAACGTCTCATCAATATTAAAATTGCGAAGGCTTTTCGTACAGTGTCGCATAAAGCTTTGTTCATTTTGACAGGACTGACTCCAATAATAATAAAGTTGAGAGAGATTGTTAGTGCTTACAGAGTTGCTAGAGGTTGTGATGGTGCTAATATTTTGATGGACACAGTAATTCCGTTCAAGGAATGGCCTCATCCGGCAGATACAGTTATTATAAACTCGAGCCATGAAAGTAAAGTATACACAGTACAAGCATATACAGATGGCAGTAAGCACAACAATGGGGTTGGGTCGGGTATAGCCTTGTTTGTTAATGGTGAGCTCAAATATGAGATGCAGTATAAGTTGGGTGTTGGGTACTCTAATAATCAGGCTGAGCAATTGGAAGTCTTGAAGGCCCTGGAAAAGATAGCTGAATTAAATTATATTATAACTAATTTGAGAATGGCAGCTGTTTACACCGACAGCAGAGTAACTCTGGACTCACTTAGGTGCTCGAGGAATCATAACTACTTGATAGAAGAAATAAGTTAAGAAGTTTAAAGGCGGACATCTGGTCAATTGATTTTGGTTGGGTTAGGGCACATGTGGGTATTTATGGTAATGAACTGGCTGACATTCTGGCTAAAGAAGCTGCGTCCAGTAGCAGTATGGTGTGCTATGAACGAATACCAAAAAGTGCAATGATTAACAAATTCCGTGAGGTGAGCCTAATGGAGTGGCAAAGTGAGTGGGAACAAACATTAAATGGAATGCTGACTAAGTTGTTTTTCCCTAGTGTGAAGCACAGACTGTCCTCAAGGTTTGCACTGTCTCCTAATTTTACCACAATGGTGACTGGTCATGGCAGGCTTAGAGCCTACTACTATCGTTTCAAAATAAAAGATGATCCAATATGTGTCTGCAACGATGGTGACCAAACAGTGGAACATTTGTTATATGAGTGCAATATGTTGAATGAAGAAAGACGGGTTTTCAAAAATAGTGTACTAAAGAGTGGTGGACGATGGCCTCCAAATAGAAGTGAATTGACATCAAAATATGTTAGACAGTTTATTAAATATGTTAATAACATTGATTTTGATTCTTTGTAGTGTTTATTGTTATTGTGCTTGTCTATATATTTTGAATCATTGTATGCGTTTGTTATTATGAATTAACTTACATATTGGTTGAACAGCTTCATCATGCATACATACATACATACAGTTTTAACATGTTAATAATGTAGTACTAATTCATTGTATCATTGTAAATGACTGATTTTTATTTTTCTTGTTTATTTTGAATCTTTGTAATTGTTGTAATAATGGAGTTATCTTTATATGTATTGAGAATTAGCTTGTAATAAGATTATACTGTATATAGCATGTAGTATTACTTTATTTGTAATGGAGCATGCTGATAAAATAAAGGTATTTAAAACACACACACACACACACACACACACACACACACACACACCTTCCAAACAGGTGGAAGTTTTTGAAAACTTGGATATGACCAGTAATTCTCTTCTCTTCAAGCAGTGGTTTCTATCTGCTTAGGAAAGTCCCTTATGTGTGAGTAAGCTAATTCATGCTCTTTACTACCTTGCATTCTGGAACAGAATTGAGACCAGTTTTCTTGCATCTGTCTATATGATTTGCTACTTTCTTGTGTCTATTAAAATTTATTATAACATTCTTTAGTTTATGCTTGTCTCAGTTTTAACTCTTGACTATTGTATTGAACAGTTTGCATTCTCTTTTGTACTGTCAACACACGAATAAAATCCCTTGAAGGGAATAAAGTCCCTTGTTCTGTGCGTCAATTGTCAACAATCCTATAAAGTCACTGTTCTGGGCGCAAATTGTCAACAATCCGACTTTTCACATATTTTATTCTTGTATTTTATGGTAATAACATACAATAAAAAAAAACATCTACTTACCATAAATTTCTTGTTTTTAGTGCATGATTTAGCTTCCAATTGAATTTCTTCTCTAGGGTCCAGGGTTTCGTTGCAGCGAGATTTAGAAACAAGAGAGGTATACGAAGCAATGATTTGAACAACTTTAGTGTGGACATATACTGAATTTAATATCATACCTTTTCTGAGTTACATATTACAATACAACAAAATGGTGTCTTACCATCACTAGCTACGTGATTTCTACTCCTCTATCAATACTGAGTACACTAATTTCATTATTTGATGGTATGTCTGGTTTATTACCATACCTCTCCAAGAGACTGCAGTTCTCTCGTTATTATTTCTCTTTAATAAATGACAGAAATGCCTCAATTTGCTGATTAATAATTTATGAGTACAAACATATTTTTACGCGCACACACACACACTTTCCCCATGTTATATGATCGGTACCTTTTGTAAATTTTGGATTTATATTTAGAGCTCATTTTCACCAAAGAATAACAGTTAATTAGTTTGCACTTTCCTGATTATTAGTTGCGGTCTCCCTTCCGATGTTCTCCGTTTGGCCAGGTGTTCGGCATCTCTCTCATAATCTCGTTTTGTCCCTTGTTACACTGAATCTAATTACATCTCAAGTAGCAGTTAACTGTGCTACATTACTTGTACTGTTAATTACATTTTAAATCAGTAAAAGAACACTTTTACTGGCGAAACTGTGCCAGCCACAAATTTAGCGTGTAGACATCTTGATGAGTTGTAAGGAACTGGGAAGATGCAAAGCACATATTTTGTGTATGTGTTAGCGCATCCACGTCATTGTCTATTGTCCGGAATTGGCTCACGCCCTGTTGTCATGTCATTGTTCGTTAGGTCATCACTTATTTTAATGATGTCCCGTCTTCTGGACCAATGAGAGTGCCCATTTACGATCTGTTTCCACTTGGATGGCCATTTCGTACGTTCATCTCTGCACGTCGGCTCCTGACCTTGGAATCGTGATTTATTCGAATATGCGTAGTTGTCTCTTCACAAAGGAAATTGTTCTCTCCATGCATGTGTGTGGGTGATACAATAAAATCCGATAATTTGTTACCACTCATACCATAATTCTGACATCGAGATTATTGTACTGTCACAGTACTTATTTTTGCATTTTCTCCTTTACTCTATTTTCGGTTTATCATGACAAGCCAATTGTTTCATGTAGATGAAAAATTAAAATCAAAACATATATATATGTATATATATATAGTAACGTGTAACGTGTGTCGTACTCTCTTATTTTTTGTGTAAATCTAGTAATCGAACTTTCTAAATTATATTTTATTTAGACTCACTATTGGGATAGCCAATTTGTTACATCTAGACTCGAATCTGTGGTTATTTATCTGAATTTGCGTCTTGTTTAACTCTGTTATTATTTGTATATATTTTTGTTAATATTAAATTAAGGATGAGTATCTGTTCAGGGGGATGTTTGTTGAGCGCCAATTTGCAATCACCGTTTGCAAATAAAATTTTATTGGTGAAGTATCAATAATAAATTTTTGTTCAAATTTATGTAAATAGTATATGGTCTCTTTATTCTGTAATGAACTCTCTTTTATTCTTTTCTTTCAGCAATGGATATGATAACTTGTGCTCATCACCACATTTTTAAAAGAAATCTGCTAAGATTTTCAATTGATGAGTGTTGCCAACTTAATCTAATTACTGAGGTCAACTCACAGTATCAGATATTTTGTTCAGAATATCATACCCCTTTTGTTTTCATGAAATAAGAAACAAATAAACCTTTTTCTGTATTTTGTAAACTCAAATCCTTTATTTATTCTTTAATGTGTTCTAAATGTAAAACATAATTTTTAACAAAGTTTGGCCAGCTGTATTTTTATAAGCTCAGAGTGGCAGCAGTAACTCTTAGATCTCAGGCTTTTTAAAACATTTTATAATTTATTTTTAATAAATAAAATACAATTATAATGTTCAGTAGGTCCTTTCGACTACGATATAACAACAGTATTGACAGGGAAAGTACCAAAATACATATGATGAGAAATAGTCACAATGTATCTTAAAAGGATAATATTAAGAGTGTAAAACAGTTCAGTGTATAGGTTAAGTTATAAAAATGTTTTTTAGACTTAATTAGCTTTAAATTACGTTAGCACTATACATCAATGGTTGCTTATGCTTATGTCTATATTATTAATCATTAATGTTCTCAGTGAAAATTAATTATGGTTTTTTATAAAAAGCGTATTCAAAGTTTTTTGAAACCTTTAGATCAGGTTTAACAGCGAATATTTCAGATTAATTTTAGATCAAAAAATACTTCTCTCCTTGTGTCAATTGGTTCAGTTTCTTCAGAGATGTCCTGGTTTAATTCTGTAGAGTCTTGTAGCAATTCTTTCTTCTATTTTAATTTTGATATTTATAATTATTCAATTGTTTATCTGGAGATGCACTGATATCACATATATTATAATTTATTTTTCACTATAAGTATTTAAATCCACCTTTTTTCATTCAGTTTTTTTAGAATCAATCTATTTTTCTTCCTCAACATATCTGTTGCTAAGGCCTCTCTTAGATATCTCCTTGGTTTCCAAGTAACATTTTTATATCACCCTGGTGATATCATAAGAATAATATAAACAAACCTTTTACTATTTTATATGTCATTTTCTTTTAAAAGGATATACATTTTTTATAAAAGCTCTTATCTTCTTTTTATTTGTTTCTTTGTTCTTCTGATAAAAAACTGATCATTTTGACATCACTCTTGACTATTTTCTGATCTATATTTCCTGAGTTAATGATTCACTTTTTATTTATTTTTGTTACATTTGGTAATCTTTAACATAAACTGACATTGTTTCCTTATTATTTTAATAGAAATCTTATTCATATAATTTGACTGACTATGATTTTGGTACTTTCTTGTTAAGACTAACATTAGTGTTATTAACACTAGTATAAATAATATTAATAAATGTGACAAAAACTGATTACTAATAACTATTAGTAATATGTTATAATTCCCCTTAACTGACTGTGTTTATAACTTTACAGCCTGCACACAAAAAACAAATTTCATAAGTAAGTTCTTACTTTAATTATAATAAACATAACATACAATAAACAATTAAAATTAAACATATTCAATTAAGTCTTTCTTAAAATATTATGTCTCCTGGTACTTTTTAATAATACAATCATGGTATATTTATGTTACTAGGGCATGGTAAAAATGTCACGTAACAATATATATATATATATATATATATATATATATGTGTGTGTGTGTGTATAATAGGGTTGCTACAGCTAGTGTCGTCTCCCTTCCTTCAACCTGGCTTTCCAATTCTCCCGATGTTCCCATTGTCCGTCCTCAAGTCCTATATGTTGCATAGATTCATCCACTTCGTCCCTCCAAGATCTTCTTGGTCTTCCCCTTGTTCTCCTTCCTAATGGACTCCATTCCGCCACTTTGTTGATCCACCTATTTTGGGCTCTCCGGACATGACCATACCACACCAATCTTTTTTCTTCGATGTAGTCAATTACACTTCTCTCCGTTTCCATTCTTCTTTTGATCTCCTCGTTTGTTATTCGGTCTGCTCTCATTATTCCACAGCACCTCCTCCAATATTCCATTTCCGTTGAATCTTTCCGCAAGAATCTTTCTTTCATTCTTTTTGTTAATAACCCATACTTCCGCTGCATACGTTATAATGCTTTGGACTATGGTCTGATATATCATTTTTTTGGTGTTTTTTCTAATATTTTTGTCCCATATAACACTGTGTAATTGTCTAATCCCTGTTCTAGTCTGCCCTAATCTACTTTTTATTTCCTCTTCCGTTGTGCCTTGTTTACTCAGTGTAAATCCTAAGTACTTGAATTTGTCTGTTCCTCTAATTTTAAAATTTTCGTCTACTTCTAAATCTGTTGTTTCTTCATCTCTAATTGCCAAGTATTCAATCTTTTTTTTATGTTTATTTCCAATCCCATCTTTGTGTATTCTTCATTCACCTTTCTGACCATGTAGCTTAGATCTTCTTCATCCTGGGCTATAACTACCTGGTCATCGGCGAAGCACAGTGTGTACAGGTGTTCATTTCGTATCGGTATTCCCATTCCATGGCATTTCTGTTTCCACATGGTTAATGCATATTCTAAAAATATCTTAAACAGCGTGGGCGATGTCAGGCAGCCTTGCAATAACCCTTTGGATGTTTTAAACCTACAGACAATTTTGTTACCTACTGTAATTTTTATGTTGTTGTTTTTATATAGATTTTTTACTGTTTGCATCAGCACTTTTGGTATTTCCAATTGTGATAGAGCTTTAAACATTTCTTGTCTGGGTACTGTATCATTTGCTTTTCTAAGGTCGATAAATGCTAGATGTACTTCCCTGTTCTTCGCTTTTTTCTTACTATGATCTGTTGGTTTGTATATATCTGGTCTACGCATGATCTCCCGGCTGTAAAACCTGCTTGTTCTTCTCCAATCTGTCCCTCTATATTTTCCTTGATTTTATTACTTAGCACCCTACCATACAGCCTTCCCATTGTTGCTACGACACTTATGCCTCTATAGTTTTCGCAGTCTTTTTTATTGGCCTTTTTAAATATCGATGTAATTCGTGCCTCTTTCCATTCCGCCAGTAAATCTTCTCCATTTATAACCTTCTCAAACATTCTTCATATCATTGTCATAAGTTTTTCGGTTCCGTACTTTATTAGTTCCGCTACTAACCCTCCTGGGCCTGATGCTTTGTTGTTTTTCATTGAGTTTACTGCTTTCCTTATTTCTGCTGCCGTTATAATAATTCTATTTTCTGTTTCTGTCTCTATTTCTTCTTCATCGTTATTCAGGAATTCTTGTCTATGCTCCGTAAGTAGGTTTTTGTAGTGTGTCTCCCACTCATTGTCTTGTATGTATTGAATATAGGTTTTATCCTTCCTATTCGTTCGTAATGATTTTATTACATTCCATGCTTCTGAACTCCTAGCTCCTCCTATGTATTGGTCTACATTTCTACACCTGTTTTCCCATGCTTCATTTTTCTCTTTGCTGACCTTTTCCTTCACTTTCTTATTCTTCTCTCTGTAGTTTCTGTAATCTTCTTCTTTTTTTGTGGAGATCCATTTGTTATATAATTTCTTCTTTGCTTTTATCTCTTTTATCGTCTCCTCCTTCATGTCCCATTTGTATGTATTATTAAGTATTTCAGTTATGTATTAAGTAATCCGCATAACTGAATAATATTTTCTAACATATGTATATCTATTTTTGTGTGAATTAAACTCTTAATGCCTGAATTTTGCATAGTTTGTAATGTTACTGGGGAACGTTATAAATTAATTCAATATGTATAATATATACTTATGTAACCCCTCTTTAACTTAGGCAGTAAAAAAAAAGATTATTTTTTTTTTTGAATTTTTTTTTTTTGTAAAGAGGTTAATTAGAACTAGGCTAAAGCCTAGAGAAACCAAAAATGCGCTGGATCCAGTGAGACGGGACTTGCAATGAAAACTCATAAATTAAACAATTAATAAATCCCATTTATTATTCTATCTCAGTAAACAAATTAATAATAAAATAAATAAACCCAACAGTCATAATCTATAATTCCCTTAAATTGTCAATTAAATAAAGTATACTCTCTCAACAAGGTCACCTGAAAATATTTATTAACCCCAATAAAATAATTTGCTATCTCTCTTTACAAATGAATTGAAATTTAAAACCATGACTATCCTTGAAATAAGGTTTCCATTAAAATATTAATAATATATAAAATTTATTTTATATTTTCTCTTTAGAATGCTCCATTGAACTTAATGGAGCTAAATGGTATAGATTCCTTGATAATATTAATTATAATAATAATAACTCAAACAAATTAAATAAATTTTAAAGGGTGACAATTCATATACTTGTTATTAAAGTTAAATAAAATAAATTATTTTCTTAAAGAAATGATCAGCAATGATTAATTGAGATAGAATACCTGTTATAAAAAATGAAAAGGATATATATTGTAACAAGACCCTTTGTATGGCTGTAATCAAATCAAGCCCCACTGTTTGGGCTAGCCACTTGGTCACCAGACCGCTGTATGCCGGTCGTTACAAAAGAATAAAATGTATACGGAAAATTCAATAAAAATAGAATTTTCAAATAATAAAATAATTTTGTTTATGTTTATAGAGGTATGTATAAGAGATAAATCTGTTTTTTAAAAGGTTCTGGTAAAATTTTAATAACAGGTAGGTATTTATTGACCGTCGAACACTTCTTGAAGATTTGCACCAAGTCTGGAGTTAAATAGATTAACTCCAGGTAATAATCGATTGGTGACTTTTCTGACTGGTCCAATATCTTGTTCAAAATAGAATATATTCTTCTCACTTAAGTCCTTCAGCCTTATAAATACCCTTAAATTACCCTGTGAAATAAGTACAGATACAAAATAATGGAAATATAAAGATTTATTGACAATTTTAAATAAATAATCGATATTTTATCGATGGAGAGCAATTATCGACTCTGTCTCGGGAATTATCGATTGTGTCATACAGAACAAAATTTTATGTTATATTATATTAAAAGACAGGTTCTTTGAGCGATTAGAATTAATAGTCAGAGAAGGGTGACGAGAAAGTATAACATTAACAATTAAAAATAAATACAATAATTGCTATTCAATAGTATTTTAAATAATTCGGTATATAATATTTGAATAAATGTTTTGTCGAACCAATGAAGACTGACGTCACTGTGATGTGGTAAGCAGATTCCGTTTTCAAGATGGCCACTACTCGAGTTGGACTAAGTCACAGCATATGCGTGGTGTCAGAAAATCACAATAAAATTCCTTTTATTAAGATTTAAAATGTCCCCGCACTGGTGTAATATGTCTGTTAATCTATTTGGTGTATTCTGGTGAAGTGTGCTGTGTAAACTGGTGTTAGTTAGTTTATTTTCTATGTGTTCAACTTCTGTGGTTAAGTTTTCAAGTTATGGTTAGGAATTTCAGAATATATCAGTTGAGATATAGTGTTTTACTTGTTTCTATCACTCGTATTATGTAGTTAAGTGTTTGTTTTCACTATTGTCGTGAATGTATTAACAGCTTTAGCTTTAAAAAGTGTCTAATCCGTCTAACTCTCGTTCACTTATTTCAATGGCTAAACGCTAGTTCAACCATATTCAACTCGATTTTAAAGAAACGTTCTTTACACAACTGTCCAGCTTGATATTCAACAAAAGACTAATTAACTTGGTCATAAATCTGGCCCAGTTAATCCTTGAAAAAGTATTGTTAACAAATTTCGACTTCCCATACACATGATAAAATATTACATTATATATAGAATTTATCTATTTTATTCATCTCTTTTATGAATTATGAACCTTATTATCGGTTTAACCATCTCATTCCCTTTAAATTGATGTATTATAGTCCATATCTGTAGACATTTTGTGGAAATTAACAAATTTTGTTCACACTTTGGAAATATAGGCTCAAAATTGGATTTCCGTCTTTATACAAAATTCCTCCATTTTAAATATTATTAATACTATTATAATAAATTTTAATTAGTCATATTCCTCTTCCTTTCCTCAAATACATATAAATTACACCTTTGAACTGGTTTTTCGTGTTAATCTGTAAATTTGACATTGCTCTTTAAAATTAATTAATTTATATATTTTGAAAATTTACAATGTTTTAAGGTATATTTCCTTATTATCATTTTAACTCATAGGATCATTCCTAGTAGTGGTTAATTGAGTTATCTTATATAAATCTTGGTAGTTTACAGGATTTATAAGTGAATTATACTAGTTTATATTGGTTCTGTGATTTCACCAAATGGCCTAGATTTTAGAATTTTATATTTCTTTCTTTCTCAAATAATTTAAACTTAATTCCTCCTCTGACTTTACATAATTACAATTATATGAAAATAACATGATTTATAACTTATTGTGTTGTGTAGTAGTTAATTAACACTACAGTTATTAAAATAAATAATTATGAACATGGTTTAGCAATCTGCACAATTGAACATATTGCAGATATGGTTTGAACATATATCTTTTAACTATTTTTGAGCTAACATAGCATACCTATTAGAACATTATTACTGGTATGTAGGTTATTATTTATCAAACATAATTCTTTTTAAAACACATAACATAAATCTTATTTTCTAATAAACCTTACAAATACATTTATTTAACACATTGATTTTAGGACTGTGAAATAACAGTCTATTTAAACATGTTACACTTATTCATACTATATTAGTACCAGTCCTTTCTGGTTTAAACCATTATTATTGTGATCCCCTACATTAGTAAACATTAACTCCCATACTCTATTTATTATCATTTTTTACAAATGTCTTGTAAATAAAGATTTACATTAAAATAATAAAATACTGGAAACCTTCCATTTTATTATTTTATTATGCTGTTTATTATTAGATTTTAAAGTTGTGATATAGCTTACTACTAAGTTATAGTATCACCAACTTTAAGTTTATTGCATTTTTTTTTTAAAAACAACACTTACACAAATTCACTTTCACTGTTGGTTCTGATATTTTGAGTCTTATTATCTCAGACCAGACCTTTAGTAATCATGGACCGTTAAGACTAGTTTATTTTCTTTATTACACAATAGCTTTAGCCGGTGCACTTCTTATAACGCTATACAGCACTTTAGTTTTCTCAATAATTACATTTTATAAGATTTTGGGTATGTTATACTTTCTTTTGCATAGTTTTTGTGGGTTTGGGATTGATAGTAGTTTATATAATAATAGGTTTTACTACGGTGTTTCTTTCATACTATTTCTTCCTCTCCTCCTGTCTTCCTTCTTGTCCTTCTTCGTATCTTCCTTCTGGTCTTCATTCTTGTCCCTCTTCTAGTCTTCATTCTTGTCCCTCGTCTAGTCTTCACTCTTCTGGTCTTCCTTCCTCATTCTTGGGTAAACCAAGGTACTTGGTGTTATCACGACTGAGGTTTAGTTTGGAGTATTTAATTTATTCACTGAACTGACTTTATTCTTCTATACAGGTTTCAGGGTATTGTTTTCTTCCTGATCACAAACTTTATTCTTCCCTCTTTGTGTTTTTGGGGTATTTTGGTATTCACCACTCTTTAATTGATTCTCCTTTTTTCTTGATATGGTCTTATATAACTGGTTTACTGCTCTGAGCTTCCTGGGTAACTTACTGATATTATACTATGAGTTGATGAGTTGCTTCGATACTTTCTTTGGTTTTTAAAACAGTGGTTTTTATATATAATGTAGTGAGGATTTTTATTTTATTGTGGTTCATTCCTCTGATTTATTTAAATGTCATTCAATATTATTATAACATTTGTTGGTGTAATTAAACTTTATGATTTCACATGACTTAAAATGTAGTGGATTTTCTGTCACGCTACAGAATGCCCTTCTCCAGAAGTAATTTTTTCAGACTATACTTGCTTTGTCTGAAACAATTGCTTATGATAATTATTCAAGGTTTGTTATTATTTTGGACTTCTTCCATTTTAAAATTTTCTTATTTATATTTGAGTTTATATCATTCTCACTTGATCTTCCTTGATAGTAATAGTCTTCTGAGTTTCATATTTATTATTTCATTTTTATATTTCTTCTTAGTATTTTCTCCTTGGGATATTTTCTCCCTATCGTTCCCTACTTTGTGAGCTGGTTCAGTTCAGAGAGGCACTGTACGCTACTTTCCTCTGCTGTCCAATACTTCACACATATTTGAGTACAGAGGCAAATCATCTCTGCTCAAAAAACATATTAATCCTGCTGGAATTATCTTCAGACAGATTAAAAAATTATTCAGAATAGTACACATTTGTTACTATTTAAAAAATATCTTTGGGATACTTCATTTATTACTTATTATACTTCTCAGAGATTTTAATATTCCTATCTCAGTTGTTCTTCTGACTCATTAACTGGATGTTTCTTTCATTTGATATTATGGTAGGAAGCTCTTCTATTATTACATTATTCAACTTTTCTTATCATATAAATCTTTTGGTTATAATTCTTTATTACCTTCTGGTTTTTTTATTATAATCTGCATTATTTATTGTAACATATCTTTATGACATTTTTAGACTGTTTCTTTGTTCTTAAATCTCCACTTGTTCTATTTTCTAGAATTTTTATAACTGTCATTATCATAATTGTCATTTAATTCATAAATCATTTTATATTAATTCATTTAATTACATAAATCTTTGACATTATTTTCACATTATTCCTGTCATTGCTATTATACTTGCAAATGATGGTTTTTTATTAATTTCATAATGAGGTCATAATTTCTCCTCATACCACTTCAAAGTTTCATTCTCTCACAATTCCAAAGAAGTTTTTGTACTTTATTATATTTAATCTCTCAAATCGTATTAAAGAATTTTTTTTTTTCTTTTTTTTTTCCTTTAGCATCATTTTATGGAAAAGGTTTTTTCTCTTCATATTGAACTTAGACATGATCATATTGTCCAGAATTATTTGTTTTAATTCTAAATCTGTTTCCTTTTTTCATCCCATTATGATCCTTTGTTACCATGGTAATTATCTTCTATGCTTACCATAAATATGGTATGAAATCTCTTCAGTTTATCTCACCAAAGTGTTTTATTTATAATTGGTTGGTAAGTTGTACTTATACTTGGTTTGGGAAACTTGATTTATTCATAATTCAAAATTCACTCTTCTTATATTATTTCATAAAGTTTTCTCAAATAATATGTATGTAAGGTGGGCTTACATGTGTTTAGGTTGGTTTTATTTTTCTAAATTCTCTTGGTATTATTGTCAAAATGTTTCTCTTCAAATAAATATTTAGTAAGCTGTCCTTACTTGTTTTTGACTTTAGATGGTTTTAATTCTAAATTCTCTCCTTCTTTATTATTATATTATAGCCATAAAGTTTTTCTTCAAATAATTATTTATGTAAGATTGGCTTACAAGTGTTTTAGAATTTTGAGGATTTTTTCATTCAAAATTCTTCTTCTTCTATCATTGCCATAAAATTTCCATCAAATATTTTTTTTATGTAAGATGGGCTTGCCTTTGTTTTAGAATTTGGTTGGTTTATTCTAACTTCTTCTTATGCATATCTTCTTTCAAAATTATTTCTTCTCAAATAAATTGTATATAATTGGCTTATATTGTGTTTAGAATTTAGAGGTTTTTACATTCAAAATTCTTCTTGTTATTCTTCTTTAAAATATGTTTCTCTTCAAATAAATTGTATGTAATTGTCTTACATTATGTTTAGAATTTAGAGGTTTTTAAATTCTTCTTGTTACATTCTTGCCATAAAGTTTTTCAAATTTTTTTGTTTGTAATGTGGTATTACCTTATTTTTGAATTTTGAGGATTTTTCATTCAAAATTCTTCTTGTTATTCTTCTTTCAAAATGTTCCTTCTCAAATAAATTGTATGTAATGGGCTTACATTATGTTTAGAATTTTGGGGATTTTTTCATTCAAAATTCTTCTTCTTCTATCATTGCCATAAAATTTCCTTCAAATATTTTTTTTCTTTTTTTTATGTAAGATGAGCTTACCTTTGTTTTAGAATTTGGTTGATTTACATTCAAAATTCTGTTTTATATATCTTCTTCCAAAATGTTCCTTCTCAAACAAATTGTATGTAATTGGCTTACATTGTGTTTAGAATTTAGAGGTTTTCAATTCTAATTCTTCTTCTATCATTGCCACATAGACTTTTCATAAATGATTGTAATAGTTTTCATAATTATATGGTAAACATATCATATTAGTTTCATAAATATTGTATGACTCTTTTCTTGTCTTTATTCAAACGTATTTCTTATTATTATTATTTTTTTTTTTTTTCTTTATACCCAGGTGGATGCTTTTTATTATAGTGCATTGTTGCTCATAGTTCCTTTATAAGGTGTAGTTTCTTAATTAATTTATTTCTTAAATTCCCTTTTTGGTTCTTTGTCCCTTCTTCTTCTCATTTTTCCTCAGTGGTAATTATTTTCATCTTCTTTGTGGTGGTTTTGCCGTTGTCGGTTACCATGACATCCATCCCTTTTACCACCTCATTATGTATCCGTATGGATCCTTATCAGATCCAAACTTATCAATGTTAATCTTGGAGTAATCATTCTCCTTCCTTTCCTTTTTAGGTTTTTGACTACCTTCTGCTTTGATATGGTTGACTTGAGCTATTCGGGGTCCTCCGTCGTTTTTTGGTTCGTTATGTAGTATTTTGTGACTAGGATATTCCCCGACTACTACCCAATTTTCATTCTCACTGTTATCTCGGTTAGGTCCGACCGGAGTGTTGGTCGGTAAACCTTGAGTGGTTGCTGTCCGCTCCGTATAAGGGTTAGATGGTTGAGTTCGGTTCATGTTCCGTTCAGGTTCATCTAAGCTGTTACTCCTTCGTGCCGGATAGTACCTTGGTTGGTCCCGTTCTAGGCTTCTCCAACGATCCTCCTCCTCATGGAAACTGTTACGCCGCTGATAGTAGTTTCTTCGTTGACGATTGTCTTCAGCTCGTATAAAGTTCACTCTAGGGCGAGGAAACCTATTATTATTAAAATTACCATTATTGGGACCCGTACTATTGGTATTATTATGGTAAGGACTATTACCATAATTGGGGCTTCTCTGACTATTTACGTTATTAGGGTAGAGATTACGGTTACCCTGATAACCATTAGAGGGTCGATTCGGGTTTTGATAATTTGGACCCGTATTATTATTATCATTGTAATTAGTGTTGTTCCCATTATTATATTGTCTTATGTTCCAATATGTCTCTGGTCCATATCCTGTATGACCTGAAAAATATCTGTGAGGGTCTTCATCTGGTTTATCAATTATTTGCTTCTCTGAAGCCCCATAATCTGGTTCACCATCACATATCCATCCTGAAGGTATACATTTTTGTGTAATTGTATACTGGAATAGTCCTGGATGGCGCACTAATGGAACACACTCTGGTGATTCACCAGTGCCATCGTCATAGTCTGATAAGATGTTATATTTCCATCTTTCTGAAACACACTGTTTAGTTCCGCACTGGAACTGATCTGGTCCACATGTTGTATTCCGTTTACCTCTGGTCCTTCCCCATTGGTAAACTACTGTTTGGTGGTACATTATTTGTAATATTACTTTTAATCTCCTTCCGTAATTTCTGGAGTTCATGATTTCTTCATGGTCGGTAATTGGAATATTATTGACATCCATTAAACCATGGTTCATCATTTCCATTTCTTCCTTTGTTTTCATTAATTTCTTTGGAAGCGTTTTCCTCCTTTCCTTTGGTTCCACTTCCATATCTTTATTATTTTCTTTGTTCCCGTTAGTTTTCTCTTCAGGTAATACTACAACTGGATCCTCTGTTTTGTCATTTGGTATTTCTTCTGGTTCAAGTTTGCTATCATATTTTATTTCTTTGGTCCTCTCCTCTTCTTCTCTTCTTAATCTGTCCTCTCTCCTTTCTTCGGCCCAATCATCCAGTTTCTTATTCTGATCCTCTAGTTTCTTATTCATCCCGTCTAGTTTGGATCCGAGGTTCTTATTTATTTGTAATATCATTTCCATCAGCTTTTTCATCATCTCCTCTCGGGTAAGTTCTGCCATTTTGCTTTATATCGTTGTTGCCCTTCTTCCTGACTGGATAACCGCTGCCAGGCTTATCTATTCAAGCCCCACGTTGGGCGCCACTTTGTAACAAGACCCTTTGTATGGCTGTAATCAAATCAAGCCCCACTGTTTGGGCTAGCCACTTGGTCACCAGACCGCTGTATGCCGGTCGTTACAAAAGAATAAAATGTATACGGAAAATTCAATAAAAATAGAATTTTCAAATAATAAAATAATTTTGTTTATGTTTATAGAGGTATGTATAAGAGATAAATCTGTTTTTTAAAAGGTTCTGGTAAAATTTTAATAACAGGTAGGTATTTATTGACCGTCGAACACTTCTTGAAGATTTGCACCAAGTCTGGAGTTAAATAGATTAACTCCAGGTAATAATCGATTGGTGACTTTTCTGACTGGTCCAATATCTTGTTCAAAATAGAATATATTCTTCTCACTTAAGTCCTTCAGCCTTATAAATACCCTTAAATTACCCTGTGAAATAAGTACAGATACAAAATAATGGAAATATAAAGATTTATTGACAATTTTAAATAAATAATCGATATTTTATCGATGGAGAGCAATTATCGACTCTGTCTCGGGAATTATCGATTGTGTCATACAGAACAAAATTTTATGTTATATTATATTAAAAGACAGGTTCTTTGAGCGATTAGAATTAATAGTCAGAGAAGGGTGACGAGAAAGTATAACATTAACAATTAAAAATAAATACAATAATTGCTATTCAATAGTATTTTAAATAATTCGGTATATAATATTTGAATAAATGTTTTGTCGAACCAATGAAGACTGACGTCACTGTGATGTGGTAAGCAGATTCCGTTTTCAAGATGGCCACTACTCGAGTTGGACTAAGTCACAGCATATGCGTGGTGTCAGAAAATCACAATAAAATTCCTTTTATTAAGATTTAAAATGTCCCCGCACTGGTGTAATATGTCTGTTAATCTATTTGGTGTATTCTGGTGAAGTGTGCTGTGTAAACTGGTGTTAGTTAGTTTATTTTCTATGTGTTCAACTTCTGTGGTTAAGTTTTCAAGTTATGGTTAGGAATTTCAGAATATATCAGTTGAGATATAGTGTTTTACTTGTTTCTATCACTCGTATTATGTAGTTAAGTGTTTGTTTTCACTATTGTCGTGAATGTATTAACAGCTTTAGCTTTAAAAAGTGTCTAATCCGTCTAACTCTCGTTCACTTATTTCAATGGCTAAACGCTAGTTCAACCATATTCAACTCGATTTTAAAGAAACGTTCTTTACACAACTGTCCAGCTTGATATTCAACAAAAGACTAATTAACTTGGTCATAAATCTGGCCCAGTTAATCCTTGAAAAAGTATTGTTAACAAATTTCGACTTCCCATACACATGATAAAATATTACATTATATATAGAATTTATCTATTTTATTCATCTCTTTTATGAATTATGAACCTTATTATCGGTTTAACCATCTCATTCCCTTTAAATTGATGTATTATAGTCCATATCTGTAGACATTTTGTGGAAATTAACAAATTTTGTTCACACTTTGGAAATATAGGCTCAAAATTGGATTTCCGTCTTTATACAAAATTCCTCCATTTTAAATATTATTAATACTATTATAATAAATTTTAATTAGTCATATTCCTCTTCCTTTCCTCAAATACATATAAATTACACCTTTGAACTGGTTTTTCGTGTTAATCTGTAAATTTGACATTGCTCTTTAAAATTAATTAATTTATATATTTTGAAAATTTACAATGTTTTAAGGTATATTTCCTTATTATCATTTTAACTCATAGGATCATTCCTAGTAGTGGTTAATTGAGTTATCTTATATAAATCTTGGTAGTTTACAGGATTTATAAGTGAATTATACTAGTTTATATTGGTTCTGTGATTTCACCAAATGGCCTAGATTTTAGAATTTTATATTTCTTTCTTTCTCAAATAATTTAAACTTAATTCCTCCTCTGACTTTACATAATTACAATTATATGAAAATAACATGATTTATAACTTATTGTGTTGTGTAGTAGTTAATTAACACTACAGTTATTAAAATAAATAATTATGAACATGGTTTAGCAATCTGCACAATTGAACATATTGCAGATATGGTTTGAACATATATCTTTTAACTATTTTTGAGCTAACATAGCATACCTATTAGAACATTATTACTGGTATGTAGGTTATTATTTATCAAACATAATTCTTTTTAAAACACATAACATAAATCTTATTTTCTAATAAACCTTACAAATACATTTATTTAACACATTGATTTTAGGACTGTGAAATAACAGTCTATTTAAACATGTTACACTTATTCATACTATATTAGTACCAGTCCTTTCTGGTTTAAACCATTATTATTGTGATCCCCTACATTAGTAAACATTAACTCCCATACTCTATTTATTATCATTTTTTACAAATGTCTTGTAAATAAAGATTTACATTAAAATAATAAAATACTGGAAACCTTCCATTTTATTATTTTATTATGCTGTTTATTATTAGATTTTAAAGTTGTGATATAGCTTACTACTAAGTTATAGTATCACCAACTTTAAGTTTATTGCATTTTTTTTTTAAAAACAACACTTACACAAATTCACTTTCACTGTTGGTTCTGATATTTTGAGTCTTATTATCTCAGACCAGACCTTTAGTAATCATGGACCGTTAAGACTAGTTTATTTTCTTTATTACACAATAGCTTTAGCCGGTGCACTTCTTATAACGCTATACAGCACTTTAGTTTTCTCAATAATTACATTTTATAAGATTTTGGGTATGTTATACTTTCTTTTGCATAGTTTTTGTGGGTTTGGGATTGATAGTAGTTTATATAATAATAGGTTTTACTACGGTGTTTCTTTCATACTATTTCTTCCTCTCCTCCTGTCTTCCTTCTTGTCCTTCTTCGTATCTTCCTTCTGGTCTTCATTCTTGTCCCTCTTCTAGTCTTCATTCTTGTCCCTCGTCTAGTCTTCACTCTTCTGGTCTTCCTTCCTCATTCTTGGGTAAACCAAGGTACTTGGTGTTATCACGACTGAGGTTTAGTTTGGAGTATTTAATTTATTCACTGAACTGACTTTATTCTTCTATACAGGTTTCAGGGTATTGTTTTCTTCCTGATCACAAACTTTATTCTTCCCTCTTTGTGTTTTTGGGGTATTTTGGTATTCACCACTCTTTAATTGATTCTCCTTTTTTCTTGATATGGTCTTATATAACTGGTTTACTGCTCTGAGCTTCCTGGGTAACTTACTGATATTATACTATGAGTTGATGAGTTGCTTCGATACTTTCTTTGGTTTTTAAAACAGTGGTTTTTATATATAATGTAGTGAGGATTTTTATTTTATTGTGGTTCATTCCTCTGATTTATTTAAATGTCATTCAATATTATTATAACATTTGTTGGTGTAATTAAACTTTATGATTTCACATGACTTAAAATGTAGTGGATTTTCTGTCACGCTACAGAATGCCCTTCTCCAGAAGTAATTTTTTCAGACTATACTTGCTTTGTCTGAAACAATTGCTTATGATAATTATTCAAGGTTTGTTATTATTTTGGACTTCTTCCATTTTAAAATTTTCTTATTTATATTTGAGTTTATATCATTCTCACTTGATCTTCCTTGATAGTAATAGTCTTCTGAGTTTCATATTTATTATTTCATTTTTATATTTCTTCTTAGTATTTTCTCCTTGGGATATTTTCTCCCTATCGTTCCCTACTTTGTGAGCTGGTTCAGTTCAGAGAGGCACTGTACGCTACTTTCCTCTGCTGTCCAATACTTCACACATATTTGAGTACAGAGGCAAATCATCTCTGCTCAAAAAACATATTAATCCTGCTGGAATTATCTTCAGACAGATTAAAAAATTATTCAGAATAGTACACATTTGTTACTATTTAAAAAATATCTTTGGGATACTTCATTTATTACTTATTATACTTCTCAGAGATTTTAATATTCCTATCTCAGTTGTTCTTCTGACTCATTAACTGGATGTTTCTTTCATTTGATATTATGGTAGGAAGCTCTTCTATTATTACATTATTCAACTTTTCTTATCATATAAATCTTTTGGTTATAATTCTTTATTACCTTCTGGTTTTTTAATTATAATCTGCATTATTTATTGTAACATATCTTTATGACATTTTTAGACTGTTTCTTTGTTCTTAAATCTCCACTTGTTCTATTTTCTAGAATTTTTATAACTGTCATTATCATAATTGTCATTTAATTCATAAATCATTTTATATTAATTCATTTAATTACATAAATCGTTGACATTATTTTCACATTATTCCTGTCATTGCTATTATACTTGCAAATGATGGTTTTTTATTAATTTCATAATGAGGTCATAATTTCTCCTCATACCACTTCAAAGTTTCATTCTCTCACAATTCCAAAGAAGTTTTTGTACTTTATTATATTTAATCTCTCAAATCGTATTAAAGAATTTTTTTTTTCTTTTTTTTTTCCTTTAGCATCATTTTATGGAAAAGGTTTTTTCTCTTCATATTGAACTTAGACATGATCATATTGTCCAGAATTATTTGTTTTAATTCTAAATCTGTTTCCTTTTTTCATCCCATTATGATCCTTTGTTACCATGGTAATTATCTTCTATGCTTACCATAAATATGGTATGAAATCTCTTCAGTTTATCTCACCAAAGTGTTTTATTTATAATTGGTTGGTAAGTTGTACTTATACTTGGTTTGGGAAACTTGATTTATTCATAATTCAAAATTCACTCTTCTTATATTATTTCATAAAGTTTTCTCAAATAATATGTATGTAAGGTGGGCTTACATGTGTTTAGGTTGGTTTTATTTTTCTAAATTCTCTTGGTATTATTGTCAAAATGTTTCTCTTCAAATAAATATTTAGTAAGCTGTCCTTACTTGTTTTTGACTTTAGATGGTTTTAATTCTAAATTCTCTCCTTCTTTATTATTATATTATAGCCATAAAGTTTTTCTTCAAATAATTATTTATGTAAGATTGGCTTACAAGTGTTTTAGAATTTTGAGGATTTTTTCATTCAAAATTCTTCTTCTTCTATCATTGCCATAAAATTTCCATCAAATATTTTTTTTATGTAAGATGGGCTTGCCTTTGTTTTAGAATTTGGTTGGTTTATTCTAACTTCTTCTTATGCATATCTTCTTTCAAAATTATTTCTTCTCAAATAAATTGTATATAATTGGCTTATATTGTGTTTAGAATTTAGAGGTTTTTACATTCAAAATTCTTCTTGTTATTCTTCTTTAAAATATGTTTCTCTTCAAATAAATTGTATGTAATTGTCTTACATTATGTTTAGAATTTAGAGGTTTTTAAATTCTTCTTGTTACATTCTTGCCATAAAGTTTTTCAAATTTTTTTGTTTGTAATGTGGTATTACCTTATTTTTGAATTTTGAGGATTTTTCATTCAAAATTCTTCTTGTTATTCTTCTTTCAAAATGTTCCTTCTCAAATAAATTGTATGTAATGGGCTTACATTATGTTTAGAATTTTGGGGATTTTTTCATTCAAAATTCTTCTTCTTCTATCATTGCCATAAAATTTCCTTCAAATATTTTTTTTCTTTTTTTTATGTAAGATGAGCTTACCTTTGTTTTAGAATTTGGTTGATTTACATTCAAAATTCTGTTTTATATATCTTCTTCCAAAATGTTCCTTCTCAAACAAATTGTATGTAATTGGCTTACATTGTGTTTAGAATTTAGAGGTTTTCAATTCTAATTCTTCTTCTATCATTGCCACATAGACTTTTCATAAATGATTGTAATAGTTTTCATAATTATATGGTAAACATATCATATTAGTTTCATAAATATTGTATGACTCTTTTCTTGTCTTTATTCAAACGTATTTCTTATTATTATTATTTTTTTTTTTTTTCTTTATACCCAGGTGGATGCTTTTTATTATAGTGCATTGTTGCTCATAGTTCCTTTATAAGGTGTAGTTTCTTAATTAATTTATTTCTTAAATTCCCTTTTTGGTTCTTTGTCCCTTCTTCTTCTCATTTTTCCTCAGTGGTAATTATTTTCATCTTCTTTGTGGTGGTTTTGCCGTTGTCGGTTACCATAACATCCATCCCTTTTACCACCTCATTATGTATCCGTATGGATCCTTATCAGATCCAAACTTATCAATGTTAATCTTGGAGTAATCATTCTCCTTCCTTTCCTTTTTAGGTTTTTGACTACCTTCTGCTTTGATATGGTTGACTTGAGCTATTCGGGGTCCTCCGTCGTTTTTTGGTTCGTTATGTAGTATTTTGTGACTAGGATATTCCCCGACTACTACCCAATTTTCATTCTCACTGTTATCTCGGTTAGGTCCGACCGGAGTGTTGGTCGGTAAACCTTGAGTGGTTGCTGTCCGCTCCGTATAAGGGTTAGATGGTTGAGTTCGGTTCATGTTCCGTTCAGGTTCATCTAAGCTGTTACTCCTTCGTGCCGGATAGTACCTTGGTTGGTCCCGTTCTAGGCTTCTCCAACGATCCTCCTCCTCATGGAAACTGTTACGCCGCTGATAGTAGTTTCTTCGTTGACGATTGTCTTCAGCTCGTATAAAGTTCACTCTAGGGCGAGGAAACCTATTATTATTAAAATTACCATTATTGGGACCCGTACTATTGGTATTATTATGGTAAGGACTATTACCATAATTGGGGCTTCTCTGACTATTTACGTTATTAGGGTAGAGATTACGGTTACCCTGATAACCATTAGAGGGTCGATTCGGGTTTTGATAATTTGGACCCGTATTATTATTATCATTGTAATTAGTGTTGTTCCCATTATTATATTGTCTTATGTTCCAATATGTCTCTGGTCCATATCCTGTATGACCTGAAAAATATCTGTGAGGGTCTTCATCTGGTTTATCAATTATTTGCTTCTCTGAAGCCCCATAATCTGGTTCACCATCACATATCCATCCTGAAGGTATACATTTTTGTGTAATTGTATACTGGAATAGTCCTGGATGGCGCACTAATGGAACACACTCTGGTGATTCACCAGTGCCATCGTCATAGTCTGATAAGATGTTATATTTCCATCTTTCTGAAACACACTGTTTAGTTCCGCACTGGAACTGATCTGGTCCACATGTTGTATTCCGTTTACCTCTGGTCCTTCCCCATTGGTAAACTACTGTTTGGTGGTACATTATTTGTAATATTACTTTTAATCTCCTTCCGTAATTTCTGGAGTTCATGATTTCTTCATGGTCGGTAATTGGAATATTATTGACATCCATTAAACCATGGTTCATCATTTCCATTTCTTCCTTTGTTTTCATTAATTTCTTTGGAAGCGTTTTCCTCCTTTCCTTTGGTTCCACTTCCATATCTTTATTATTTTCTTTGTTCCCGTTAGTTTTCTCTTCAGGTAATACTACAACTGGATCCTCTGTTTTGTCATTTGGTATTTCTTCTGGTTCAAGTTTGCTATCATATTTTATTTCTTTGGTCCTCTCCTCTTCTTCTCTTCTTAATCTGTCCTCTCTCCTTTCTTCGGCCCAATCATCCAGTTTCTTATTCTGATCCTCTAGTTTCTTATTCATCCCGTCTAGTTTGGATCCGAGGTTCTTATTTATTTGTAATATCATTTCCATCAGCTTTTTCATCATCTCCTCTCGGGTAAGTTCTGCCATTTTGCTTTATATCGTTGTTGCCCTTCTTCCTGACTGGATAACCGCTGCCAGGCTTATCTATTCAAGCCCCACGTTGGGCGCCACTTTGTAACAAGACCCTTTGTATGGCTGTAATCAAATCAAGCCCCACTGTTTGGGCTAGCCACTTGGTCACCAGACCGCTGTATGCCGGTCGTTACAAAAGAATAAAATGTATACGGAAAATTCAATAAAAATAGAATTTTCAAATAATAAAATAATTTTGTTTATGTTTATAGAGGTATGTATAAGAGATAAATCTGTTTTTTAAAAGGTTCTGGTAAAATTTTAATAACAGGTAGGTATTTATTGACCGTCGAACACTTCTTGAAGATTTGCACCAAGTCTGGAGTTAAATAGATTAACTCCAGGTAATAATCGATTGGTGACTTTTCTGACTGGTCCAATATCTTGTTCAAAATAGAATATATTCTTCTCACTTAAGTCCTTCAGCCTTATAAATACCCTTAAATTACCCTGTGAAATAAGTACAGATACAAAATAATGGAAATATAAAGATTTATTGACAATTTTAAATAAATAATCGATATTTTATCGATGGAGAGCAATTATCGACTCTGTCTCGGGAATTATCGATTGTGTCATACAGAACAAAATTTTATGTTATATTATATTAAAAGACAGGTTCTTTGAGCGATTAGAATTAATAGTCAGAGAAGGGTGACGAGAAAGTATAACATTAACAATTAAAAATAAATACAATAATTGCTATTCAATAGTATTTTAAATAATTCGGTATATAATATTTGAATAAATGTTTTGTCGAACCAATGAAGACTGACGTCACTGTGATGTGGTAAGCAGATTCCGTTTTCAAGATGGCCACTACTCGAGTTGGACTAAGTCACAGCATATGCGTGGTGTCAGAAAATCACAATAAAATTCCTTTTATTAAGATTTAAAATGTCCCCGCACTGGTGTAATATGTCTGTTAATCTATTTGGTGTATTCTGGTGAAGTGTGCTGTGTAAACTGGTGTTAGTTAGTTTATTTTCTATGTGTTCAACTTCTGTGGTTAAGTTTTCAAGTTATGGTTAGGAATTTCAGAATATATCAGTTGAGATATAGTGTTTTACTTGTTTCTATCACTCGTATTATGTAGTTAAGTGTTTGTTTTCACTATTGTCGTGAATGTATTAACAGCTTTAGCTTTAAAAAGTGTCTAATCCGTCTAACTCTCGTTCACTTATTTCAATGGCTAAACGCTAGTTCAACCATATTCAACTCGATTTTAAAGAAACGTTCTTTACACAACTGTCCAGCTTGATATTCAACAAAAGACTAATTAACTTGGTCATAAATCTGGCCCAGTTAATCCTTGAAAAAGTATTGTTAACAAATTTCGACTTCCCATACACATGATAAAATATTACATTATATATAGAATTTATCTATTTTATTCATCTCTTTTATGAATTATGAACCTTATTATCGGTTTAACCATCTCATTCCCTTTAAATTGATGTATTATAGTCCATATCTGTAGACATTTTGTGGAAATTAACAAATTTTGTTCACACTTTGGAAATATAGGCTCAAAATTGGATTTCCGTCTTTATACAAAATTCCTCCATTTTAAATATTATTAATACTATTATAATAAATTTTAATTAGTCATATTCCTCTTCCTTTCCTCAAATACATATAAATTACACCTTTGAACTGGTTTTTCGTGTTAATCTGTAAATTTGACATTGCTCTTTAAAATTAATTAATTTATATATTTTGAAAATTTACAATGTTTTAAGGTATATTTCCTTATTATCATTTTAACTCATAGGATCATTCCTAGTAGTGGTTAATTGAGTTATCTTATATAAATCTTGGTAGTTTACAGGATTTATAAGTGAATTATACTAGTTTATATTGGTTCTGTGATTTCACCAAATGGCCTAGATTTTAGAATTTTATATTTCTTTCTTTCTCAAATAATTTAAACTTAATTCCTCCTCTGACTTTACATAATTACAATTATATGAAAATAACATGATTTATAACTTATTGTGTTGTGTAGTAGTTAATTAACACTACAGTTATTAAAAT